>OX235276.1:62804131-63483292 GCA_944472155.2 Trichobilharzia szidati
GAATGTTCCGCTGGACTTTCCCAATGTTTACACTGTTTCGTTGTTGCAGTTTACAGAAAACGATTGTTGTATTACTTACGTTGTAGACCTACTACCCTTTTCTACCATAGCCCTTTAAAAATATCTACGAATCATTCTATTAGACCATTCAACAATATGCTGAAATTGAGACTTCCTAATATGTAATATACCGTTTCTTTAACAAGATTCTCCGAATACTTGTGATGTAAACTGATTAGCGTTTTCAGATACTATGTGCTCTGATATGACATAACCAGCAACAACTTTCGTGAGATCCACTGTGGTACGACAACAGGTGGGTTGGATACTATCTCAGAACATTCTGAATATGTGTGACAAAGAAGAAATAATTAACGCACACCATCTGTCGTGGCTGCATGCAGCCTTGGCCGTGGTTGTGCAGAAGCCAACGCTTCTGGCTGCTCTCTAGGCTAAGTTTTGTCAGAGGCACGACATGAGTGACGGCGGTTGATAAATTCAGATATATTGGTATTTATGTTTGCCAGTATGCTCATCATTTGACGATGGACTTTATAACTGTGATACCATAGTGCCTTCTGTCGGACTTTTTCAGATGTGTAATGAATACACTTTCTGGAATAACAGCACGTTCTGTGAGCATCAGGGTTCAACGTACTTTAGGGGGCGTGGTAACGAGAGTTACAGAAGATCACGATTCGAGACTAATGCTGGTCGTGCATTGTGAACAAACTTCGAAGCTATTTGCAGTTTTTCAAATTTATGTGCATTCGTTGGATTTTACACTTTATCAGTTTAATGGATATGAACGTTTAATTCAACAGAAAAGGGTTTTGCAACCTCGAATTGATTGTTCCAGTTGTTCGAAGGAATTCCTCGATATGTCCATACTGAGTTCAGAATTTATATTATCAGAAATGAACGACAGTGGATGTATGATATGTATTCATTCCTAAAAACAAATTTTGTAATTATCAGTGAATGAGAAACTATAACAGCACTGTCTTCACTGCCATTCAGCCATTTATTGCTTGTAGATCCGTCAAAACAATAATCAGACGGAATTTCATAAAACTCCAGCCAGTAGTTAACTTGGACGAAATAGAACGACAGATAAACCAGGATAATATGAGCAAATATTTTATTAATTTGAGTATTCCTCTCAATTGACTATAACTTGCAGAATACAAAAATATAATTAAAATTGGAGACTTGATCAAAATGTTTTCGCGAAAACAATGAGCGGCAGAGAGGTATTAAGAGAAACATTAGTCCCAAATGATGCAGGTCGCTGAATTATTAAGAATTGAAAAGACTAACTTTTTGCAAAATAATCGGACTAATACTGTTCAGAAGTGAGTCCAACTATGTTTTATTGGAAACAGAGTTTAACTTTATTGGGCAAAGAAACATTAGAGGTTGAGTACCAACAGAAAACATACTTTCGTAAAATATCAAGGAGGAAGTAAGGTGAGTGACGTTGAGATGAACAATCGAATATTTTTATGCAAAGCAGAAATTATAGTGGGATGCATCTGCAAAATCCAAGTGTACATACCATGAAGTAATAAGTAACTTCAGCTAACAATATGATTGATAAATTTTGAACAATATTTTGAAGAAAACGTTTTCGTGAGGGCGACTGTGGCCTGACCACAGGACGATGAGATAACTGTCACTACCTCACGCAACTCTGAATTAACGTCAGCAAGAATTAAGTGGCACACTCCATTTATTGGTCACAAGAAATCGATATGTAGCTGTGACCCTCGTTTTGTTGGAGGTCATGCTTCAGGATATCCTCTGAATGAAATCTTGTATGGGTTAAGCGTTAGTGATACCGGTTAACAAATTCTCTTGAATAGATATCCGTGCTTCTCCAATGAGCATAGTTTTGGTCACTAGACGTTATATTCGCCATACCAGGGTGCCTTTTGTTGGACTACTCCAAATCTGAATTACGTAGATTTTTGAAATAACCATGTTCTCCGGACGACAAGCACTCATTGACGACACTGACCGCAACAGAACGGCAGAAAGACAATACTTGGGGGTATCAGTAGAATTCTCTGTATCCATAAGATACCTGGCGATTCCCCTTTGTGAATATCTTCGTCATGCTTGGCGTACTCATAAAACGTCGTAGAAGACGTTACGATGTATTTGCTACCAAAACTGTATGTGGACTTATAAATTCAATCGGCGATGACATCAGAAAGCTGGCTATCCAGTTTAGCCTACTTTACCAAATATGTGTATGAACACCCATTCACTATCAGCCATCTTAATTTACTTCACATATATGAGACTGAAACTTTTTTGGTTATCATTTTTCAAATGTATCCAAAAACATGATAAAAATAAGATCATGACTATTCCGATTTTTTAGAAACTTAATATTACTGATGCTGTGAAAATTCCAATAATTATTGCCAAATAGTCCGGTGTTTAAATAAAGACTGAGAACTTATAACTCTCATGAGAATTTCCACAACTCTGAATTCCCATTTCTAACATCTAACCTTTCAGTTCACCCAGTTTCCATCACCTGACTGTTCAACTTCCGCGTTTATTACAACATTTGGAGAGTTTCACATTTTTAGGAACAGTTACCTCCCTTGATAAGTATAAACTGAGCTGTAAGAAAACAAATATCGTGGGACGATATCATTCCGTTGTTGCTTAACAAGTGTCACGGTTCACAATGATGAAATAAAATGTTTGACAAATGCTCAGTTACATAAAATGATATTATGTAGTTAAAGCCAGTTATATTTTTTTAGGTAACGTAGACCATTGTGCGGGAATTTTGCAGTCTGTTTTTTCTGATTACACAGTTTGCGATGTATGTGACTAATCTAAAATGCTTCAGTTAACTTTAATAATCTGAAAATAAATAAATAAAGTAGCCACTATTAATAATTTTATGACCAAACAATAATAAATGTTTAGCGATGGATGATACTAGATTTGGATTCAAATTGAGTACCTCTGAAAATTTGTGTAATAATAACTATTTAGGAACATGTTCTTTCCAGCGATATCACAATCTTCCGTTGGTCCAGCCTATATATGTGTCTCCGCAGCTGCGGATGAATTTCGTCCTTTAATCGAAAGTACTGGGATTGACAATGTTCTAGATGTCACGAGAAAGGGACGGTGAAGAATGTGCTTTTAGTGGCTGATTTAAACATTTGAGTCGTGAGCGCATCCATTAGTGTGTTGCTATTGCAAATTACACGGACCTCCGACAACAGGCATTTCCCTAGAGAACGTTTCCACTGAATAGGAAGGAAACCGCTGAAATGATAGTATTGTCCGCCTCACGTCTGCTTCTCAAATGTGGATCTTATCTCGTGATATTTGCCTTATGGTTGTCTTACTCAAATTTCACATTTACCTCTGAGGTTAATAAGACTGTTTCTTGAGTACTTGTGTAATGCGACTCTAGGCAGCCACTCTGCCAATATCTAGGTATTCTTTAGGTTTTTTGATAAGTGCACAGTTTTGGTGAACAAAACAAAATCAGTTTAGCTTGCATTATGTTGTAGACGTCTTGATTCATTCAAATATCTTTTGTTATGAGAATACAAATGGAAATGAGCCGTGATGAAGAATTTTATTTAATTTTCTAGTGGATTTACTAGATTTTCCAAGATGTATACACATGATGGAAATCCTTTCAGAAACAGGGAATTCACTTTGAGTTGCGTGGTCATTGCTGATTTCTTCCTAGTATAATGTTTATCAAACATGAATTTTGGGTTAACTTTATACTTTCTATTACTTATTTATAATGTGAGTAATTGTTGTTTACCTCGTAACCAAAGTTCTGTTTTCCAGTAACTTTCCATCACTCAGTGTACAGTCAGTATTGGCTGCATAATACTTGCAGAGGAAAACCAAAAAATGGCTGGAGAAGCAGCCGCAGAAGAAAAAACTGCGACTGAATACAGTAAGATGGAGGTAATGATGATAAGCAAATACCACTGGCAACAAAAACCAGCACCAATCACCGACAAAAGCAGAGACTCGACAGAGGTGACTTTTTTCACTTATCTGGGAAGTGCGGTTTCAACCGCAGGCTGAAATGATGAATATGACAAAGTCATAATCAGAAAGGCTATTTACGCCTTTATCAGCCTGAAATGAGTTTGAAAATATGCACTCAGCATGGAAAAAGAACGAGATAAGGATTTTCAACACAAATGTGAAGTCAGTCAGTTCTGCAAGACGAATCAGAAAGGAAGAGATTTTCCGACAGGTTGCAGACTTTTATCAATAGCTAACTGCCTTCGATGTCTCCATACTGAAGATGAAATAGCAGATCATAAGGCATCAGTAACAGAAAAATGTGAATACAAGCCAACCAAGAGCCGACTGCTCAACAAATATGTAGGACAAAATGGAGATGAAGCAAGCATACTTTGTGGTCGCCATCAAATGAAATCGCGCACCGACCATCGCTTCAGTGGAATCTCACTGTGAAGCGACGAGCGGGTTATCTGAGGGGTGACATAGGAGAGATTGCGTGAGGAGGAGATCAGAGATTGCGGGCAATTTCGGACCCAGCTGAACAGGACAGCACCAAATAAAAAAGTAGAGAAGTATTGTTGAAGCCCTCTATTCCACTAGGAACCTAAGGAAATAATAATACCTGGTGTTTCATTCTCCTTTGAATGTTGTTTATTCTAATCTAGTTCAATTTCACCTGTGTAGCTA
Organism: Trichobilharzia szidati; assembly: GCA_944472155.2. Classification (NCBI taxonomy): domain Eukaryota; kingdom Metazoa; phylum Platyhelminthes; class Trematoda; order Strigeidida; family Schistosomatidae; genus Trichobilharzia; species Trichobilharzia szidati. The sequence continues at coordinate 62,808,854 of OX235276.1, forward strand.
TGCGAATCACGCTTGACAATGTCATATTTTGTCCATCTTGACCCGTATTGACAGGGCATTTGACTAAATACAGTATAGACACCTTACAGTGTGAGGTTTACAAATTGTACGTAGTATATTTTTGTTATCTATAGCATATTTTGGATATATCGTTTGATAGGGGTTTTACGAATGACTTAAACGTTCGCCTTAATAAATCAAAAAATTGATTACAAAATATCGTTCGGTATCCGCTAAAATAAATTCACTGATTTTTCTTCCCAGGATTTAGTTTAGTTTGAAAAGTCAAATATATGAAAAACACAATTAACTTCTTCGATTTGAAGTTATCATTGTACTTCGTAAACCTTTGAGCCATCGATAGAATATATTCCGCTTGAAAAACCTCAGCAATACTTAAACTATGATGTTATGGTCCATTCCAACGTTTCACTTTATTCTAAATAAACACTTTATGAAAATCGTTGAGATTCTAATCGGAATTTGATCCCTGGTATTCTCAATATTGATTTCTATAATCATAAACAAAGCCAGTATATGTATATACATATATGTGCCAAACAATCTTAATCATTTCTAAGACTCAAACGTGTGAAGCTACACATTACTTCAGGTGAGTGAATTACTTTCATGTCCTCTCTGCTTGCTTTGTTTGAATCAATTGATTCTTGAGTTTTTTTGAGTATGGTTGAATAGATGGTATCGATTATAGTCTAATTTTGATCACAGATGACGGGCTTTATTTCCTTTAAGACAAGCACCAACGTCTTATTTATGCGTATCGACTATTTCCAAAATGTGAATAATCTCATTCTTATGGGAAATACATTGAGTTGTGCTAGTTTGTCACGGTTACTTTCGTGTTTTCAAAATGTAATCAAAGTTGTATTCAGGTTTCACAATCTATTGAAGCACATTCCTGTCAGAATTGACAATCAGGTGTAAATGACGAATTTTATTCGAACACTGTTTCAATGTTTTGAAAAGTGTAATGTCGGAAACAATAATGATATTCATTCACTTAAGAAGAATACTGTTTTCAATATTTTAAAAGTTTAACATTATCAGCCTTATAATCGACACTTACACTCGCACATTATTGAATGCTTTTAATTCTGTCGTCACATTTAGTTCTATTTACAGATTTCAATTCGATCAAGAATGGAAGGTTTCGTTGCATCTTTTGTGAGTTCAAAAATAAGGAGTCTGGAACTAAAGAAATCTTTCCCCAGATTCTATATTTCGGTAAGAATAGCAGGACTTGGTAAATAAGCTGTTTTATTCTCAGTTAATAGTCAATATGGTGCTCTTGATACTGATGACAGTGAGTTTGGTCGTCTTGTTTGTGTTTGTGTAAGGTTTGGTTAAAGAAAAGAATAAAATCGCATCTTGCTTTGCAGGAAAAGTATTGCAGAGTTTTTAAAGAAACATTTCTACTTGGTCTTAACCATAATGTAAGTTATCTATTGAACCTTTTTAATTATAATTCAAATTAACTATTGTTGAAAAAGATGAGGAGTGTAATTCATTTATAAGCCACTGACTCACAAGATTTATCATTCACCTACAACTCACAACACCTTTTCGGCTATACAATTTTTTCACTAAACTCACCTCAACTAGTGTCAGTGAAATGAGGATGAGTATCATGAACCTTATATGTTAGGCTTTCAGTTTTGTTTTGAAATCTGCCTTCGCATATGCTACCTTAATATGTATCTTCATTAAGGACATTTCTCTCTACTGCCAGAGACCTTGATTTCGTATAAACATGCATGTGTTGTTATTGGTAAATACAGAAAGATAGTCTTCAACAAACTTCTTCATATCTTCACGTTGAAACCATTGTCAATGCGTGTGAAGGAAACAGTGTATCATTGCGTTCTGTTTTCAATACAAAATCGGTACTGCGCTCTGTCACAATGATCAAATAAGACTGTTAGATCTGTCTTCATAACCAAGGACTGATCTTATAAACCATGGTTCAAGTGTAGAGTATTCCATTAAGCAAATAGGTTTCAATATGGTGACTGCTCTTAAAAGTATCACGTAATGATTCATTTCAATTATGTGCTGGTTAGGATGAATATGTGATGTTCGTGAATTCATTTCAGGTCGGTCGTCACCATTCTATTTCTTGTATTTGCATCCATGATGAACATTCAGTGGAATAATGTCACCGTTTGTATAGTGCTTTGGATTATCGTAAGTATCAGTATTACATTACCCTTTTTGATACCATGAGAATTGGTTTAAGTTTTTGTATGGAAAATTAAATGATGACAGTGTCATTTCAAAAATGTCTATGGCAATGGTTATCTTGTCAATGAGATTGATTTTACAGTTTCTGATACATACCATTTCTAACTTCACAGCAGCCATAACAATAACTGCTCTGTTTTAATAATAATAATAATAATAATGGCTTTATTCCAAACAGTATTTGTGGTACAGGTATGGAATTTTCAGCGTTCATTACAATATTGCATCTAATTACCTCATAAATTTTATAAGGATTTAGAAATATAAAGCAACAACAACAAAAAGAAAAAGAGAAATAAAAGAAATAAAAAAAGAACAGCATTGCATTCACATATTTAAACAGTGCACCACAGGATACGATATATAAAATTAGTCTGTAATAGAATATATGAGCAACAATATAATAGTAACAAAGAAAGGAGAACAAAAGTTAATGGGAACTATTTGTTAGAGTGCCGCAGTAAATTGATCATGTCATGCCTAACAGTTTTCTCATCGCATAACAGCTGTGCCAGATAAGGTATTGTGGAGTTCTTATACTTGGTAGTCCTGGCATATAGCTTCCTATAGTTGCTTCTAGTTCCACCAGATGAAATGCAAGGAGAGAGCTGCGTATGGAGAGGGTGTTCGGGGTCTGACAATATAGAATTTGCTAGTTTCTTACATGACATTATATGTCTATCCACAATTAACAAAAGCTATGAGAAAATATATGACAGTTTAAGGGAAACCATCTCTCTAAACATTTGTGAATTCTTAAAGTAATACGACTGATGCAAGCATGATAAACACTAGTTCAAATGCACGTATGACTTCCACATTTACAATTGGAATCAATGTTTAACGACATCCGATGCACTGAAGAAGTTTAATAGGTGAACATGTGCAGTTGAAACACCATGATCACCAGACTGCAGAAAATAAAAGTAGACATTCTCTGTCCAGGATGCACTGAAACCACTTTCATATATGTGGTTCGCTTAAATGGCGGATAAACTCGTCTGCTCAATTCAGATTCTTACCACACTCGGCTTCATTCCAATTCATCATACATTCATGAGGTTATTTAATATTCGCGTTGTTATTTCATCCTGATGCACCGAAATGGTTATTCAAGCACCTTTTACCTCCAATATAATATGGTTACTGATAATGATTAAAGTACTAAATTCCACAGCATGGTGAATCCTATGCTTCACTTTGCTTTCACTTCATAAATAGTATTTACACACAAGTGAGGAATATCTCACTAATGCTGTCAAACACGTAAACTGCTTTCGCGTGAAACGACTTGTTATTTTCTGAATTTCTCTGGACTACGATAATAATAGCGGGTATCTGTCATAATGAAAGTAGGAAATATTGCTTCAGAAATTTGCCTAATTTGCTTAATTTATTTTCATTTATCACACATTAATTCCTAATTGGTATTATTGTTAATTTCTATTTGAAGGCTATTTTGTCGTCTGCGGTTTTCGCCCCTGTGGTCGCATTTATTGAATGGAAATGTGCTCTGATATCATTGACTGTAACGATTGTGACTACAGTGATGGTTGTCTTGTTGGCTTTCAACCTGCCGCCATTGAATACAAAGGGGTTCATCTTCTTCGGTACTACATCAGGCCTCCTTACAGTTGTAGACATCGTTGCAGACATTTGGAATTTATTGACCGGAGGAAAAATTACTGTATATCACACCAATTTAAGTTTGAAATAATTGCACATTATGTTTATGGAATAGGATAAAATCCTCACACGATTCTGAAATACTCTGCTACCTACCTGCGATTTGCATCGTAATAATGATAAGTCCAATAGATAGTGAAATACCAGCTGAACAAAACAAATCAGATTTGTAGGCTGCTCACTTTACTGAGATCCGAGTTCGCTGTCACACATGTGGATTTCGACTGACTCGTTTCGTAAGGAATTATTAAGCTTATTCATCAAATTCACACGTTTGTCGTCATTCTAATAAGCTAACCCTTCGCTGAGCAATTGTGATAAGAAGCCGTTTGAGAGAAGTGTTTAGTAACCTTTGTGCAGAGCTGTAGCAGACGGTCATATACTTCCCATTCACCCATAAAACTTGGGGTATTTTGATCTGCATTATTGGGCATGTAACACTAGCAGTTCCTATTTAATATCATATTTGACATTGAATATGGATTATAATTTCCCATCACTGTATCGAACAAAATTTTAAGCATATTTCGATGAATATTTTTGGCTACATCTTATCATTCATTATTTTGTTAAATATTTCAGTATGAGAATTCGTAAACCATAAATAAACTTGTGTATATTTTCCTGATTTTGTCATTTTTTACTGCATTTCTCAAACTCAGGTTCTCTGCATACTGAGAGCAGTTTCAGTCGCATTAGTTATACTCACCGTAAGTGTTTGATTTATTCGGTGTGTACAATACAATTACTCTTGCAATTGAATGACGCACAGAACATCGGGTGATTGGTGGTGGTAGAATTACAACGAAAATCATTCATTTTACATGTCTAGATATGTTCTTATTATCTTAATTGACACTTTAACGCAAAAGAAGTTGTTGAAAGCAGATTCAAACTGCATTTGACGTTAAAATCTCACTCAGAGAATTGTTGAACTTACTGTGGAATTTGTAGACCTGGCGGGTGTAAACCAGATTATAAATGAAGGATTGCCACTAATTGTTATTAGGCTTGAATGATTTTCGTGAATGCAATCAGACCATGAGTAAATAGAGTTTAGGCCATTGCAAAATGTTTCTAAATCAATGCTAGTTTTACTTTATTCTGACTTCTAGCAGCTGTGATCCCTGCAGTTGATGCAAAGTGCAAAAATAGGCAGATATGCAAATTTCAATAAAACGTCCACTAATCATTATCACATGCTTTTTATTGTAGCTTGATTCCACACCATATTTCGGTACAAGTATGGAATTTTCAGCATGTGATATGGGTAGCCCAAATTATGCAGCCTGGGTATTGATATCAGGTTTGAGTCGACAAGGGGTCGAACCCCTGACAATGTGCAAGGTCGGCGAGCGACCTAATCGCTTTGCCACATTTGAAAATTTATTGCGATAGTGTTGAATGACGATAGGGAAGCTTTGTTAAATAGTTAGACATTCAGCCAAACTGGTCACCTAATTATGCTTCATTATCCGATAATCACATGTGTCCGTTTTTATCAGCAGGGATATCGACACATTTGATCAGTAGATCTAAACAGAAATCCTTGTGCAATATGTGTGAGATGAAATCTTAGTATACCAAAATGAGGCGGGCTTGACGATTTTAGCTGATATCGGTCAGAGTCATTAACGATACAGTGACTGGTGTAATGTTCATGTTGTTGAAGCGTGTTTAGTGAAGACATGTCAAACAGATTAAATGACAAAAGATAACACTAGCTAACCAAAACCTGATAATATGTCTAATTGACAGGCACACTGTGTTCATGTACATTCATTTCGAGATACATGTGGAAACTGTGAATTATTCGAAGAATCATTCGCCTCTAACTATGGTCTATGTTAACTGACTCTATCGTAAAATGAAATTTGATTATGAATTTGTGAAATAATTCATCAGTAGTTGAGTCGTGTAGACTGCGTCCGACAGAATTCATCTAATTGGTATTTTGTGATCAGAACAATTAACTGTAGTTCCACTATGGAGTGTGAATTTCGCCAATAAAAGTGATAATGAATGGTAGTCTTTTGTCACTAAAAACTTATTGTTGCTTTACAATTTAGGTGATGTTTATTTGTGTCGATATTGGAGGATGGATAATGAGGTGGTTTCCACCCTACAACACAGAACTTTTTCTTGCCTTCATCATTTGGTTTCTAATGGTAAACCTCTTCACACAAATATATGACAGCTTAAAATCATGTGGATTCAAGCTGTGTGCAGTTGAAGACAAAAAACAGTTAATTGTGGGATGATATGTGGATTATTTTTGTTGAACATTCATTCAGATAACGTATCGAAATTTCCACTTATTCACAACGTAGTATGTTGTTGATCATATCTGCGTTTACGTCTTCTGTGTTTTGCGAAATTGCAAACTTCATAAACTTTAAATGCACAAATGCAACAAATCTGCTTCTATTTCTGATTGTTTTACAAACGTTTTATATGCTACATTGATGTGTGATACAAACTTATTCCAAAAAACACAACCAAAATTTCAAATCTGATTTGTTTCTTAGCAGAACATATGTCCAGTCAATTAGTTGAGGTGTTTTTAAGGTAGAAGATCATTCGATTGTCAGACTAAGATGCTAGAGGATTAATTGAAATCCTTTTAGATGGACATGAGGGAAGAAAGGAGGTCAACATTGAGACAGAGTTCGTGCAATTTTTTGAGGAGGAACACCTTGGAGTGGTGTTTTCCAGGCAAACACTTGAAGACGTTGCTGACACATTCAGGAGGACCCATCTCCTGATACCCTTGCTTAGTCTTAAAATATCAGTGAAATGAATGAGTTGCATATGAGAATACTGTTTTTATGACGTTCCTATGTCTCCTCTTATATGTAAAGGTGGTTTCACTAATGAAGCTAGAGATATGGAATTGTATTCAGCGTCCCAATCGGGTGTTACACGATGCTAACGGAACAGGTTTTTCTCACTAAATTCAAATACTGATGAGCTTATGAAATCATTTGTGATTTCAAAAGTGATATAAAGGGACTGCTCCTCAGGTGGACAGTTCACTAAACTAGGTGTTATGATGACCAAGCTCACATTGTCGTTTAGAGTTCGACACAATCTGAGTTATGATGAAAATGTTGTCAGTCATGAGGCTTGTTCTCGGTGATTAGTGTTCTCTCAGTGAAAAAATCTCTTCAGCCGGATGCAAGTAATGAAATTAAGGTTGATGGCACAAGTTGGCGGAGTGAGACTTAGTCAGAGGAACGATTGGAGACACATTTTACTTCATAAATTTCGAGTTAACATCACTATCACAGTTGTATTCCTTTACTAACGTTCATTTTCCGTGTAAAGAACAAGTAATCAGCTGTTATTTTTGGAATTCAACACTTATTCTTCTTTACTCGAACTAAAATAAGAAGGCTACGATGAGTGAAGGCCTCAAATAACGATATGACATTGAACATTCATGATACCGATTTCATTGATCGTTTCACATCACTGTTTACATTTTACCGCTGTCTTCTGAAACACACAAAGGCATTTATGTGTTCTGAAGTAATGAGAGGGTATCTAATGACACAGTCGTTGTTAACATTCGATATAAGTGGGAGTAGACGTCAAAGTGGCATGTGATTTTTTCCTATCATGAGGAGGTGGATTTGATGAAACATCTATTACAGAAAAACCAACCATCGGATCTTTTAATTTAAAGATTGATTCCACACAGTTTTCCTGGCAACTATGAAATTTTTAGCATGTAATATCCGCAGCCCAAATTTAGCAGGCCGACCATTGATATCAAGTGTGTGTTGGCCACAGATCGAACCTCGGTCCATATGCAAGGTCAGCGATTTTTCCGACTGCTAGGAGATTGACGCGCAGTATATTTCTCAAACTATAACAATCATCATGGATAATAACCGAGGGATTCACATAACTTCTGTTTGTGAAAAAATTGACGTCACTCAGGAATTCATCAGAAAAGTGAAAAGGTAAATTCGAACGTTTACTGATTATAACCTGACTAACAGACATGCTAGTCTACATAGTGGGCCTGCGATACTCTGGTTTAAAATCTATGTCGTATTTGAGACTTGACTTAGAATCCGAATACACCGAATGGCGTCTTTATATGTTTCAGCCAGCAGAAACCATGGGGAAATACTTCTTCCTGAACACTTCTCCACTGCCTTTTAGATCAGATTTCAAGTTGAAGTTTCGAAATGCGAATTTTAAAATAACTGAGTGCTTTGATCTCATTTTCCATTCAGGATCTCATTTGCCGCAAAAGCTATGAAATTTTGTATAGCACTTCTCCTGGGGTCTGTGGTATATTGAGTGTGTGATTTAACGATGATACTAATGAATTTATGCAACTTAAAGTCTTGGTTTGCTGATTTCAGCTGCGTGTTTTTTTCGAAGGATTTTATGATGAAAACATCAAAATGTGGTTTCGAAAATTGATTTTGTCCATGGATAAGGTAAACAACAATTTGACATGGAAGATATTACCACTTATAAAATTAAAAAAATAAGAAATAATGCACCTGAATCAACAAAGCTTGAGATGCCTTCCTATAGTCATGAGCAATACATTTGTCTCAAAATATCACCAGTAAATCATGCTGTGTCACTGTATGTTTAAATAGCAAACAAACTCATTCTATGATCTAACCACAGTCAGTGAAAACAAAGAAGCACTGCCACATATCATACAGACAAATGTCTTCGCAAATGCCCAGACGTTCATCATAGAATGATCACTGCTACTGAAATAGTCTCCAGATAAGTAAATATATGTCTAAGGATGACGAATAATTGATTTCACTAGTGTAATATTTCCGTGTTCACGTGAAAGTCTTCTCATACAATGAAATGAAATAGAATTTTAAATAAACATCAAGAGTATTTTCATCCAGAGAAATACATAAAACAATCCCAGTAACAACATATCTGTATCAAGAATACATGTATGAAGAATCCCCCGTTGTGTTCTTTAGAAATACTTCGTTAGATTATCCTCTGTGGGATAATCAAAAGCAGCCAATCAACTTATCACGTTTAGGTCCCATCCATGAACGGATGTGTAAAGCAGCAATCCTACACTGATGACAATGAAATTCACGGAAGCTTGCAGTCAACCTTACCAGTGTGAAATAATAAGCTCCTCACAGAAAATATAACATCCAACAGATTCCTTCTTAAGTATAAATCTTATTCTCCACAAACAGACATACACTGTACAGAGTATTGCATAGTCAAATTGATACACAATTTGAAAGAATACTTAGAAAAGTGTAAACGTATTCAGGTATGCAAAAACACCTACACTCACACACTTCATGTTCAACAAATTATTCGAGATTAAGAGAATACATATCACCTTACGTTACACTTAGGCTGACAGAATTCAGTAACGTCATTTATAAAGTGATAAGCAAAATAACTACACTATTTGTATGAATAAAACAAATCTGTGTTCCATAGAAAACACAAGAGTTTATTCTGTGTAATTTTTACAACAATTTTTACAACAACAATTTTTACAATCTCTAGAATCACTGCTTATACTAAGCATGATATGGTGTGAAATTATCCAAGAAATGTTACCGTTAAGTAATACAGGTGTGCAGAGCTTTCTCATTTCTCTCAGGGACACCTCAAGAGTATGCATAAGTGGAGAGAGGAAGTAGGTGTGTTGAGCCACCTATTGTGAAATAGTTCTGTAGATAATAACCATATGGGATCAAATATAGCTAAGATTCGTGGAATCACTTCCCAACTGGTTACTTAAAAGCAGGTTTGTATATGATGTTGAGAGGTGAAAAATGAATTATGGCCGCACAATATAGAATTCATCATCGCGTGCACTCCTACAGTAACCAATTTTCGAAACCTCACACGTGCGACAGCGAAAATGAAAATGGAAAGTGGAAATAGCGCCAGACAATGACGGTTCACAATTGGGAAATGTAGAAATATGGTGTTTCGTTATTCGAGTACGCATAGGGCCTGTCTGTTACATTATATTATTCTGGTGACTTCAAGATTTTTAAATCATGCAAATTATTCATATGTAGCGAAGTGTACATCCCAACACAATTGAGATGGTGAGTTCAAATCGAACATGTAAGTATGCATATAGTAAATCTGAAAAAGATTGCGGAGAATTTCTCAGTGTTCCATGTGCGCAGTAGAAGTTATCTACTATGAATCACCTGAAGAAGACACAGGGACTTATAAAATTCTGATTAAGAGGGTGCAATGTAGTAGATAGACAGGCAGACGAGATACATAACAGTCACGTTGCAACAGAAAACAAATAAATCGAATACTCATTGATACCTTACATACCACAGGTAAGTGAAAAACCTAGTTAAAAAATATCTACGATAATGCAGTCCTTAACCTTTCAAAACGGTAAAAGACACTTTGGAAAATTTAATAATTCCCTGAAGCCCTTTATTAGAGTCACGTATCGTGGTCATCAACAGATGGTGCTTCCACATTTGGATCCGTGAATTTTGCAGCATCAAACATACCACAACAGTGCTCATAAACGTCTATTCATATGCGAATAACTTGGACCAACAGCAGTGAATTTTTCAGTTAACGTGATGCGGTTAGAAAACTCAGATTCTCAAGGTAACGAATATTTCAACCAGTACAGGCTACTAAAATTCACCTAAAACAATTCACCTAAAACTACTCTATGTGCAAAAGAAATAGTTCAGATACTATTGATGATCTGGCCTTCTGTGGTATCCAAAAATTCATTAATACTATGTATGTCGACCTCTTAGTTATCGCATTCCATATTTTCCTACTACGTCATTATTTTGCAGTCATAACTGTTGTTTCCCATTAAAATTTAACTCACATGATGGATAACGGGTATTTACTTTATATAACTTCTTCATGTTTCATTCTCTATAACATATTTTTTATTCCAATCCATTCATTCTTGACCAGAATAATTACGCGTTACTTTATTTCTCACGTGAATTACCTTTCACACATCCTCGTACTCCTTTCCATATCGACTCACACTGACAGTGCACTTTATGACATAGAGCAAAGAATCTTCACAATGTTATATTTATAAATTCCATCTATTCAATTTACATGAAACACAGTAATGCATTTTATAAAAATCCTGTGAATTGAATTTTAATCATAGCTAATACGTTTATTTTATTCAGTGGAATTTTTTACCACAAATTATCGTTCTATATCTATCAAAGAGGAGAAATTCACAAATTTTACATCCCAGTATTCAGTGTTGTCAGGGAAGCTAAATGTGTAGGAAACATGAATAACTCGACTGAACTGAATGATCTCTGTCCTTTGAAGACCTTTACAAGATTAACAGCATTTATTCCATTTGAAAAAAATCTGTTTATTTTTCAATTAGCCTATTACTCCTTTTTTGTATGGCGACATGTTACTTAGATGTGTTTCAGCATTTCATGAATATTATACACAACTTGAGGCAGAACGGAATTCGATCACTCAGTATACATAATGGCAAATTTGATAATCATGAAAAAAGTCAAATTATGTATTTTCCACAGTTTGATTTGTAAGGGTTAGTTTTATTTTTACGAGTTGATCACGGATTGATATCAGTTAGAGAACCACTGAAAACCAGGAAATGCTAGACAGCTGTTTCATTCTAGTTTGAGAATCACCCACAGTAAGCACCCACTGGGCTTCGAATCAAGGACCTTCCGGTTACAAGGCAAGCTCATATACCATTCAGCCACTGGAACACGATTCAATGGCTCGTGAATTTGAACTTCTATCAATTCGTGATTTAGCACGACTCCAACCATTGTCGTCGGTGGGACGTCCATTCTCACACGTGACATATGCATGGACCTAACTGGTCATGAATTCTCACTAGAACTCAAGGAAACTCTATCCTGTAGCAAGTCACTAGCGTGCATCAGATTAATTATCTATAGTTTGGTTTGTAAGGGTTCGTTTTGTTTTGCCACTGATTCCCAAAACTAGGATGAAACAGATGTCCAGGTTTTCAATGGTTCTCTTCCTGATATCAATCCAATGTCAACTCGTAAAAAACAAATTATATACATATATACATATATACGTGTGACAAAATGAATGTTTTCTAAAGCGCATATCTCTGAAGTTAAAAATAAACTCAAGTGAGTGAGTTATCGCTATATCTAATCTGGTGGTTGCAATTAGATTGATTTATTCCTGAGTTTACTTAAATATGTATCAATAGATGGTGTGCATTATAGTCTGACGCTGATCAAAGCTGAAGGCTTTATTCCAATTAAGACAAGTAGCAAAGCTTAATAAAGAGGGATCGGATGAATTCATCAAATATTTGTAGAACTCTTTAGTTGAACACTCTACACACAGGGATTTTCAGAATGCTAAAATTACATTGAAAGATAAAATGACTGATAAGTGGATACGGAATAAAGCACGCAAAACTATCGGTCTGAATGATTTTCAGCTCATATTCACATAGATAAGGCAATGGTGTTTGCGAAAGTGATACTAAGAAAATAAAGATCTATGGCTCAGCTTCATCACTTAAATGAACAATTACTCATCAGAGAGAGAGCTCGGATATATCAAGTACTGCAAACTGGATGGAATTGATAGTGATTTTATTCATATTGTTAAAAATGAGTTAAGGAAATGTCACTGATAAAGGTAGATTGAAATGAATCAGGTATAATAATATCAGGCACAATAAAAACGTATTATAAATAGCTGTGACAGTTAACAAGTAACACACGTTACTGTGGTAGATTCAGATTGACCAGAATTTCCTTCTGTGTACAGAGACCTGCTTTGTAAACTCTAATCATCAAAGCTGCTACAATTACAGCCTTTGTGTTTGTTGTTTTTTCGCTGACAATGGTGAATGAATTAACAGCATCAATATCATGTCCGAAGTCTACAAGTTGCCCTTATATTGGACTTTTTCGTAATTTGACTCCATTAAATTTCACCGGCTTTGGAGAATCCTCCATCATCCGAGCAGACAATCGCCTTTCAATAAGACTTATTTTGAAGGAGCATCGTATTCACATTTAATCCACATCATCTGACTTCTCATATTAACTTGCACTATATTTAAATATATGCAAATAGGGTCACTCTTATAGAAATTGCATAAAGTTGTGGTAGTCTGTCATGATTACTCTCGTATATTCAAAATGTAATCAGAGTTTTATTCAAATTTTATAAATTATTGAGGCATATTCGTGCATAAAATAAAAACTTTCTCCCTGTCAAAATCTACAAACAAACAAATTTTATCCAATATCATGATTCATTTCTGAAAAAATGCAATGTTGGAAACAATAGATCATTTTCACCTAAGAATAATATTGGTTTAATTATTCTAAAAATCTAAATGTACCAGACTTCCGTCCATCACCTATATTCACACATAACCAAACTGTTTTCATTATTTTGTCACCATTAATTCTGTTCAGAGATTACAGTTTAGTCAACAATGGTAGGTTTGATTACACCTTGTGTCAATGCGAAGATTAAGAGTCAGGAAACGCAAAAGCCCATTTTCGCCATCAATGTGTCGGTGAGAGTAGAGTGATTTGTTAAAGAAGCTATAATGTTAATATCAGTAAAACGTTTCAGCATTGTGGATTAGATCAAATAAAGTATTATTATATTTCAATAGTTTACACACAATGATAAGTTTTGTTATTGGTAATATTTCGAGCAAACTTACTGCCCGTGTTCACACAACCAATAACAAAACTTATCATTGTGTGGAAACTACTGAAATATAATTATACCTTATTTAAGCTATAATGTTCTTAGTTATTAATCAATATAGCGCTTATGATGTCGGTCACTGTCGGTATGGTCGCCTTGTTTACCACTGTGTATGTTTGAATTAAGAGGGTTAATAAAATCGTATCTTGCTTCGCAGGCATCCTGAAGTTTTTCATGGGACAAGTCTATCTGCTGTTTGTTATGATGTTAGTTATCTATTGAGCATGTTAATTTGTTTATTAGGTATATCACACATTGAAACAGTATTATTATCCAGTAAATAATACTGTTTCACTGTGTGATATACCTAATAAACAGACTAATATGGAATTACTTACTACCACAGTGCCCAAGGTTTACACATACATTATTCTATTGAGCATTATTATTTTTTCAATGAAATAATTATTCCTCCAATAGATGAGACGTTTAATTCATTAGCTATACAATAACTTTCTTTATTTTTTGAACTGTTACATTACAATAACTATTGTGACTGAGGTCAGTTGTCCTGAGGAAATGAATTTGCATTGAATTCATTTGACAGCATTCGATTTATCTACGGATTTCCTCAAAATGTCTGAACATATGCTAAATAAGCAGCTATCTCTATGATTCTGGTATTGTGTGCTGGTTAAGAGATAATTTTGTCTTATGATTCGATTGGAACATTCGACTCCAGTTTTGAGGCCATAAAGTTTTAGTGTTATTCGTGTTGTTTTATAAGGGATAGACTTGCTGGCCTCATACACAACATTCCTTTATCCCACTCTCGCTATTGGCTATTAAAATAGACGACGTTAATGAGTACGTTGATTGGACATCGAATACCAGGAAAACTTGCTTGGTTACTGGCATTTGGCAACCGGCTCAAAATACTTACTATTTACTGTTGATCAGACATCTTTGCCCACAGAAATATCTTTTTGATCTTATCTTCACTAATATTGCATGAGATGAAGACGAATGTCATATTCATTTAATGATAAGCTTTCCATTCCACTTTAAAATCTGCCAGATTAAATGCTGCTCAGAGAGTTTTCGTTATGAAAGTGTGCTTGTTCCAACTAACACAGATTTAATTTTAAATATGCAGACATGCGTTTATTTGAGAAATACAAAAATATTATCTCTAGCAAACGTCTCCTTCTGATCATACTGAAACAATCGTCAGTGCATATGAAGAATACAGTGTATCACTGCGTTCTCTTTTCAATAGGGTGTTTGTAATATCGTTACTGTGCCAACTCCGAATGATCAAATTTGACTGTCTGGTCTGTTGTTAAAATCGAAGACTGACAGAGATGTATATATGAATGCTTCTATTTGAGAGATGCAGAAAGATTGTCTTTAACAAACTTCTTCATATCTTCCCGCTCAAACCGTTGTCAGTCAGTGGGAAGGAATAAGTGCATTAATATGTTCTGTTTTCAATGGAATATCGTTACTGTGCACTGTCACAATGATCAAATTATACTCTTAGATATGTTGTTAAAATCAGAAACTGATTTTCACTGTTTAGGTCATCTCGAGCAGACTAGAAATCACTTTTGACTAGACATTTCAACTAATCAGTCGCGTATGGTTTAATGACTTCCGATAGGAAATGACATTATGATCATGCTTTTAATTCGGAAGATTCTAAAAACTAATACGTCATTCTCAGTCTACACACATTTTAATGTTTTGCATAAGCATACACTTGCGTCTCACTAACCTTTATTCTAAAAATTCAATTAAGTTAGACAGGAAGATAAAGACCTGGACACAAACATTTTACAGTTTATAGCAAAATACTACTTATAATAATTTTGTTTCAACGAATCTTTGTAACTGATTTGGGACTGAGCTTGAGTTCTGATGTGGCGTTCCACTAATATTTCGTTTTGCCATTTTATCATGTTCATAATGTTGAAGAAGTTTAGGCAGTCTTCATAAACAAAACTGAAAGTATTTTAATTTTAATATCACTCATGTTTATACAAATTTGATTGCTACATTTATCCACTTTTCAATAAATGCCAAATCTGTCTGGTCAATCGAATTAACTAAAGTACTCCGTATCCATGAGTTACCTGGACATTGTGACCTGCTTACCTTTAGACGAGCTCAGAAAGCTGGACAGAAACCCCTCCCTGTCATAGAGTTGAAACCAAAAATGGATGTATATTTACGAAATCTGTTGGAAATAAAATCAACATAGCTATTTGTCCTCTTTTCGATCAGCTCACTGAGCACGTGCTATCAATATTCTGAGTTTGAATTCATCTTATACAATCTATTCGTTATCAACTGGTTATCTTTGTCAATGTTATACTAAGTTTCAGTAACAAGCAGGAACAGTTAAATTTTGTTAAATAATTCGTGACTTCGAATTCATAATTATTATTCAAATTTATATCATTTAATGTATAAGCCTTTGAACTCATTTTTGAGAATTACCTTCTAACAATTAAACGTTATTTCCTGCTGCTTTCTTCCTTATATTTCACTTTCTTTTGAACAATGTTTATCTGCACCCATTTATTCTTGTTTGTTACTACACAATGATAACGCTGACACAATTTTTGCTTACTACTGATGTACAGCGACAGTGCATTTGACTGCAGACAGTCTCGACACTTCTCAATATAAGGTTCGTAGATTATTTAGAATAAATTTACGTGTAATTTAGTGCCATATTGTATAATAATCTTGTGTGTTTGAATTTACGCTTAGATGAACCTTTGTTCTATTTCATCTGAAGTTTGATTACAAAACATCTTTCTGGATCTCTAAGATGAAATTCTGAGTTTTTTCACCACGTTTTCGAAAATCTAAATATATTAGAATTACAAATATTTTGTGTGAAATGAAATATGAAATACATGAAACCTTTGAGACACTAATATGATAAATTTCTTGAGAAAAAAAACGCTTTAATATTCAAGTTAGCTGATTATTCCTTTATGTTGTGTGCTGACATCTTACTTGAATGTGTATCAAACTTCACAATTAATGTAGATAATCTCATGGCTTCGAAAAAAGTTATATCATATGAACTCTGATAACAATGAGACATAGAACGGAATATGATCACTAAGTATATTCAATATAGATTTCAATAACCGTCGAAAACGTCTGGATATATATATATATATGCGAATTAACGTGAATGTTTTCTGATGCGTATATTTCTGAAACCAGTGTTACTTCAGGTGAGTAAGCTACTGTTATATCCTCTCTGGTGTTTGTGTTTGAATTGGTTATTTCTTGAGCTTACTTAAAGATGGATGGGTAGATGGTGTTGGTTCTGGTTATGTTATTTTGGTTTTTTTCACCTGATGAATACTTTGGTTCATAAGAAGGTGTATTTCAATGATTGGTAGTAGGTTTCATGTACCTAATCAAATAGGAGAGAACACGACATTTCAACTCATTATTCATGGACGTATAACGGATATACCTGCCATTCATAGTGAAACTCTCCGGTCTATATGCAGTGGGTTATCTGTCAAAGTTTTATGTACTGATGGTGGATATTTTTCCAATTTTCACTTATTTCTTCAATATGAAAATCGAATTTCATGTGTTATTTTGTCACGATAGCTTTGGTTTATTCAGAACGTAATAATACTTATAATCACGTTTCATAATTTGTTGAAGCATTATTCCTCCCGGGCGAAAATCACAAACAATTGCAAACGTGTAATTTCATTTCCCTGCCAGCGTTCCTTAGTGAAAAATATAATCATGAAATCAATGACACTATTTAACATCATATTGCTGCTGTGTATTTGAAAAATATAACTTTGCAAGCCTTATGTCGAACTGCATTCATCATCTTCATTCGTTTATCATGACATTCTTTTCATTCGTTTTCATTTTTACGTTTGTTCACAGAGTTCAAAATATTCCATGATGGTGGCTTTAGTTAGGTCTTGTGTCATTTCGCAAATTAAAAGTCGAGGACTGAAAAAAACACTTTCCAATTACTACATTTCGGTAAGAGCGGCATGAATTTTCAAATAAGTCATTTTATTATTAGTTATTAATTGACACAGTGCTCATGACATCGATGACCGTCGGCTTGGTCGTGTTGTTTGCCCTTGCGTAAGGCTGCATTAAAAGAGACAATAAATCGTATCTTGAATTTTAGAAAAAGTATTCGCGGCATTTTCACAATGAATAACTATGCGGTTACTATTATTATGTAAGTTTTCTTTACAACGTCAATGATTAATAGTTGAATTAATATTCTTTCAATAGATGCTGAGTGTAATTTATTCACACTTCAATGGTATTATTTATTAATCTAAGAAGTGTGGTTTTTGGACTAATAGGAAACGTTCAATTTTACCAGGATTAAAACATACCAGGAAACCAAGCGAGGTTAGAGAGTGCGTCAATTTGGAAATGATTCTCAGATCGAAGATCTTTCCACCACTGAAGCACTGACCCATAGGATATTTGATTTACTGCTGCATACGCCATTGTTTTATTTAACAAATGCTCACTGCTATTAAGTCAATTGGGGACATTATTTGCTAAGCTTTTCGTTTTATTTTGAGGTCCAGCTTACCGAATGCTCCCCAGACATTTTTGTCATTGAAATTAATTTCTTCTAACAACGAGAGATTTCGATTCTACATAAAAATGTATTCATTCATCTGAAAATTACAGAAAGACTGTCTTCAAATAACTACTTTACATCTCCGTTCTAGAAAATTCATCACAGTGTGAATAGAATAGTGTTTCACTATGTGCTGCATCAAATATAATGCTCATTATGATGCAACTGTAGTCTGTAACATTGATCAAACTCGATTGTTTTATCTGTGAATGAAATCTCAGATTGACTTCATAAAAAATAGATCGAGGGTAGAATGTTCTATTTAACAAATAAGGGATTTCAATACTATGAGTTATGTTGAACTTATCTTGTAGTGTATCATTTTAATTATCTGCTGGTTCAGATCAATTGTTCATGTTGGAATTCATTTGAGATCGGTTGTTTCTATTCTGTTACTTCTACTTATATTCCTGGGGAGAATTCGTTCGAAATTTTACGGTGTTCGTGTACTACTTTGGATTATAGTAAGTATCAGTATTACGTTGCTCCATATACAACGATAATAGTTTGCATTACTCTGAGTGAATAATTAATTAAATTACCGCATTGTTGTTTGAAAAATGTCAATGGCAATGGTTATCTTGCCAATGAGATTGATTCTACAGTTTCTGACGCATGCCATTTGCGTCTCCATGACCGTCATAATTATAATTGTGAGGGGAGGAAGAGAACTGTCTCCATAGACAACTACAGATTCGCAAAGCACTGAGGCTTATGTGATAGTAATAAACATTTATTCATATTAACGTATGATCTGAACATTCACAACTGGAAGCAATGTTAAACGATATTCAATTCGATGAAGCAATTTAATAGACAGACATGTGTTACAAAAGCATTTCAGTCATCAGTCTGCATGAAGTCATAATGAGCTCTTCCTGAATATATTGCAGTAAGAACATTCTCATTTACACGGTTAACTGAAACAGCAGAAACAGCCACCTGCCTTATTCAGATTCTAATAATACAAGGTTTCATACCAATTAATCACAAATCATGAGGCTTTTTAATATCTCCTAGTGGTATTTCGTTCTCAGTGCACTGACTGGATGATTCATGAGTATATTTCCAATACACGAAGGTATCTGTTATTGACAATTTGACGAAATTACACAGCATACTGAATCCCATGCTTCACATTGCTTTCATATCCGAAATAACATTTACACACAACCAAGGTACGTCTCACTTACGCTGTGAAACACGTAAGCTGCTTGCAAGTGAAACAAACCATAATTTTCTGCGATTCCGGATGACAATAACAAAACCACCATTCTATCTAAATGAAGGTGGGGAGTATTGCATTTGAAATGAACTTAATTTACTTGCTACGTCTTCATTTATCGGATGGTCACTATTAAACTATTGTTATTATGATTGTTTTCTTCATGCAGGTCACATTATGGTCTGTGGTCTTCGCCGCTATGATTCGAACTGTTCAGTGGAAATGTGCTTTGATATCGTTGGCTGTGACGATTCTGCCTGTAATGTTGGCTGTCGTGGTCGCTTTGAAACTGCCATCATTGAGTGAAAGGGGGTTTATCTTTTTCTTTCAAATATCAGTCGTTCTTGCAGTTTCAGCTATTGCTATGAGGATTTGCTTTCACTTAATCCCAGGACAAAAACGCGTAAATTGTGCAAATTTTATTTATAAAGATTTACAAATTTATTCATAAAATCAAACATAGTTTCTACATCATTTTAAGATGCTCTGCTGCCTACGATTTTCTTCGTAACAGGGCTAAATACAAAAGACAATGAAATGTCAGCTGAGCACAGGAAATCAGACCTATTAGCTGTTTATCTTACTTAGATTCAAGTTCCCTGTCACATGTCGGAAATGAAATTTATTCGTTCCGTTAGGAATGTTTAAGTTGATCACTGACAGTAAATTGATTCCATACGAACTATTGAAATTTGTTCTCAGTCTAAGTAGTTATTTATTTACTGAGGATTGTTGATTAGAAGCAGATTGGTAGAAATGACGAGTTAATTCTATGCAGTGATTCGACAGACGGTGATATACTTCCTGATTCATTCATACAATTTGTCCACTATATTCAGCATGAAGACGTTCAAATTTCTTACTCGTAGGCATTCTTAGTATTTCATATGGATTATGAATCTCCATCAGTTTATCGAAAGATTTTTGAAGTTATTTTGATAGCTTTCATTGTCTACATATGGGCAGTGAATACTTTGTTTAGTAACACAGTATGAGAATTCACACTCATGAACAAAACTTTTATATTTTCTTTGTGAATTTTCTCCTTGTTTTCTGCATTTCCGAAGTTCAGGTATTCTGCATACTCACAATACTTCTAATCGCAATACTCATACTAGCCGTGAGTCTTACATTTTTTCAGTGTATTCAGCACAATAACTCTTGCACTCCTGTTGATATAAGTATGAGTCGTTGCGCCACAGGATGATCATGCATGCCGGTCTCGTCTCGCGAGAGGCTGGGTGTGTTTGGTTCTCCTTAAAACCAGTACCCAGTCAATGGGTGTATCATCCTGCAATCTTGTTAGGCATAGCACATCATGTGCTTGATAATACTGGAATATCAGTATTTATGAAGCATTGTTACTAAGGTTACTAGTGAATGTAATCAGACAATTGGTAAATAGGGTTTTGGTTTTTAAGAAATTTTCGTGAATCATTGTTAGTTTCATTTGACGCTGATTTTCACATGTCGTGATATCTGCTGTTGATACAAAATGCGGAAACATGCCAATAGGCTAATTTCAGTAGGACGTACATCACTGATTTATGCGGTATACATCTGATGAATACGGCAAACCTGTAATTATCCAATGTGAGACGCTAAAATTGCGGCAGTGAAGCAACATTTGAGACTTAACTAATCAATTGAACTGGTTACTTGATGAAACTTTTGAGCCTGATGTTCACATGTGTTCCTTTGGACCCGGAAGGGATAATGAAACATTCGATCTGTAGGTTAGGACAAAAAATCTTGTGCAATATGAGTGTATTGAAGTAATACTATCAGAGAAGCAACGAGTACAAAGATATCTCATTGATTATATCAGTCAGAGTCATTTACGATAGAGTGATTGATGTGAAGTTGATGTTCTGGAAGTGTGTCAGGTGAAGATATATCAAACAGGTTAAATGACAAAAAGACAACTTTAATCAACCAAAATCTGAAACTCCGTCAAACTGACAAGCACAGTGTAAGGTGTTCACATTTCCAGATGCAGGCGAAAAGTGTGAATTATTCAGACAATCATTCTACTCAAACTAGGGTCCACATCAGTTGCTCCGAGCGCAGTCTGGATGTTGATTATGATTTTGTGAAATGTTTTCGCAGGATATGAGACGCGGTGAGTGATTTTTATAAAATATGTTTGATTGGTGTTATGTGGTTATAAGAATTAACAGTATTTTACTGTGGAATGTGAACTTCCTGAAACTTTATGGCAATGAAATGTTGTCTGTTTTCACTTACACGGTGTTACTTCTTTCCACTTTAGATGATGTTCATTTGTGTCAATATGCGAAGATGGATAACGTGGTGGTTCCCGCCTGACTCCACAGAATTCATTCTTGCTTTTATACTTTGGTTCCTGGTGATAAACCTCTTCACACAAATATATGAAGGCTTGACATCATGTGGATTTAATGGTGTGTTAACGAAGAGAGCAATCAGTTATTTGTCGAATAGTTTCCAGATTATTTTCGTTGAACATGCATGATCGTTTTACTACTGTGCCTAAATGTCTAATTGTGCTTGAGGTAGTATAAACATATATTCTCGTGTGTTTACTTCTTTTCTATTCTGGAGAACCGTCAACTTCATCAGATACAATGAAATATAAGTGCCAATATTTGTTTCACACCACGACGAATGATTTGTCAATTTGTGGATGTGGATGAGTGGTGAGATGGCACAACTGTTTCAGTTGACACCATGGGAGAAATATCTTGGTTTTCAGTCCAGGGTGTCACAAGAATCACTAGGCATATCACTGAAAGCGAAGAATTAAGATCGATAATCGCAGACAATGCACATTAGTTAAGGACAGTTAATGCGGAAGCGTGTCAGGTTCTATCGAGACATTCAGAAATCGATCCAACATAAACGGACTCATTTCGAGAAGTTAGCACTTGTTTGTTGAACATCACGGAAATGAATGAATCACGTATGAGATAGTTGCTTCTTTTGACAGTGTTTTCTGTTTTCTCATATTTAAAGGTGTGGTTTCCTATTACGAAATGAACCGTGTGTATGTGTGTGGAGTGATGAAATTGCTCTAAATATCCGAATCGATGGAAATATAAAGTCACCGAATGATCTTCTACTCGGTAAACGCATACACTTGTCACCTTATCACATTATGTATAATTACAGAAACTATAGAGAAGATGTGTAGTTCACGTAGACAGTCCTCTGAACCTGTTGATGATATATCGACTCCCTTATTATTCACGAAGGCTTTGACGTATTCCATCTTATGCTCAAAATATTCTTTGTCGACTGACATATTCGGGTTCCACTCGAGGGCCTGACGTGCGATGTCACCCAACGGCCTCCTCAGCGAGTGTCCGATCCATCTCCATTTTCTCCTGCATATTTGCTGGGCGATTGGTTCCTGTTTTGTTTGTTCCCATGGCTTCTTGTTGCTGATTCTTTCCGGCCATCTTATCTTCAGTATGGAGCGAAGACAGTTGTTGATAAAGGTCTGCAAGAGGCCGTTGGAAATATTCTTTGTGACCCGCCAAGTTTCTGATCCGTAAAGCAAAATTGACTTCACGTTTGTATTGAAAATCCGAATTTTGTTGTTGATGCAGGCTGAGTGACAGCGGAAGATTTCCAGATTGGTTTCAGGTTGATGAATGTGTTTCTCGCCTTCCCGATTCTCGATTTGACATCCTCGTCCGTTCCTCCTGTAGTTGAGACAATACTCCCTAGATAAGTGAAAGAAGTAACCTCTTTCAAATCCCTCCCGTTGATGGTGATTGGCACTGGATGTTGCTGTTGTTGTTATTGTTGGTTGGTTATTTTCATAACCTCCGTCTTGTCTATGTTCACCTGCAGTCCTGTCTTTGCTGCTTCTTCGACGAGTTTGTCGGTTTTCGCTTGTAAGTCTTTGATTTTGTGTGACATCAAACATAAATCATCCACACGCGAAATCCAGGTCTTCTAGGTTCTTCACGTCGGTCCAGGATATCCCTGTCTCCTCGTTTCCTACTGTCTGACGCATAATCCAGTCCACCACAATTAGGAATATCATTGGTGATATTAAGCACCCTTGTCTGACTCCTGTGTTTACCCCGAACGCTTCGCTGAGTTTTCCGTTGTGGATCACTTGACATGTGCCGTTGTCGTACAGTTGTTGAATAAGGTTGAAGAATATTTGGGGTACGCCGTAGTACTCGAGTAGTTTCCAAATTACTTCGCGGTCAACGCTGTCGAAGGCCTTATCAAAATCTATGAGGTTGAGGTAGAGATTTGATTGCCATTCCATGCTTTGTTCGATGATAATGCGTAGAGTTGCAATTTGGTCAGAACATGATTTGCCTTTCCTGAATCCAGCTTGTTCTGGTCGGAGTTCTGTATCCAGTGCGTCCTTGATTCTCTCCAGGATGATGCGACTCAGGATTTTACTTGGCGTCGACAGGAGCATGATTCCTCGCCAGTTCTTGCAGAGTCCCTGGCTGTCATTATCCTGGAGGAGATTGGTTCCCACTGCATGAGAGCCTTAGCCGCTGTTGGTGACATCATGATGGCTACTCCCTCGGTGTGCTCGTGATCGTCTTCTGGGTGACCGGAGTAGATTATTGTCTCTCCAGTTGACAGTTGGCTCCTTCCACATCCGTTCCATCTGCTCTCGCAGATTCCCAACACTTCTATTTTATATCTCCTCATTTCTGCGGCTACCTGAGCAGCCTTCCCAGCTTCGTACATTGTACGAATATTCCACGTCCCCATCCTTATTTTTGCTTTCATCGAAAGAACACACATCGGCTGACTGGCTTCCCGAAGGCTTTCACCAGCCTGCGTCATTTCACTTCCTCGATTCCAGCGAGAAATAAGGTTATTGTTTGTATTTTTAGAATTTTTAATATATTTGTGCGTTGAAGTTTTCGTAGCAATTTGGTTAAGTTTTGGGGGTGGAGTTGCTAGCACCACGCCCCAACCCTCCCTCTTTATCCGGGCTTGGGACCGGCTAGAATACTAGTGACCTAGTAATCTAGGCGAGGTTATTCTGAAGTAAAGAACGAGGGTTAATTGATGTAGTAGTTGTCAAAACTCGAATTAGGTGGAACTACATATCTGTGTGGCATAATTGAATAAACATGCGGGATTTACATAGAGTCTTCAGTATCATACAAAAATGAAATAAAATATTCGCGATTCCGTTGAAAATGAATACATTTACCATGTTTTCACGAATATATAGCTCTTTTCCACCATAATGAAGTGAATGTGAAGAAACATCTAGTACAAAATAATCAACTTTTAACGAAAGTATGGTGTGTTGTTGACTTAGCAGCCGAATTTCTCGCCAGCGACTTTAGTGGTTCAGAGTTTGCTCCCCGACTGATACTCTCCTAAACCTCGCTCAGCTGGTAGTAAGCCGGATAAGGAGAGAAGGTTGAAAGTGAAGTTAGAATTTCCCTCCGGAGAAGGAATGAATATGTTTTGTATTACGTCGTATGTTTCCTATTTGCAATATCTACTTATTAGTGAATAGTCCACGCATGATTTACCAGGGAAATTCAGTCGTCACATCGTGGACTGAAATATTTTTACCGCAGATTCCAAATCGACTGTGTTGACCAATGCAGATCAAATGAATTCAAGTTTTGAATTTTTCGTTCACTTTAAAATCAGACACTAAGATTCTATTCCGATTTTTAAATATTCGGGAGCTTCAGTTCTTTTATCCATGTATCCTTGTCTTCACATATTTACTGTAGAAATTGTAAGTAAGTGTTGAATTCATAAAGTAAAATTACAGGAACATTATGGCAAATGGCATTATGTGCCAGGGTTATGTAAAATCAAGTTATCCGATAGTAAGAAGACAGCAAAATGTTTGAGCAAAATTCGCTAAGCTAGACCTTAAAATAAAACGAAAATCTCAATGTGCAACTAACATGATGCTCGTCCCCATATCAGGTAATTCCAGTGTAGGTGTGTTAGTGAACACAACTGCGTATTCAAACACTTCTAATCAGCAGTAAATCAAATATCTTGTGGGTCAGTGTCACAGTGGTGGAAGGATCTCCGATCAGGGAATTATTTCCAAATTGACGTACTCTATAACCTCGCCTAGTTTACTGGCAGATTTTAATCCTGGTAGAAGTAAAGTTTGCTACTAGTTCAGAAAGCACACCTCTTAGATTAATAAATAATGCCATTGTACTGTAAGTAAAATTACACTTGTCATTTATTGAAAGAATAATAAGTTCAGTTATCAGTTGTATAGGAGACTAACATAATAATGCAACCCAAATAGTGGATCCCCGTGAAAAATCCGGAAATATTTTCTCTGAAATGCAAGATACGATTTTATTGCCTCCTTTGATGCAGCCTTACTTAAAGGCAAACATCACCGCCAGCCCAAATGTCATCAATGTCATGAGCACTGTGTCGATTAATAACTAATAACAAAATAGTTTTTTTATGAAAAATCATGCCAGTCTTACTCAAATGTAGTAATTGTGAATTGTTTTTTTCAGTCCGCGGCCCTTAATTTTCGGAAGGACACTGGATGCAACTGAATCCACCATCATGAAATATTTCGAAATCTGTGAATAAACGTGGAAATGAAAACGAAATAAAAAGAATGTAATAATATGCGAATGAAGACGATGAATGAAGTTCGACATAAGCCCCGTGAGGTCATATTTTCCAAATTTGCCTCAGCACTATGATGAAAATGGGATCATTCATTTTCTGGTTATATTTTTCCACAAGTAAACGTTCGTAGATAAGTAAAAATAGACGTTTCCAGTTGTTTGAGAGTTTCGACATGGACGAATAAATCTCAACAAACCGCTAAACGTGAATAAAAGTTTCATTACGTTGTGAATAAACCAAAGCAGTGGTGACGAAATAATACATGATATTTGATTTCCGTAAGGACGAAACAAGTGAAAATTGGAAACATATCCACCTTCAGCACATAAAACGTTAGAAGATAACGCATTACAATTACACGAATTATAAATATGAATGCCAGGCGCATCCTTAATACGTCCGTGAGTAATGAGTTGAAATGACGTGTTCTCCTCCTTTTGATCAAATGCATGAACCCTACTGCATAACGATGAAAACCACCTTCTTCTGAACGATAGTATTCGTCAAGTGAAAAGAATAAATCACCCTAGTATGATCAACATGAGATAACGATAACCAACATCATCTATCCACCCATCTCTGAGTAAACTCAAGAATTAGTCAATTCAAACACAAATACCAGAGAAGATATGACAGTAGCTCACTTACCTGAAGTAGATCCTGGTTTCAGGAATATACGCCTCAGAAAACATTCACGTTAATTCGCATATATATAGCTTTGGCATTTTTTATGGTGATCGAAATCTATATTGAATATACTTAGTGATCATATTCCGTTCTATGTCTCATTGTTATCAGAGTTCATATGATACATTTCTCTTTCGAAATCATGAGATTATGTACATTAATTGTGAAGTTTGATACACATTCGAGTAAGATGTCGGCACACAACATAAAGTAATAATCGGCTAGCTTGACTATTAAAGGGGTTTTTCTCACGAAGTGTATCGTATTAGTGGCTCAAAGGTTTCATACATTTCATATTTCAATTCAAACAAAATATTCGAAATTCTGATATGTTTAGATATTCAGAAACGTGGGGGAAAATCAGGATTGCATTTTAGAGATCCAGAAAGATATTTTGTAATCAAACTTCAGATGAAATATAACAAAGGTTTCATTTACGCCTAAATTCAAAGACACAGGATAATTCTACAACATGGTACTATTTTACACCTCAACTGATTATAAAGCATCTACGAACCAAATATTACGAAGTACTTAGACTGTTTGCAGTCAAATGCACTGTTACTGTGCATCAAAAGAAAGTAGAACTGTGTTAAGGATTATCCTTTTGTAGAAACAAACGATGAATGAACACGAATGTCAAGAAAAAAGAGGGCCAGATAAACAATGTTCGAATAACAGTAGAATATAAAGAAGTAACTGGCGGGAAATAGCATTTGACTGTTCGAAGTCTATTCCAAAATTCAGTTAAAATGTTTGTACATAAATGACATGAATCTGAATAATGAACAATAGTTGTGGATTTGAAGTTGCGACGTATTTAACAAGAAAAAGCTCATACTGCTTATTATTGAGAAGTAGTATGATTTTAGCACAAATTACAAGTTGATAAAGAATAGATGGGAAAATATGAATTCATCTCTCTCAAACAACTGTCATCATGTGCATGTATTTTAGAAAATTATACTGGCTTATTTCCTACATATTTCAGTGAAAATTCGTCACACAATATGTATACCATATTATAGTGTGATAGTTATTCAGTGCCGGCATCATACCAACCAACCAGGTACGAGGACTAGGTTTTTCACCTGGCTAACACGATCCTTGATATCTTTTATTCACTATTGATGCATGTAAAGAGGGAAAGTCGGACGAAATACTAGTAATCGCGCCACGTAAACGGAAACACAACTCGTACTGAAGTATCGAATTTTGAGATTGAAGTCCAGTATTCTGAAAGTGTATTTGTATTTTAAGATATGTACTGTAGCAACAGTCTACAAAGTTCTAAGACAACCAGTCCAACCAATCATGGAGGGAACGAGAAAGCCCAGTGATAACAAACGCACATATACAGTATAATAAATGTAGGGGTTGAAAATCCGGGTGACACAATTTAATGGATGTAGGAGGTAAATTTTGGGGATACGAAATTAGACAGCCAGAAATTAGCAAGAAATCAATAATCTATTAATCACCTTGCATGATTTAGGAAACCTGGGAACCACAATTCATCCAAGTTTTTAAACAGGTTGTAATATCATTACAGAAAGCAAAACATGAGAATAAATTCGCATCGTGGTACCGAATAGAAATCTAGATTGATTCTAAAAAGGCAAAGTCAGACTGTTGGTAGCATGTGCACACTCAGCTGATCACAACGAAACAGCTTCCTATGTTGGTTTAATTTCCAACTGATTTTATGTATTTTCATGAATTTTTGGTTTCAAGTCAATCGTAGTAGAAATGAAGGGGTTTCTGTCCAGTTTTCTGAGCTTGTCTAGATGTAAGCTGGTATTCACAGGCCACAATGTCCAGATACCTCGTGGATACGGAGTACTTCAGTTAGTCTGACCAATGTTTGACCAGACAGATTCAGCATTTATTGAAAAGTGAATATACGTAGCAATCACGTTTGTATAAACATGATATTGAAACTATAATGTTTTCATATTTGCGTTCAAAAGTCTTCAACATTATGAACAAAATGAAATTTCAAAACGAAATATTGGTTGGACGCTACACCCTGCATTCAGAATTCAATCCCAGTGACTACTCAGCTGCAAAGAGTCGTTAAAACAAAATTATTATAAGTAGTATTTTCCTATACACCTTGAAATATTTGTGTTCAGGTCTTTATCTTTAATGACTTTAATTAAATATTTTAGAATAAATGTTAGTGGGACGCAAGTGTGTGCGTATGCGAAGCAATAAAATGTGTGTAAACTAAGAATGACTCTTCACTTTCCAGAATCGCCTGAATCAAAAACCTGAGCATAATTTTATTTCCTGTTGGAAGCCATCAATATGTTGGTTACATGAAACCATACGGCACTGATTAGTTGAGTTGTCTAGTTCTATACCATTCCTACCAATTCATGAGACCTTGATAGTCAGGCCGAGATGATCTAAACACCGGAATGTATTTCTGCTTGTCTGTGGTGGAGACCATCAGTGCTGCGCCTGGTGTGACTCAGCTGAGGGAGCAGAATCAATTCAAACGACCAGATTTATGGTATCAAGCTGATCACACATTGTGATTTGAATAATTCTGTTTCCAGTGGAAACTGCGGTGAAATGTCATCATCATCGAATTGTATATATTGCAAATTGATATTTTGCGATTTCCAGATTCCTCTAGTGTGTTGATTGATATTTTGACTACACGTAACTATGACGAGAAGCAGTAGTAGTCCTAATATAACGTTTTTTGCTTTATATGATACATGTAATTTGGCTAGAAACTAGATACGAAATTTGGTTTGTCAAATGTATTTCACTTTTTGCAGAGATCTTGCCATTCAGTAACTAACGTAATGCGGATGATGAGCCATTCCTATCGCACGTGTTGGGTATATATTCTATGGACAATAATTCAGTTATCAACTCCTCTCTAAACCTACTGATATTAATCTTTAGAATTTCATCTCTCTCCCACTGTATTCTCTGGTTGTGTGTTAATGCATGCAGTGCAATTGCTGAGGTTTCCTCTGAATTACTTTTCTTCGCAGGGACAATTATTATACATTTCCCTAATTCTGATGTTCTGATAGTCTGACTACCCCGAATCTATTAGTATGACTGTTGTAGGTGACGTCATACTCATCGCATCATATTTGTAAATTATACTATTTTGTCTAATTGGTTCAAGTAACAGGGTTCCTGAGTCAGTGTGTAACTTTAGATGCCACCCTAAGTCCTGTTTTTTTTTAAGAATAATACGAAGGATCTCAGATGTCCCATCCATATACGGTAAAATTGTGGCGCCTTATATACTTTCTTACTTATGTCGTCACTATTATTGTCTCCATTATTTTTTTTACTCTTTACCGTTCCTGATTCTCTTGATAATTTTTATAGGTTAGCTATGTAACAGTTACTCTTCTTCTATCTGTTTTATTTCGTCATTTACGTTTTTTGTTGCTTTTACAGAGAACGGTTGAGATGATTTAAAGTCTAAATATCTACTAAAATACTGCGAGATACATATCTCGATGAAACAGACAAAGAAAATAAAACTCTTCCTCTTGGAAAAACATACGCTGGCTGATTGGACCAGTGAACATCTACTTTGCAGGAGTTATTCCATGACAACTAAATCACCTGAAATGATCACCCAGAATATTATGAAGAAAACAGCAAAGTTGAAGTCAAATGAACAAAACAGATTAAAATCCATTATGGGTAAAATTTATTTTGATAAGATCTCACAGTGTTATACAATAATATTTAGTGATGACGATTCAAGCACAATTTATTGCTCATAATCATAGCAAGGTATGTGTTTCATGGCCGGTGTATGGAAATTGATAATTTGAAAATTGATTCTCCTTTACATGCAGTTTATCTCAGTGATTCAGCAACCGACTAGGCATTTGAATGTGAAGACTTTGAAAACGAAATACATACTCCTACCACTGTGATAAGAGTTAGTGCATATGAATTGTAATAAGTCTGAAAAACACAGTGAACTATGATCGCTCAGTAAATATAATCGCTTGTATAGTCATGAAACAAATCAGAATGTGCACATGTATTCGAAAATTTTAAAACTTGCACATTTTGAGATAAATTGATTCTCACATGAGTGAACCATTATCGTCTGTATTTCATCAATTGCGGCTGATTTGATTTATTCCTGGATCTACTTTAGGATAAATTATATGCTGATAATTTGATATGCCAACTCTAGAGGTAAATCCCAGTCAAAAAGGAAGTAGTTATTATGTTTTGATAATTGAGGATATAATGAGAAAAGGAAGGCGAGGTGTAGTGTTTAAAGTGAAGACAGGAGTACGACAAGAGTGACCACTAACAATGAGCATTTTCCTAGTGGTGGTGATGAACTGAGTCTTGATACAGACCATGAGGAATAACATGAGAGGCAATCAGAGAATAACTAAAAACCCTAAAGGATCTGAAGTTCGTAGAGGACTAATGTCTCATTCTTATAATGGTCGAAGACTCATCAGCAGAAACAAATGAGTACATGATTTCATTCAAACATAAAAATCAGAGGTGATGAAGATAATTAACCACAGTCATCAAGCACCAACACACCTTCCCTGGAGGAAATTATTATTTGCATCCTCTGTTTTGCTCACCATGGTAGCATCTTTTAACTAAAGGCGGACCCGATCAGGATGATAAAGCTAGTCAGGATAGAGTTCAATAATCTGAACTGAATGTGAATTTTTGCTGAGGTTAGCAACCCGGAGAAAATTCGGATAACGTTACTGAAATCGTTTCCAACAGGCTTCTATCTACAACCGTTTTCCCGCATTAAATTTAAAGATAAACTTGGCAAACAGCTTGGCGATCGAAGTAAATGCAGTCGGGTTTCCTACGGTCACTGTTGATATTCCTAATTGTAGTGGACTGGATCATGCGTCATAGTGAAATACGCTGGACCACTGATATGAAGACTCCAGCGGGTCTGGATTTCACAGATGCTATATGTCTAATATCAAACAAACTCGAAGGACATTCAGGTGAAAAGCAATAGACATGCTGGATAAGAAGCGAGAAAAGGACTCCAAGTAAACTTAGAGAGGATGGAGGCGAGGAAAACAAGCAAACACCAACAACAACCAGCACCGACCTCCAACAATGGGAGAGATTTAACAGAAGCTAATTGTATCACTGATGACGAAAGATACTTGCAACCACGGGTATTTGAAACGGATAAAGGCCTCAAAACAGGTGAGAATCGGAAGGGCGAGATGCGTCGTCACTAACGTGTAACCAGTTTGGAAATCTTCTGCACTCAGCCATCATGAACAACAATATTGGGATTTCTAACACATATGTGAAGTCAGTCAGTGAGCTCCTCTATAAGGTTGAGAATCTAGTATTGTGTGTTACGAAAAGCATCTCAAAGAAGTTACAGACCTTCATCAATAGCTGCCTTCGCTGGCTCCATACTGAAGATCGAATGTCTGCCCAGAAATTATAAGTAACAAGGAGCTCTGGAACCCATTAAGTCAAAGCTGATCGCTGATAAAATTTTTAGGAGGAAATGGGGGTAGATTGGGCATAGTTTACGGAAGCCATCGAATGACATTGCGCACCAGGCCCTCGAGTGTTTTTCAAATGGGAAATAACGAGTGTATCGTTTTATGACAAGGATGAGAATGTGTGAGTAGGTGGAGGAGATGACAGATTATGAACAATCGTTGACCCAGCTGAGTGTGATGGCAGAAAATGCAACAAAGTGAAGATATGTTGCTGAAGCCCTTGTAACCTAAAGAAATAATAACGATCATAGTTGAACTGAATGTATTTACTGCAGCTCATCAATAAATGTGTCACTAGTGCGAATTTTAGTGAGCTTTCCAAAACAGGCAATCCAATATGGAACTTTCCATCGGATAGGAACAAAACTGCTGAAACGAAAGTATTGACCCCATCAGGCGTTCTTGTGGAATATGGATATCACCTCGCAATATTTGTTTCACTATTGCTTTCCTAAATTTCACATACGTCTTTGGGATTAGTTAGACTGGCCTTTCACCATTTGCCTTAATCATAACTACGTGGCCCATCTGTTGACAAACCGACTACATTTTACTCGATAATTGCACATTTCTTACGATCCAAACAAACTTTGCCTGTACACAAATACATCGATAACAGGTGGTTTTATTTAAGTAATTTTTTATTATGCGATTACAAATGGAAATGAATATGGATTGTAGAGAAACAAACCGTGAAGGGAAAATTCGTCCAACTGGTTTTCGAATACGTACGCGTGCGAAGGTGATACTTTGAGAAACATGAATTCACCTAGTGTTGCACAGTCGCCGTTGATTTCTTTCTAATATCATGTTTATCAGTCTTTCATTTGAGGTGAGTTTAAACTATCGATGGCACAGTGGTAAAGACACTACGCGACCATGCACATAGTCTGGCCTTCAAAGCACACCAGATATCAATGGTCGACATGCGAAATTTCGGCTACCGAAATCACATGCTGAAGATTCCATACTTGTACCAAAAATACTGGGTGAAATCAAGCTATAATCAAAAAGAATATGCTGTGTGAGCAATCTTTATTTATTATGTTGTGACCGCCGAAGCATCAAAATGATTTATGATCAGTGTTTACTTTATGCTACTTCTTCATCTTCAATTCTATGTTGCTTTTTCTGTATTCCAGACCATTTATTCTTGACTTGAAGAAATGCAATCTGTTCATTAACCAATCCAGATATTCTTACGTGACATCGTGCTTTTGATTAACCTGTAGTGACAGTGTATTTGACGATATATAGAGTGCACACCTCACAATGTGAGCTTTGTAAATTTCATATATTAAATGTATGTGTAAAATGGCATTGTAATTTATAAAAATCCTGTGATTTGGATTTTACACGTAACTCGAACATTCAGTATAACTAATTAAAAATTGTTTACAAATTATCGTTTCGAATTTCTTCAAAGGAATCTACAATTTTATTTTTTACACCAATATTCAGTTTTATTCGGAAATCTAAATATATGAGAAATACAATAGTTTTTCAATTTGAAGTAACCTTTGTACCTCGTAAACCTCTGACCTACTGATAGCATATTTTTTATTTGAAAGAAATTCACCAATAGTAAAGCCAATTTGTTGTAACTTTGCAATCCATCTCGAAATTTTACTTTAATGTGTATAAAAACTTCATGAATAACGCTGAGATTCAAAACGGAATATGATCACTTTGTGTAGCCACTATTGATTTCGATAACCATGAACAAAGTCAAATTAGGTACATATGTATATACATATATAGGCGAAACTATATGAATGTTTTGAAGAGCGTATATATCTCAAAGCAGGTGTCACTTCAGGCGAGTGAGTTATTGCCATGTCCTCTTTGCCAGTTATGTTTCAACCAGTTTATTCCTGAGTCCATTTAAATATGAATAAATAGATGATATTGATTATAGTTTATTGTTTATCACAGCTGATAGGCTTTATTCCATTTAAGACAAGCAACAAAGGTTAATATTGTCGAGATTTATCGACTTCATCGCACTCTTCAACTAGAAACCTTGGACGAAGGCATATTTACATCATTAGAATTACATTGAGAGATATCAGTCTGAAAAGCTGGTAAACTGCATTGAACCAATCATGCAACAAGACAAGCGTGAGTGTGTTTCAGGTCATGTTCACGCAGTCAAGTGGATAGGAGTTACGGCTTCGGTACATCACTTTAATGAATAATTAGTCATCAGAGAAAGAACTTGAATGCATCAAAAATTGCAAACTGAATAAAATAGATAATGATAGTATTGGTAGTAACAATTATATTAATAAAAACGTTAAAACGAGTTAAGATAGTGACTCTGATGAAAGATAGTTTAAAACGAATTATAATGAGGTGGAATAAAAGAAAGTACTATAAATAGTAGTAACTGTTAATGAGTAAAAAATTTCGCCATTGTAGATCCAGAGTGACAACCATTCTCTTATATACATTGAGACCGAGTATGTAAACTATAACTGTAAAAGCTCCCACAATCACAAGCATCTTCCTGCTTGCTGTTTGTTGGCTGACAGTAGTGAATGACTTGAGGTAGTCACTTTAATGTCCATGTTCTACAAAATCGCCTGGTATTGAAAGTTTTGGTATAGTGAGCTTAACTCTTTTCAACTTGCTTGTCAAATAATCCATCATTGTAGTACAGAGTCGCTTTTCCGTCTGACCCATAAATATAATTCGAAACACACTCCAATTAAATATACTCTGTTTCATATTTTGGTGGATGGTGGTTGGTCTCTTTGAGTTTGTTCAACCACCTGCATAGAGATACTGAAGAACACGAGTTTCGTACCATCATATATTCTCCTCATTGTTTTATCAAGTTCACTTATTCCATTTACACGAAAAATGCCCAAGTTAAGAAGAATACGGAGATCATATCTTCAAGAATTCTTATTAGGTCGTATGAATAAAGCAAACAGTTGACTGTAAATCTACACTACAGTGAAATAGTATCAACACGAAAGGTGTTGAAATTTCTGATCTCCAGTCTAGTAGAAGCGGCTCATAGTTCATTTACACAAAAAAATTCAATCAAACTCATTCTTATAGAAAACACACTTCGTTTTGTGGTTTTATCGTGATTATGAGCATAAAGTTTGTCACATTCACTCATTCATTGTAAAACGGTTTTCGCACTCTTATCACATTTAATTTTATCCACAGATTCCAGAACATTCCATCATGGTAGATTCAGTTGCATCTTATGATAGTCCGAAGAAAAAGAGTAAGGAGCCACAAAAACCCATCTTCGACGACCCTGTTTCGGTGAGATAAGCATGATTTCTTAGCTTAATTATTTAATGCTTAGATTTTCTTCTATATGTTAATTATGGTGACGGTCGCAGTCGGTCTGGTCGTCTTGTTTACTGCATTGTAAGATTGGATTAAGGGAGATAATAAAATTTTATCTTGCTTTTCAGGTCAATGATACCCGTTTATTTTATGGCACACGTCTATCTGGTGTATATTATGATGTTAGTTATCTAATGAATACTATTATTATTTCTTCATTGAGTTTATTATTCTTCCAATAGACAAGAAGTGCAATTCACCCATAGTACATTACCATTCTTCATTTATCTAAACTGCCACATGCCGAAGACCATCGTGATCCTCTAGCATGAAGAAAGGAATTCACTTAGAATTTATTTCACAGCATTTTATGAAGAAGATCATTTGGTCAATTTGTCTGAAAGAATCTGTGATAGGCAATTTGGTGTTCGCACCAATTTATGAATCCTACGGTTCAGCATACACAATGTGACAATGGGTGGGCCACTCACTGTCAATCTACTTATTGATTTCGTTAAAATATCTGGATAGATAATAAATGAGCAACTACCTTCTTCACTGTGATACTCTTTTCTGATTTAGAGTAGCTCGTTTCTGTTCAGAATTGAGTACCTGAAGTCTCAGCAGCACTTGTAATGTTTGATAAGGGATCAGTTTGCTAGACTCATACGCAACATTATTCTTTCCCTCGTTTATTACTAGCTGTTAAACTAGGCAAGGTTAAGGGGTACGTTGATTGCGAATTGAATACCAGTGCGCTTTCTTGCTTGGTGGGCATTTCAAAATCGGCTCACAAGACCTAATATTTATTTTTCATATAAAGTGTTCGACTATACAGTTACTTGGTTTATATAACTCACGCCCACTTATATTGTGTGAACTGAGGACGATTTTCATGCATATTGAATCATAAGCTTTTCGGTTTATTTTGAAACCTGACATGACGTATGTTGGTCAAACACTTTTCGTTATAAAAATGAATTTGTCCCGAATACCAGAAACCAGGATTTGAAATATGTATGTATGTAATTGATGAATACAGGAATATAGTCTTCAGTAAGTGTGCGCTGTGACTTTAATTAAATTTGATAGTGATATCTGGGAAGAAACTGAAGGATTTATCTTATTGATCTTGGATCGAGTGCAGAATGTTCCATTCATTGAAGATGAGGTTGCATTATTATGATTTAAGTTGAACTTATCGCGTAATGAATCATTGCAATTATGTGTTTGTTAACATGAATTCTTGATGTTTGCGAATTCATTTCAGACTACTTGTGGCCATTCTATTACTTCTTACATTATTTGTGAAGAATATTCGTTTGAGTTTTTTTGGTGTTCAAATAACGCTTTGGAGTGTAGTAAGTATGAGTATTACGTTGTCTTACAATAAGTTGTTAGAATTCATGATAATGTGTGTGGAAAATAAAATGACTGGTGCGTCAGTTTACAAATCTCTGTTCTTTAATACTCTGAAAGTGTAAGGAAAAGGTGTAAGGAAGAAGGAGACCATTACCGCATCCACTTGTTGATTCACAGACAAATAAAGCGGAAGTAAGCATAATGAACACTAGTCTGCACGTCAATATAACCTGAAGATTCACAACATCTGAACTCATGCCACACTTTTATATATGCGGTTTACTTAGAAGGTAGAAAAGTTAAACTCATTATTTAATTATACTCGAATTGTGAATTCATTACCAATTCATCAGGTCATTAAATATTCACACTGTTTTCTCATTCTACATAAGCTGTCATGGTAAATCGAACGTATATTGCCATTTTACAAAGGAATCTGTTATTGACAATGATGCGAAATTACACTGCTTTTTGAATTCCATACTCTAAGGCGCTGTCACATTCGAAATATTATTGTCTCACTTATGCTGCCTAGCACATACACTGGTTTCATGTAAAACAAGTAGCTATTTTCTGCATTTCATGATGGTAGCAGTTCCATTGCCCATATATTATAGCGAAGGAGGGAAATATTGCATGTAAAATGTATTTAAATTTCTCCTTGCAGCTTTATTTATCAGACTTTAATTACCTAATTATAATTATCATTGTTTTCTTGATACAGGTCACATTGTGGTCTGTAGTCTTCGCCGCGGCTTTCTCTCCAGTTAGGCCATTATGTGCTCTGACAGCGTTAGCCGGTACAATAATGGCCACGCTTGTGATTGTCGTGGTGGCTTCGAATCTGCCAATCTTGAATCAAAAAGGGCTTATCGTATTCTATGTAATATCAGCCGTCCTTGGAGTTCTAGCTATCGTTGCCAGGATCTGTTTTTACTTCATCACTGGACCAGAAACTGTAAGTCACATTAATTAATGTTATAAGGATTTCCATGTTATATTTATGAAAAGGGAAGAAATCTCCATTATATTTAAAAGTAGCCTGTCGCCTTAGACTTACTTCTTAATAGCGCTAAA
Source organism: Trichobilharzia szidati (assembly GCA_944472155.2). Classification (NCBI taxonomy): domain Eukaryota; kingdom Metazoa; phylum Platyhelminthes; class Trematoda; order Strigeidida; family Schistosomatidae; genus Trichobilharzia; species Trichobilharzia szidati. The sequence goes on from OX235276.1 coordinate 62,846,970, forward strand.
TGCAATAGACAATAAAATGTCTGCTGAGCAAATTGAATTGGACACACGATTTGATGACTTCACTAAAATTCAAGTTTCTCGACACATATGTGAATTTTGATTCGTTCCAGTAGGGATTTTTAAGCTCACTGCTGAAATTCGATAGATGTCCTACTTGTGATAGAAATGTTGTCCTCAGTCTAAGCATCTGGTTATCCTATGAGTGCTAATGATTAGAACAGGATTCATAAGACGGCTTCATAATTGTGCAAGCTTATTCAGCATGGATTCGAAACGACGGGGAATAGTTCAGATATGATTTAATTTGACGTCACTGAGTTGAACGGAGGACATGGTAGGGAATATCTGAAATATTGTCAATGCTTAAATGTTAGCAGTGAATACTTCGGTATATTTGCTGGTATAATGATTTACATGCAGCAAAATACTTTTATTTCTTTATGTGAATATACCACTTTCTTTTTGAATTTCTTAGAAACCGATATTCTGCATACTGCTATCAGTTCCAGTCGCGTTATTTATACTCTTCGTAAGTTTTCCATTAAGTGAGTGTATTCATTACAATCAAATTTTGCCGTTAAATTGCACACAGCACATCACGTGCTTGTATTACTAGTATTACTAGTATGCAAAGTAAATCAGTCGTTATATATTCATATGAAATAAATTTGCACTTTGTTACATAGTGCCAACTGAAAGCAAATTCAATCTGTATGTGAAGTTGAAAGCTCACTCTAAGTAATATTGAACATATTGCAACAGGTGGAATTATGAAATACGAAGAAAGTCAATCAAACAGCATCACACATTCTGTGAAGAATAATCCCTAAGCTTAAAACCTTCTAATGATCTTCTTGGATCCTGTGTGCTTAAGAACGAATAAGCTTCTGGTTTTTGCGAAATTTCTGTAAATCATCGTCAATTTTATTTGACCGTGATTCATAATTCTCATTACTCCGTCTGGAAGAGATTATAGACGTTTGATAATCTCTTGTGAAGCTGTTGGATTGGGCTTCAGAAACTAGCTTTTCAACCAAACTGTTTCCTTAAGGATGACTGACGGTTTCAGTATACACATGTGATAATTTCTCAACCATAAGGAAAGATAAAAACACATTTAACCTGTACGTTCGAAATGGAAAGCTTGTGTGAATTCTCACTATGAAAAACAAAACAACACCTTAGGCATGTTTATTTCAAGCAGATACCAATCAGAGCCACCTGCAACAGATCACGTGATGCAAACGTATTGCTGTGGAAATGCTGTTGGCTGATACTTGTCAAACAAGATATATAACAAGAGGTCACACACGCACTACGTAAGTAAACTGTGAAAGTTCATCAAGTAGAAAGATAGGCTGTTATCACAAGCATACACTTCCAGATATATGAGAAATATGTGAAGTATTTGAAAAATTACTCAATTTTATTTAGAGTCCATGCAAAATGCTGACGCTAATCTTACAGGAGTCATTTCAAACATGACAAGGAAGCTGATAGCGAATTTTACAGCTTTGCAGGAGCGTAGACTTCACATTATTGTATTGTAACTGGGTTCATAAAAATTGAGAGCTTTTATCACTACAGAATAAGCATTTCCGGAAAATGTATGTTGACTTTAGGTGGTCTTCTGTGTCTGAATCCGTTTCGCTTCTTTGCATTTTAGGTGATGTTTATTTTTGTAAACATGCGACAGTGTATAATGTGGTGGTTCTTGCCCGACTCCGTGGATTTCATTCTTACCTTCGGCATTTGGTGTCAAATGATATGCCTGTTCGCACATGTTTATTCCAGCTTAATATTATGTGAAGCTACATTTTGTGTCAAGGTAAAAAAGGAACAGTTATTTGTGGAATGGTTATCAAATTATTTGCGTTAAGCATTCCCCATCATATAATAATTGCGTCAAAATTTTCACTCAATCATATCGAAACTTGCTTCCAATTTCATATGGGCTTACGTTTTTTGTGCACTGATGAATAACGTAATCTTCTTAAAAAATGCACAAATATAAACGAACTCATCAGAGACAAATCTGTATCTGTTTGTGATGTCTGTATGCTAGTATGATGAATGTTGTAGCATTTGTTTGAGGAATACAATCAAAATTTAAATTCTATTTTCACTTTCTTAGAACAACAAATGCCTTGTCATTATGAGGATATGGTTACCTGTTAAGCTTGTGCACATATCTGAATTTATACCATGAGAAGTGCTATTCGAATTTCAGTCTTGCATGTCAAAATAATACTGGATGAATTCAGTCGAACCGCATTTTCCAAAAGCAAGACCCAACTGTTGGGAGTGTCGTGTATAAGATTAACATGCTTATTTTAGTAATAATATGTGATGTCTTGTGTATAAAATTGGTTTCAATTACTGAGGAAGAGCGTAGGTGTAGGATAATGAAACAATTCTTAACGACCGATTCAAGTGGAAGACAAGGTCACCAAAATAGCTTCTTTTCAGTAGAAACAAACACCACTGATCTTGTGAAGTCACAGTCAATTACACAGATGATGTAGACAGTCTGTAGTTCGGATGGACTTTTCTCTAAACAAGACAGTTTAATATTCAGGTTCTGTTATTCATTCAGAATGTTAAGTAATCCAAGTTGTGATGAAACACACCATGTCAAATGACTCATTCTCAGTCATTAGTGTTATGTCAGTCAAAGAATGTTTACAGCGGAATTACTGTGAGAAAATTTAGCACGATATATCTATTTGAAAATTCTGTTTGTTGCTAGAATGAGAATATTATTCCCACAGTTCAATACCGCTTTAGCAAAAGAACATTATGTGTGCATTTGAAAATTCTATTTCACGTCGTTTAATGTGGGCTAAAGTCACACGCTCAATGATTGTTTAAGGAATATAAACTACATATATATATATTCACATATATATAAATGGCGGTTTGATCACCTGAAAATATACCTTGCCCTCCGTGTATTGCCTTCTCTATTCACAGTAGATGAGACTTAAATCCATTTGTCCTGATACTTTCAACTTTTACTGTATGAACACGCCTTTAGTCTTTTAATTGAAATAAATGCAGATAATTGAGATGGCAAGATGGCTGAGCGAGGAAATGTTTGCTTTTCAATCAGACCCACATATTTTTGCTGCAATACTTACTACCTTTTGAAAACAATACAAACAGTTCTACCAATCTAGTTGCAACGTGCTTTCAAACAACAATTAGCCAGTATCAACATGTGAAGAAGTGATAATTGACGAAGGAAGTGAATACAAACAATACAAGTTGAAAAATGGCTACTACGACTGAATTATATAGTGAATAATTTCGAAAAAAATGAATGTTTAATCGAGAGATCAAGTTGGTCGTATGATAGATAATTAAGGAAATGTAGAGTAGTTTGGGCAACAGTATAGCTATATATATTAGAGCGAGAGATGAAGATCTAAGTGAAAGTGAATATTTCTTCGCTGAATCATTTTGCCTTCTAAATGTCTAAATTAGAACAGCGTGACCGAAGTATTCCAGTAATGACATGACGATAAGCTCAGTGTATCGATCAACGACAATATCATTGTTCATCTATCACCACTGTTTACACTTTAGAGCTGATTTCTGAAACACATAAAGGCGTCTATATATTCTGAAGCGAACAATGAGTAATGACTGAAAAAACCGCTTTCATCATTCGAAGAGAGTGGAAATTAATATCTAAACGGAGTAATCGCACACACATACGGGATTCATACAACAACAAGTTTAGTGCCGTGTATAACTACAAACATCAATGACAGAAATCGTTTTTGATTCTGGTGGAATGAAATTTACCTTGTTTTCACGAATATGTAGATGTTTCTCATTATGATGAGGTGGATTTGAAGAAACATCTCATACAAATTGACCGAAATTTCGGTACTTGCCTTACAATTTTCATCATTTCGGGGAAATAAACTCGTCATTTTATTCGACACAGATTTTATACTCTATTTTTTAAAACAAAGATTATTTGCGAATTTGTAGTTTGTTATTGCCGTCTTTCTTCTGAAACACAAACAGTGAAAACGCCACATAGTTTACTGCTGGCGGTTTGGTGTTTGATGAATGAGTAATTAAATATCCTTAGGTACTCTGTATTTAAGTGTTACGATTTGTGACCGTGAGAATCAAATTCATTAACTAACCACTGGTTAATTGCAATTTTTCATGAGCTGGTTATCGTGTTATACTATCAAAACTGTCATTGGTGAATTTGTTAGATCATTTATTTTCGAATTCCGAGTAACTTAACTGGGAAATGGCAGATTGATTCCGACATATTCGTAAAAGAATTTGTTGAAGGTTGACGAGTACTTACAATTGCAATTTATTTTACAATTGATAATCTAACATTCTTCATTCATTACTTTCGAAAGCATAAATTTCAATGAGTAGTTTTTGAGTTCGCCAGTCTCTTCAAACTCTAGGGCTAAATGTGGATTTCAGCTGACCTACGATTGAATTATATAGAGCATGGTTTTGAGACAATTGAAAGAAAATTGAGTGTTCAAGTTGGTCGCATGATAGATAATTAAGGAAATGTAGACTTGTTTGGGCAACGGTAAAGCAATATATATCAGAGCGAGAGATGAAGATCTCCTCCAGGATTATGACAGCCATATTCAAATCAAAATGAAAGAAGTGTGTTTTTAATAACAAAATGTTACGCACCTAAATTAACTCAGAACAATAAAAGAAGGAGTGTTTTAATAAAAATTATTCAAAAATTATTATTAAAATGGTGGCATCGAAATCCTAATAAGCGATATGAATTCCACTCGAACCTGGAGCAGACAGTAGGGAAAGAGAACTCATCATGGAACGCGAATCTCTGAGCAAAATAAATGACATTGAAGAACTCTTCTCTTGCTTCCTTACCTTTAATGATTTGGTTATTTGAGTAAATGCATACAAACAGAAGTAATACAACATAAAGCGACGAGGATGTCACTCGACGGACACACCGAAAATCAGTCAAACTTCATCTTACAATTGCAGCTAGCCTGCTGGACACATAATGAAGATGGGAGCAGATGCATGCTCAGACAGTCATCTAACTCTAAGAAAATTCAAGGTCAACCTGGAAGCATTCAGAGCAACTGGAGACACACTACAACTCAACTTCTACACTCAGAAACTGAAGGAGAAAACTACAACGAATACAATCACTGCAGCAATCAGGAAAAAGTCGGAGACACTACATGGCGTCAATGAGGAGACCTGAGTGGATCTGTCTGAAGGTATTTTTGAGGGTAACATTTACAATAGTTTTAGGCGAGAGGAAGAGAAAGGAAAATTTAAAGCACTCACAGACAACCAGAAGGTACTTAAGTCAAGTGAGATGGTGAAAAATATGATGAACAAATGAAATGGTGAACAACGGAACAAGAAGCTAAGTTCAATATTTACGGCATTGAATAAATAGTTGAAGAGTGCTAGGAAGGACAAAATACAATTCTACGACACACTGACTGACAACTGAAGCAGAACAGGTTGACTCTAGGTAAATGGCTCCTCATGAGACTATATCGGATAACCAGGTCTGTATCCGCGAAAAGTTCAATGCAAGTGAGTACTATGAAATGAAAAATGTAAAAGAAACCTAATTTTGGAGAGAAGGGAGCAAAAAAACAATGCGGCGACCAATTCAAAAGTCTCATGAATCCATCATCACCTGCTACTTGTTCAGAAATACCACCATTAGCAGGCACGGATCTGCCAGCGGACAACAATCATCCAAGGAAAGCAGAAATTTTATCATGAGCTGCCATCGATTAGAGAGCGATTGAAAAAACTGTCTCGTCCCTGAAAACCAACATATGCATACCAATCTGATGTTTACTGGTGACTGGTGCTATTCAGATAGTTAGTTGCCTGGGTTCTGATGAAAAGTCGTGACTGTTGAATAACAGCAATTTGGTTGTGAGGACATATACTCGCAAATGATATTGTATACTGGTCGCGCTATAGCATGGATTAGCAGAAGGTGTAATTCATGAACTGTCCACTGGATGGTATACCAGCTTGTCTTGTGATTTAAAGGCGCTGGCCTTCAATCCCGGTGGGTGCTCGCTATCATAGAGTCAGAAACAATGAAGAAATAGCTGGCTGTCACAGGTTTTCCAGTGGTTCTCTAACCGACATCTACGCATGACGATATCCTGTAACATCTTTTTTTGACTTTCTATCTATCCAATCTTGTATACAGTAAAATCGGCAGGTGGATATGCTGTCAGATGGTCTGACAAAGATCGTTAAACTACGTAACATTTTTCAAATTAGGTCGGTCTGTTTCTATCATGCTTTTTCTAAGAAGATTTGACTCATCCTACGCAGCATCAGGACTACATATGAGACGAAAGAGAGTGCTAAGTAATCACAGAATGGCTATCTTGGCCAGCTGTAGGAGTTTGTTCGCTGACTATTCTATGATTGTTTTCTATAAATTGATTTTGTCAGAATTCTCTGATTCCTCCTTGATAAATTCACAACAAGAACATAAATGGCAGACCCAAAATTGTAGGTTTCACTACCTGTTGGCAATCAGTCAATGAATTCCATATATAAATTATTCCAACCATAACAATCACCATGGATAGTAATAGAGTTATCTAAATCTCTTTTGTAAAACTGTCTTCATGCGATAGTTTTTAGCGTAAGTGAAAAGGAAAGTTCTAATATCCAGCGATTATAAGCTGACTGGTTTACACGCTAGTCTATGTAGAGGGAGCTGAGAAATCCTGATTGAGAACTTGTGCTGTGGCTAAGCTATGTAGACTGAGTATAACAAATGGCAAAATAACCTGCTTCGGTGACCATGAGTGATGGCCACGTGATTCCTAATGTTATTGCATTCTCGTGTGAACCAGACCTCAAGTCTTTGGCCTGAAGTCTTGAGACACCTTCCTGCTTTGTTCTGCTATTCCGGTTGGCCTATAGCTCTCGCAAAAACCATGAGATTCCGTAAGGCACATCTCATGGTGTCAATAATGTATCAAGTTTTTAATTAATTATAATTAGTTTATTTGAATGGAGGAACTGCATTGCAAAATTCGGCTGACTGCTTTTGAACTAATCAATGGCTCCTGAAGAAGTTTGATGAATATAATAGAATATTGGATGGAATACTGATTTTGTCCACTGGAACAAGTGAATTCACTTAGAGTGAGCCGAAACTAGTGTTCCTTCGTCCTAATGTTTCTTTCGCTGAGAAGACATTTCACTTAATACGTTCGGTTAAAAATTAACTACTCAACATGCAGTGGAATGTAGATTACGAAGGAATTTGATAAAATGAAGTCAGCAGACAGAAGAGAAATGTTGACAGCACTCTGAAGCACACACTCACGAATTCCTTTGAACAATCTCTCAAATGATGGAAGCCCGTAGTTCACTTGGATAGAAGCATGTGAGGAGGATATGAAGGCATTCAGGTTTTCATTAAATCGAGTAAAATCATGATAGACGACAAAGAAACTCTTGCACACAATCGTGAAACGAAATAATGATAATGATCACAGAAATAGTTTACATTCATCGATCGTACAGTAATACCCTCAAAAGACTTGTTTAGTTCCTGTCAGCATACTACAAACTGTCTTTATTCGTGAAACAACTTAACAATCAACCACATAAATACGAAACAGTAAGCACTCTACAGGTTATATATCTTACGAAATAATCCTTACAGATTATTTGCGTAATTTCCTCTAATTGAAGTACAGGATACTGAGTGTTGCACAATGAACTTGGTAGATACTCTGATTGCAAGAATGAAACAACTTTGTATTCCGTATGAAACACAAAAGTTCAGTCTCTGGAATGTGACAACAAAAGATATTGAGAATCACTGTTTATACGAAACATGATGTGATGTATAAATATGTGAAAAAATGTTACTGCTGAATGAGAGAGCGCTTGAGATTTCGGACTCTTCAGGTGTATGCATAATTGAAGGGGGGAAACAGGTGTTTTGCACCACTTATTGTGGGATTGACCGATTCAATCACTTACAAACTAGGCACTTTGAACCATGTTCCAGTCAGGTGTTCACAGGTGTTAAAGTGATATGAGTAATATGTAAATATATATATATATATACGTGATAAAAAAAGCCAAGGGCCATGTAACACATCTTTTTTGAGGAATTTAACGGTTATTTATAGATTTTTATATACATTATTATTCGTTATTGTTAACAGAGAACCAACGTTTTCTGATTGGTTTTCTTCCTGCTGAAAGTTATTCTGTCATCTCTTTGTGGTCATTCCTGAAACAGTCCGTTGATATATCTGCTAATCGTATCTGCCCACGCTAAATCTGCTGTGATTGGTTGTTGAGTTCCTCAAGGTTAGGTTTTGTTCTTGTTTTTTCTCACGACCGCGATTTGGGACGTAAACACGGACGTAAATTGTTGTCGACAATTTCGTCTTGCAGACAGCTCTCACCACATATATATACATATTACATGCATCAGTGGAGAAATCAATTTTCTGAATTCCACGAGTTTCACAAAGACGATGTCACTCATGAAATATAAATAGCACCAGATAATGGCTGTTCAGTAAATATGTAGAGACGTCGTATTGCACTATCGCGTAGGTATACGGTCTGTCTGATATCGAAACTTATTCCGATGTTTGAATGATTCTAAATTATAAATATGTACTCAGATGTAGCGACACGATAAGAACGGTGAATGCCATTTGGATCTAAACCTATGCAGATTATGCGTCTGATAGACATTTCGAAGAATTCTTCCATGTTACATGTGTCCAGTAGTCCTTATTCAGAGTAAGGAAAACACTTATGGTAACCTGATCAATAAAATGCAATACATCAGACAGAAAGCAGATGAGGCGCATCACATGGACATAATACGCGGCTACTTTCTTGAAATAAATCGTATTAACTTTTTCTCTAAACTGGAGTTGATGTCAACAGTGTATGTTGGTGTGCGCGTAGGATCCGTCTCAATGAATGTTCAGGAGGACTTCTCTTATGTTTAAACAGTTTCGCTGTTGCGGTATACAGAGGGAAGTTGTTGAATTACTTCCGGTGTAGGTGTACTACAACTCTTTTCTACCAGAGTGCTTTCAAAAGTATATACGAATCTTTCTGTTAAACCATTCGACTATATGCTGAAATGGAAGCATCCTAACATGTAATATACCGTTTCTTTAACAAGATTCTTCAAATACGTGTGGTGTAAACTGACTACCATTTCCAGATACTATGTCCTCTGATATGACATAGCCAGCAATAAATTTCGTGAGGGACGTTGTGGTGTGATTACAGGTGAGTAGGATAATTGCTAATAAATGAGACCATTTTGGATTAGCGTGTACCAGAATTAAGTAGCTGTATAATTCTTGCAGAAAAAAACCGACAAACTGGCTGGAGAAGCAGCCGAAGAAGACAAAACTGCAAGTGAACAAAGTAAGATGGAAGTGATGAAGATAAAAAAATACCACCGGCAACAAAAACCAGCACCAATCACCAACAAAAGGAGAGATTCGCATAGAGATGACTTTTTGCACTTATCAAGGAATTGTGGTTTCAACCGCATGCTAAAAGGATAAAAATGTCAACGTCAGAATCAGAAAAGGCGATATACGCCTTTATCAGCCTGAAACCAGTTTGAAAATCTGTACTCAGCAAGCAAAAAGAACAAGAAAATGATTTTCAAAACAAATGTGAAGTCAGTCAATTCTGTTAGACGAGTCGGAAACTTGTCCAGCGCCTAATGAAAAGAATTTCCAACAGGTTGCAGACTTATATGAACAGAGATCTGCCTTCGGTGTTTCCATACTGAAGGTGAAATAGCAGACCATAAAGAATTAGCAACAGAAAACTGTGAAAACAAGCCAACCAATAGCCGACTGCTCAACAAATATGTACGAGAAAATGGAGATGAATCAACCATACTTTGTGGTTGCCATCAAATGAAATCGCGCGCCGACCATCGCTTTAGTGGAATCCCACTGTGAAGCAACGAGCAGGTCATCTGAGGGTGACATGGGGGAGATTGCGTGATAAGTAGATCAGAGATTAAGGGCAATTGTGGACCCAGCTGAAGAGGACAGCACCAAATAAAAAGTAGAGAAGTATTGTTGAAGCCCTCCATTCCACTAGGAACCTAAGGCAATAATAACACCTGTTGTTTCATTCTCTTTTGAATGTTGTTTATTCTAATCTATTTCAATTTCACCTGAGCAGCTATGCGAATCACGCTTGACAATGTCATATTTTTTCCATACTGACCCGTATTGACAGAGCATTTGAGTATGTACAATATAGACACCTTACAGTGTGAGGTATACAAACTGTACGTAATGCATCTTTGTGATCTATAGCATATTTTAGAAATATCCTTTGATTGGGATTTTACGCATGACTTAAACGTTCGCCTAAATAAATCAAAAAATTGATTACAAATTATCGTTCGGTATCCGCTAAAAAAAATTCACTGTCTTTTCTTCCCAGAATTTAGTTTAGTTCGGAAAGTCAAATATATGAGAAACACAAATAACTTCTTCGATTTGAAGTTATCTATGTACTTCGTAAGCCTTCGAGCCATCGATGGCATATATTCCGTCTGAAAAAATTCACCAATAGTTAAACCATGATGTTTAGAACTATTCCGACACTTTGCTTTAATGTGCATAAAGACTTCATGAAAATCGTTGAGATTCAAAACGGAATTTGATCACTGGTAAACTCAACATTGATTTCGATAACCATAAACAAAGTCAATATATGTATAAACATATATATGCGAAACAGTCTTAATCATTTATAAGGCACATACATCTGAAGCTACACATTACTTCAGGTGAGTGAATTACTTTCATGTCCTCTCTGCTTGTTATGTTTGAATCAATTGATTCCTGAGTTTACTTGAGTATGGTTGAATAGATGGTATCGATTATAGTCTAATTTTGATCACAGATGACGGGCTTTATTCCCTTTAAGACAAGCACCAACATCTTATTTATACGTATCGACTATTTCCGAAATGTGAATAGTCTCATTCTTAAGGGATATGCATTGAGTTGTGCTAGTTTGTCATGATTACTTTCGTGTTTCCAAAATGTAATCAAAGTTGTATTCAGGTTTCACAATCTATTGAAGCACATTCCTGTCAGAATTGACAATTAGGTGTAAATGACAAATTTTATCCAAGCACTGTTTCAATGTTTTGAAAAGTGTAATGTCGGAAACAATGATCTTATTCATTCACTTAAGAATAATACTGTTTTCAATATTTTAAAAGTTTAACATTACCAGCCTTATGTTCGACACTTACACTAGCACATTATTGAACGATTTTAATTCTGTCGTCACATTTAGTTCTATTTACAGATTTCAATTTAATCAAGAATAGAAGGTTTCGTTGCATCTTTTGTCAGTCCGAAGATTAAGAGTCAAGAACTGAAAAATCTTTTCCCAGATTCTATATTTCGGTAAGAATAGCAGGACTTGTTAAATAAGCTGTTTTATATTCTCAGTTAATAATCAATATGGTGCTCTTGATACTGATGACAGTGAGTTTTGTCGTCTTGTTTGTGTTTGTGTAAGGCTGTGTTAAAGAATAGAATAAAATCGTATCTTACTTTGCAGGAAAAGTATTCCAGAGTTTTTAAAGAAACATTTCTACTTGGTCTTAACCATAATTTAAGTTATCTATCGAACCTTTTTGATTATAATTCAAATTAACTATTGTTGAAAAAGATGAGGAGTGTAATTCATTTACAAGCCACTGACTCACAAGATTTATCATTCACTTACAACTCAAAACACCTTTTCGGCTATACAACTTTTCCATTGAACTCACCTCAACTAGTGTTAAGTGTAATGAGGATGAGTATCATGAACCTTATATGTTGGGCTTTCAGTTTTATTTTGAAATCTGCCTGCGCATATGCTACCGTAACAGATATCTGTGGAAAGCACATTTCTCTCGATCATCAGAGACCTTGATGTCGCATAAATATGCATGATTGTAATTGATAAAAACAGAAAGATAGTCTTCAAAAGACTTCTTCGTATCTTCCCGCTGAAACCATAGTCAATGCGTGTGAAGGAAACAGTGTATCATTGCGTTCTGTTTTCAATACAAAATCGGTACTGCGCTCTGTCACAATGATCAAATTAGACTGTTAGATCTGTCTTCATATTGTATAATAATCCTGTGTCTTTGAATTTACGCGTAGGAAGTTTGATTAAAAAACATCTTTATGGATCTTTAAGATGAAATCCTGAATTTTTTCGACACATTTCTGAAAATCTAAATATACTAGAATTACAAATATTTTGTGTGAAATGAAATATGAAATATATGAAACCTTTGAGCCACTAATATGATATATTTCGTGAGAAAAAACCCTTTAATAGTCAAGTTAGCTGATTATTACTTTATGTTGTATGCCGACATCTTACTTGAATGTGTATCAAACTTCACAATGAATGTAGATAATCTCATGGCTTCGAAAAAAGTTATATCATATGAATTCTGATAACAATGAGACATAGAACGGAATATGATCACTAAGTATATTCAATATAGATTTCGATAACCATCGAAAACGTCTAGCTATATATATGCGAATTAACGTGAATGTTTTCCGAGGTGTATATTTCTGAAACCAAGTGTTACTTCAGGTGAGTGAGCTGCTGTCATATTCTCTCTGGTATTTATGTTTGGATTGATTGATCCTTGAGTTGACTCAAAGATGGATGGATAGGTGGTGTTGGTTAAAGTTATGTTATGTTCCTCACAACTAGTGTGATTTATTCTTCTGCACCGGATATGAACAGAGCTGCTAGAATGAAGGTATTGTCGACATCACATGTGTTTGTGATATATGGATTTCGTCTCGAATTATTTCTCTTAGGACTGACTTTTTAAATTCCAATCATGTGTTTCGAATTAGTTAGAATGGCTTTTCCCCGTTTCTTAAATCGTACCTGTGCAGCCCATCTGTTGACAGATATTCTTCAGTTTACGTGATAAGTACACTGTTCTAATGATCCAAGCAAACCTACTTTAGACACAATTATATCGTGGACAGATTGCTTCAATTAAATAGTTCTTATCAAGTGATTACAAATGAAGACGAATAGTGACTGTAGAGAATCAAGCCATGAGGAAGAATTTTTTCTACTAGATTTACCCAGATCTATGCACACAGTGGCTATTCCTTGAGAAACATGAATTCACTTTGTGTTGCGTGGTTGCTGTTATTGACTATGTTCTAAACTTTTCGCTTAGGATATCTTTATATGACATATTAACAACAAGTAGTATGAGATATACATCTTTACTATGACGCTACTTAGCTCCTATAACTACTGTTTGTACAATAAAATTTATCTCACATGATGCATTCGCTACATGTTGCTTCACAATGTCGCATTCTCTGTTGCATATTTTGTATTTCAGTCCATTTATTCTTGACTTGAACAGTTGCGTGTTGTTTATTCTCTCACTCGAATTATCTTACACAGCGTCAAGCGTTTTTTCCACATTGATCCGCATTGACAGTGACACTGTTGACATACGGCATAGACACTTCACAATGTGAGATTTGCGGATTCAGTTTATTAAATTTAAGTGTGAAATAGTATCCTATTTTACAAAAATCCTGTGATCTCGATTGTACGCGTAACTAAAACTTCATTTATAACAGAATTGATACAATTATCGTTCCGAATTTCTTCAAAGAAATCTTCAATTTTATGAGATCACACCAATATTCGGTTTTATTAGGAAATCGAAATATATGATACATACAAATAAGTGGTTCGATTTGAAGTTACCTTTGTACTTCGTGAACTTTGAGCTATCGATAGCCTATACTCGTTTGAAAAAAATTCGTCAATAATTAAACTGGCTGGATATGATGTTTTGATGCATACCGACACTTTAATGTGTATAAAAAATTCATGAAGAACGTTGAGATTCTAAAGAGTATTTGATCACTTTGCATGCTCAATATTGATTTCATTTAACGTGAACAAAGTCAAATAATATATATTTATATATACGAAACAACGTGAATGTTTTCAAAGACGCATACATCAGAAGCCCGGAGTTACTTCAGGTGAGTGAGCTATTGCCAAGTGTTCTCTGCTAGTTATGTTTGAACCAATTGATTCTTGAGTTTGCATGAATATGAATGAATATATGGTATCGATTACAGTTTATTGTTGATCGCAGCTGACAGGCTTTATTCCTTCTAAAACAGGCAACAAAGCCTAATAAGCTGCGATTTATGGATTTATTTCATCAATTTTCAGTAGAACTCTTCAGCTAAGTATTCTACACACAGAGATATTGACACCATTCGACTTACAATGGGATATATAAGACTGATAAGTTTGTAAACTACATTTAAGCAATCATGCAAAAATATAAGTCTGATTGTTTTCCAGGTCATGTTCACATAGACAAGTGGAAGTGGGTTTCAAAGATTGAAATCAGGTTGCCTCAGCTATATCCTACAAAAGAACAATTATTCATCAGAGAGAGAACTTGAATATATCAAGAATTGCTGACTGAATGATAGCGATAATGATGTTATTGGTAATAATATTAATGATAATGTGAAATGAGTCAAGATAATGCTGCTGATAAAGATATTTTTAAATGAATCGGGAATGATAATAATAAGAGGTTGAATAGAATAATGTAATAATAAGAATAAGAATAATTGTGGTTAATAAGTAAAACATATTACCATGGTTGATTAAGCGCAACTACCATCGCTTTCCCTGCATACAGGCCTGGTTTATAAATTCTAATTGCACAAACGTCAACAATTGCCTCCAACTTCCTGTATTTTGTTTGCAGGCTGACAATAGTGAATGTATTGACAGAATCACTTTCATGTCCACAGTATATACGATCCCTTGTCATTGATCTATTTGGTACGATGAAAAACAGAATTATGTTTCAGTGATTTTTAGTCAGATATATGAATTAAGCAAATAGCTGTCATCTAAACTCACTCTTCAGTGACTCATCATCCAGGTGACAGGTGTTCACATTTCAGATCTCCAATCTTGTAGCAACGCGTCATCATATGCGTCGGTGGCACAGTGGTTAGGACTCTCGCCAATCATGCACATGGTCCGGGGTTTCATCCCCTGCCGACGCACACCCGATATCTATGGTCGGCCTGCAAAATTTGGGCTACCGATATCCATGCTGAAAATTCCATACTTGTACTGAAAATACGGTGTGGCATCAAGCTGTGATCAAAAATAAAAAATATAAAGCCTCAATTATTCACACATCATATTTTAACAAATGTAAATTAACTCACTATTTTAGAAAATGCATTTAATTGTGTTAGTTTCTCATGAATACTTTCGTGTATCCAAAATGTTTTCCAAGTTTTATTCAGGTTTCACAGGTTATTAAGGTGTATTCCTCAACATCATGATAAATGTCTCTATGTCAAAATTTTCAAACAAGCGTATATAACAAATTTTATCCAACCATCAATTCACAGTTTTGAGAAAAATAACATCGGAAACTTTAATCTAATTCACTAAATAATAATACTGTTTAAAATATCAAAACTTTAACCTTACCAGCCTTACGTTCCTCACCTACACTCGCACATTACTAAAACGTTGTCATCCTGTTGTCATCTTTATTTTCATCCACAGATTTCAATATATTCCATGATGGTAGGTTTGGTTGCATCTTGTGTCAGTCCAAAGATTAAGAGTCAGGAAACACAAAAGCCCATTTTCGCCAAATATGTTTCGGTAAGATTAGCATGATTTGATGAATAAACCATTTTATTCTTAGTTCCTAATCAATATAGCGCTTATGGTGTTGGTCACTGTCGGTATTGTCGTCTTGTTTGCTACTATGTAAGATTGGATTAAAGGAGATAATAAAATCTTATCTTAATTCGCAGGGAAAGTATATCCGAATTTTTGATGAAACGCGTCTATCTGCTGTATATTATGATGTTAGTTATCCTTTGAATATTATTATTGATTCACTGAATTAATCATTTCTCTAATTGATGATGAGTGTAACTGATTTATAGAACATGGCCATCCTCTATTTGTTTAATTTGTTACATGCCGATTACCTTGATTAAGATGAATAAGCCCGAATAAATGAATTCACAAAATCCTCATTTCACTGGATTTCATGGAATATATTATACGATTACTTTGCTTGAAAGAACCTTTAAAAATAAGCTGGTGTTCACGCCAATTTGGAAGTAATACTGTTAGGAATAAACAATACAACAACGGCTATGCCACCCAATGCGCTGTTGACACATTGATTAGGACGCTCTTCGATCATGCACATGGTCCTGATTTCGATCCCCAGCCGACGTACACCTGATATCAACGGGCTATCGACATCACATGCTGAGAATTCCATACTTGCATCAAAATACTGTGTGGAATTAAGGTTTAAAAGAACGACTAATTAATTAATTAGTTATGTCAAAATATCTGAACAGATAATAAATAAGTGACTTCTCTTTTTGACTCTTTTATTGTTTACGGCTGTAGAGTAACTCATTTCTTCGTATTCCGAATGAAATATTCAACTTCACGTTTGAAGCCCTGAAATTTTGAAGCACTCGTGTTGTTTTCTAAGTGATGAGTTTGGTAGCCTCATACACAACACCCTTTTGTACCACGCTTACTACTAGCTGTTAAACTAGGCAAGGTTAAGGAGTAAGTTGATTAGGAATTGAATACCAGAACACCTTCTTGGTTGGTGAGCATTTCAAAACCGGCTCACAAAACCTACTATTTACTGATCATAGAGTAAGTTTATAGAAATCACGCACACTACTGTTGTAAGAAATGAGGACGATTTTCATACATTCTATATCATAAACATATGATTTGATTTTGAAATCTACACTGACGTATGCTGGTCATATAGTTTTTTTCATGATAGGAAATGTGCCCTGAATACCAGAAATAAGGGTTTGAAATATGTATACATGCATGTAATTGATAAATACAGGAAGATTATCATTAGCAAACTTTATCAGATCTTCAAGCTAGCACAATCAACCGTGCGTGTAAAGAAAATGGAGTTTTACCTTATTCTTTTCAAATATAATGTTTGTGATGACATAAATGTGCTCTATAACAGTGATCGAATATGACAGTGATATGAACGAGTAAAATGGAGGATTTATACTCTAAGGCATGATTCGAGTGTAGAATGTTCCATCTTCCATGTGGGATATCGCATTACCATAATTTCTACTGGAGTTATCATGTAATGATTCATTTCAATTATTTGCTGATTGGGATGAGTTCTGAATGTTTCCGAATTGATTTTAGGTCATTTGCCACCATTCCATTACTTCTGGTTGCATTAGTGAGAGAAATTCGAACAGATTTCTTCGCCCTTCATATACTAGTTTGGATTATGGTAAGCATCAGTATTACGCTACCCTTTATGAAACCATCAGAATTGGCATTATTTTTTGTGTGGAAAATAAAGTGACTGCTGTGTAATTTTAAAAAATATCTATTGCGATTGTTATCCTGTGAATGAGATTGCTTCTACTGTTTCTGACACATGCCATTTTCATCTTCCAATGGAAGCCATAACAAAAACTGACACTTAATAATACGAAAGTATAAGAAGATATGTGGGGAAGAAGGAAATCATCTTCGTAGACACTTGTAAATTCGTGAACAAATAGAGCTGATACAAGCATAATCAACACAAGTCGAAATGTACTCATGACCTGAATATTGAAAACCATATGCAAAACTAGGATCAGTTTTTAACGATATCCACTTCGCTGAAGTAATTTGATAGAGAAACTTGTGTGCCACAAAAATTTGAATATTAGTTTGCATAAAATCAAGCTGAATATTTTCTGAACAGTCTCCACTGATACCACTTTCACATATGTGGTCTCATAAAACCTGCCTGCTGAACTCAGATTGTAATTTCATTCGGTTTCATTTCACTTCATCACACATTCATCAGGTTACTTAATATTTCACATTGTTATTCCGTTCTCAGAGAACAGACAGGCTGACTCAAGCATCCATTCCCAATTTACAATGGTAATTGTTATATACAATATTACAAAACTCCACAGCTTACTAAAATTTATTACTTCAGTCTAACTATTTCATTCAAAATAATATTGTGCACAACTGAGGAATGTCTCACTTGCACCATCAAACACGTAGACCGCTTGTTCGTGAAACGAATAGTTATTTTCTGCATTTCGTGATGGTGACAGTAACATCACCAACCATGAAAAGAAATGAGTGAAATGTTGCATTTGATATGTGCTTAATTTTCTCAGTACGCCTTCAATTATCAGATAATAATTTCTTAAATATCACTGCTATTGTTTTCTTGACATAGGTTGTACTGTGGTCTGTGATCTTTGCTGCTTCGTTCTTACCAGTTGACTGGAAATGTGCTTTGATAGCGTTAGCTGTGTCAATAATTGTTACTATTGGGGTCGTCTTGGTGGCTTTGAAACTGCCTCAATTGAGTGAAAAGTGGTTCATCATACTTTTGGCAATATCAGCCGTCCTTGCGGTTTCATCTATAGTTGTAAGGATATTTTGTTACTCGATCATTAAACCAAGACGTGTAAGTGACATTAATTCACGTTATAAGGATTAACATATCATGTTTATGAAATGTCATGAAATCACTACATCATTTTAAAATGCCCTGTTGCCAACGACGTCTCTCGTAATAAGGCTAAATTCAATAGACTGTGAAATATCAGTCTGAGTAGCTGGTTATCCACTGAGTGCTAATGATTAGAAGAGGGTTCATAAAACAGCCTAGTAATTTTTGTAAAGTATGTTGAATGACATTAATATAGCTTCTGCCAGTGTTACCTCCCACTATCGTTATTGCTATTTCGGTCAAGCTTATTCAGCTCCGATTCAAAACGATGTCAAGTAGTTCGAATACATAGGGGCAGCCTGTCTGAAGCTTGGGCTACCCAAATTTTGCGTTACTTGTATTGCATCCGATTACTTGGATTCATTTTGTTTTAATTATTCAATTGTGTCCAAATCGTGTTACTTACTCTCGCGATTATTTAAAATGTTCTCAACATGATGATTCACGAGTTTCTAATAACCTTGTGAAAAAACATCATGGTGGGTGGCAACGATCCTTAAAGTGTACTTCAATACATCAGATGACCGCTTATGTGATTGTGAGCACAAGTTGCAGGTCATTATGGAACAAGATTAATTACTTGGATGCTCTATTATGTTCAAATATTTATCGTAATAGAAGTGTGATAACGCTTCAAGAAACTTGGCTACACGATTCATATGATGACAGTTTAATCTCGCTAATATGGTTTCACTAGGTACAGACAAGTCCGAAGCAGTTCAAAGAAAGGAGCGAGATGGTGGTATTGCTACTTTTATCAATTCGCAGTGGTCTGTTACCAACAACGTCTGCTTTAAATTCTCCAATGATAATATTAACTGTATAACTGTCAAATGTCGACCTAAACACTTATCTAAATACAAATTCATTTATATTACAAATATTTATATCACACCTTGTTGTTGCACTTCAGAATTACCTAGGTTTGCTGATGAATTCACTATTTTCACTGCCGCCTCTTTTGGTAACTCCCTGTCCATAGTGACAGGTGGTTTTAATTCATGTGACTGCAGCTTTCTTACAGTGATAGGTCATGAAAATGTCATTAACTTTCCCAACAAACTGGATACTTCTCTTGACCTTGTATTTATAAATAACTGCGGAATATATGAAGCTCGAGTAAGAGCCCCACTGTTTAACTCCAATCATTGTTTCTACGGGTTTACCAAAAATTTATGGAAAGTTACACAAGAGAACTTTTTCACACCTTTCCAAGAAAATTGTACATGGATGTTACTCCAAGGAAAATTTTCAGTATCTTAGGAGCATCCTCAAAGATACAAGTTGGGGCTTGTTTAAGGAAGACTCTCTGATGACATTATCTCTAATATTACATGTTACCTCAAATTTTGCCTTGAAACCTGTTGTCCCAGAGAAACACTATATCAGATTTGACCGTATCTCCTCCCCTCATCTTAAAAATCTTCGCAAGCAAAACTATATGTTATATAAAATGAAGGATAACATTGGCATGAAAAGAATTAACATCATAATTAAGTCTGAAATGCACAGATAGAATTCAATTTATAACCAGAAGTTAGTATCCTGTAAAAATGCCTCTAATATACGGAAATCCTTCAAAGAAATTACTGGTGGTAGGTAGATGGACATTATTCCTTATTCCTTTGATGTGTGTGCACTAAACAAGTCTTTCATACATTCTCCCACAAATACCAAACTTTCTAGTGTTACAAGTGTTAATGAAACCTACTTCCCTGGATTTACAACAAATGATGTTCTAAATTGCCTCCAGTCACTGAAACCTTCTTGTGGCCTACGTCCAGATGGTTCGCCTAGCCTTATTCTTAAAAGATATGCAGATATCCTGTGTAAACCTCTCATGGACATTTTTAATGAATGTTGTTCCAGAAATGTCGTTCCAGCTGTTTAGAAGGACATTTAAATTCTACCTATAACTAAGTTATCTACTGGAACTTGTTTTAAATTAAGACCTATTCCTATTACCTCTCCTTTTCTAAGCACTATGGAAAATTTGGTCTTACTTAATCTTCAACTTTCACTTAAAGCCTTTAAAATTCTCAGACAATTCGCCTAAAAACACAGTAGAAGTACTGTAGATGCAGCTGCAGTCTTGTATCATAAGATTGTCTCCAGCTTAAACAAGTAGGCTAAATTTGTTCGCTGTACTTTCCTAGATTACACCTCTGCTTTCGACTCAGTACCTGGGAACATTTAGTTTAACAAGCTTGCTGAAACTCAGACTGATCGCTGACTGGTCAAATGGTTGCATTCTTATTTCTCAGGAAGAAGGTAGTACAGTGTACGTCAGGGGAAGTCGTCCATTCCATTGCTTACTGACTCTGCTGTCTCTCAAAGCTCCGACATTTCTCCGCTTCCGTTTTCTTTCTTTTGAGTGACTTGACTCACTCTGATAAAATGAACTTTGTTAAGTATGTGGACGATATAATTGTTTCAATGTCTGTTAACTCCCAGATAAACTGTACTAAGATGAACAGCTTTCTATCAAAAATTAGCACATTTTATTTGTCTAATGATCTTAAACTAAATTCTTCCAAATGCCAGACTGTTAATTTCAGTTTTCCATGTGAAAAAAGTCAAATGAAGTTGTTGGTTCCTATGGCCGTTGCAAAATTGATGATACTGATGTAGAAATCAGGTTTGAAGTTAAGTGTCCATGATCAATTCTTTCTTCTGAGCCATCCTGGTCTTTCCCTGTCTTAGCGATTTCTCAAAGAATATTTCTTCTGACGTTTTACATTAGGAAGTTAAGGCACTCAGGCATAACTCAACTCCTGCTCCTCTTACAGTTTGTCAACTCGTGCATCTTGCCTATTCTTCTAGTGGAATCCCATCGAGTCATATCATTGGCATCGTTATTGATAGGCACTTGATTTCATGCAACAAATTTGCTGAAGGAATTTTTTCAGACTGTGAGCATCCACCGCAGCACCCGCAGCTCCAACCTTGTGTCTCTTC
This sequence comes from Trichobilharzia szidati, assembly GCA_944472155.2. Classification (NCBI taxonomy): domain Eukaryota; kingdom Metazoa; phylum Platyhelminthes; class Trematoda; order Strigeidida; family Schistosomatidae; genus Trichobilharzia; species Trichobilharzia szidati. The sequence goes on from OX235276.1 coordinate 62,868,619, forward strand.
AGGAGACTTTATGCACTTACGCCTAAGTATAAAAATGCCACCATACCATATTTGATCCGTAATTTATGTGGTGAAAATAGTGTCAGGCACGAACTTACTTATTTTCTTTGCACTACAAATAAACCATCTCCTCCACCTTTACTGCATCAAACTTTGTTGTTATTGTATTTCTTATATATATATATAATCCTCTCATTTTTTGTTTTTATTTGTTTATTTTTTCATGCGTGTGAGCATCATTTTAGCTGTGTTATAGCTGTTAGCATTGTATCTCTCCTCATCATACTATTTCAGCAGAACAATAGATTCAATACTCTATAACATGCTAAAATTTTCAAGCAGAATCGACAATACCGTTTGAAAGAAACTTACTGTTATTATTATATTCATTATTCTCATTTCGTACTTCGAATATTTTTTTTACTTTATGTCGTAAATGTGGACAAATTCCTCTGGTTAATTTTGTTGTAATTTTAAATTTTATTTATATTTCGAGTAAATCAGATGCAATATTGTGACAAATGCTGAGAATTCCATCCTGTATGATAAGTTCTGTTTTTGAAATAAAGTAGATTATTAATATATTAATTTGACGTCACTGTGTTGAGAAGAGGATATTTTGAGGAATGTTTTAATTGTTGTCAATGTTTACATATCAGCAGTGTTTACGTTGGTATATTTGCTGGTATAATAATTTACATGCAGCAACCAATCTTGTGTTTCTCTTTGTGAATATAATACCTTCTTTTTGCATTTCTTAGATGTCGATACTCTGCGCAGTGCTATCAGTTCCAGTCGCGTTATTTATACTCTCCGTAAGTTTTCCACTGATTCAGTGTATTCACTACAATGCAGTTTTGCCGTTAAATTGCTCATAGCACATCAGGTGCGGGATATCACTAGTATGCAGCGTAAATCAGCCGTTATACGTTCCTATTAAGTAAATTTGCAATTTATTACATAGTGCCACCTGAGAGTCGAATAAAACTGTAAGTGATGTTAACCCTCAGTCAGAGCAATGCTTGAAATACTATGAAATCTATAACCTGAATTATGATGGAAGTCAATCAGACAGTATCAAACTTTCTGTAAAATATTATCACTTAGCTTAACACCCTTTTATAATTTTCCTGAATGCTGTAAGTATAAGAGCAAATTAGATTTGTTTATTAGAAAATGTCAGCCAGTCACTGTCAATTTCATTTGAAATACATCTGATGGAGAATATAGACTTTTGATAATCCCATGTGAAACTGTTGGATTGCGACGGATATGCATCCTTCAGAAACCAGCCATTCAGCCAAATCGATTGCTTAAGGATGACTAATGATTTCAACATGAACACGCGTTTCCTCAACCATGAAGACAGGTGATGATATATTCCACCCAGAAGTCCGAAACAAAAACCCCATGCGAAATCTTACCATGACAACGACCACAACAAAGTATGCATGTTTATTTTTGGCGGCCATCCATCAGAGTCGCTTTAATATAGCGAGTGTTGCAAACATAATGTTCTAGAACACCTGTCAAATAAGATAAATAAAAAAGATCACACTAAGTAAGTAGTCTGTAACTGTCCCTCAAAACGAAGTACAGGCTGTTATCAGAAGCAAACATTTCCATAAATATGCAACAGTTTCTGTTAAGTGCTGACGTTAGTCTAACAGAGATCATATCAAGCATAACATGGAAACTGATAGTGAATTTCTGAATAACTCAACAGTAGTTGAGCCGCGTAGACTTCACCTTATTTTACTGACACTGCGATCATAAACGTTACCAGTTTTTCTGGCACAGTGGTTAGGACTCTCGCCCACCATGCACATGGTCCGGGGTTCGATCCCCTGCCGACGCACCCCCGATTACTATGGTCGGCCTGTAAAATTTGGGCTACCGATATCAATGCTGAAAATTCCATACTTGTACTGAAAATACGGTGTGGCATCAAGCTGTAATCAAAATATAAAAAACAAAAATAAATGGGATTCGAGTTTTACGTAAAATTTATGCTCATATAAAGCAGTCATTTGTGTCTGAATTCATTTTCCTTTTTTACACTTTAGGTGATGTTTATTGTTGTCAATGTCCGAAAGTGGATAAAGTGGTGGTTTACGCCCAACACCATAGAGTTTATTCTTGCCTTCGTCATTTGGTGTCACATGATAAGCTTATTCGCACAAATTTATTCCACCCTAACATTCTGTGCAGACTAATTTAAGGCATATGAATAAACAAAAACTTATTTTTCCAATGGCTGTGGAATTATTTTCGTTGAGTATGCATCATCATTTTGTTAATGTGACGAAATTTTCATTTATTCATAACTAAGTTTTCTTTTGATTCCACTTTTGTACACTAAATAATGTAATTTTCGTAGACATTAAATGCACAAATATAAACGAAATTATCAGCGGTGAATCTGAACCCATGTTTGTGTGCTAAAATGATGCATATTTCAAAATGTCTTCTGTTGATACAACCAAAATGTAAATACCAATTTCTAATTCTCAGCAAAACTAAAGGCCTGTGAGTTTGTAAAGATGCTTCAATGGAAAACTTGTGTAAGATTTTGAATCCATACCTTGAGAAGTATCATTCAAATTACAGTCATGTATGTTGAGAAAAACTTAATGATCTCAGTCGATCAGCATTTTCAATAAACTAAGCTGGACAGTGAGGTATGTTGCGTACAGGAGTGGCATGTGTATATTAGTGATACTATGTGTTGTCTTGTGTATAAAATTGGTTTCAGTTACTGACGAAGTGTGTACACTTAGAATAACTAAACAATTTTCAACGACCGATTCAAGTCACACTTAATTCCACAGATGATGTAGACAGTCTGTAGTTCAGATGGACTGTACTATAAACAGAACAGTTTAGCGCGGAGGATCCTTTAATCATCCAGAATCTTAAATGGTCCAAGTTGTAGTGAAAATACACCACGTGGAATGACTCATTCTCAGTCGTTAGTGTTAACTCGTCAGTCAAAGAGTGTTTTCAGCGGAATAACTGTGATGAAATTTAGCGTGACGTCACCTGGAGTGAGATTCAGTGATAGTGCGGTGGTGTGATAGAGACAATGTGTTCCAGTGGAATAGTATTCTCACATATATCTATTCGAACATTCTGTTTGTTGCTAGAGTGAAAAATATTATTCCCACAATTCAGTACTGCGTTGGCAACAGAATACTATTTGTTCATTGGAACTTTCGATATATATATATATATATATATATAGTGGTTTGATCACCTGAAAATATACCTTGGCTTTCGTGTCTTACCTTCTCTACTAACAATAGGAAAGACTTAAATCCATTTGTCTTCATACTTTCAAGTTTAACTTTATGAGCACACCTTCAATCGTTTAATATGGAGTGAATGAGGAGGTAGTTTAGAAGGCTGTACGACTGCTCGAAGAAAAGTTTACTTTTCAATCTGACCTTCATCTTTATTCCCATACATACGGCCTTTTTAAAACGATACAAATAGTTTTACCATTCTAGTGGAGATATGCTTGTTAGCAACAATTAATCAGTATCAACATGTGAAGGGAGTGATAATTAACGAAGGAAGTGAATACAATGAGTAAACGTTGATAAATGGTTACTGCAACTGAATTACAAAGAGCATAATTTCAGGAAAAATGAAAGAATAATCGAGTGATCAAGCCGGTTGTATGATCGATAATTAAGGAAATGTAGAATAGTTTAAGCAACGGAAACGCTATGTATATTAGAGCGAGAGATGAAGATCTAACTGAAAGTGAATATTTCTTCGCCAATTACTTTAGACTTCTAAATGTCTAAATGGGGATGGACTGACTGTTTTATTGCAGTAATGATGTCACGATGAGCTCGGTGTATCCATCAACGCTAACATCATCGTTCATCTCATGTATCTGCTTACACCTCAAAGCTGCCTGCTGAAACACATAAAGGCATCTATATATTCTGCAACGAACAATGAGTGTTCACTGATGCAATCGTTTTCATCATTCGAAGAGACTGGAAGTTGATATCTCAATGGGGAAATCGCATAAACACACGGGATTAATAACAACAATCGGTCTAATAGTGGGTATAAATACACGTATCAATGACAAAAAGCATTTGTGATACCGGTGGAATAATATTTACCTTTTTTCACGAATATGTAGCTGTTTTGCATCAGGATGAGGTGAATTTGAAGAACAATGTTCTTAGTTACTCTGTCTCTCTGTATTATGATTACTGACCATAAGAATCAAATTTAATAACTAACCACTGGTTAATTGTAATCTTACATGAGTTGCTTATCGTGTTACACTATAAAAACTGTCATTGGTGAATTTGTGAGATCATTGAATTTTTTTCAATTTGGAGAAGCTTCACTGGAAAATGGCTGATTGGTTTCGACGTTTTCGTAAAAGAATTCGTTGAAGGTTCACGAGTATTTACAATTGGTGATCTAAGATGCTTTATTCATCACTTTTGAACGCGTAGATTCCAATGTGTAGTTTTTGAGTTCGAAAATGTCTTTGAAATTCAGGGCTGGATACTGATTTCAGCTGACCTATGTTGTTGAAAAATTGTGCAAAGCACACCGTCGTGACCAGTGATGGTCAACAAATATCTTGTGTATGTGGAATTAAAAGCCAGTTAAAATATATCCTCGCTGTTTTTGTTGTGTTATTTACTTCAAGAGCATTTTAAAAAAACTTTAACTTGACTTTTGTCTGTTAAGTTTTGATTTTAAACATTTATATAGTCTGTATTGGGTAAATTGTTTTGACTGTTCCAGTAGTTCATTATGTCAAAAGTACCACATAAATGTAATAAGATGGAGTGTTACTTTTTGGTAGATGATGGGATACAGTGTAATAACTGTAAAAAGTGGTATCATAAGATGTGTACTGGATTACGTCCAGCTGCATACAAACGTTGCAGTGCTCAAACATCCCACTGGATGTGCAGAATGTGTTGCTCCCCAAAGATGATTTTGATAAGGGAGGCTCACGAACTACTGTCTAAGGCTATGGAACTTCCTGATGATAGCGTGGCTAGTAATAGTGACACAGACTGCCCGTCTGAAGATGACGCAGCAGGTGCCATCATGAATGTTACCACACCGGCGGTTACTATCCCAGTTACTCCGGAAGTAAAACCTACTAGGCGTTCGAAGCGTCTTAGTAAGCGAAAAGGTAACAAAACGAAAGCTGCAAACAGCACCTCAGCACCAGAGAACACTGTAAGCGAAGTTCACCATGAAGGTGGTGCCGACACTGATCTCGATTGTACCATCAAAAACTGCAGCAGCCCTGAGAAGCAACTGCAGGCAGATGATCAGTGGGTAACGAAAATAAGCAATCGGAAGAAACATAGTAATATTGATAGTAGGCAAACGTCTATCACCTGTAGCCAGGCTGCATCAATAGTGGTGAGAAAAAACGTAGCCGCTGCTAAACACGACAAGCTCTCCTTAGACTCTAACATAATTGTTGGAAACTTAGAAGAGTCCAAAGAATCTGATCCCGTAAAAAGGCACGATCACGACCTTAAATTAGTGAGTAGTATTATAAGGAAGATGCTCCCAGAGAATTTCCCTGGAGTATCGATTAAAAAGCTGATTAGAATAAGCAAAAGAGATGATGAATGTTCTAATCAGCGTAGATTGCTTAAAGTAGTCTTAGGTTATCCTGATGAACAGAATCATCTACTGGCTAATGTACACAACCTTGCCGGGTCAGGAATTTCAGTCAGGCCTGATTTATCTCTTGAAGACAGACTTAAACGAAAAGAAATTTTGTCCCAGCTAGAAACAAGACGTTAAAATGGTGAAACTAACCTTAAACTGGTGGGTTTTCAAATAGTCAGGTCTTGGAAACGTATGCTTCCAAGACCTGTGTGGGTAAGCCGGACCGCATAGGAAGCCTGAAGGTAGTGTACACTAATATACGTAGTATCGGGAAGAAATTTCATGAGCTAGGTGTATTAGTGGAAGACCTTAGCTCAAGTATTGTGGCCATTACTGAAACATGGCTGGTTTCTGGATTAGATGACACACCTGAGCTATGCGGATTTAGTTGCTTGCGCAGCGACAGGGTTAAGGGTCGTAGAGGTGGCGGGGTTGCTCTGTACATCAACAACTCCCTACATGTTCGTTCCGTGAAATCTGAAGCGCATGACAGTGGGACAAGTGAGGTAATTAGCTGTGAAGTAAGCTTTGCAACTGGCGCTTTACTCATTGGTGTTCTGTATAGAAGTCCCTTTTGTCAGTGTGATGACTTTATTTTAGATCACCTCGAACAATGGAGTAAACACAGTAGCTGTCTTATTCTAGGTGACTTTAACGCACCTCATATAGACTGGGTAGCTGTCACATCTCCAGGATCCACTAATAAGTTTGACAGCCGGTTATTCTTGACTACCATGGAAAATGCCCTGACACAACATGTCTTAAGTAGTACAAGATTCGGTTCTACCCAAGGATCTTCCTTGCTGGACTTAGTGCTTACTCATGACAACGACGACGTGGATGGTCTAGTTATTCATCCACCTCTAGCAAACAGTGATCATGGGGTGTTAGATTTTAACTTAAGGGTTGGCAATTTAGTCAGTTTTCAACCCAAATCCCGACCTAGTGTTTGGCACGCTGACATAGTCGCTATAAAGGAGCGTGCTTCAACTGCCGACTGGTCAGTCAATATTGTCTCATCCATTGAAGATGAATGGGATATATTTAAGAATACACTTGAGAGGGTTACCACTGATTTCATTCCCTGGAGGGTTCCTAAAAGACCAACAAACCGGCCACCATGGATAAATAGACAAGCTATAACACTCCTAAGACGGAGGAAAAGGTTCTGGAATCTCTTTCTTTCTACTGGGCTACAGCAGTTCCGGCTGAGATACTGTGAAACCGGAAACCAGTGTAAAACTTTGATTCACCAGTCAAGGATAGCTTACGAAACCCAGTTAGTTAAAAGTTCACCAGGCTGCCCAGAAAGACGCTTCTCATATATCAAGAGAAGAACACGTAACAGTGATGCTATCCCACCTCTTATGCTTGAAGATGACCAGACAAACATGGCTGAGGATAACTTGACTAAGGCTGAGGCTTTGTCGAAGCACTTTAGTCAAGTATTCTCTGATAATATTGATACCAGCTTTGTAACTTTTCCAGAAGGTAACTTGAAAATGGCACCCTTATACATTGGAAAGGATACTGTCCTAAAGTGGCTTCTAAGGCTCAATCCTGGTAAGCCCAGTGGCCCTGATCAACTCCACCCACGTATATTAATAGCATTGGCTGAAAACATAGCCGAGCCATTGTCGGTAATCTTCAATATGTCTCTGGACCAGTCTAAATGTCCAAGAGACTGGAAAGATACCATCATTAGTCCGGTCTTCAAAACCGGATCTAGAAACTTAGTTCAGAACTATCGTCCTGTTAGTTTGATCAGTATTATTGTTAAACTACAAGAAAGAATAATTCGTGATGCTATCATTCAGTTCACTGAAGGGAACAAACTTTTCGCTGTGGAACAGCATGGTTTTAGAGCAGGTCATTCTTGCTTGACCAACCTTCTTTTGGCCAGAGAAAGTTGGGCAAGCTCAGCTGATGCTAATATACCGGTGGATGCCATATTCATCGACCTTAGCCAGGCGTTTGACAGGGTTTCTCATTCAGGTCTTTTAGTAAAGTTAGGTAGTTTGGGAATCAATAAAGTGGTTGCCGACTGGATTCAAGATTTACTGAAGGACAGAAGATAAGGAGTACGAGTTAATGGGGTTTTATCAACATGGGAATCGGTTAAGAGTGGCCTTCCTCAGGGTACAATTCTAGGCCCACTTCTTTTCCTGATTTATGTTAATGAGATTCCATCGGTAGTTAGGTCATCCTGCTTACTGTTTGCTGATGACATCAAGATATGGAGGGCTTAACACGATGACAGTGATCAACTTGCTTTGCAGGAAGATTTAAACTTGTTAAGTGATTGGAGTAAGCACTGGGTCTTAAGCAAGAGTGTAGTTATGCATGTATCTCATAGTCACGTGCACAATTACTCAATGAATGGCATTACTCTCCCAGTGGTCACTGAGTACAAGGACTTGGGAGTGGTTGTGCAGCATGACTTGAAAACAGCAACAAACTGTAGAGCTGCAGCCACTAAGGGTTTTCGAATATTATGGGCCATACGCAAGGCTTTTGCGAATTTTGACGCTGAAATATTTCGTATATTATATCCGACTTATATCAGACCTCATTTGGAATATGGGATCCAGGCAGCGAGCCGGTGTTTCAAATACGAAATAGACTTATTAGAAAGGGTGCAAAGAGTAGGAACTAAGCTAATAAAGGGTTTCTCAACCCTCTCATATGAAGAGAGGTTAAGTCGACTGGGTTTATTTCCACTGTCATACAGACGACTTAGGGGTGACCTAATACTAGCATACCGTATCCTAAGAAATGATTTTGGAGCAAATTTATCTAATTTATTTCTTCCTTCTAGCACCAACCAATTGCGAGGACATCATCTCAAGGTTCAAAAACCACGGTCGAATCGTCTGCGTTTGGAGATCCGTTTTTCGCATCGGATTGTGAACCATTGGAACTCCTTACCGGAACACGTCGTATCAGCGCCATCCGTTGATTCATTCAAGGCGAGATTGGACCTCCTGTGTGTAACAAATCGAAAGGATTAACACAGGCATATAGCCTTCTATCCTAAATAAATTGTAAACTGTAATCACAATACTGTTTCAGTGAAATCTAGCTGGAACCACACACACCTGCTTCTGCAGTTTGACTATCTCTTAGTGCATTTCATCTCTTGGAACCCGCTACGAAGGAAAGTTTGATTGTGATAACCGCAGTGATAGTTGGTTAGGTGGATAATGGGCACATACACCAAAGCGATGATATAGTATTAATGTTTGTAACCTCGCCTAATTTACTAGCTCGCTAGGTTTCCAGTCATTTATAAGCCCGTAGAAAGAAGGATGGTAGGGTATCAGGTTAGCACCACTGCACTGGAAAAGTAATCAGAGTGCTACTGAAACTTTAGTGAACATAAAAATATTAAAAAAATATAACAAACAAACTAACATTTATCTGGATCTGGAGAAACGCAATGACGTGGGCTGATGAAGGATTTCGAGAAGCTAGTTAGCCAGTGTGTCTCCCGTCGAAGAAAGCAAACACAGGGATTGGAGATTAATAATTTTCGTGCGATGTAAGACAGTGCGAAAGCTTCCTGAATTGATAAATGAGTGTGGATATAGGGCATAGAAATGCTGATAATCTCTGAGGGCAGGTAGAATGAATGTTGACTATTCATATCGTTACGTTTATTGTCAGTTGGTTACTCCGGTCATCCAGAGGTTAACCAGGAGTACACTGAGGGAGCGAGTGGCTATCATGATCTCAGCAACAGCAGCCGAAGCTCTAATGCAGTAGGAATCAATCTCTCACAGGATTATGATAGCCAGATTCAAATCAAAATGAAAGAAGTGGGTTTTTAATTATCAAATGATATGCACCTTAAATAACTAGGAACAATGGAAGAAGAAGGATTTCAATAAAATTGTTCAAACACTATTGGACACCAATTACAATGTTGGCATTGAAATTTTAATAGGCGATATGAATTCCATCCGAACTTGGAGCAGACAGTAGGGAAAGAGGACTCATCATGGATCGTGAAGCTCTGAGCGAAATTTTTTTCTATTTTTGGTTATAGCTTGAAACCACACAGTACTTTTGGTAAAAGTATGGAATTTTCAGCATGTGATATCGGTAGCCCAAGTTTTGCAGGCAGACCATAGATATCGGGTGTTTTCTATTAATTGATTTCTGCAGAGTTACATCACTTTTCCTTGATAAATTCTTATCCAGAAAATGAATGCTACTTAGAGTCCAAACCCGCTGTAGTACTGTCGCATAAAGAAGGAACTTCAGAGGCCTTATGTAAGATTCCTTAATGAAGCTGAAATTAGGGTGCCATGCAGCCAACTAACCGATTCTCTCAGAGATAAACTTTGTCGACTCAAGGACAATAAGGGATCTAATTAATAAAATTAAAAAATTTGCTAAACGCCATGTAATGACTGTTAGGTCAATTACTTGGGTCAAACTAGTAAATCGGGTCAACAGGATTATTGGAACATAAATACTTATCTAGACCCCATAATATTTGACCCTGCAAAGTTAAATAACCTAGAAAATAGCTCAGCCATTGCACGACATTCAATTGCGTATAATCAAAAATATTTGGGTGGGATAGGGTGAGAAAAGTGAAAAGTAATATAGTAAGGTGGAGAGAAAATTTATTCACTGAAGCTTTCCTCGTCAATTTAACACGGTACACGTGCAGTCCATCTGACGAAACGCGTGCAATGGAGACAAGGAAAGTGGCAACAACCAACAAGACAAAGTTCGAGAGAGTGAAAGTGAGAAAATATAGATGAGACACACTGTGAAACCATGTGAATAGTTTGATATGATTTATGCACGAAACGTCATCCACTTGTTAATTCAGCCAACTATGTTACAAGAATAATTGAAGTTCTCAACTGATTGGCGCAATCAGAGAATTAAGTCCGACCATGAGACATGCTGCCTGTAAGAAGAACACCATAACATGGCTTACTCCTAGTACACACATGAAAATGCAACCGTCATTTACAGATCTGTTCAACATATACGGACTCATTTCCAGATGTTTTCGCTTACTCGTTGAACACTAATGAAGTGGATGAATTGCATATGAGGTAACTGTTTCTTCCAACATCATTTTCTATTGTCTCACATATAAAAAGTGATTTCACTTACTGGAATGGATCGTGTGTGCAAACTGATGAAATTGTTGTCACCATCCGGATTAAGAGATATCTCTAAGGCCACCAGCACATCTTTCTATCAGTAAACACAAATACTGCAGGGTGTATGAAATCATGCATAATCAGAGAGATGATGTAGGAGATGTGCAGCTCAGGTGGACGGTTCTCTGAACCGTATATTGTAACAGCGTGGTTTTCGTTATTCATCTAGGGTCCTGCGTAATCCAAATTATGCCGAAAATATTCCCTGTCAGCTGTGTTATATAAGTCAAAGAATTTTATTGGCCAAATAACTGTAATGAAGTTAAGCGTGATATCACATGGAGCGAGAGGTAGTCAGGGGAGAAATCGAAAATCCAACTGATCTCATATACTTGATGTTTAATTCAAGACCCCAATTCTAATCGTTTAATATGAAGCAGATGCGATGAACTTACTACCTGATTTTACCTGGTTATCTCAGAACGCTGAAGTTGTTCACAATGAGGCAGAGAATTCGGTTAACTGCAGAATTCAGTTCATCATAGAGCTTCAGGTTTTGTTCCACTTAGACACTTCATGGCGTAAGAAACAAATGACTTCAAATTGAAGTATGCGCTGAAGATGTTGCCATGTAAGGCAATGAAAGCTTCGCAAATAAACTATCTAGCTTAGAGAACACAACCACATCAAGAACAAATTTATATTTCTGTGAAGATTATCTAATGACACTGCTTTAGTGTTTGTTCTTCACTGATCAACATAATCTTCTGCCTCGTAAATTTTATGATGTATCAACAGTTGCTTTCAGAATTCAACACTCATTATCCCTCACCTGAATGAACATATGAAGACTAGAATGAGTGAAGAGTTCATGTATTGATTTGACAATAATCACAGTATACCTATGCTCGTCGATATCACTGTTCATTTCTCATCAATTTTTACATTTTATAAATGTCTTATGAAGCACACAGAAGCGCTTATAAATTATGATGATAATAATGAGTGTCGAATGAAGCAGTCGTTGTAAACATTCGGAGTAACTGCAAGTAGATATCAAAGTGGTGTAAGTGAGTAGACAGACGGTATTTATACACAAATGCGTCTCATTACGTGCATAATTACATACATTGATTACAGAAAAGAGTCACAGTTACAGTTTGTTAGTCTTCATTGTTCCGCTTTCATCGCTTTGTAACATGTGGTATCCGAAGAACACTTTTCATGCTCGCATGTCTCACTGCTTTAGAGGATTGAGTGAAGATTTTAGCTGATACTTGATTCTAAGAAAAGCAGAATATACAAGTTATTACTATTCGAGCCGTTTTTATTTTAAATTGTTTCTTTCTTTGTGATTTATCTTACTCATATATAACCTGCTTTCTTTTTCTGTTTCCATTCCCCTCAACACTGAATAAACACGTGGATTTGTGATAAGACTGTCTGAAATGTATTGCTAAGATGTATCAAAATCTTCATGTAAAGTCGCCTTTTTTCTATTATGATTTTCTTCCCAGATTTGACTTTTCCGCCATTGTGGGTTCACAAAAATTTATGATCTCATATAGATGTCAGTGAAGATATTGATGATGCTACACAAAATTCGATCCACCTGAAGTTACAGTTGGTCAGTGGATATTTCATTATTAATTGTCATAATGATAATCGAGGACGCTTCATTTCTTCACAGAAACAACAGAGGCTTCATAAATTTCTGTCATTCATTCACAAATTCCACTACTGCACAGTGAGTTTAAGATGGATAGGTTGCTAAAATCCAGGCTACACACTTCACTCATATCAACCAGAACTGCCATTTCGCGTCACATACTCCACCTTGTCAAACTCGACTTTTATTTCTGAAAACAACATATTGTTACTTATAAATAATAAGTAGCTTAAGTAGGTAAGTGACAATTTAGACCTCTGTGAATGAGAGGCATAAAAGAACATCATTGTCTAATATGTCTTCAATACAGACTATCTAATAGCTTGAAAAAATATAATCATTATTTCTTTAGGGGACAATTTCGGATGGAAAATGATTATTGCATGTGAAAATAGTATTCACAAGTATATTTGCTAATTTTGAATATCAAACATCTGCACCACTCCTCAAACAGTTTCTTGATGATGTGAATGCTTTTAGTGACTCTCTTCCTGTCAGTGTTCAACTAGATATTAGATTTCATCAATTAGGTAGTTGATTCCATGAGTTCTTTATGCTGGAATGACGCTCTGTCAAATGTAGAATAGTCTCATTTACACTTTATGCGAATACTTTCCATGTGTATGTTTATCTTCCCAGTGCACACATTCTGTCCAGTGGTATTTTCTGTATTTGATATTCAAGTTTCAACTGAATAGCACCACTTTTAGAATAGCCTTAGAAACCTGGCTTTGCTTCGAGTTTTAAAATGTGTCTTCAATTCTTTTTCACTTATTGCGCCTCTGAGTCAGGCGATCCTGGCAACAAGTGAGTCAGTATGTTTCTGAAATTTACGGTCTATCTCAACGCATACTTTTAGGCAGTCTCATAATGTGGTGAGTGCTACTTATAATCCGTTATAAGTAGTATATCAGGAACGAATTCAGAAAAGTAACAATATCTTTGGCACACTGGAAAGAGCAATCAAAGAAGAGAACCATGAGAAGAATGTTGCTATATGATGCAGAATCCAAGAAGCTATCGAATGTGACGATATTCGACCAATTCATCAAGGATGTGGTAAATGATGTACAAATGACAGGTTTAAAATATGGTATACCAAATTTAGCTATGTACAATACGTTTTATCGAATAAACATTCTTCTCAGCCCCCTCAGTCTTGTCTTCTTCACATTTGGTGTCGCTGCCTCTGTCGGAGATGAAGGTGCCGTGGCCGCAGGTGTTCGAGGAGGGAGATGTGCGGACGTTACTCATGGATTTCGAAGCTGTCGCGGAGATGGTTGGAGTGCATGTGCAGAAGGTGAGGCTGGTTGTCTTGGGGACTCTGTTGAGTTGCCGCGCGAAGGCTGCGTACGACAACGCTCAGGAGCTGGAAGGTGAGGTGGCGTGGGACAAAATCGTCGAGAGGCTCGTGTGCGAGTTCGACAGCCCTGCGGACAGACAAGAGGCACTACAGAAGTTTCGGACGCTGAAACTTGGCCAGGATGGGAATCCGTCGGTTCTCGCAGTAACGCTGACGAATCACCTGCGACGTGCGTTACCCACCCTGGACGAAGATTCACGGGAGCAGTTGCTTCCATCGCAATTCCTCGAATGCGTTTCAACAGATATCGCTCATCAGTTGCAGCTAGTTAACGCAGCTCAACCAATGAATGTCTATGAAATGGCCAAGGTGACAAGGCAGATAATGACTTCGCATGTTTCTCCAGTGATGACGGAGTGCCAAGATTCCAAGAAGATCAAAGACCAGATTGAAGGGTTGAAACAACAGGTGGTGGCTATGCAGATAATGAAAAGAACAAACAGATGTTTTGCTTGCGGAGGAACCGGTCACTGGCAGAGAAACTGCCCGAAACGAAAGCAAAAAACTTTAAACGTTACAGTCTTTCTTCTTTTTCTCGCTCGCGTTTGGAGGTAGTCGGATTAGTCGGAAGAGGCTCAGTGTACGGGAGATTACGGGTTAACCAAAACGAACTAGTTTGTTTGATAGAAACAGGGGCCGCAGTTTCGTTGATAGATAGAGAACAGTGTAAGGAAATGAGGCCGTGCACATTAGCAGTTCAGACGGTAGGAGGACATCCGTTGCACATTCTTGGCGTTTCAAACTACGTTATAGAGATCGGAGCAGGAAAAATACGATATCCGTTTATTATAACTTCTGATATAAGAGGAACAATTTTGGGAGGAGACTTTCTCAGAGAAATAGGAGCTGTAATTGATATGAAGAATAGAAAAGTGGTCACAAAACACGGGCGATTTGCGATACATGAGAATAGTGAAGTCGCTGAGGTGGAAACCACAACCATTGTTCCGCAAGATGCACCACGTCTAACCACGTTGATGAGTAAATATGCCGGCTTATTCACTAGTGATGGAGACCCGTACGGTTATTGTGATAAGACAAAGCATAATATCCCACTGAAGGATCCGGGAAAGACAGTCTTTTCATCCCGATGAGTTCCGGTTCACCTTGAAGAAGAAGTTTACCAAAAAGTCAGAGAAATTTTAAACGACGGAATAATCGAAGAAGGCGATAGCCCATAAAGTTCGCCAATCCTTTTGGTAAAGAAAGCCAATGGGAAATATAGATTTTGTGTCGATTTCAGACAGCTGAATAGCCCCACCGAAGTAAAACAGTGTGCGATGCCTACCGTAACAGAAAACCTTGATCGCCTTCATAAAGCCAAGTTAATCACCGTGTTCGACCTAAGATCGGGTTACTGACAGATCCCAATAGCAGAAAGTGATCGAAGTAAAACAGCTTTCACAGTTAGGCAGAAACAATACCAGTTTAAACGAATGCCATTTGGATTGGTAGGTGCCCCATTCACATTCAGAATATTAATGACCTTATTACTGAAGGGTCTGAAGAACGTAGAAGTATATGGAGATGACTTGGTGGTGTATAGTGAGACGGAAAGGGACCATATAGACCACATCGAAGCTATCTTAAAGAGAATTGATGACTTTGGACTGCGGATTAATAAGAACAAGTCATCCTGGGTTACAAAGTGGGAAATGGAGAAATACGGTCATTACCTGAGAAAATCCTGACGGTCAAAACCAGCGATGTGCCAAATTCAAAGCGAAAGCTAAGACAGTTTTTGGGAAGAGCGGCATTCTACAGCCGATTTGTCAAAAATTTCAATGAGATAGCAAAACCGCTATATACGTTGCTGAGTGACGCAAAATTCATGTGGACGGAAGAGGCACAGCAAACGTTTGAGCGAATTAAAGAGCTGTTAGATGGTCAACAGATGACGTTGAAACTGCCAGCGCCGGGGAAGCAGTTCACAGTTTCGACAGACGCCAGTGATTATGGTATAGGTGCTGTTTTAAGACAAACGGATGGGGTTGTTGAATACGCTAGCCGTGTGTTGACACTTGCAGAACAGAAGTATTCTACGGTGGAAAAGGAGTGTTTAGCCATTGTAAGGGCATTAGAAAAATGGAGACCATACCTGATCGGCCGCCGATTCCACATTGAGACCGACCACAAACCTCTTCAGTGGTTGAAAACAGCACGGGATCCACGAGGGAAGTTGTCACGATGGATGTTACGCCTACAAGAGTATGACTTCACGATTGGATATATTCCAGGAAAAGAAAATATAATAGCTGACTATTTGTCGAGATCAGATAATGAGACTGAACTACCAGAGGTAGCGTATGCAGTAAACGCTTTGGAGCAAGATCCCTTACAACTTGTTTGCCACCAGAAGTCGGATCCTACTCTTAAGACAGTCATTCAGATGATACGTGAAGGGAAAGAAATTGAAATGGCAGCAGAGAATAGAGAGTTAAAGATGCTACTGCAGCAAAAATATAGACTCAAACTAAACGCTGCCGGCGTCCTAACTTGGAAAGACAGTGATGGTAGCTGGGTTACAGTGATACCAAAAAGCCTTCATCGTGGGGTTATTCAAGAATGCCACCAACTAGCCCATACAGGAGTTGCACGAACATACGATCTAGTGAGTCAAAGTGCGTACTGGCTAAACATGAGAGACGATACTGCGAACTACGTACTCGCTTGCTCACAGTGCCAACTGATGAAGGGTGATCGGGGCATTAGACCACAGCTACAAACGATACCCGTAACGGCGGTTGGTGACTTATGGTCCATGGATATAATGGATCCTTTCCCTCAAAAAGACAGTGGAAATCAATACATTTTAATGATGACGGAACACGCCACGCGGTGGGTAAATGCTGTAGCGATTCCAGATCGGCGCGCCAAGACCGTAACCGAAGCGGTTATTCGACATATTGTGGCGGATCATTGTGTACCATCTGACTGTGGCCTATCGGACCAAGTCAACCACACGTGCCAGTGGATCCCACACACACAACTGCACAAAGAACACTGAACGAGACAATCATACACTCGCCGCACACAACATTCATTCACCAATCAACGCTCACACGCTTCCTTACAATCCTATCACTCCATCACTCCACCCAACTGCACAGAATTCTCCCTCCTTCTCACACTCATCCTCCTTCTCCTCCTCCGCAACAACATCCCCAACCTCACCCTCATCCTCATTCTCCTGAACTTACACCTCTACTTCCACTTCCTATACACCAATCCCACTCACTCTCTCCGTCTCACAATCAACCAATCAGTCAGTCGGTCAGTCTATCAAACAGTCAGTGTCAATCAATCAAACAAACAATCCATCTATCAATCGACCACCGAATCACTCATTCACTCGATAACCTCTCGCCTCAGAATGACGAGTACATGCACATCTCCGAATAAATGCACAACACAAACACATATGCATTCACTCACTCACTCACATATACACACACACACTCGCCCAATCGCCCACTGCCACACGCACACTCATCACTCCGTGTGGAGATCTCGAAGCTACAGCCCATCTTCTCACGAACACACACACACACTTACCCTCCCACAGACAGGCAGAAGGATGAGCATGCACACGGAAGGTGGCAAAAAACTACCCACTTCATAGCCAACAACTTGCGTACACTCTCCTCTCAGGTGAACACTCTGCAGAACCTCAGAAATAACCTGTCATCACCGACATTGTCAACCGAAGCGTGTGTTCTCTGGTGCACGGACACAGTGCTCCATCTGACTGTGACCTATCGGACCAAGTCAACCACACGTGCCAGTGGATCCCGTTGTCAATCAATGTGTTAGGAAGAGGCAAAACATGCAATTATCAGGTCATCAGTCAAGTTATTATCGCGTTATTAACAAGTCGTTGACATGCAATTGTTCCTACTTCTGATTGGACGCTTGCACAATTCAAACTCTCAACCGGATTGGTTGATTTCCAGTCTACCTTATTTTCTGTAAAAATACAGTCACTTTAGTTTTAATAAATAAACCTGGTTTTACAGTTGATTCTCTTCGTGTTCTGCTTTACCAGTTAAGTGGGCACTGGTGAGTAGTTAAGCAGTGACCGCGTGACAAAGGATCCAGCATCATAACAACATGTAAACTTACAAACTCACTCAGGTACCCTCTAGGTAGACCCAATTAGACAAAATAGTATAATTTACAAATATCTTGCAATGACTGTGAGGTCAATTACATCAGTCATACTAATAAATTCGAGGCAATCAGACTATCAGAACATCAGAATTAAGCTAAATGTAGAATAAGTGACCCCGCGAAGAAAAGTGATTTGGAAGAAAGCTCAGCAATCGCACTACATGCATGGGTAGGTGGAGAGAGAGGTTGACTACTGAATCTTTGCCCATGGAATCTACACCCAACACGTGCAACAGGAATGCCTCATCATTTTGAGTAACTGAACCGCGTTACGTTAGTTAATAAATGGAACGATCTTAGTAAAAGCTTAAATATATTTGACGAACCAATTTTCATGTCCACTTTCTTACTAAATTATTTGTATCATCTAAGACTACTAATGCTTCTCGTCATAGATGTTTATATTAAAAATATCAACAAACACGTTAATGAAACTCAGGGTCTGCAAGATAGTTAGCAGTTTGTAATGTACACATTTCGAGTGATGAAATTTCACTGTAGATTTCTTTGGAAGCCAAATTAATCACATCACAGTATGTGCTCAGCTTGATACCATAAACTGGGTGATTTGAACTGATTCTGCCACCTCAGCTGAGCTCCACTCCAGAAAAGCAAAACTGCTTTCCAGTGTTTAGATCATCTTGATATGATCGACCAGAACTCCCGGTTTTGTACGAGTGGCATACAACCAGACAACTCAACTAATCATTGACGTACGGTTTTATATACAACCAACATATTGATGATTTCCGACAGGAAATAACATTATGGTCATGTTTTTAATTAGGAAGATTCTGAAAAGTAATGTCATTCTTAGGTTATTACTTATTATTATTATTGTTCCCTTGGGTTCCTAGTGGAACATAGGGCTTCAACTGCACGCCTCCACTTGTTTCTGTCTTCTGCTGTACTTTTCACCTGCATTCATGTTAGTCCATACTGTTTCAGCTCCTCTTCACACGATCTCCTCCATGTCACCCTTGGACGTCCCACTCACCGCTTCCCTTTCGGGTTCCACTCGAGGGCCTGACGCCCAATGTCACCCAGCGGCCTTTTCAGCGATTGTCCAATCCATCTCCACTTTCTCCTGCATATTTGTTGAGCGATTGGTTCTTGTTTTGTTTGTTCCCATTCTTAGGTTACACGCATTTTATTGTTTCGCCTAAGCACACACTTGCGTCCCATTAACCTTTAGTCTAAAATATTAAATGATGGTTGACAAAAACATAAAGACCTAGACACAAACAGCTTACAGTGCCTGGCAAAATAAAACTTATATACTAGTATTGTTTAACGATTATTCCTCAATAAGTCATTGGATTTGCGTTCTCAATGCAACATAAGGCATCGCACTCACTTATATCTTTGAGGTCCTATCTTGATCATTATGTTTAAGACGTTTGAGCAAGTTTCGTGGACCGAATTTTGAAATTATTTTAATTTTCATATCAATCAGGTTAATACAAGTGTGATTGCTACATATATTCACTTTTCAATATGTGTTAAATTTGTCTGGTCAAATCATGATCAAGTTTACTAAGGTGCTTCTTATCCACGAGGTATCTGGACAGTGTGCTGTAAGAATTTTGATCAATTTTAGACAAGCTCTTGAACGTTAAAGCTTCAGTATGAGTTGCGTTTCTCTTTGAATGGTAGGATTACTAGCTTTTTGTTTGAATTTCTCACGGCACCATAATTAATATCGGCTAAAAGAAATTTAGGATTGTATCCAATGGGGGCAGAACATGGGCCTTGTTCGTCGTTGGTGAGCATGCTGGCGGCACTGAATCACCGACACACTCTACTTCACTTAGATATAATTATTGTGTGGTTACCTTTCACTGAAATACGTAGGAAATAATGCCAGCCTGCGTATGTCCTTGTTCACAAGATTTTCCGAGATATTTGCACATGACAAAAACCGTTTGAGAAAGTTGAATTCATCTTGTCTTATCTATTCTTTGACAACTTGTAATTTGTACCAAAATCATACTACTTCTCAGTAATAAGCAGCATGTTTTAGATTTTTTTGAATACGTCGTAACTCCATATCCATAATTATCGTTTATTCTGCAAATTTATATCATTTAATGTATAAACACTTGAACTGGATTTTAGAATAGACTTCGAACAGTTAAATGCTATTTCCTGCGAGTTACTTCTTTAAACTCCACTGTTTTTTGAACGTTGTTTATCTAGGGCTCTTTATTTTTGACAAATGCGTTCATTCATTGTTTGTTTCAACAAAAAGATAATCCTTAACAAAGTTTTACTTTTTTTGATGCGCAGTAACAGTGCATTTGACTCCGAACAGTCTAGATACTTCGTAATATTTGGTTCGTAGATTCTTTATAATCAATTTACGTGTAAAATAGTGCCGTATTGTAGAATAATCCTGTTTCCTTGAATTTACGCCTAAATGAAACCTTTGTTCTATTTCATAAGAAATTTGATTACAAAATGTCGTTCAGGATCTTTAAGATGAAATCCAGGGATTTTTCATGGCATTTCGGAAAATTCAAATATATCAGAATTATAAATAAATTGTTTGAAATGAAATATTATTTGTCCTTGTGAAACCTTTGAACCGTTAATATCATATTATTTCTTTGAAAAAACTCACTAATAATCAAGTTAGCTGATTACTGCTTTATGTTGTATGCCGACATCTTCCTTCAATGTGCATCAGACTTCACAATTAATGTACACAATCTCACAATTTCGAGAATATTTATATCATGTGAACTTTGATAACACTGAAACATAGAACAGAATATGATCACTTAGTATACTCAAAATAGGTATCGATAACCATCAAAAAAGTCTAGCTATATATATGCCAATTAACGTGAATTTTTTCTGAGGCGTGTATGTGTGAAACCAGAAGTTACTTCAGGTGAGTGAGCTACTGTCATATCCTCTCTGTCATTTATGTTTGAATTGATTAATTCTTGAGTTTACTCAAAGATGGATGGATGGATGGTGTTGGTTATCGTTATGTCATGTTGATCATACTAGAGTGATTTATTCTTTTTACATGAAGAATACTTACGCTCAGAAGAAGGTGTATTTCAGTAATTTGCAGTAGGTTTCATAAACCTGAACGATTAGGGGAGAACACGTCATTTCAACTCATTATTCATGGACCTATTGTGGATGCGCCTGTCATTCCTATCTGCAATTAGTCTAGTTGCAGTGGGTTATCTTTCAGCGTTTTATGTACCGATGGTTGGTATTTTTCTAATTTTCACTTATTTCGTCATTATGAAAATCGAATTTCATGTATTATTTTGTCACAACTGCTGCGGTGTATTCGGAACGTAATGAAACTTTTATTCACGTTTCGCAATTTGTTGAAGCATATTCCTCCCTGTGAAAACTCACAAAGAACTGCAAACGTGTAGTTTTATTCACCTGCCAACGTTTCCTCGTGAAAAATATAATCATGAAATCAGTGACCCTATTTACATCATATTGCTGCTGTATATTTGTAAAATATAACCTCACAAGGCTGATGTCGAGCTGCATTCATTATCTTCATTCGCTTATCATGACATTATTTTCATTCAATGTCATTTTTACGTTTATTCACAGATTTCGAAATATTTCATGATGGTAGATTTAGTTGCGTCCTCTATCCTCCTGAAAATGAAGAGTCAGGAATTACGAAAACCGCTTCCCAGCTACACCACTTCGGTAAGGGTAGCACGGTCTGTCAAATAAGTCATTTTATTATTAGTTATTCATCGACACAGTGCTCATGACATTCATGACAGTCGGGCTTGTCGTGTTGTTTGCCATTGAGTAAGACTGCATTAAAGGAGATAATAAAATCTTATCTTGGATTTCAGAGAAAGTATTCTCGAACTTTTCGCGAGGAATAACTATGTTGTTTCTATTTATATGTAAGTTTTCTTCAGAACCTCAATGATTAAAAACTGATTTAATGATTCTTTCACTAGATGATAAGTGTAATTCATTCATAGTACAATGTCATTATTTATTTATCTAATAGGTGTGGTTTTAAGACTAATAGCAAACGTTTAATTTTATCAGGGTTAAAACATACCAGGCGAGGTTAGCGAGTGCGTCAATTTGGAAATGATTCTCAGATTGGAGATCTTTCCACAACTGGGACACTGACCCACAGGTTATTTGATTGACTGCTGGACAGAAGTGTTTGAATACGCAGTTGTATTATTTAACACACGTTTACTGCTATTAAGTCAAATGAGGACATTATATATTGAGCGTTTCGTTTTACTTTGAGGTCTAACTTAGCGTATGCTCCTCAGACATTTTTTGTCATGGAAATTAACTTCTGCTAACTACTAGAGATCTTGATTCTGCATAAATATACATCCATGCATCTGAGAAATACAGAAAGACTGTCTTCAACTAACTACTTTACATCTCCGTGCTATAAAATCCATCAGCGTGTGAAGGTAATAGTGTTTCACTATGTTTTGTATCAAATATAATGCTGGTTATCATGCAACTGTGGTCTGTAACATTGATCAAACTCCATTGTTTTATCTGTAGTTAAAATCTCAGATTGATCTCATTATTCAAAGATCGAGTGTAGAATGTTCTACTTAACAAGTAGGAGATTTCATTAATATGAGTTATATTGAAATTATCTTGTAATGTGTCGTTTTAATTATCTGCTGGTTCAGATCAATTTTTGATGTTTGCGAATTCATTTCAGATCGGTTGTTTCTATCCTAATACTTTTACTTATATTCTTCGAGAGAACTCGTTCGAATTTTTACGGTGTTCATGTAATACTTTGGATTATAGTAAGTATCAGTATTATGTTGCCCCATATACAACGATAAGAGTTTGTTTTATTCTATTTGAAAAATCAAATGACCGCATTGTTATTTGAAAAATGTCAATCGCAGTGGTTATCTTGCCAATGAGTTTGCTTCTTCAGTTTCCGACGCATGCCATTTGTGACTCCATGAACGACGCAACCATAATTGTGTTGGGAGGAAGAAAATTGTCTCCATAGACAACTGCAGATTCGCAAAGTAGTGGGGGTGATGCGAGAATAATAAACATTTATTCAGATTTATGTATGACCTGAACATTCACAACTGGAAACAATGTTTAACGATATTCAATTCGATGAAGCAGTTTAATCGGGAGACATGTATAACGGAAGCATTTCTATTATCAGTCTACATGAGATCATACTGGACACTTCCTGAATATATTGCAGTAAGACCATTTTAATATATATGCTTCGCTGAAAAGGCAGAAACACCCACCTGCTTAATTTAGATTTTAATAACACTAGGTTCCATACCAGTTCATCACAAATTCATGAGGTTTTTTAATACCTCCCAGTGGTATTTAGTTCTCAGTGCGCTGACTGGGTGCCTCATGAGTGTATTTCCAACATGCGAAGGTATCTGTTATTGACAACTTGACAAAATACCACAGCATACTGAATCCCTTGCTTTACTTTGCATTCACATCGGAAATAACTTTTACTCACAACCGAGTAATGTCCCACTCACGCTGTGGAACACGTAGGCTGCTTGTATGTGGAACAAACTGCTATTTTCTGTGGATGAGAACGATAAATTAAGGGTGGGAAATATTGCATTTGAAATGTACCATATTTGCTTACTACGCCTTCATTTATCAGATGGTCACTATTCAGTTATTGTTGTTATTATTATTGCTTTCTTCACGCAGGTCATATTATGGTCTATGGTCTTCGCCGCTGTGATCCAAACTGTTCAGTGGAAATGTGCTTTGATATCGTTGGCTGTGACGATTCTGACTACAGTGTTGGTTGTCGTGGTCGCTTTGAAACTGCCATCACTGAGTGAAAGGGGGTTCACCTTTTTCTTTCAAATATCAGTCGTCCTCGCGGTTTCAGCTTTCTCTACGAGGATTTGCTTTTACTTAATCCCAGGACAAAAACGCGTAAATTACACAAATTTCTGTTATGAAGATTTATACATATATTTATGAAATCGAACGAAACCTCTATATCTTTTTAAAATGCTCTGCTACCTTCGATTTTCTTCGTAACAGGGCTAAATACAAAAGATAATGAAGTGTCAGCTGAGCACAGCAAATCAGACCTATTAGCTGTTTTGCCTACTCAGATTCAAGCTCCCTGTCATATGTCGGAAATTAAACTTATTCGTTACGCTGGGAATGTTTAAGTCCATTACTGTCAGTAAATTGATTTCATACGAACTACTGAAATTTTGTTCTCATTCTAAGTAGCTAGTTATTTACTGAGAGTTGGTGAATATAATCAGGTTGTTAGAAACGGCTAGTTAATTCTATGCAATGATTCGACAGACGGTGATATACTTCCCCAATTATTCATAAAATCAAGGGATTTTGATAAATCCTATTCAGCATGTAACGTTCACAGTTCTTACTCGAAAGCATTCTTAGTATTTCATATGGATTAGGAATCTGCATCACTTTATCAAAAGATATTTGAGGATATTTTGATATCTTTAAATGTGTACATGTGGGCAGTGAATATTTTATTTAGTATCGCAATATGAGAATTAACACTCATAAAGAAAACTTTTGCATATTCTTTGTGTATGTTCTCCTTGTTTTCTGCATTTCTGAAATTCAGGTATTCTGCATACTCACAGTACTTTTAATCGCAATACTCATACTCGACGTAAGTCTTTGATTTCATCAGTGTATTCAGTACAATAACTCTGGCAATTCTATTGTGTACAGCCCATCAGGTACTCGATAATGGTAGAATGTCAGTATTTATGAGGCTCTGTCACTGAGATTACCAGTTTGAATGCAATCAGACCATGAGTAAATAGGGTTTTGGTTATTAAGAAATTTTCGTAAATCACTGATAGTTTCATTTGTTGTGATAGCTACTGTTGTTACAAAGTGCAGAAACATAACAATAGGCCAATTTCAGTAGAACTTTCACTACTGATTTATGCGGTATACATCCGATGAATATCATAAAACTTTAATTATCCAATGTGAGACGCTACAAATGCAACGATGAAGCAACATTTGGGACTAAACTAATCAACTAAACTGGTTACCTGATGATACCTAATGGTCCTGATGTTCACATGTGTTTCCTTGGACCCGGAAAGGATAATGAAACATTCAATTTGCAGATCTGAACAAAAAATCTTGTGCAATATGAGTGAAGTGAAATAATACTATCACAGGAGCGACGAGTGCACATATATCTTATTGATTATATCAGTCAGAGTCACTTACGATACAGTGATTGTTGTGAACTCAATGTTCTGGAAGTGTGTCAGGCGAAGATATATCAAACAGGTTACATGACAAAAGACAACACTAACTAAACAAAATCTGAAAATCCGTCAAACCGACAGCAACACTGTAGTCATGTGCTTACATTTCTAGATGTAGGCGAAAAGTGTGAATTATTCAGACAATCATTCTACTCAAACCAGGATCCACGCTAGATGCTCCCAGCGCAGTCTAAATGTTGATTATGAATTTGTGAAATGTTTCCCCAGGATTTGAGATGCGATGAGTGCTTTTAATAAAATATATTTGATTCTTGTTATGTGATTATAACAATTAACAGTATTTTACTGCGGAGCGTGAATTTCCTGAAACTTTATGGAGAGGAAAGTTTCGCTTTTTTCGCTGATACTTTACTACTTCTTTCCACTTTAGGCAATGTTTATTTGTGTCAATATGCGAAGATGGATAACGTGTTGGTTCCCTCCCAACATCATAGATTTCATTCTTGCTTTCATTCTTTGGTTCCTAATGGTAAACCTCTTCACACAAACATATGATGGCTTGGCATCATGCGGATTTAAATGGTGTGTAAACGAAGACAGCAATCAGTTATTTATGGAATAAATTCCAGATTATTTTCGCTGAACATGCATCATCGTTTCCCTGTTGTGCTTAAATATGTGATTGTGCTTGAGGTAGTAAAAACATTTATTCTCATGTGTTTACGCCTTTTCTGTTCTGAAGAACCGTCAACTACATCAAATACAAAGGAGAATAATTGCCAGTATTTGTTTCACAGCAGGACAAATGATTTGTCAATTTGTCA
The DNA here is from genome assembly GCA_944472155.2 of Trichobilharzia szidati. Classification (NCBI taxonomy): domain Eukaryota; kingdom Metazoa; phylum Platyhelminthes; class Trematoda; order Strigeidida; family Schistosomatidae; genus Trichobilharzia; species Trichobilharzia szidati. The sequence goes on from OX235276.1 coordinate 62,894,700, forward strand.
AGGTAGTTGAGTGGTAAGATGGCACAACTATTTTAGTTGACACCGTGAGAAAAATCACTTGGTTTTCAGTCTAGTATGGTACAAGAATGATTGAGCATCCAAGCGAAACCGAAGAATTAGTGTCGATAGTGAGAGATAATACATATTAGTTAGTGACAGTGAACGCTGAAGCGTGTCATGTAACTTTCAACCTCGAATTCAAAACACTGCTAAAGAACCTTCAAGTCAACTAGCTTGAAGCCCTAAGTTCCACTGCGCAACTTGAAGGACCAGAAAAGTGATGACTCACATAAAACCGATTGCTATATGATCAAAATCATAAAAAGTATGCCTGAGTTCTTGTCTAAATCAAAAATGTGAATACAATTATTAACTTCCTAAGCTTACATGTTAGCCACCAACAACGTGATCATCATTGTCCTTGCAATCATTATACACAAAAAGATGATGAACTTAAATTATTGCTGTTAATTATTATATAAGCATTCCGACCCCTTATAAAACACCATCTCGCAGACATCGCTCCATTCGTTGTAATCTACTGATAAAACCTTGGAAAATACCAGGGCATAACTTTACTATTTCATTCATGTTAACATTCACAGGTAGTTAAGAAAAGAATGTGTAGTAACGTTAACAAAGGAGATGTTTGGAAATTTATGAAATCAACTCTCCAAAGTAACCTTACGTGAATACGTTCTCTGCGAAAGGCTTGAAGTATCTATTTTACACTTTAGTCTGACACAGTATCCGTTATCGATCATTTTGTTAATTTATTAAACAGCATATATTATCGTAAATAGGTATGTGTCTCGTAGTTCATGTCACCTTTGCCCGTCTGCCTATTCGAATATCCAGTCAAAAATTGACAAATATTTTAGTTTTGTTACACTTGATGTATTTATTGTGCTAGACTAGCAAATATGTTGGCACTGACTTCTTTCTGCTGGGATTGTGATATTCCTTACTTGAAATACAAGTAAAAGTGTGCATTTCAGTGCAATACCAAATACTGTCTGTGCCATGCATTGCTGATATCTTCATGACATATAGGTCACTCACTGTATAAATTGGTTGTTTTGTCTATATAAAACGGGGTGGAGGAGTGTGGTGTGCACAATGAGCATTTGAGCACAATGAGCAATGTGCACATTTCACTAGGTTTTTGCCTGGCTTTCTTAGTGCGTGACTAGCATTCAAATAAAAATATTAGATGAAAGTCTTAGGATAAGTATTTCCCATCGAAGCACTAGGAGACGACCCCTAAACCTAGACAATTTATCTGTTCTACGGAGAGAATGACTGCAGAAACAATGGAGAAATATCACAGGTACTGCTGAACAACCCCAGAAAGTTTATGACTGACGATTTTCTGGTTTCAAGTGAGTCATTTCAGGTTTACATATCTGCCTGAAACCAAGATCATAATGTGTGGTAGAGATTATGTTAGCTGCTTAACATATCAAATAATGTTCGTGAAATCAATCAAACAACTGTAGTAATGCCTATCAAATGCTATCGGGAGATTTATATCTCACCTTCTTGCACCAAATGCAATTGAAACTACCGTATCTAAATCAATGACAAAGTATTAAAACGTCAGCCATTCATCTGCATATCTTTCGAATTTCACCAATTTAAGAATGCTTTCTGTATGAGACACCAGTGAAGCGGGATATGAAGACAGTTTCAGAGTTCGTGATCCGGCTATTTCTAGATAAACACCTTATTAGTATTTTCTCTCACTTCCATCAAACTCCTGACTCGCAAATACATATATCTTCTGAAGGCTATCTGAGTCTGTCGATAAATTATTTCATCAGAAATAACTTTTGAAGGGAGTTTCATTAAAGTTGGTACCAATGCAGAGTACTTTTGGCAATAGTCATGAAGTGTTCGGTAATAAACTGCAGCAAATATCAACCAAGAAAAGATCTTTGACCACTTAAGCTTGAAAATTAACTTCAAATGACGCAAGAATGATTGAGATGATCATCTGCTTAGTCTTCGTATTATTCTACCATCAATAAGTGAAATAGCTTCTATAATTCAAATGGTATATATTAAGGATTTACTACGCCCCCTTCAGTAGGTGTGTACCCATGATACTTGAATCGGCACCTATCACCACATACTGACGGCGATGATTTAGAAATCAACTTAATTAAAGTGTGTAAGTGAATCTCTGTGGCACCAGATGATATTACAAAAACGGAGACATTCACACCTTTCGGATTTGTTCAATTCTCACGCAAGCCAATTGTTCCTCTGAATGTAGTGCGAATTTAGCAGCGCTTTATTGACGAATCTTTTCACGGCTTTTATATGGTACATTAGTATCTGTGAAGAAAACCTCATCAATAATTTATGTAAAGAAGCCGAACAGCAACATCTGAACTCAATTTAAAACGAAGTGCAACAACTAATTTATAAGAGTGTCGCAAATGTAAAGAATTCTGAGATCCGCTCTTTTCGCGCCGAAGAATCGCAGCTGCCATCTGGCTGATCACAAAGTAATTCTGCTAACCAAACACTTTAGAAAAAGACCGACTTGATTAACAAACATCCATTTTTGATGCGCAAACACGAACTAAACACATATTTTCCAGTTTTACTAATATGCTTCAAATTACGATATAATTATTCGATTATGTTTCTTTACTAAAAGTAGAGCCACCAAGTTCCTCAGGGACTGAACAACTTTGTTTCAATTTCTTTTCCACATTTTCTTCACCCTTCGTATTTTAAGTGCAGGTTTTAACAGGTACTGAACAAAATAGCGAGACTAAATGACATACATCTGAATTATCTGTTTGCTAAGCTGAATGCGTGATGTCAGTCGTTGGTATTCTATTACTTCTACTTACATTCTTGATGAAAATTTGGTCAAATATTTTGGCTATTTTTATACTACTGTGGACTACAGAAAGTATCAGCACCACGTTACCCTTTATGAATCCATGTGAGATTTCATGAAGATGCCTATGGTACTGGTTATCTCGTAAATTCAATTGCTCTCATTAACAGCTCAGCTACATCACTTAAATGAACAATTAGTCATCAGAGACAGAACTTGAAAATCTATCAGGAAATACAAAATGATTAATACTGGCAATAATAGTAATGGTAGTAAGAAAAATGTTAAAACGAGTCAAGACAATGCTACTGATAAAGATAGTTTCGAATGGATCAGGAAGAATAATAAGAGGTAGAAAAAATTATTAATAATAATAATGAGCTAATACGTAAAACATCACCATGGTTGAATAAGCGTAACTATCATGGCCTTCCTTACATACAGACCTGGTTTATAAATTCTAATTTTACAAGCCTCAACAACTGCCACCATCTTCCTATTTGTTGTTTGTTGGTTGACAATAGTGAATAACTTGACAGTATCACTTTCATGTCCACAGTATATGCGATCCCTTCTTATTGATCTTTTTGGTAGGATGACTCCAACTGTTTTCAGCCACCTTGGCAAATCCTCCATCATTTGAGCAGAAAATCACCTTTCGTCCCACCCAAATGTTTATTTCTACAAACATACTCCAACAGAATATACCCTTTCAATTGTCAGGGGGTGACGACCGGTTCCTCCCAGATTGTCGAAGCACCTGGGTGATGATACTAAGGAACACGAGTTTCGTAGCTTCATAAATTCTCCTTATAATCTTATCAAGTCCATTTATTCCAGTTACACGATCAACACTTTGGTGAGGAAGAAAACAGAAATTATTTTTCAGTGATTTTTAGTCAGTTGTATGAATGAAGCAAATAGCTGTAATGGCTGGATGTCATCTAAACTCACTCTTCAGTGACTCATTATCCAGGTGACAGCCGTTCACATTTCCGATCTCCAATCTTGTAGGAACGCATAATCATTTAAAACCTTACTTATTCAAGAATCATATTTCACCAAATGCAAATTAACTCACTCTTTAAGAAAATGCATTTAGTTTTGTTAGTTTCTAATGAATACTTTCGTGTATCCAAAATATCTCCGACATTTTATTCAGGTTTCACAGATTGTTTAGGTGTATTCCTCCATATCACGATAAATTTCCCTCTGTCAAAATCAAAAATAAGCGTAAATAACGAATTTTATCCAACCATCAATTCACAGTTTTACGAAGAATGATGTCGGCAAATATGATCAGGTTCACTTAAGAATAATATTGTTTTATATATTTTAAAATTGGAACTTACTAGCCTTAAGTTCGTCACCCCTACTCTCACATTATTAAACGGTTTACATTCTGTTGTTACTTCTAATTTTATTCACAGATTTAAGTGCGATCCGTGATGGTTGGTTTGGTTGCATCTTGTGTCAGTCCGAAAATTAGGAGTCAAGCAACACAAAAGTCAATTTTCGCCAACTATTTTTTGGTAAGATTAGCATGGTTTGTTAAATTAGCTTATCTATCCATAGTTCCTAATCGATATAACGTTAATGATATCGGTGACAGTGAGCTTGGTCGTCTTGTTTACTACTGTGTAAGATTGGATTACAGGAGATAATAAAATCTTTTCTTAATTCGCATGGAAAGCCTATCACAATTTTGCATGGAACACGTCTATCTGGTTTATATTATGATGTTCGTTATCTATTGAATATTATTATTTATTCATTGAACTAATCATTATTCCAATGGATCAGAAGTGTAGTTCATTCATAATACAATACCATTCTTTATCGTGTGAACTCTTACATCACGATAACCTTTGTGATACGGTTCAACTGTCTTGAGGAAAGCAATCTACATAAAAATTTTTTGACAGCATTTTATGAAAAATATTATTTGGTCACTTTATCTGAGAGAATCTAAGATACATAAGTTTGTGTTTACACCAACTTAGGAATACTCATATTTGGCATAAAATAATCATGAATTATGTCAAAATATCTGAACAGATAATAAATAAGTAAATTCTCTTTTTGACTCTTGTATAGTTTACTGGTTCAGAGTAAATGATTTCTTCGTTCCATGTATTCCGACAGAAATACTAGACTTCATGCTTGAGTTCCTGGAACTTCCGAAGCATTCATGTTGTTTCTAAAGGATGAGTTTGCTAGCCTCATATAGCACATTTTTTTCCCACGCTTACTACCTGCCATTAAAATTGGTCAGGTTTGGAATTGAACACCAGAACACTTGCTTGGTTGGTTGTCATTTTACAACCGGCTCAGAAGACCTACTTTTTGCTGCTCATAAAAGTTTTCGACCATACAGTTAGTTAATTAAGCTCACCCCCACTAATATTATGTGAAAAGTGGACGACTTTCACGTATATTTGAACCATAAGCTTTCCATTTGATTTTGAAACGTACCTTGACGTTTGCTGGTCAAACAATTTTTGTCATGACTTTAAATTTGTCCTGAATACCAGAAATAGGTATTTGAAATATGTATGCATGTATGTAATTCATAAAGACAGGAAGAATGTCTTCGGCGAACTTCATGAGATCTATGTGCTAGAATAACCATCAATATTGAAGAAAATGGAGAATCACTATGTTATTATTCAAATATAACATTTGTGAAGACACAATTGTGCTCTATAGCACTAAGCGAATTTGACAGTGATTTCAACGACCAAAATGAAGGATTTATCTTCTTAGGCATGGATCGAGTGTAGATTGTTCCATTTGCCAAATAAGGGACGTCATTACTATGATTTCTACTGGAGTTATCATGTAATGATTCATTTCAATTATTTGCCGGTTAGGACGAGTTTTGGATGTTTCCGAATTCATTTTAGGTCATTTGCCACCATTCCATTACTTCTAGTTGCATTAGTGAGAGAAATTCGATCACATTTCTTTGCCATTCGTATACTACTTTGGATTATAGTAAGTATCAGTCTTACGCTACTTTGCATGAACCATGACAATTGGAATAATTTTTGCGTGGAAAATAAAATGACTGATGTGTAATTTTAAAAAATATCTACAGCAATTGTTATCTTGTCAATAAGATTGCTTCTACAATTTTGACGCCTGCCACTTTCATCTGCATGAACGTCATAATAATAAATGTGTCTTTTTTGTTAGCAGAAGGTATAAGATAAGATATGGTGATGGGAAGAAAACCACATCAATAGATACTTGTGAACTGATAATTTATTAAGACTGATTTAAGCACTATACACACTAGTTAAAATGTACGTATGGTCATAATATTCACAAGTGAAATCAATGTATGTTAGAAACATTTTAATCATCATTCGCACAAAGTCGAATTGATCATTTTCTGAACATGCTGCATTAATATCACTTTCATTTACTTGGTTTACTGGAATGGCAGAAAATCCACCTGCTTTATTCAGATTTCATTGAAACTCGGCTTCAAGTGAATTAATCGTTTATGCATAAATTGTTTGTGAAATGATTAGTTATTTTCTGCATTTCATGATGGTGACAGTAACATCACACACCCGTAAAAAGAAATGAGGGAAATGTTGCACTTGACATGTGCTTAATTCTCTTACTACGTCTTCACATATCAGATAATAATTACGTAATTATCACTACTATTGTTTTCTTGATATAGGTTATATTTTGGTCTGTGATCTTTGCTGCTGTGTTCTCACCAATTTAGTGGAAATGTGTTTTGATATCCATAACCGTGACAAATATGGTCACAGTTGGGGTTGTCTTGATTGCTTTGAAACTACCGCCGTTAAATAAAAAGGGGTTTGTGTTATTTTTCGCAAAGATATGTTATTACTTGATCACTCAGCTAAGAACATGAATTTATATCATAAGGATTTTCATATTATAATTATGGAATGGGATAAAATCTCCACATAATTTTTAAATGTCCTGTTGCTTATGATTTCTCTCATAATAACGCTAATTGCGATATACACTGAAATATCAGCTGACCAAAATAAATCGGATACACGAGTTGTTCACTTCACTTAAATCCAAGTTCCTCGCCACATATGTCAGTTTCGGATGATTCGTTTCGTTAGAAATTGTTAAGCTGACTACTGAAATTCGACAGATGTCATACTTGTAATAGAAATGCTGTCCTCAGTCTAAGTAGCTGGTTATCTACTGAGTGCTAATGATTAGAAGGAGATTCATAAGACAGCTTCGTAATTTTTGTAAAGTACGTTGAATGACATTCATAAACCTTCTGCCACCGCTACTTGCTACTAACATTATTGCTAGTTCTGTCAAGCTTATCCAGCTCCGTTTCAAAACAATGCTGAGTAGTTCAAATGCATTTTTAAGTTGACGTCACTGTGTTTTGGAAGAGGATATTTGGGGATTTTTTAATTATTGTCAATGTTTACATGTTAGCAGTGTTTACTTCCACATCTTTCCTGGTATATGTCACCTTCTTTTTGCATTTCTTAGAAATCGATGATCTGCATACTGCTAGCAGTTCCAGTCGCGTTAATTATACACTCCGTAAGTTTTCCATGAAATCAGTGTATTCACTACAATCCAATTTTGCCGTCAAATTGCATACAGCACATCAGGTGCTTGATATTACTAGTATGCAGTGTAAACCAGTCGTTATATATTCATATAAAATAAATTTGCACCTTGTTACAAAGTGTCAACTAAAAGTAAATTCATTCCGTATGTGAAGCTGAAACCTCACTCGAAATGATGTTGAACATATTAGAATAGATAAAAATCTGAGTTATGCAGAAAGTCAATCAAACATCACCAAACATTCTATGAAATATTATCAGTTTGACGTATGCGCTGAAGATGTCACCTAGTAAGGTGATGAAAGCTTCGCGAATTAAATATCCAGCTCAGAGAACACAACCACATCAAAATAATTTTGACTTTACATGGAATGACTGTCGTGTTATACTATCAAAACTGGCATACGCACATTTGTGAGATCGTTAAATTTCGAATTCCGAGAGGCGTACCTGGAAACCCACAGTTCGAATTCGACATAATCCCAATAGAATTCATCAAGGATAAGCTATTATTTTCAACTCTAACTCCAGTTACAATTATTCTTCTAACATTTCACTTTCGTCGTTTTCAGATGCATAGTTTCCAAAGAATAGGTTTCATGTTCACAAGTCTCTCTGAAATAAAGAACTGGATGCGGATTTCAGGTGACCCATGGTGTTGAAAAATTGTACAGCGCAGACCAAAATACACCAGTTAGCACTGGGTGGTACTGTCTGTAAATCAGGCTGTTTCCGTCCTGTGTAATCGTCCTTTCTCAAGAATCGCCCGAATTCTTGTTTGTCTCATTCAACTTTATAATATTTTAGTCTCCTGTACAACGAATCGATAAGTTCAATTGTTATCACAGTGTCCGAAATGTATTGCGGAAGCAAGTATTAATTTCCAGGCAAATTCGGTCATTTTTGTCAGGATATTTCTTAGAAGATTCCAATCTTCCTTTACAACATTATGTGAAACGGAACACAGTGGTACATAGCCGAAGCAAGTTCGGAATTCTACCAGCTTTGTAAATTTGCCAACTGACCACTCCATCGATGTTTTCTGTAAATTGGCTTCCCAAGATGGGTAAATTCTGTTTTCATAAAGTCTCACAGTGTTATACAGTAATGTTTACTGATGACGTTTCGAGCACAATTTGTTGCTCATAATCATATCAAGGTAATCACACGACTTCTTAAATTCATTTATATAGTTCCATTGTTTTCACTTGATTTCCACTTGATTTGATTGGTAGTAATATTTTCCATATTTCGGGTATGAGTATGAATCATTCCTATTGCATTTGTTGGGTGTAGATTCGATGAACAAGAATTCAGTAATCAACCTCTCTCTCCACGTACCTAGTTTACTTTTTAGAATTTTAACCCTCTCCCACCCTATTGTGTGGTTGTGTGCTAATGCACGCATTGCAATTGCTGAGCTTATTTCTAAATTACTTATCTTCCCTGGGTCAACCATTCTCACCTTAGCTAAATTCCCATGTTCTGATAATCTGACTACCCCTGACCTACTAGTTTGACCTATGTAGTTGACCTAACAGTCATTGCAGGGTATGTTGTAAATTATATTATTTTGTCTAATTGGGTCAACTGGGTCCTTTAACCTACAGAGCTTGTCGCTGAGTGAGTTTGTAGGTTTAAATGCCACCTTAATTCCTGCTTTATTAAGAATCCTACGTAGGGTCTCAGATGTCCCCTCTTTATATGGTATAACTGTAGATGACTTATATTCTCTCTTTTTTATGTTGTCACTACTAGTTTCACAGTTATTTCTATTTTGGCCTTTTTCAATCTTCCTAATGAATTTTAAAGGATAGTTATTTAACACCAACGCTTCTTCTATCTGTTTTATCTCATCATTTAGGTCTTTTCTGTGCTACTTAGTGCCAGTGCTCGGTTTGTTAAACACTTAACTAAGCCTGCCTTAACAGTTAAAGGATGAGATGAATTAAAGTCTAAATATCGATTGGAATGCGTTGGTTTTCTATAAACACTAGTGTGTTTTGATAATTCATAAATAAGGGGTATTTCTGAAATCTACTATTGGTCGTATGGGGTAACCTGGCTTAAGTATCTTAATAGTACCATAAATTCTACTAGCATTTTTAGATTTAGTCATTAAATTAAGCCATTTAGACTCACTCAGAGACGGCTTCATTCTGCGTATTAATTCCGCTGTAGATTTCTTAACCTTATTCATTATTGTATCCACAGGTTTCTTAATTTCCTCATATTGACCCATCTGAATATGTTCAGTGACTTTTTTGATATAGTCAGACTTATCCAAGACTACTGTCGAGTTTCCTTTGTCCGCTTTTGTAATGACTATGGTTTTATCTTGTTTTAGACTAATTAAAGCTAGTCTTTCCGATGTTGTTAAGTTTGATTTTGTTTTCTTTTGATTTTTCAGGAATAATGGACATTGTGCTCGAACCTCTTCTGTTGTTGTCTTATCTATTGATCTTAGTGCTACTTCTAAGTTAGGAATGATATCCTCTGGTTTCTATTTATTAACTGTTACGTTGAAATTTAGTCCTTTTTCAAGTACTTTTATCTCACTGGAGCTTAGTTCCCTTGATGAGAGGTTGATCACCCACTTTGTTCTGTGGTTAGATGATGAAGTGTTGACATCAATTTCATTTGTTGTGTTCTTTTCTTCAATTAGTTTGTTGAATTTTTTGATTTGTGTGATTTTTGATTTTCTTAATGCTGATTCTCTAGCCTTTCTGGATGCTTCAACAACAATTATATAATCTTTGTCATTGACCATATGTTTCGGTTTGTATTTGAGTTTTTTCAATTTCGCATAATATTTAGTTTCACAGTAACTTGATGTAATTCTTCTCTTAGATATAATCTACTGACATTTTCGGCAGCTGATGTTATTGTGCTTGAAGTAATTGGAATACGTAGACGTAAATATTTCGGAATTAAATGATTTTTTAAACATCGACTGTTAAAAATCCGATGATTTGTGAATCTTGCTTCAGTTTGAAAAAGTCGTGTGAGTTTGTTGATAAGCTTCCTGGTAGCAAACCCATATGTATCATTGATAAAAGAATAAAACTTGTGGACTGTGGTAGAGTGTAATTCCATAATGGGTAAATTCTGTTTAAATAAAGTCTCACAGTGTTATAACGTAATGTTTACTGATGGTGTTTCGAGCACAATTTATTGCTAATAATCATATTAAAGGTAAGCACACGACTTCATTTAAACCTCCTACTCACTCAGCGACAAGCTCTGTAGGTTAAAGGACCCAGTTGACCCAATTAGACAAAATAATATAATTTACAACATACCCTGCAATGACTGTTAGGTCAACTACATAGGTCAAACTAGTAGGTCAGGGGTAGTCAGATTATCAGAACATGGGAATTTAGCTAAGGTGAGAATGGTTGACCCAGGGAAGATAAGTAATTTAGAAATAAGCTCAGCAATTGCAATGCGTGCATTAGCACACAACCACACAATAGGGTGGGAGAGGGTTAAAATTCTAAAAAGTAAACTAGGTACGTGGAGAGAGAGGTTGATTACAGAATTGAGAAGAATAAGAAGTTCAGCAAAGATATCTTTTCGGCGATTTCATTTTCAAAAGCTGTACAATCGCATTTAAATACATAATTTTACATGGAGACAATTCTTGTTTGATTCTACATAATTATGACAGCGAATAAAAGGTGATAATTATTTCCAACTAGATATGGTTATACGAGAGGCTTAGAAACAAAAATTACGCAGGATTAGAACGGATATCAAGTGTGTAAAAATGAGCATGGATACAAAATTGAAATAATAATTTTCAACTTGAGATGGGAATCAGGAGGTGTGAATATAGATTACAAGAGCCTTAGAAACACAAAATAATTGCACAGGATTAAGATATAATTGCAAATTTTTTTTAAACGGATTATAAATGTGAACAGGAAAAGCATGGAAACAAACTTAAAATAAATGTTTTTATAACTGGAAAAAAAAATGGGGTGAATCGAATGAAGACTGAGGGAGTAAGAATCACACACATAGCGAACGAAAAGGGATCAAAAAAAAAAAAACAAAAACAAAAACAGAAACAAAAATGGAAGCTACGGTAACATACCGAACTAAGTCCATGGTAGTTGTAGAGGTTGAACTAATTTCTTTTGGACACACAGCTCCGGCTTCTCGATGCATATTGCGAGGGCTTCTGCAGTACAGAGAAGTCGGAAACAAACTGCTTTCGGTAGGTTTCTGTTGACCTTGTAAATTACTTTGAATGAATCAGTTGAGATGTTGTGGGAGGTATTGATCAGATGCTCAATAATGGCACTTCTGATTGAACCGGTGCCTCCTCTTTGCAGCCACGCTGGGTAGTGTTCTCTAACACGTTTTGAAAGGACGCGCATACAACGACCTATGTACCTTGCTCCGCACGAGCAGGTGAACTGGTAAATGCACATTGAATTGGCCATATGCGACAGTTTGTCCTTCCCATTGCTCCGAAGAAGTGGGCGGCTAGAGAATGTCACTCTTAGAGTTGCTGCCGGAAAAGTCTTCTTCAGGGATTTGGAGATTCTCCTTTTAAGGATATCTGCTGCCAGGTCTCCCCTGAATTCCAGATTCAGATAGAGTGTCTTCTTTTGCACTGAAATGTATTCTTCTCTTTTTGGCCTTGGTTTCATGTTCTTCTCCACGAAACGTGGCGGGTATCCGTTTTGAATCAGGATGCTTTTTAGGAATAGGAGCTCTTCTTCTAAACAGTCATCACTGCAGATTCTTCTGGTGCGGTGGGCTAGTGAGATGATGAGAGCTCTTTTACGGCTGATAGGTATCCAACTGTAGAAGTTTGTCAGCTGGCCATTCCATGTTGGTTTTCTATGGATAGATCTTTTCAGAGTTCCGTCGTCTCTTCTTGTCAATTCGACGTCCAAGAATGGAATCTTTGATTTATTTTCAACTTCCATTGTGAATTTAATTGAAGGATGACAGTTATTAAACTCCTGTAAGATGCAATTTAAATCGGAATCGTCTTGACAAACTATAAAAGTGTCATCGACGTATCTTTTGTACAGCAGCAATTTGTTCATTGTTGGTTTAAGGATGCCGTTTTCCATGCTGGCCATGAAGCAGTCTGCTAGGAGTGGGCCAAGGGGAGAGCCCATAGCAATCCCGTCTTTCTGTCTATAGATGACGTCGTTGAACGTAAATTGTACGTTGAGTGTGCATCTTAATAACAACTCTTTTAGGTATGAGGTTGGTATTCCGATACTCAGATTTTTGTCATCAATATACTTGCAAAGGAAACAAATTGTGTCTGTGAGCGGCACATTCGTAAATAGAGATTCCACGTCCAGTGATAACATTCGTTTGCCATTTACATTCAGGTCTTTTATGCACTCAATAAATTCAAACGTATCTCGTAGAGAGTACTTACAGAGTTGTCGTCTCACAGGCTCCAGCATCTCGGATAACCATTTGGCAATGGGATGGTACGGTGATCCCTCCATGTCCAAAATCGGTCGAAGTGGTAGGCCTGCTTTGTGTACATTTGGCAGACCATATAGTCGAGGGATGATGGATCCTGTTGGTCTCAGACGTTCAAATAGGTCCTCAGTTATGAGGTAGTCGTTCTTCATTCTCCTAAGAACATCTGTCATTTGCTGTTCCATCTGCTCTGTCTTATTCTTCTCATTGTCTGGTTTTGAAAATTTATTATCATTAGAGATTATAGCTGTCAACTTGTTGATATACACATCTCGGTCCATAAGGACCACTCCCGAACCTTTGTCTAGACGTGTAATGATCAGGTCTTTGTTGTTTCTCAAGTCTTTAAGCTGCTGTTTGTGTTCTTTTGTCAGGAGGTGTCGGGTTTTAGTTTTTGGATTGAGGTATTGATTGCAGCAATCAGAAATTGTAGACTTCAAATGTAAGAGATCTGCATCAGAGACGGGTGTGATGTCTCTTGTTTGACTCATAAGATTTTCAAATTGGACATACGTGTGTAGTCTGTTACTGTATAGATTTACATCACAAAATTTCAACACTAAAGATAGGGCTTCTAGTTGTAAGGTAGACAAGCTGACGGAGGAGTGATTGAAAACAAATTTATCGGGGTCGACGGGAAACTTTCTCTGTACTTCGACGGATTTGAGGCTCCTATTCAATTCGGATTTGATATTCTCAGCTCATTTGCTTTGCACCAAGATAACATATTCATTAAACGATTCTCTTTCACCTGATGATAGTTCGGAAAGAGCAGATGACCTCTGTGATATATTTCTCTGTAACTCGAATATACGCGAGCTAATAGAATCAATAAGGTTTCTTGTGTGGCGTTGGAGAGTTTTAGAATTGGGATAAATGTGGTGTCTTCGGAGAGCTTTCCAGAACCACTTCGGATATCGATGATTCTTAATGCAGTCTTCATAGAAGTCTAACTTCGCATTCACTTCGGCAAGTTTGACAGAGTAACGTAGAAACGCATTGAGTTCCTTCACTGTCGTAGGGTCCTTGCATTTTTTCAAATCGTGGAGAATACCCATTGGAACATTAGATTGAGAAGAATAAGAAGTTCAGCAAAGATATCTTTTCGGCGATTTCATTTTCAAAAGCTGTACAATCGCATTTAAATACATAATTTTACATGGAGACAATTCTTGTTTGATTCTACATAATTATGACAGCGAATAAAAGGTGATAATTATTTCCAACTAGATATGGTTATACGAGAGGCTTAGAAACAAAAATTACACAGGATTAGAACGGATATCAAGTGTGTAAAAATGAGCATGGAAACAAAATTGATATAATAGTTTTAACTTAAAATGGAAGTTAGGAGGTGTGAATATAGATTACAAGAGCCTTAGAAACACAAAATAATTGCACAGGATTAAGATATAATTGCAATTTTTTTTTAAACTGATTATAAGTGTGAACAGGAAAAGCATGGAAACAAACTTAAAATAAATGTTTTTATAACTGGAAAAAAAAATGGGGTGAATCGAATGAAGACTGAGGGAGTAAGAATCACACACATAGCGAACGAAAAGGGATCAAAAAAAAAAAACAAAAACAAAAACAGAAACAAAAATGGAAGCTACGGTAACATACCGAACTAAGTCCATGGTAGTTGTAGAGGTTGAACTAATTTCTTTTGGACACACAGCTCCGGCTTCTCGATGCATATTGAGAGGGCTTCTGCAGTACAGAGAAGTCGGAAACAAACTGCTTTCGGTAGGTTTCTGTTGACCTTGTAAATTACTTTGAATGAATCAGTTGAGATGTTGTGGGAGGTATTGATCAGATGCTCAGTAATGGCACTTCTGATTGAACCGGTGCCTCCTCTTTGCAGCCACGCTGGGTAGTGTTCTCTAACACGTTTTGAAAGGACGCGCATACAACGACCTATGTACCTTGCTCCGCACGAGCAGGTGAACTGGTAAATGCACATTGAATTGGCCATATGCGACAGTTTGTCCTTCCCATTGCTCCGAAGAAGTGGGCGGCTAGAGAATGTCACTCTTAGAGTTGCTGCCGGAAAAGTCTTCTTCAGGGATTTGGAGATTCTCCTTTTAAGGACATCTGCTGCCAGGTCTCCCCTGAATTCCAGATTCAGATAGAGTGTCTTCTTTTGCACTGAAATGTATTCTTCTCTTTTTGTCCTTGGTTTCATGTTCTTCTCCACGAAACGTGGCGGGTATCCGTTTTGAATCAGGATGCTTTTTAGGAATAGGAGCTCTTCTTCTAAACAGTCATCACTGCAGATTCTTCTGGTGCGGTGGGCTAGTGAGATGATGAGAGCTCTTTTACGGCTGATAGGTACCCAACTGTAGAAGTTTGTCAGCTGGCCATTCCATGTTGGTTTTCTATGGATAGATCTTTTCAGAGATCCGTCGTCTCTTCTTGTCAATTCGACGTTCAAGAATGGAATCTTTGATTTATTTTCAACTTCCATTGTGAATTT
Source organism: Trichobilharzia szidati (assembly GCA_944472155.2). Lineage (NCBI taxonomy): Eukaryota > Metazoa > Platyhelminthes > Trematoda > Strigeidida > Schistosomatidae > Trichobilharzia > Trichobilharzia szidati. The sequence goes on from OX235276.1 coordinate 62,910,094, forward strand.
AATTGAAGGATGACAGTTATTAAACTCCTGTAAGATGCAATTTAAATCGGAATCGTCTTGACAAACTATAAAAGTGTCATCGACGTATCTTTTGTACAGCAACAATTTGTTCATTGTTGGTTTAAGGATGCCGTTTTCCATGCTGGCCATGAAGCAGTCTGCTAGGAGTGGGCCAAGGGGAGAGCCCATAGCAATCCCGTCTTTCTGTCTATAGATGACGTCGTTGAACGTAAATTGCACGTTGAGTGTGCATCTTAATAACAACTCTTTTAGGTATGAGGTTGGTATTCCGATACTCAGGTTATTGTCATCAATATACTTGCAAAGGAAACAAATTGTTTCTGTGAGCGGCACATTCGTAAATAGAGATTCCACGTCCAGTGATAACATTCGTTTGCCATTTACATTCAGGTCTTTTATGCACTCAATAAATTCAAACGTATCTCGTAGAGAGTACTTACAGAGTTGTCGTCTCACAGGCTCCAGCATCTCGGATAACCATTTGGCAATGGGATGGTACGGTGATCCCTCCATGTCCAAAATCGGTCGAAGTGGTAGGCCTGCTTTGTGTACATTTGGCAGACCATATAGTCGAGGGATGATGGATCCTGTTGGTCTCAGACGTTCAAATAGGTCCTCAGTTATGAGGTAGTCGTTCTTCATTCTCCTAAGAACATCTGTCATTTGCTGTTCCATCTGCTCTGTCTTATTCTTCTCATTGTCTGGTTTTGAAAATTTATTATCATTAGAGATTATAGCTGTCAACTTGTTGATATACACATCTCGGTCCATAAGGACCACTCCCGAACCTTTGTCTAGACGTGTAATGATCAGGTCTTTGTTGTTTCTCAAGTCTTTAAGCTGCTGTTTGTGTTCTTTTGTCAGGAGGTGTCGGGTTTTAGTTTTTGGATTGAGGTATTGATTGCAGCAATCAGAAATTGTAGACTTCAAATGTAAGAGATCTGCATCAGAGACGGGTGTGATGTCTCTTGTTTGACTCATAAGATTTTCAAATTGGACATACGTGTGTAGTCTGTTACTGTATAGATTTACATCACAAAATTTCAACACTAAAGATAGGGCTTCTAGTTGTAAGGTAGACAAGCTGACGGAGGAGTGATTGAAAACAAATTTATCGGGGTCGACGGGAAACTTTCTCTGTACTTCGACGGATTTGAGGCTCCTATTCAATTCGGATTTGATATTCTCAGCTCATTTGCTTTGCACCAAGATAACATATTCATTAAACGATTCTCTTTCACCTGATGATAGTTCGGAAAGAGCAGATGACCTCTGTGATATATTTCTCTGTAACTCGAATATACGCGAGCTAATAGAATCAATAAGGTTTCTTGTGTGGCGTTGGAGAGTTTTAGAATTGGGATAAATGTGGTGTCTTCGGAGAGCTTTCCAGAACCACTTCGGATATCGATGATTCTTAATGCAGTCTTCATAGAAGTCTAACTTCGCATTCACTTCGGCAAGTTTGACAGAGTAACGTAGAAACGCATTGAGTTCCTTCACTGTCGTAGGGTCCTTGCATTTTTTCAAATCGTGGAGAATACCCATTGGAACATTAGATTGAGAAGAATAAGAAGTTCAGCAAAGATATCTTTTCGGCGATTTCATTTTCAAAAGCTGTACAATCGCATTTAAATACATAATTTTACATGGAGACAATTCTTGTTTGATTCTACATAATTATGACAGCGAATAAAAGGTGATAATTATTTCCAACTAGATATGGTTATACGAGAGGCTTAGAAACAAAAATTACACAGGATTAGAACGGATATCAAGTGTGTAAAAATGAGCATGGATACAAAATTGAAATAATAATTTTCAACTAGAGATGGGAATCAGGAGGTGTGAATATAGATTACAAGAGCCTTAGAAACAAAATTACATGGAATTTAGCAAATTACAGGTGTGCAGAAAGTGAGCATGGAAACAAAATTGAAATAATAATTTTAACTTGAGATGGGAATCAGGAGGTGTGAATATAGATTACAAGAGCCTTAGAAACACAAAATAATTGCACAGGATTAAGATATAATTGCAATTTTTTTTTAAACTGATTATAAGTGTGAACAGGAAAAGCATGGAAACAAACTTAAAATAAATGTTTTTATAACTGGAAAAAAAAATGGGGTGAATCGAATGAAGACTGAGGGAGTAAGAATCACACACATAGCGAACGAAAAGGGATCAAAAAAAAAAAAAACAAAAACAAAAACAGAAACAAAAATGGAAGCTACGGTAACATACCGAACTAAGTCCATGGTAGTTGTAGAGGTTGAACTAATTTCTTTTGGACACACAGCTCCGGCTTCTCGATGCATATTGAGAGGGCTTCTGCAGTACAGAGAAGTCGGAAACAAACTGCTTTCGGTAGGTTTCTGTTGACCTTGTAAATTACTTTGAATGAATCAGTTGAGATGTTGTGGGAGGTATTGATCAGATGCTCAGTAATGGCACTTCTGATTGAACCGGTGCCTCCTCTTTGCAGCCACGCTGGGTAGTGTTCTCTAACACGTTTTGAAAGGACGCGCATACAACGACCTATGTACCTTGCTCCGCACGAGCAGGTGAACTGGTAAATGCACATTGAATTGGCCATATGCGACAGTTTGTCCTTCCCATTGCTCCGAAGAAGTGGGCGGCTAGAGAATGTCACTCTTAGAGTTGCTGCCGGAAAAGTCTTCTTCAGGGATTTGGAGATTCTCCTTTTAAGGACATCTGCTGCCAGGTCTCCCCTGAATTCCAGATTCAGATAGAGTGTCTTCTTTTGCACTGAAATGTATTCTTCTCTTTTTGTCCTTGGTTTCATGTTCTTCTCCACGAAACGTGGCGGGTATCCGTTTTGAATCAGGATGCTTTTTAGGAATAGGAGCTCTTCTTCTAAACAGTCATCACTGCAGATTCTTCTGGTGCGGTGGGCTAGTGAGATGATGAGAGCTCTTTTACGGCTGATAGGTACCCAACTGTAGAAGTTTGTCAGCTGGCCATTCCATGTTGGTTTTCTATGGATAGATCTTTTCAGAGATCCGTCGTCTCTTCTTGTCAATTCGACGTCCAAGAATGGAATCTTTGATTTATTTTCAACTTCCATTGTGAATTTAATTGAAGGATGACAGTTATTAAACTCCTGTAAGATGCAATTTAAATCGGAATCGTCTTGACAAACTATAAAAGTGTCATCGACGTATCTTTTGTACAGCAACAATTTGTTCATTGTTGGTTTAAGGATGCCGTTTTCCATGCTGGCCATGAAGCAGTCTGCTAGGAGTGGGCCAAGGGGAGAGCCCATAGCAATCCCGTCTTTCTGTCTATAGATGACGTCGTTGAACGTAAATTGCACGTTGAGTGTGCATCTTAATAACAACTCTTTTAGGTATGAGGTTGGTATTCCGATACTCAGGTTATTGTCATCAATATACTTGCAAAGGAAACAAATTGTTTCTGTGAGCGGCACATTCGTAAATAGAGATTCCACGTCCAGTGATAACATTCGTTTGCCATTTACATTCAGGTCTTTTATGCACTCAATAAATTCAAACGTATCTCGTAGAGAGTACTTACAGAGTTGTCGTCTCACAGGCTCCAGCATCTCGGATAACCATTTGGCAATGGGATGGTACGGTGATCCCTCCATGTCCAAAATCGGTCGAAGTGGTAGGCCTGCTTTGTGTACATTTGGCAGACCATATAGTCGAGGGATGATGGATCCTGTTGGTCTCAGACGTTCAAATAGGTCCTCAGTTATGAGGTAGTCGTTCTTCATTCTCCTAAGAACATCTGTCATTTGCTGTTCCATCTGCTCTGTCTTATTCTTCTCATTGTCTGGTTTTGAAAATTTATTATCATTAGAGATTATAGCTGTCAACTTGTTGATATACACATCTCGGTCCATAAGGATTTTGAAAATAAATCAAAGATTCCATTCTTGGGCTTCGAATTGACAAGAAGAAACGACGGATCTCTGAAAAGATCTATCCGTAGAAAACCAACATGGAATGGCCAGCTGACAAACTTCTACAGTTGGGTACCTATCAGCCGTAAAAGAGCTCTCATCATCTCACTAGCCCACCGCACCAGAAGAATCTGCAGTGATGACTGTTTAGAAGAAGAGCTCCTATTCCTAAAAAGCATCCTGATTCAAAACGGATACCCGCCACGTTTCGTGGAGAAGAACATGAAACCAAGGACAAAAAGAGAAGAATACATTTCAGTGCAAAAGAAGACACTCTATCTGAATCTGGAATTCAGGGGAGACCTGGCAGCAGATGTCCTTAAAAGGAGAATCTCCAAATCCCTGAAGAAGACTTTTCCGGCAGCAACTCTAAGAGTGACATTCTCTAGCCGCCCACTTCTTCGGAGCAATGGGAAGGACAAACTGTCGCATATGGCCAATTCAATGTGCATTTACCAGTTCACCTGCTCGTGCGGAGCAAGGTACATAGGTCGTTGTATGCGCGTCCTTTCAAAACGTGTTAGAGAACACTACCCAGCGTGGCTGCAAAGAGGAGGCACCGGTTCAATCAGAAGTGCCATTACTGAGCATCTGATCAATACCTCCCACAACATCTCAACTGATTCATTCAAAGTAATTTACAAGGTCAACAGAAACCTACCGAAAGCAGTTTGTTTCCGACTTCTCTGTACTGCAGAAGCCCTCTCAATATGCATCGAGAAGCCGGAGCTGTGTGTCCAAAAGAAATTAGTTCAACCTCTACAACTACCATGGACTTAGTTCGGTATGTTACCGTAGCTTCCATTTTTGTTTCTGTTTTTGTTTTTGTTTTTTTTTTTTTTTTGATCCCTTTTCGTTCGCTATGTGTGTGATTCTTACTCCCTCAGTCTTCATTCGATTCACCCCATTTTTTTTTCCAGTTATAAAAACATTTATTTTAAGTTTGTTTCCATGCTTTTCCTGTTCACATTTATAATCCGTTTTCAAAAATTTGCAATTATATCTTAATCGTGTGCAATTATTTTGTGTTTCTAAGGCTCTTGTAATCTATATACACACCTCCTAACTTCCATTTTAAGTTAAAACTATTATATCAATTTTGTATCCATGCTCATTTTTACACACTTGATATCCGTTCTAATCCTGCGTAATTTTTGTTTCTAAGCCTCTCGTATAACCATATCTAGTTGGAAATAATTATCACCTTTTATTCGCTGTCATAATTATGTAGAATCAAACAAGAATTGTCTCCATGTAAAATTATGTATTTAAATGCGATTGTACAGCTTTTGAAAATGAAATCGCCGAAAAGATATCTTTGCTGAACTTCTTATTCTTCTCAATCTAATGTTCCAATGGGTATTTTCCACGATCACTGAATTCTTGTTCATCGAATATACACCCAACACATGCAATAAGAATGATTCATGACTCATACCCGAAATATGAATTATATTACTACCAATCAAATCAAGTGGAAATCAAGTGAAAACAATGGAACTATATAAATGAATTTAAGAAGTCGTGTGATTACCTTGATATTATTATGAGCAACAAATTGTGCTCGAAACGTCTTCAGTAAACATTACTGTATAACACTGTGAGACTTTATGAAAACAAAATTTACCAATAAATGATGGAAGCTAGGTCACAATTAACCAGTGCTACAAAAAATGCGGAACAAGAGAAGAAGGAAGTTTTACAAACAGATGCGAAAAGTAATGGACAGCATATCAAATGGCAACAACAAACTCCTAATGAGCGATAAGATTGAAAGCAGGATTATGAGCATATTATACAGGAAGAGAACTCATCATGGGAGGAGATGCTTTAGGTGAAATGAATCACAACGAAGAACCATCCGTAGACTTCTGAGCTTTCAAAGATTCGGTAATGGGAGGCAGCGTGTACAACCACAAGGATATACACAAGGCCAGAAACATGAATTTCGCCTGACGGACATACCACAAACCGGATAGAATTCATCTCAATGCTACTCAGTGCCGGGCAACTGAATCAGAACACGCTGACTCAATTAAATGAGACCTTAGATTATTATATTAGATAACTACGTTTCTACCTGGGAAGGTATCAACCCAGATGATGAAATCAATAAAATATGTTCATTGGAACCTGATAACTGAGGAGGAGAAACAAATAAGACGATGGGCTGATCACTTTAAAGGACTCTTGAATCGGCTACCACCTGCAACTCGTCAAGAAATACCACCACCGAGAGCAGCGAGCACTGAAATACCAGTGGACACCAATCCTCCAACGAAAGCGAGAACCCCGAGGGCAACAGGATCAGACGGAGTTCCTCCCCTCCAACAGACTGAAAACGGACTAAGAGACTGCGGTGGATATTCTCACTCCATTATTCCAAAAGGTTTGGAACTAAAGAAAAGCGCAAACTGACAAGAAGAAGGATGACTTAGACCTATGCAAAACTGGCGTGGAATAATGCTTTTGTCCATGCCAAGTAAAATACTAAGTCGCGTCATCCAGGAGAGAATAGAAACACTGAGCAAATGACTCCACCCGACAGAACAAGCTGGATTTAGGAAATACAAATGACGTCCTGATCAAATTTCATCTCTACACATCGTCATCACAGAACAAAGCATAGAATGGCCGTCAAGCTTCACTCCATCTCAACTTCATCCACTTCTAAAAGTCCTACGACAGACAGCGTTGACCGAGAAGTAATTCTGAAACTACTTCAACACTACGGCATGAAGTGCCCAGGCCTTTTATTAACAGCTACCTATGTGACAATGCCTCCCACGTGTCAGGTGATCCACAACGAAAAACTCAGTGGGGTTTTCGAAATGAATACAGGAGTAAGACATGGCTGTCTCCCTATTATTACAGATGATATTATTAGTTATGGTGGAATGTTTTATGCGTCAGACTGTGCACAAAGAGAGAGAAGACAGGAATAGGTTGGTCCAATAAGAGGAATCTAAAAGATCTGGATTCTGTGGATTATTTACGTTTTATGTCACATAAACTGGAAGACCTACAGGATAAAACCAACAAACTAGCTGAAGAAGCAGCAAACAAGGATGTCAGGGAACTTAACCCTAAGTTCCTTTTATCTCCGAAAACGCTCGAACCGACAATTACTATGCATAATACTGACCTTAACTCCAAAACACAAGGGTTTGAAATAAATTGTATTGTTCAGTAGTTAAGATCAATACTCTGTACAAAATGTATAAACAAATCTTTTACAAGGAAAGTATTATACTTTTATTCGTATTCCTTCGTCTTCTTCCAACTTGTACATGATTGAATTGTTCGCGCCTTGGAGTTGCCCGCCAATGGTGACCAAGGCTAATGTACAAACGTTCAATGTTCACAATCAACGACAAAGGGAATTCCTTCAAGTGAACACAGATAAGATGCAGGTGGTGAAGATGACCAGCCAATGGCATAAACAGCTAGCAACAATCGCCATCAACGGTAGAAAAAGGTAAACTCCTTCACTTATCGAGGGAGCATCATCCCAACCACTGGCTATGGCCACACCATATCCGGTTAGGTGTATATATATCTACATCAGTGTCCATATTCTACTTATAAACCTTGTCAGTAGCCCACGTCATAATGCAAATATCTGATGAATTGTATGGTTTAAGTATTTGTTACTTTATTCTACCTTTTCATACTACTTGTTAGTATGCAAGTTATTTGAACAATATTTGTAACGAAGCTGTCAATAAGAGCTTCAGTAATGCGAAGCTTCGATGTGCTTGCTTACTGTGTTAAAATTAGTGTACAGGGATTTACTGACTCATTTCTTCCAGTTATGGACTAGTAAACCGCAATGTGATATTTATTCCCAAACGGAATTGCTAAGTCATGGGCAACAAAAACGATGTGTATGCGCAATCAAAAGCTAATTGAAATATGTTCTAATCACACTACCGATTCTGACTCGAATCCCATAGACCTGCTTCTGCAGTTTGACTATCTCTTAATTAGTTTCATATATTGAAACTCACCCTGAAGGAAAATTAAATTGTGCCAACCACAGTGATAGTTGGTTAGGTGAGGGATGGACTTACCCCCCCCCCCATCCACCCAGAGAGATGGTTTGCTGTTTATAGTTGGTTTATAACCTCGCCTTGTTAACTAGCTCACTAAATATCTAGCCAATCCTAAGCTGCGGAGAAAAAGGATGGTTGGACGTCAAACTGGCACCGCCATCAGATTGCTGCGAAAACTTCAATGCACATACAAAATATTAAAAATATAACAAACAAACCAATTTTACGCTGACGTCGGAGAGATGGAATGACACAGTGGGGTGGTGAAAGATTTCGGAAAATCAATTCACCGACGTGTCATCTTTCTCTGAAAGCAGAAACAATGATGGATATGTGGGATGCTGGTACAATGTACGACAGTGGAAAGGCTACTTGAGTAACCAAACGAATGAAAAGATACGGCTTAGAAATGCTGCGAATCTGTTAGGGCAGATGTAATGAATGTGGGCCGCTCAACTCGTCACTTTAGTATTCAGTTACTCATTAAGATCATTCATAAGAAAACCACAAGTACACTAAGGCAGTGAGTCTATATCATGATGTCCGTGGCAGCAGCGAAAGCTCTAGTGCAGTGGAAACCAATTTTCTCCTGCAAGAAGATGACAGCAAGATTAAACTCAAAAGGAAGGAAAGGAGGCTACAGCTATCCAATGCTAAGCGCTTGAAGGCAACTCAGAACCAGAAAAGATGGAAGATTTCTCCATAAAACAACAAACAGTTGTGGATAACATATGAAGTGAAGACATAAAAATCCTAATGGGCGAGATGAATGCCGGTCGAATTCGGAGCAGAAAACACTGGAAGAGAACTCACCATGGGTCGGGAGGCAATGGGAGAAAGGAATGACGATGGAGAAATATTCTAATGTTGGAAGTCTCTAGTTGGCTTGAAAAATACCATGTATTCAGGAAATTAAATCTTTTAGGCGATAGTCAAACCTCACGAATGACATTGGACGATAGATTAAACAAAATTCACAATCGAATGGCAGCGAATAAACTATTCAATGATAATCACATGAATACTCAGCACTCTTCCATCGCACATGATTATCCTTAGGAGACATGGAAATATCATATCAAATTATCACACGCAGCATTGCATTCAAGTGATAGATGAGAGATTTACCAATAAAATACTCACAACAAAGAAATCCAAAAATACCCACAGTCAATAACATCGTTACAAATAATAGGCTCCTTACAGTAAACAAAACATACAACACATTCCTTCGTAATTGTATATCTCATCGCCAAAAACACACATACACTCTACAGAGTGTTGCATAGTCAACCTGATAGACAATGTGAAAAGAATAATTAGAAAAGTGTAAACATATTCAGGTATGCAACAACATCTACACCCACACACCTCATATCCACCAAGAAATCATTCAAGATGAAATGAGCACAAATCACCTGTCCGTTACTCACAGACTGACAGAAACAAGCCACATTACTTAATGTATTATACACATTATATATATATATATGTATATATATATATATTATATTAACAGAATACCTTTACTAATTATAGGAATGAAACAACTCTATATTCCATGTGAAACACAAGATTTTAGTTTGTGGAATTTGGCAGCAAAACACATTGAAAGTCACCGCTTAAACAAAGCATCAGAAAGCTAGTCAATTATACATTATTGACATTTGTGAACTGCCGACAGGAGTAAAATTATCTGTGAGTGACATGAGTGACATTAGCATAGATTTGTTTTCAGCTTTTCGGTATCTCTTAACAAAGACGTAAACAATGCAAATTTGTTTATTCTCACGGCTAATTTCAGTTAGAAAATATGATTGACTTGAGCATACGAACGCCGCACTCATAGAAAACGCAATTGTCTCGTGAACTTTGATGCTGTTTCGTTCACTGACACATCCTCATAAGCATATTGAGTCAAAGTCTTCGTCATTTAATTTTGCCTCAATAGACACACATTTTGAAAGCGATGTAGTCCATATCCGAGGTGCGTAAATGTCGAGCGTCAGCAGGCTACAATCCACTTTAAGAAGGATACGGCATCCACTGTCTGCAATGAACTTGTGACTACAGATTTCACACCTCCCCTCAACAACAGATAATGTTCATAACTAGTTGATGACAGTCAAGCTTCCATTTTGTGAGGCTGATATTGGCTAGCCAATCACGTGACAAATTTTCATTTCCTGAACAGCCGACCGCCACGGCCATCTTGAAAATCCGTATGCTACTACAGTGACTTAGTTAAAGACATCGAATTATCAAATTTTATGAGGGTGTTTATTTCTGGACAGCGACCTTGTCCAGTCAGTTTGACAGAATTTCTCCACATCCGAGTGATCGCAGGCAATAGTTATGATGAAGCCATTCTATACATTTTGACGAGTAAACGATCTCGAACATGGAATGAGTGGCATGTTGTGTGTGTTTTCTGAGTCTGGTTGCTGTCTGTCTATATTCTAGTAGGCATAATTTTTTTTACTTGAAGCAGACGAGATACGTGTTTTTCATTTGAAGTAATATGCTGCACTTTTCTGAGCTTTGATTACTATGTTTTCATGATTTCGTTTACGTTGTGTTTCCCTGTTAACCTACAACTGTTAACTATATTCATCATTCATTTTAGATGGGTTGGTTAAAATGATGTATGTTGAATTTGGAGGTTTCTAACGCTCGAAATACAACGGGTTGATAGTTGTTTGCAACTATGGTGCAGGATAAGAATTTTCTGTTACTATAGTGGGAGCCTGGGTGATTTGTTAATATCACACTGTTTCCACTTAACATGTGCCTCCTCTCTCCTTTCATTACAGTGGAAACTGAATAGGACAGAAGCCGTATGCGAAGAAATCTTGAAAGCTGTAAAAAATCACGAAATGAATTCACATCTGTTCGTCATCAGTCACCACAAGCTGATGACGAGAATCTGGTGATGCATAGCAAAATGAAGTGGTCACGCAAAGAAGGACCGTGATTTCACTGAGGTCAGCCTTACCTTACCAAATGCAGAGTATAAACAGACATACAGACAAGGGAAATGCGTTTACCATTATTGTGGTTGATTTGCGAATTCTGGAGATGTTTGTGTAGGTTGTTTCCTTAATACAGCACGTTTATCTATATATCCTCTTATTTGAATGTCGTAGTCAGACGGATGGTTATTGGTTGTTAGCCTTTGTAATTATTCACATAGTGGGCTCCCATTCGAATTATTTAGCAGTGCAATCCCTCATGGCATTTATCTCAACCGACTCGTCGTTTCTAATCTTCATAAACCCAGATTCTGTAGCTGTCACTTCCGGATGAGAATGATTTGTTCGCTTCTTTCAGTTCTACGTTGAGATGATAATTTTGCTTTCATCGATACCTTGATTCGACGTATATATCTGATCGGCTTGAGGAGTTAAATTCTATACACGTATCTCATTAGGTGGATAATTCACTGCTATTGTTGCCAGCTTTTCTCATATGAATATAGATTTATGTGCACTGTCATGACATGTATCGGTGCTGTGAAATTTATGGTTACTAATTCGAAGACACCATATATTGATGATGAAGACGTGTCGATTTAAGGCCCTTTGATAATCACAAGTGCCACTTGAATAAGTATTCCACAGAGTCTTTTACTTTGTTGGGTGGTTAACGATTCTTTTATCATAGATGTTATTTTACGAACACACTGACTCACGCTTATCATTTAGCGGTGTGTATGGTGTGAAAAACGAGTAAGCATTTGAGTTATGTGGAAGGTGGGACCTCTGTTCAAAGTCTAGATTTATTATTGTTGTTGCTTTATATTTTTAAATCCTTATAAAATTTATGAGGTAATTAGATGCAATATTGTAATGAACGCTGAAAATCCCATACCTGTACCACAAATACTGTTTGGAATAAAGCCATTATTATTATTTCAAAACTACAAATCTGTCAATGAATTTTCGACTTAGTTCGCTTCTGTTCCGATGTGACTATGATGCATCTAGTCTGCCTGTCTGTGTGCTTTAGTGCAACTTCTCCATCCGGATCTTGTAGCCGTCGTGTTTCCTTCACGTTATTCACGCTAAATATGGACAACTGAACACATGCGACAAAGGGGAATTCTTCGCAGTGATTTTCAGATTTGTAATCTGTGTGATAACCGGTTGAATTCAGATTTGCTGTCTTGATTGTGTCGCAGTGTACAGTTCGCTACATGCGAATACATATGTATGAATTTTGAATCTTAGAATCGCCGCAACAGTATACGGTATCAGATTGGTTCTGGGCTCACGCGACTAATGCAGTACGACGTCTTGACATATCTCACTTGTGAATAGTCATTGTGTGGTGTTATTTCCACTTTATGAGTCACATTATCTTTGTGGAATTTGTGGGATTTCAAAAAATAGTTTGTCTATGGATGCACACAATTATAAATTCTATATCAGACAATCATATCATTTTTGCAACATCCAACATCTTATACAAGCCTGCTTAGAACTGCCCAGCTTCTGAATGATTGAACGAATCTAGGTGATATTTGATTCCACAACGGTATTACCTACAGAACTAACTAACTATTTATGAACATTATCTGTTGTTGAGGGAAGGTATGAAATCTATAGTCACAAGTTCATTGCAGACAGTGGATGACGTATCTTTCTTAAAGTGGATTGTAGCCTACTGACGCTCGACATTTACGCACCTCGGATATGGACTACATCGCTTTCAAAATGTGTGTCTATTGAAGCGAAATTAAATGACGAAGACTTTGACTCAAAATGCTTATGGGAATGTGTCGGTAAACGAAACAGCATCAAAGTTCACGAGACAATTGCATTTTGTGTGAGTGCGGCGTTCTTATGCTCAAGTCAATCATATTTTCTAACTGAAATTACCAGTAAGAATAAACCAATTTACATTGATTACGTCTTTGTTAAGAGATACCGAAAAGCTGAAAACAAATCTATGCGAATGTCACTCATGTCACTCACAGATAATTTTACTCCTGTCGGCAGTTCACAAATGTCAATAATGCGTAATTGACTAGTTTTCTTATGCTTTGTTTAAGCGGTGACTTTCAATTTGTTTTGTTGCCAAATTCCACAAACTAAAATCTTGTTTCACATGGAATATAGAGTTGTTTCATTCCTATAATTAGTAAAGGCATTCTGCTAGTATATATATATATACATATATATAATGTGTATAATATAATAAATAATAATGTGTCTTGTTTCTATCAGTCTGTGAGTAACGGACAGGTGATTTGTGCTCTTTTCATCTTGAATATTTTCTTGGTGGATATGAGGTGTGTGGGTGTAGATGTTGTTGCATACCTGAATATGTTTACACTTTTCTAATTATTCTTTTCACATTGTCTATCAGGTTGACTATGCAACACTCTGTAGAGTGTATGTGTGTTTTTGGCGATGAGATATACAATTATGAATGAATGTGTTGTATGTTTTGTTTACTGTAAGGATCCTATTATTTGTAATGTTGTGGCTGACTATGAGCTTCCTTGATTTTCATTGTCATCAGTGTAGGATTGCTGCTTTACCCGTCCCTTCACCGGTGATTCCTCTGCGTGGTTATGCAACTGATTGCTATTCTGAATGCTGTTAAGAATAACTCATGCGACTAAATGATGTAGTATTTCCACAGAAGACAGAGGGGGATTATTCATTCTTATATTCTTGAAACGGATATGTTGTTTGTGAAAGTTTCAGTATTCTCTCTGGATGTACTTACTCTAGGTATTCAGTTTCAATTTAATTTCGTTTCATTGTATTTAGTGACTTTCCTTTCTATATCTTTTCACTTTTTCGGAGATTATTTCAATAGGAATGATTATTTTACGAAGTATTCATGAGTTTCTGCACTGATCGTTGTCTGCGTGATATGTGATAATACTTCTTTGTTTTCGCTGATCATGGTTCCATAATAGTGTTAGTTTGTTTGCCAACTAAACACATAGTTAAACATCTTAGTGTAGTTGTGACTCTTGAGCAACCTGTCTTGCTCATAACTAAATCAAGTCATTAAAGGCTTTGCTGACACAAGTCCATTATTGCTTATCCTTTGATTTTATTAGTGGTAATATCTTACATGTCCGTGGTAAAGGCTTTTGGTCACGCCTATTTCAAATGTTTTGTGTAGATTCGAAGATCAACAACTTCTCACCTACATTTACAGCTGTTTATGAATTGCAGCTAAAGGAGTAAGACAAGGCTAACTTCCTATTATCACAGACGATAATATTAATTATGGTGGACTGGATTATGCCTTATACTGTGGAGAGTGAGAAGACAGAAATACGCTGCACTACTGATAGAAGGACTTTAGGAGATCTGGATTCCGTGGATGATTTATGTTTTATGTCACACAGACTCAAAGATCTATAGGACAAAATCAACAAACTGGCTGAAGAAGCAGCAAACAAGCGACTTCCTTCAAGTGAACACAGATAAGGTATAGATGGTGAAGATAACCAATCAACGGCCTAAACAGTGGCCACCAATCGCCATCAACGGGAGAAATTTGAAAGAGGTAAATTCCTTCACCTATCTGGGAAGCATCGTTCCAACCACAAGCGGAGGCAAGGATGAAGGAACACCTTCATCTCAAATCAGTATGAAAAACTTTTTTCACCCAGCATTGAGAAGAAGATTCGGATTTTCAACATAAATGTGAAGTCAGTCAGTTCTTCCAAATGGGCCAGAAACTGCATATAAATGTCACATAAAGCATTTCCAACAGGTTTCAGACCTCGAAGAGCAGCCATCTTCGCTCCATAATGAAGATCAAATGACCAGAAATGATAATCAAAGAGAAAATCCGGCGACAAACCAACTAAGAGCTGATCTCTCAACAAATAATTTTGGGAAAGTGGAGGTGAATTGGGCAAACGCTGAGGAGACCATCAAATGACATCATGCACGAGGGTCTCAAGTAGAAACCAAGTGGAAAAAAAAGAATGAATCGTCCGAGTGGGACATGAAGGAAATATTTTGAGGAGGAGATTTAATATTATAGCCAATTGTGGACCCAGCAGAAGAGGACGACAGAAAATAGAACAAGGAGGAGGTGTGTTATTGAGGCCCTATATTCCACTCAAAACCCAAGGCAACAAAACTATCAATAAAACGAATTTCCACTCTCTGTCATCCTCTTTTGTGATTATGTGTCAGTGCATACATTGCGACTGTTGAAAGATCGATCACTGGATCTTTGTTCATCAAACCTTCACCTATCATTTGATATAAGTATAAAACTTGAGCACTGTGCTAGAGTATAACTCCATTATGGACTTATCATTTGAATTAGCAGTGACAAGTAGCCAATAACACAGACATGAAAGATGTCACTACCTATAAAATCAGTGAATAGGAGATAATTAAATTTTTTCAAGAAAGGCTGGAGGGAATGTTAGTCTCTTTATACCTCTCGAAATATCATTAGTAAATGAAATTTTATCACTGCGTGCTTTTACTTGGCATAATAATACTATGATGAAATTACATTTGACCACGATATTCAAATTCTTTACTTATACTGATTACCAGTGTTATTAGGACAATCTCATAGTTAGTTACACAAAGAGTAGATGAAAAAATACATCAAGCAACCAGACACATGAAATTTCATCAGTAGACATACTCTGTGTCATATTACGTTTGAATGTGTTCAAAATTCGTCTAATTTCATTTTAAAAATAGCATACAACAATATTTCCAACCAAGCCAACCAGGACTTATTACATATAAGAACCGATTGTTCATCTTGTTTTCAATTTTATTTATTTATTTCATTCAGTGGAATTATTGTTAGCACAACAACAGAGATGTCATTAAAACTTACTGGCCATATTAGAAATTACTGGAAAAGAAATATTTAAAGCCTGGGATGTTTTTCGCCCACGAAAAATGTTTCGTAATAGTTTTTCCTGGTTTGCTGAAAACCCATTCAATCACTTCATTGCCTCTATTTGGATGTTTACCAGAACCTGTTGGCTTGTTGTCATCTGGCAGATTATTGTCGAAATTGTCTACTTTGTTAGTGTCTATTTGACCACTGCCTCCTCCTTGACAAGGACCACCTTTCGCTTCATATGGCCGTCTACCGATAATATTTCCAACTTAAATAGAAGTGAAAAATAATGTTTGTGATAGGCGTTGCAAAAGGGAATTCAAACATTTTTCAAATTTTAGTCAATGAATGCTTTAAATGATATTTGAACTTACCCAGGGGCATAATTGCACACCACAAATAAGTTATATGGAAATGAAGGTTTACCTGTACAGTCATGTACAGCACATCCCAAATGTTTTGTTTCTTCCCATACAATCTAAATGGTGTTAAAAATTGTTTTTTTGACAATTAATAATCTGAATAGTATTGATGAATTTATTAAAGGAAATAAAAAATAATGATGATAAATGGTGAAAACTATATGCAAAAAAATTTTGTCTGTGACCATATGAATTCCCTTGTTTAATTATTTTGGTGTCGTACATTATTATCATATTTTGGTTTTGTTCCTTTGTGCTCTCAGTGGAAAATAGGGCCTCGAGCTAGATCTTTGAAGTTTCGGCAGTGGTGGTATTACTTTTCAAGGAATGGGATTGGTAGTCTCATACCGAGCCATCCTTTTTTAACAGTCTTATTACTAACTTAGTGAGGTAAAGGAGTGCGTCGGCTGGGGATTGAATCCCGAACCAACTTCGTGGTTGGTGAGCATTCTACCACTGTACCACCGATGCCATGCATCACATATATGTGTGTAAATTAAGCATACATTATTAATTTGTACAAGCTAATGAGAATGAAGAACACAATATTCAGTGAACTGACCATTTTCCTGCCGAATTTGGCGAAATAAAACACTCTTCGTTGAACTACGTGTTTTGTTTTCAATTATTTTTATCTGTTATCAATCCCTTGAGTTTCGAGTAGAAAATAGGCCTTCAACAGCACATCTCCACTTTGTCCCATCTTCCGCCAACCTCTTCAACTGGGTCCACGATTGCCCATAATCTCTCATCTCCTCCTCCAACTCGCACGATCTCCTCCATGTCATTCTCGCCCTGACAAACCACTCGTCGCTTCCCATTGGGATTCCTATCGAGTGATGTCATGCATTGCTCGTGATGTCATTCGACGGTTTCCTCAATGTATGCCCGATCCATTCATCTCTATTTACTCCTTCATATTTGTTAAGCTGTCAACTCTTGGTTGATTTGTAGCCAGAGTTTCTTGTCACTCAGTATTCATGACCGGCCATTTGATCTTCAATATCGAGCTAGAGAAGGCGGCTGTTGATAAAAGTCCGCAGTGGGATGTTGGAAATCCTTTCCGTGACACGTACTGCAAGTTTCTGAGCCATATTGAAGGATCGACTCGACACTGGTGTTGAAAATTTGATTCTTGTTTTGTATGCTGAATGCAGAAGATTTCCAAACTGGTTTCAGGTTGATAAGGGCGTATCCGGCCTTCCCGATACTGACCTTGACATCTTCATCCATTCCGCCTGTAGTTGAGACAATGCTTCCTAGATAAGTGAAGAAAGGAAGTAACCCCTGTCAAATCTATCCCGTTGATGGAGATTGGTCCCGCTTGTTGTTTTTGTTGCTGTTCGTTGGTTATCTTCATCACCTCCGTCTTCTCCATTTCCACCTGGAGTAATGTCTTCGCTACCTGTCTGTTCCTTTTGCCAGTTTGTTGATTTTCTTCTCTAAATCTTCGAGTTTTTGTGACATTAAATATGTATCATCCACGCTCAAAATCTATATCTTCTGCAGCCTACTTATAGGTCCTATCCTTATCTTCTCACTCCCACCCTCAGTCTGACGCATAATCCGGTCCACCACAACTAACAAAATTAGCGGTGATAATAGGCTGGCAGCCTTGTCTTACCCCTCTTTTCACTTGGAAGACTCCAATGAGTTTTTCGTTGTGGATCACCTGACACATGGCATTGTCATATAGCCGGCCATTGAATGAGGTTGATATAGATTTATGGCACTGCACGCCGTAATGTTGAGGCAGTTTCCAAATAACTTCTCGGTCAATGCTGTCTGTCGTAGGCCTTTTCGAAGCCGATGAAGTTGAGTTGGATTTAGATTTGAGTATTATTCTATGGTTTTCTCTGTGACGACGATGCGAAGAGTAGCAATTTGATCGGCACATGAATATCCTGAAGCGAGGCTGAGAAGTCGTGACCAGTAGGATTCATCATGTCAAAGTGAGATGTCTGTTCATCTAAAGCAGTGGTTGACAGCAGGGCTGTATCATGAATGGACAGAGTTAGAATTCACAGATCATTGAGTTCTGGCCCAAGTGCCTGACTGATGAACAAGCTTGTTTTCGTAACCTCGAAGAAGGCCTTGGGTTTGATCTCTGTTGGAATCGTCACTATGCACTACTGTAGAATCACAAACTGGGATGAAACAGATATTTGGTGCCACCAAGCTTTCAGCAATAATAATTATAATAATTTGCTTTATTCCAGAAACAGTACTAGTGGTACAGTGTGGAATTTTCAGCACATATCTACAATATTTGCATCTAACTTTACCGACATTTAAAATAAGTATTAAACAAACAAAAAAAATAAATCTGAAGACACCAACAGCAAAAAAAGCAGGAAAAACACAAAATAATTGTAAATGCGAAAAAGTACCAAAGTCTACCAAGGTCTAATGCAGTGTTTGTGGTGGTAGTGTGATTAATCCTGAATAATACAAAATGTTTTAAGGTGGTGGCTCTGGCGTTCACAACCAATGATTGTCAGTTTAATATTGCCGAAAAGTATAGAAAATAAGAAAAAACAACCACAAAACTAATAATTACGTGATGGTTAATGACAGGACAATTTTGTAAAACTCATAGTGCAGATAGAGTAGGAACCAGTGGATACACAAAAGAAGGAATATAGTAAAGTACAAAAAAGGAAGCCAATGTTAATATTTTAGGTAGCTAAGTATGTTTGAGAAGGAGTTCACTGAAGAATACAAAATAAGAGAGAAATAAAAGAGCCTTAAATTATGTTGTTAATAACACAGCAAGTCATAGGTCTCACGCTTAACATTGTCTCTGCCGCTTAGAACACGGGCCAAGTATGGAATCGTTGAGTTCCTGTACTTGGTTGTACGAGCATATATGAAGCTGGTTCGCGATGAAATCTACATTACAATCGAAGTAAATGATCTTCAGTAATTACGAGTGTTTAGTAGCGAATCAATATGATGGCAATCTTCCATACAGTATATATATCATGAAAAGAGGTGTTAAATTCATAAGATCACAAAGTAAATAATACGTTATGCAACAAGCTTGGTAAAATAGAGAGAACGACTGAAGTAACGCCAAAAAGAGTTCAAAGTGAAAATGACGATAATAACATTTATAAAACAGAGGAATAAAATAAAGGTTGCTTCTCTCAGACATTCTAGAAAAGCAGTCCCACTACCTACTTTCTCACTTATCCAATCATGCTAGGATTTTTTTTATTTAAGTAGAAAGTGATTTCTGATCAAAAATGACGTGGTGTAGGAATTACGCAAGCTATTTTGTTATCGCTTGATAGTTAACTATATATATATATTTGTATTTTCACCATAAATATTATAATTCATGCCCATCACTTAAATTCTTCTCAACAGCGCTAAGTGTAGTGTTCACCGTACGTCCGCTGGTCTACGGAAGCCTTAAGGACAAGATATTGCGTTTGACCATTTCTGTTAGCACATATCGGTTCACTTGTTTTTGGAGAGTAAGGTCTGTTGGTGGTCTGACGTTTATCCTGCCCAATAGGACTACCCCATATGGTCTCAAAAAGGGACTACTGGCACTATAAGAAGTACGATAATCGGATACCTTGTCTACAATGGTCATTTCATCACAACGAATGCCTCCCTTAAAGTAATCTACAAAATGAAGAACAACCTGACAACAACTTTTTTATCGGAACTTCAGGAATCCATACTCTTCAGTTAAAGATTGATCTGATGGCTTCATGTATATATTCACAGAGTAAACAAATGATTCCTTTGTCATTGCTAAGAATGTTGAGATCACGTAGGTATGACTCAGTTTATCTTTACTTATTATCTTGACATATTATATCATACTTTTCAAACCATTAGAACGCTTATGCAATACCTGATTACTCGTCAGTTTGATTAGATCGTATGCTGACAGATTGTGCTCATGCATAACCCTGGTCAAGATAAAATTAGTTAAATAAGCTACAGGATTCTATCATAAGCTGACATCGACCAGACAAGCACTGGAAAGCTTGTGAGTACTGCACAATTGTTTCATCCTAGTTTGGGACTTTTCATCAGTCACCCACCTGGGTTCGAACCCATGACCTACCGGTTACAAGGCGAAATAAGCCACCGGAACCTGATCCAACAGCCCATGAATTTCAAGTTCTGCCAATTCACGATATAGTGTGACTACTAGCCAATGTCATCGCTTTCGAGTACATAGTCTCACACCCCATTGGTCACGAATTCACACCAGAACTCGGGTTAATATGCACCTGATTAGGGCCAGTTACTAGTGAGCATCAGATTGATATTCATAAAGATAAAGAAATTAGGTGAGCTATTCCTCCTTACTTGTGTATAGTGTGCACAATTCTTTCCAGGTTTGCACCGACCAGATCTATAGTCATAGTTCACCTGTTCATTAAACCATAATTCCATTGCCCTAGAAGACATGGGAATTAAGAGGTAAATTAGTTACATTTTAACGGATGGGACTCCTGCAATGTTTTATCCAATGTATCTGTATTTGTCTTTTGATAGTTCACGATTATTGTGACGATATTTGCAAGAGGCAGCTAAGTCTTTAGCCAATTTAGCAAGGTAACCGTCCCATACCTAAAAGACAAAGTAATTAAGCGATGTTGAAGTAAATAAATTTCATTCATTTACATAATCATAATTATTCACTATAAATTTAATAAAGTAATACAACTGGGCTATGTGGTATAGTTGATCACTGCAATACCTTGCTCCTGGTACCACGTCCAGAGTAATTCAGTACACTGCAACCTCTTGTGGCGGGTTGATATTGCACCTTAGTATGCTGAAACTTGCAATAGACACTGATCGGATGCTATAGGTGGGTCCCACGGTCTTCCCTTTATTCATGCTGAAAACTATCTGAAATAAAGCCATTAGTTTTATTAATCTGTGTCTTTGATTCCCCCAGGGATCAGGAGCTAGAAACTCAGAAAGCGGTTCCCATCATGAGTAAGTGACCTACAGCTTCCTCACAGAATCCATGAAGCGTACACCACCAATAACGTATACTTTATGCCCCGAAAAGATTCTCCATAGGAATAATCTACAATTCAGTGGAAACTCATCTATAGAAAAAACTAAAAAGCACATCCTAATAACTGAATAAAACTTTCTTCACAGATTTACCTTCTCTGCAAAAACCGGAGATTCGTAAAAGAAGTTTCAGGATTAGCTACTATGCATTAATCTAGTTTCTCCTGTGCAGCTGAGTATGTAAGCCGTGACCAGAATCTGTTGTCCAAACTTATTGTCGAATAGACACATTGTGTTACAAAGGAATAAAAAGATCCCTCCACAGCTTAATTCACTGTAACTACACAATCTTGAGACTTGACTTTTACGGTTCTCGTTCTTCTTCCTCATAAGTCATGACAGTAGTGGTCCTACTACAGCCAGTTTTATTAAGTATAGCCATGATTCATCTGACTGTTCATATGCCTGTTACTTCTCAGTCAGAATGTTCCAAAACGAATACATTTTTATCAGAAATTAGTCAGTGAGATTCTCATCAAATGGTCTAAAGCTTAATCACTCTAAACGTCAGGTGGTTAGCTTCCTTTTCAGACGCATGATTCCCATACCAGTGAAATTTGTAACAATGTTGATTGCTAAGTAATTGGGACTATGTATTCCGTCTCATCTTTCCTGGTCTTCGTACATCACATTAGTTTCCAGAATTGTATTTCGTAAGACGTTCTACGTAGAAAAGTTAAGACGATCTGGTATCATTCGGTCTCTACCGGTAGCGTTTCTTTATTCTTGTATTCTACCTATCCTTCTTTACTACCCCCCTTAGTCTTTGTTATACCGCCAAGAGCACTAAAAGCCGTTAGTAGGGCGAGTGTGGTATCGCTAAACCAACTCGTTAATACTATTGTAGATAGACACAGGAATTCAGGCAAGAAATTAGCAAATATTATCTTGTCACACTCTGAATGTCCTCTCTATAGAAATCTCTCCTTGCAACACATCAGGTACACTGTTTCATTGTTACATTGTTGTCAATATTTTCACTTGATTTTAACTTTATATTCATATTTTTGTTGAACAATATTATCAATACGAATGCACCATTTTAACTGTTACCCCTGTAATGACAGAAACAGGTTAAATACTGTACTACATGCTAAAAACTCCACAATCGTACCAGATATACTGTTGGTAATAAGGCTATGACTAGTAATATTATGTTTTGTAGTTATAACTTATATGAACAGTGTTCGAAACATTAACTCACCAATAATATTGTTTCACCGTGTGTAGCATACCCAGTAAGCAAAGTATTATAGCATTAAAAATGTTTATAGTACAATAAGTAATCAATATCGTCATATAATTCCTCCCATTAATAAATTTGAATATGGCAAGAACGAAAAATTCACAAAGCTAATCTGAGCTTGATTTAGCTTCACTACCAGCAGTGTCAAGAAGTTTTTAAAAAGAAACGTCTCTCTTCTCAATCTTTCAAGTCAACTAATCGCCTGGTGACCATATTCAAAGAGTTGAATCGTTAACGTTCCTTTGAACGATGCCTAAGTACCTACTGTTTTCTATGCCACGTTTTCAAGTCTGTGTGCCTATGCAAATTGCCAATCTCTCTAAAAATTCTCTGACACGTGGCGAAATCCCAAATCGATCACATCAAAGACGTTATTTCCAAAGTGAGGGAAGAAGCTTGTAGCTGTAGTCATACTGGGAATGTTATGAACTGAGTTAGTAGAATCAATTTTGCTAATTTCATTCGAGGCGTACAAACTTAAAGCAAGCATAAAATTTGGGAACAATTTGTCAAAGACTCTTATTAAGGAAACATTATATGAAGGTATTCCGGAGAATCTTGAAATATTTGTGTTTAACTTTTCTAGTGATAGAGAAGATTTGTAGCTCAGGTGAATGATTTTGATGTGGTTGTGCTCTCTGAGCTGGATAGTTAATTCGCGATATCAACGGATATCCACGGAATTTCATCAAAAGACATATACCCCCAAGCCAACCTATCCAACCAAAAGCCCCCAAGGAAAGCACAAAGAAAATCGCCTTACCATATATAAAAGACATCTCAGAAATCACTACAAGACTCTTCAAACCTTTAGGAATTGACGTCGTACACAAACCAACAAAGTCACTTCACTCAATTCTATGTCAACCAAAAGACTCAACAGCGAAGGAAGATAAAACCAACATCATCTACAAAATAGATTGTATCAACTGTGAAAAACACTACATTGGCCAAAGTGGACGTCCCCTTCGTCTTCGTATCCACGAACATAAGCTAGCCGTAAGCTAGCTGTCAAGAGACCTGATATCCACTCCCTCATATCACTACATACAGACAACCAAGGACATCATTTTGACTGGGACAACCAACGTTCAAATATTAGACAGAGGAAACAACGAGAATGCTAGAGAATTTTTAGAAGCTTGGCATTCCAGTGAATCATCAATCAATAGACACATCGAGATAGACAAAATTTATCAACCGATAAGAAAGAAACGCCACAACACAAAGGGCCAAAGTTCAAGTCAAAGAAACAATGAGTGACAATACAAGTAAACTAGAAGGTGTGAAAACACACAAAAACAACCAATCACGTCCAAGGTCGCCAGGAGAAATGATTAATAAACTCGTGGAGAAATCTAAAAGCTCACTTCAAATTGAAGTATGCGCTGAAGATGTCACCTAGTAAGGTGATGAAAGCTTCGCAAATTAACCATCCAGCTCAGAGAACACAACCACATCAAAACTTTTTCTAGTTATAAGCTGAGTCAGATAGAAACAGCAGCACTTTCGCTTAGTTTCAAATTCCACATTCCGATGAAATTTGTCAACAAAACTGATGTTGAAGCACACACAGTTCGAAGGTTGGTGTCATCAACTATCTGAATTATAACTGATGAACGAATAGAGACAAGGCTTGTTGATATTACTAATCAGTGCATTACATCTCCAAATCTCAAATCCATAGTTCTGTCGAAAGACTATCAAATAGCCTTACGAAACCTAAATCACAATGAATAATATTGTTATTCTCCTACTTGAAAAAGGAGGAGGGGTTCTGATAATGGAAAAAGAGGATTATGCTCAGAAAGTCAAGTCAGTTCTGAGTGATGCATCAAAATTTCGAACTGATCATTTGAAAAGCGATCTAACTGAATCTATTGAAAGACGAATTACTAAAACACTAAGAAAACTTTTAAGTAAGAAGTTGACTGACGGCAACACATATAATGAACTGAAGCCTAGAGGATCCATACTGCCTTATTTCTGCAGCTTACGAAAGATGCATAAACCAGACGTTCCTATGGGAACAATACTATCCATGTTCGTTTCCCCTATTATCTCCATGCAAAGTCAGCTCTCTGTGAATTGAAAGACACCTTGTAGTCCGTTAAACAATCAGAGAACTCAGATATCTCAAATAAACTTATTACCTATATGGCAAACTCTAATGCAGCAAGATAGATGAAAAAAAACCTCTATTAACCTTCATGACGTTTGAAAAATTGTATTATCATGTTAATCACATGTGAATTGACGTGTTTTCACATGACAAATAACACACACACACTCATACAGAAAAAAGAATAAACACAATGACAATTTGACATTAGTCATTACAAATATATGATGACTGCTTACATATTTCTATTGGTACAAATGTCTATTGACAAGTGACCTTCAAATAAATTGACTTCAATTTATGTAAAAAGGTTTTGGTTATATATTTTGATGATTAATAAAATCCGAATAAATCTGCTGAAGAAGCAGCTGTGGCTTACACAGCGAAACGTTCAGAAGAATCCTGTTTTGATTTATTTTGAAATAATTTATAAATTCATAGTTCGATTTGATGTCTCTACTCTGTTTACAAAGATCCCGCTAAAAGAAATAATTCAAATTATGTGTAGAAATGCTGGTCTCATACCTCTACCAGAGAATGAACTCAGACGACCACTGCTAATATGTACTAAGGACATACCGTTTCAATTTAACGGTGTTCTGTACCGCTAAATTGATGGAGTCACTATTGGAAGACCTTTAGGTCCGATTCCAGCAGATGTTCTTATGGGCAACCTAGAACAAAGAAGAATGAAGGTCGCAATCGATCAGACAGACTTTTATATCAGGTATGTCGATGTCATTTGTGATAGTTTTATTGACGCATCTCAAATATTAAACGTCCTAATTGGTGCTCATATTAATATAAAGTTTGCAATAGAGCGTGAAGATGATGACAGATTTCACTTTCTGGACTTTAGCATCGAACGTGATAACGATGGTAAAATCATGATGTATATCTATAAAAAGAAGACCTGGAGTGCAATTTACCTGAACTTCAAAAGCTTCTGCCCTAGAAGTTACAAAAAAGGATTGGCGAGGACAATGTTTGATCGTGTAAGGAAGGTTTGTTCAGAATAAAAAGTCGAAGAAGAACTAGCCACTGCTGAAAAATGCCAACGTGATAATGGTTAACCACAGAAGTTCATCGGCGAACATGGAAAACATAGTCTTGACAAGCTGAAGTACAGCGCAGTAGGCATTTTACCTCCAACTGCGTCTACCAATTTACATGTACGTACACCACCTACTAGACATTAGTCACGTTGTGACGAACCTGAAGGCGTTCAAAATAACTGACAAACACAAGAAACCTGGCCTGCTTCGTTTTGCTGAGTCAATCGTCATCAAACGGCTAAAACCAAATCTATGTACACAGAAAGAGACATTGGTGAATCTTGCACTGCCTTTGTGATAAAAAAGCATACAAATTTCCCTACATTTTCTCTTACTCTGTTTAAAAACCTTGATATTTTCGTCTAAACATGGCTCATCCTACCCACCTTTTCGTGTATTTTATAAAAAAAATGTTTTTCTGTGGTCGCGTGACCTATTACTTTTTATACTCTTTCTAGTTAAACTTTTTCACCACCCACAAAACATCTACTGAACTCTGTCATTTTGTTTCCAAGCCTAGTCATGTAGTTCTTCTATAAATAGTCAGTCTCCTTCACACCTAATTATTTAACAAATTGCATCATTCCTGACTAATATTACTCTTAGTTCCAACCAATTATCACTGTAAAAAGGTATATTCAGATCTTTAATTTAAGTTATAATTTTGGTATTGTTCAGGTTGTAACCAGTTGAGGAGAATCCACGGGATAATTAAAAAAATGAGCTCAGATTATCCTGGTACATTTGCCGTTCTTCCTTTATTCATATAGTTAATGAAAGTTTCAGATAACATAATAAAAGGCTAAAGTGACCAGTATACAATAAATGAAAAGGCAGCTTGAAATTCTAAAATAATTCTGATTTTGTGGCAGTGTCCCATAAAAAGAAACCAGAATTTATTTACTTACAAGATTTCTAAGCGGCGCTTTACTTGCTGGCTACCCATGGACTTTACAATCGCTCAGAAGTTGTTTATCGTAGTTGTGATATTGAAGTAGACGTGATTGTTCTTCAGTCAAAGTAACAGGCCATACACATCTGAGCCCAGTGAAAAGGAGAAAGGCGGCTAGAAGTACTGACTTCAATACGAGCATTTTTTCTTGACTAAAGCAGAAATCATTTGCTTATATATAATTATGAGTAGGTTTCTTCAAGTTA
This sequence comes from Trichobilharzia szidati, assembly GCA_944472155.2. Lineage (NCBI taxonomy): Eukaryota > Metazoa > Platyhelminthes > Trematoda > Strigeidida > Schistosomatidae > Trichobilharzia > Trichobilharzia szidati. The sequence goes on from OX235276.1 coordinate 62,937,037, forward strand.
TTTCTTATCTGTGATATCAAATACACAATGAATTAAAAGGGATACAGCAAATGGAGGAGCAAGCTTAGTGGAGCCAACTAAAATTACTAAGCACATGTAAAGATTACATATGCATAGGTAAAGGTAAACTGCTAAACAAGTTTTCTGGTGAATATGCATATATGGCGCCATCCATGATATAGATGCGCAAACACGATTTAGTAGAATACTTTTTTTACGTTGTTTGCTAGGTGCCTTTGAACGTCAGAAAGCTTATCAGTTGTGAGATTATCGTTAATCAAGAGTACTATGTGTGCATCTTGAAATTTCATTTTGTGCCATCGTAAAAAGTAGGAACTCTGTTTCTTTTAGATCTTTAAATATTTTTACATACAAATGGACCTTTCAGTGTAGACTTCGTTAAAAACCGACTTCATTTAGAAATCAGTAAAAACCAAGAACCACTTGACAGCCATTTTGTCCTTGTTTGCGCCACTTTATCGATGCGCACATATGACCCCACTAGGTGGTGCCATATGATGACCGAACACACCAGAATTCAAAACTCATTGAATTTTGACTCATGTGGCTGAATGGACAGTGATTTTGATCGCATAAAACGAAGATTTTGGGTTCAACCACTTACGGGATTAAGGGTACGCACTGCTGAACAGTCGCAAACTAAGCAGAAGCAGCTGTCTAGTGCTTCTTAGTTTCCAATGATTCTCGGATTGGCAAAATTCACATCCCTGCAAAACCCAATAATCTTAATATCAATCTCCAGATCATTCATGACTACGGGACGGTGGTCTTGAAGCTGTACTCAGAAGTCATGGTCAGTAGTTGCCATCATGTCAAATTGAAGCAGATGCCCATCAAACGCCTAGATCTCCTGTAACGTTGTACGACGAGTAGAAAAAGTCAGAATTCATGGATTATTGAATCCTGGCCCTAATAGTTGAGTGGTTAACGTACTTAGTCGCGTAATTTAGAGGTCTCACAATTTAACTGCATGTCTGTTAAATGTAGACTAATTTCTGTGTTCTTTAATCAGTTGGGAGTAATTATTATCCTCTACCTAACTGCTGACCGAATGAAACCGATCAGGTTTAGAGTATGCTTACCAGGCTAAGTGACTGGCTTTCAAATTAAAGTTTGAAAAGTGGCTAAAAATTTTAAAAATGAATGTTTCATGACTATTGGACATGAACGATTTGTTTTTTTTGATTGAATTCGTAGGGTTTTCACCCAGCTGTGGAATTCTCTACACAGGGAACTGCACTTTTAGCATATTAAAAGAAAGTAATAGGCCTAATTCACTGTTGCTAACGAAAGCAGACTGTTATAAGTGAACGAGTGCAAACCACAGCATTTTAGGTTTGTTTTTCTGGTTCCCTGTTAGGCATATCAGTCGACATTAGTTAAATTAAGACAGTAAGTGACATAGTATATATATATATATATTTGCATATATTCTTCACTTGAAAAGACCAGTGTGATTCACTAATGTTTAATAAATGATGTAAGTCTCCCATCATCTTTCAATATTATAAAGGAAGGCAAACAAACAAAGATTTTTATTTGTTTATTTTATGTGGACCCACATTTCTCATCTCCTCCTTGCACGATCTCCTCCATGCCAATCTATGATGACCCAGTCGCCGTTTCAAACCCGGATTCTACTAGAGGGCCTGGTGCACGACGTCAATCCGCAGTCTCCTCAGCCTATGCCCAATCCAACTCCACTTTCTCCTACATATTTGTTGGACGACAGGCTCTTTGTTAGTTTGTCCCCGTGGGCTAGAAATCTTCTCGGTTATCTCAAAATAACGATTTTCTTCATTGTCTGATTGAAAACAAAATCACAGTGGCACCAGAAAGTTGCTCTGTAACTTTTATCATGCATAATATGCAGCACTTGCGTCTTTTCTAAAGTAAAACCACTGATTGACTTAGATCCCTTTCTACTGGAAACTATTTCAGATTAAGAAACTGAGCAAGCTCACTTATAATTGACCGATGATTAAGAGACTGTTTTCAGTGAAAAGTAAGCGATAACATTATACAAACTCTAATAGAATAATTGAGTGAAGATGACCTTAAGAAACCTTAAAAGGCTGACTACTAAACTAAGAATATTTTTTAGATAACTCTTTTATCAGTTTATAAATTTATATGTGTCTATATTAATAAATTAATTACTGTTAATGATAAAAATAGTACCTTTCTAAATAACACTGAACCAGTGACTAAGAAATTCCAAGAGGCATAGATTGGGTTGTAAATAGATTATAGTTCAAAATATATGTACGTGATAACCTGTATAAGTGTAACAAATAAACGGAACATCTGATTTCAGAAGTTCTTTGGATTGATTTCCTTGATTATTATTTTAATAATTATGTCCAAGTTAGGTCAGGAGGACATCTAAGAAGGATGTACCTGCAGTCAATAGGAGCTTTTGAGTACTGTGAGTAATATTCACCCAGAACATTTCCTTCAGCTAAACTGGTATTCAATTTCTCAAGTAAACCAGTAGTCACACAACAAGTCACGTAAAAAGTACCAGTGATGACCTTATGAATGTACACCTATGAGTTTAACTGTTCCTGTGGAGATAGTTACATGAGATGTATTTAAATGGTGATAGGAAGCGGCTTAAAGTAGTAGTCATCTTGTGATTCATCATAGGATTCATCATGTGATTGGATAAATGTAAAATCCCGTCGTCTTTTCTTTAGCTTTTTTTTTCTTTCACGTTCCCCAGTGGAACATAGGGCTTCAAGCTAGTGGTTTGAAGTTTCTGTAGGAGTGTTTCTTTTACAGGATGGGGTCGCTAGCCTCATGCCTAACTTTTCCTCTTCACCAGCATTACTTCTGGCTTAGCGAGGTAAAGGAGTACGTCGGTCGGGGATTGAACCCCGGACCATGTGCACGGTCGGCGAGCGTCCTAACCGCTATGCCACCGACGCGCCCTTCCTTAGCTTGGTCCTAGTCTAATCATCATTCAGCTAGAGTATTCATGTTCCATGAACCTAGTTAAATCGCCTAATAATAAGGATACTCTATTTTCCACCACCCAAATTAGGTTTTGGTTAGAATGCTAGCCAATGACGCAGGTGGTTCGCCGTCCAAACCTCAGCCGACTCACTCCTTTACCTCGCTAAGCCAGTATTAAGACTGGTAAAGAGAGACAGTTGGGCATGACGATAGCAACCCCAACCCTTAAAAGTAAACACCACTGCTACCGAGACTTCAAAGCTCTAGCTTTAAGCCCTGTGTTCCACCGAAAGCTTTAAGAAATAAAAGAGGAGATTTTGATATGGTTAAAAATATATAAATATGACGTGCTTTTTCCCAAAGAATTTGTGTCCTAATAGTCTCAAGCCAGTCTCTGTTTTGTGATATTTATGTGGCTTAGTAATGCGCAAGGTACGATATACGAATAGGCGTATTTAGCACATCAGTTGGGTTATCCACTGCGTTAGTATTGTCATACCCACGCATAAGCCCGCTCAGTCATATTAACTATCAATGGGGTCATATTAATTGGCGACAAGTCCATAATGGAGGGGTTATCCATGTGAGCATGTGAACTTCTATCTGTATGGTTCAATAAAGGATAAATCAAAGGCGTAAATAGTGGGGTTTTAGCTCACCTGGTAGATAACAGACATTCAATAAATTGAAAGCAGGCGTTTATGATTATCTACAATGTTCCTGATAATCTATCTAGAGAAGCTCAACTTCAACCTGCTATCGGTAGCTGAAGTGGTAGCTTTCAATACCAGAAGACCTAATCCCAGTATATCCAACCGCTTTGTTTGCCTTGGTCTACAAGGAAGTAATTAGTACTCCTTTTTCTTTCGTTTCATTGACAAACATTTATTACAGACGTTTTACGGCTTCATGACCTCTCTTGTTATGTCTATTACCTTGGGTAGAACTTATGCTTTCAAAATTCTCCATTACAATTACACAATCCTTTTCATTCCACTGTAAAATTAGAAAACAAGGGGGCGCGAGAAAAGACAGAATACGGAATAATATAATAAAGACTGTCAGCTTATGACCCTAGATATCAACTCAAGAGAGTTATAGTTCATAAAAATGAAATTCGCTCAGTCAGCTGAAATCACTAATACTGTTGACTTGAATGGAAGACAAACAAAGACTTTCTTCTCTTCAACAGCTGGGTGTTTCAGTCCTACATAGTATGACTTCCCTGAGTTGCTGCCTAGTCTTATAAGATAAAATTGTCTATTGCAGTATATTTTCCGTCTTCTCCTTCTTCTCCACCTAGTTTTCTACTTTGACAGGCTTATTAGTCGATGATGACTTTAACTAAAGATAATAATGCTCAAATTTTGAACTCGTTATTTTTCATAGCATTACCTTACCACCACTCAAACAATGAAGTATGCCTATATTTTAGTTCTTTAAACCATTGTAATTTCGGGAACTCTGCAGATTATGAGAACCTGTCAAATCGTATGACATGGTTTTATACTGCGAATTTGGTCCTTTTCGTGCTTCATCAATATTTATCAAGTCAGCCATTTGTATGAAGTAAATAATAGAGAACAAAATATGAGTAATAATCGCTTAAGTTGTACCTTTGGTATATAAAGTTCCTGCTGTCATGAGCGACTGGTATCTTTCTACTGACTACTCTATTCACTAATTGATGACTTCTGGAATTTCGTTTCATAGACCGTAGACAACATGAAAGGATTCTACAATACTGGCCTCATGGACACTTTGGATGAATTTTATTAATATCAAAACACTTAGTCCTGCTTGTTGTAAGTGTTCTCGAGGACGAAACATTAGTTCTCTAAACTAACAGCCGACATAATATATAAGTATATATACTTATCGGTTTTTGTCTCGAGTTTGAGACATTTCTTTCTGTTGGTTTGACGATGATAAGCGTGTTATTTGACAGGATTATAAAAGTGTAAATGCATTTATCAGGGAAGATAACCCAATCCTCACAGTATGGTATAAATGTGTGTTGCAGAAGTAGGCAGATAAGACCATTTTCTAGTCATACTAACAACTTAGGAATAAATTGTAAAAGGAAGTAGTGTTTAGTGTAAGCTAGAAACAACTCAATGGTTATCAAGTATTGGTTTGTAGGTAACTGATTGATCGGTAACAGGATTTCATCATGAGCTGACATCGGTTAGAGAACCATTGGGAAACCTGGGAGTGCTGGACACCCAGCTATCTCATTCTAGTTTGTGACACTTCATCAGTGCTCATACACCCAGGACATTCTGGTTACAAGGCGAGCTCGTAGACAATTAAGCCACTGGGATCCGATCCAGTGGCCATCCCATGAATTCCAACTTCTGCCAATTCACTCATGATGAAATCCTGTAACCAATCAATCAAATCCCTACAGACCAATACTTGAACATCAATGAGACGCTCACTAGCGACTGACTCTATTCAGGTAGTTAGTTACCTGGGGTTCTAGTGGGACGTCGTGACCAGTAGGATACAGCAGGTCTAGTGTGAGGACAATAACTCACCGGTGTTGGCTAGCGGTCGCGCTATTTCGTGAATTGGCAGAAGTTGGAATTCATAGGATGGCCAATGGATCGGATCCCAGTGGTGTAATAGTCTACGAGCTCGCCTTGTAACCAGAATGTCCTGGGTGTATGAGCACTGATGAAGTGTCACAAACTAGAATGAGATAGCTGGGTGTCCAGCACTCCCAGGTTTCCCAATGGTTCTTTAACCGATGTCAGGTGGTGACGGAATCTTATATCTTAATGACTAGTAAATTCGAAAGCAATCAAACATAAATTTCATGTGAAGAAAAAATTGAACCACTATCATTATCGTTTTGCTAAGGTAATAATCTACTGAATAGTACTATCACTTATAATGTTTGTATAAACTGTAAACCATATACAGAACTCAGTTTGCAAGACAGAAATCACACCATGCTTATACATTAGGGTGAATTAAATAGGCTTATTACAAGAAAATGCCTACTTGACAATTATTCGACGTATGTGCTATGTAGTAAAAGTCAGCTTATAATGAAGTGATTTGTGAACGATAACATGAAATTTCGCTTTACTTACAAGTTAAAGTGAATGTATCTCACATATGCTACGGTAGGAATAAACTCTGTTTTCTCTACGGATCGGTCAGTCTTGAACCACAGTTTTGCCTAAACATCATAATGTCATTAGTCCAGATGACTATCCTTATCCCAGCAAGTAAATGTAGGAAACTAGTTATGTATGTCTAATTTCAGAAAAACGTTTGTCATTAAACATGGGTGAATAATTAGACTGACGCAGATCCGTATCTATCATATGTTCCAACTTTTTTCATGCATGTAAACAATTTTTCCACTTGCATTAAACGCAGCATGATAATATTGGTTTAAGGGGTGCGTATTTAAAGATAAAATGTTCCACACTTCAACTTTTTTTTGGTAATCATTATCTATCTAACAAATACCACTTTGTTAATTTCATTATCTAGTAATAAATGTCCGTGTAAATAATCTGGAGCACTCATGTTTGATAAGAACTTTCAAATTATATCGCTCTAACACATCACATGTTTTAGGTGATCTTTGTCTCTTATCTAAGCTTATCAAATAGAAGCAAATTACGTAAAATGAGTAAAGGAAAATATGATTAATAAATACTACTAACATAGTGTGAATAGTAGTAGATCACCCATATCATCTAGTATTGCATACTGATCCGATCAAATTGACCTAAATGTCGGATGAATATTTTTCCTCATTGGAGATCTAAGTTGATATGTTTTCAGAATATAGTGTATGAACACAGTCCTAAGCTATCAGATTAGCCATCCTATGTCTGATTTACTTTGATCCGTTTGGCATACATAACCGGTTATCCTTAGTGGTAAGCTTTCACTTGAAGTCCGAAAAGATGACATTCTTATAAATGTATCGGTACGAACAGAATCACATTAGGAATCTTGTAAGTTTAGTTATCAACGTCCATAGAGAAGGTAATGTGTTTCTCTGGCATTCAACACATAACCAACGAACAAATACAAAAGTAAATTTTCTGCTCAAAATCTGCTTTCTAGCGCAAATATTTAAAATTTTATCCACAAATTATGATGCAAATTGGTATGCACTCTTTGTGTTAAAGAGATGCCTAAATAAAATAGATGTTACTGGGAATTGCTAACGAAAGCTAATTAGTAGAGATATTATCTCCAAAGCTTTCTGCCTGCTACCTTCACCCAGCTAAGTTCAGTTTGCTAGTGTACCAACACAAGGCTAGTAACTTAATAAACTTCGGAAATAAATCCACTTATATAATTACTTAGTTTACAAAAGTGGATTTAAATTTTTCTTATTCAGAGTAACATAGTTTTAATACTCACACAGTATGGAATGAAATTTCATGCTGTAATAATAAAAACTATGAACATTTTCTTCTTTTTTGCCTATTTTTTTTACATACAAACATGCGTATATCAGATTTGCTTCATTAAAAATAAATGTTGATGGGATGTGACATAAAACTGTAGGTAACACGAAATTTGAAACAATAGTCTCTGAGCCTCCAGTGTGGCGTGTTTCCTGTCAACCTGCTATAATCCACTACACTGAGATACAGCTAAATTATGAACTGATAGCATTTTGGGCTCTTATCTTAACTGAGAAAGAACGAGACTAGTTGGCTGAAGGTGTTCGGCTCTAGTATTGCTGCAGCGAAGATTTATATCTCACCTTAAGTCACCTACCATAACATCAACATTAGTCTGCCGATTTGAGGACACTGCAGATATGCTTACCATCAGAAAACAATCGATTCTAAAATGAAGAAAATTACTGATAAATATCAATCAAGAATAAAGCTAATAATATGACCTAAGTGGTACATGTTTTAGTCTTGATAGTTCTCAGAAGTTCACAAACATGCTGTTTTGGTGAGAGACGACCGACGATAAATTTATATCAACCTAGGATGAATATCATATGAGTACATTCTTCAGAATAAGTATAAATCTCCATGATTATAAGAAAAAAATTCCGTTCCAATTCACACAGAATACCTTCATCATATTCTCTACGTTCAAGCATATGCATTGTAATTTTCGTCCCAGCTTTATGTAGAGCAAGGAATCACCTAAATAACCATCAAATTTTGAGCTAACAAGTTCTACTCTTTCATTTCAATATATTCGTAGCCCTGTGTGTTTTTACTTAACATCGGTGTTGAGAGGAATACGTAGCAAAGTAATTGTCAAATGTCAAGATCACAAAAGGTTCTGGACCTATTGATGATTTTGGAAGGCTACTTTTAATACCTCCGAATACTATGTACGGTAACTAAGGTGAAATTGCAGAAAAGAAAGCACAATACGATTGTTTATTTCTCCACCTACTTCAAAGCAGAATTACAAGCTAATATTTGCAGAGCCTGTGAATAAACGTTAGCAAAATGTATTTCTCCGGTCCTCTGCCAACCATCATACAATTAAGCAACAGTTACGATTGTTGCATCTCGCCAAACGGAGATTAATTGGAATAAACGAACCATTCAATGTTTACCAACAGTGACAGTAACCAAATTAAAAGGGGTGCTCCAATACTGCTTAGATTATTACGAAATATCTGGAAGCCACAGGCTATAGATGGCAGTCTGTTGAGAATAGGTAAAATTTAGATTTCATTCACAGTTGGATTGCAACTTAATGACTTGATATCAGCATGTCGGCTTGGCACCTTGACTACTTTAGATTAAATTCATAGGTAAAAATTTGCAATTTATCATAAAAAATCAGCTTCTAAACTGTTGATCTTTATCACTGGTTGCTAACAATGATCTGTGATGTACGGTTGACTGGCAAAAACTAGGGGTATCAAAATAAATGGCCTAATGATAAATAAAAGGAAAATCCATAAAAGTGACTGTCGAGATAATACAATTTTGGCCTCATCATTATTCTTAGTCTGCTCAAAGAATATTCCTCTTGATAAATTCTCATCATAGCCTTATACCTGAAATGTTTATTATCATCTATCTGTTATTAGAAGTACCTCACCATCGAGACTAATTTCTGTTCTACGAGCCTCGCTGAAATAAGGCAGATAGGTCAGTGGAAATGATATGGCGCCCTGAAAAGTATGTTTTATTTTGAATTATTTATTACACACGAAAGTCTAGTGGAAATGTAATTTGTGTATTCGAACTTCGGCAGTGATCAGAGAGTAATGAAGAACTCTTCGGGCAGTGGATTTATCTTTCTTCACCGATGAGCACTGAACTGAAGATTATAAACTGGTGACCAGCATGAAATTGTTTCGTGTTTTGCGGGTTTTGATATGCTATTTCGTAAGTTATATCACCAAACTTGGTAAAACTTGATTCACTGCGAAATATCTCTCAGTTGAATAATTTCTATCTTCAGTTATTCCAGGTAGACATTGAATAGCCGAGACTATTTTATTCTCGTACGATAAACGAGATGTACTATGGATGCTTTAAGATTAAAATGGAAAATGTTCTTTTGAGATAGTTCAATTCACATCAGCCTCAAATCTAAATAACTTGTTTAGAAATTTTCCATCTAAATGCACAACAATAGCGAATTGATTATGACTGGACAAAATCAATTCATCTGTTTGGCTCTCTGCAGAACTTACCAATATGCCAGTGAATAAGCATGCATTTGGCAATTTATTCCTGAATCTGAAGAACAGTATGGAAAACAGGGTCATGAAAACTGGTCTGAAATTCCGGGAACGAAGAATTACGCAGAATATTAATGATAAAACATATTTTAGCAAACATATATATGCAGCTGTTTATGATTTAATTTAGTGTTTCCCACAGTGAAACAGAGATAATCCCTGTGTGAAGTATCAAACGAAATTTAAGGTGTGGAATAGCGTAATGTCATGCATTAGGTGGATGGATTTTTTAAGTTGAAGTTTATATTATTTGTTTACCGTACAAGTAACAGAACATTCCAGATATTCAGAAAGTCAGCGCAGTTACTTACTATGTGTAGTGAATAAAAGAAACCTTGATTTGTAGTCGATTGTTCCCTTTAGTCAGGTAACATCTTACAAAGAAGGTCAGATGATATTAGATAGTTTTCAGGGCATTCCTGACTACGAGGCTACACCATTATAAACGTCGTTAATTTCCTAGTTACCAGTGATGTGATACCTTCAAGTGATGTTTTATAGTGGAAAATATGTGACAAAATCAGGTAAAATCATATTGTATCCAAATAATTTGCTATATTTTCATTAAAAATTCATCATTCAATTGAAGAAAAAGGCAATCAAGCAACCATCTGAAACCTAGTTTATCAATAATTTCATAAGTTGGCTTCACTTCGTTGTTCGTATATTTGAACAGTGGTTAATTACCACATAATATAAATCAATTTAAAATCACAGTGTATCAGTTCTGTTTTCCCTTCAAATATGGCAAGATGTAGAGCTTACACATAAATAATTGCTACAATGACCTTCGCTTCCATCTTAGATATTTATCTAAACAAAAACAGAAATATATGCATTATTAGCATTAAACAGATCAGTGTTTCTGACACCAAAATTAGCAATCTTCATTTATTTCTAGTGGTGCAATCGAGGAAAGGCTCCCAAGCAGTAAGTAATCATCTGTTATTCATGGTGATAAAGAACTGTGGAAGCCAGGAATTCGAGCAGTTGAGTGAAGAGGCACATCTAATTATCCACTAAGTAATCCTATTTCATTGTGTGAGATATCTAATGATCAAATGAATACGTCAAGATTCCTGTTTTCTTATGATATATAACAATCCAACAACTTATACTGTATTAGGAACGAAATAATCAGATTTTGTTTTGTGAGCTGTATATTGCATTATCCCGACCGATAGCTGCTACCTTGACGTGGTGGTCGAACTTGCATATCGCAATGACCCAACGAGCTACACTGGCTGGAACTTAAGTTCCTGTAGGTCCTACCATGCCAGAAAGGTTGTTTGGATAGCGGTTACACAAAAAGCAGCTACCCAATCCAATACTATGACTCAAACAAACTCACAAAATATTATGCCGGATCGGTCGGGGCCCAGATTGAGTCAGCATCAATTTATGTGGTTTCAATTAGAAACCGACAAAACAAAGGGGGCGGACGAGACAAAGCATAGAAAATTCTTATAAACATTGTTTGTTTACAAGTTCACACGGAAACTCAAGGTTATACCTCGTAAGATAGTTTTGTCTAATGAGCCTTAACCTTCTTGAGTTGCTGTGTGAACTTATAAGCAAACAGAGTTTATTATATTTTTATCTGTCCATTGTCTCATTCAACGCCCCCATCTCTCGTCTTCTACTTGAAAGTATATATAAACCGATGCTGACTTGAACTAAAAGTAGTCACAGTGCTTGCCTTCTGGATACGTTAACCATTCAAGCATAGAGGTATGTTATTATCATTTTTATTTTACCGTTGTAATTTCAATTAGTTTATATCTGGTGTGAATCTGTGAAATAGAATGATTTCATTTTATACTGCAGATCTGGTCTTTGTTTATTGAAATACTTTATCACATTATATGGTATAACTCAGATTAGTATTGAGTAATGTGACGTAGACTCTTAAGAAGAAATTTTAATTTCCTTCACATTGATATGTTCTACTTGGTGTCATGATCAATGGACTATCGAAAAAATCAGCTAGCAATATTCTATGGACAGATCAATTTGATCTAAACAGTAGATGGCACATTCATATAGGTTGACAACATGTGACTGCATAGTAATTGTTTTTTTATTCATCCTCCGTAAGACTACGCATACTTGTTTGTTGTAGATGGTAAGGAAACCTATATCAAACTACTAAAAATAAACCCAGTGATGGATTTTGAACTCCAGGTTCTTCCTTCAATCTCATTTATATCAAATGGAAGCAAATTGGATAGTTGGTCACTAAGAATACTTTGAGGACTTTTATTCAGAGTGTTTTGAGTAAATCACAAATATTCATCTTCTATGCCGGTCAAATTGTATTCGTTGAGTTTGTTATAAGAATTACAGGTGGTCACACACTAAAAAAATATAAAAATAAAAATATTGAAGAGATATTTATACGCTTAAATATAAATTATTTTATCTGTTCCATTAAGACATGCTCAAAATGGATACAACTATTCTGGTCATTTTGGTGCTACTCTTTCAATTAACCTCTGGCTCACCTTCAACCGAAGATGAGATCAACTTGCTAAAATGGCACAACAACTTCAGACAATCTCTGAGCAACTGCAAAATACGTGGACAACCATCTAGTGTAACTCCACTCCCTGCATTGGTAAGCTTTCTATTTCTCATTTCGAGTAAAAGTCTGAGTTGCAGCTGATTTCAATCTGCATTATTATTTATGCCTAATGAGGGCTTATGTAACTGTAGTTTCAGTATACATTTCGGATGTGAATTTCTTCTTCTTATCATATGTGACTTGGAGTTGTAAAGTCAAACAATAAATATTTTTGAAAAAGCTTTACCCTCCTGTAAATCATTGCTTTTATTTCAGAAATGGAACGATGAAATTGCAGGTTATGCCAAGAAACTAGCTAAACGATGCGTATTCGAGCATGATTATAAAAAACTTCCAAAGAAAACTTTCAATTACATTGGACAAAACATTGCGGGAAACCCATCTGTAGCAAGGTAAATAAATTTAATTCACAAGCATTTATTATGCCTAAACGTTTAGAGCTATGACAGCGTGGACAAATGAACACAAGGATTACGATTATTGGAGACAAAGTTGCGCAACAGATAAAGTTTGTGGACATTATACTCAGGTAAAATAATCTTAGACTTGATTCCTTGAATTTTAGTGTTTTAACCATTTTATTCATGTATGCATGTCTAATAGGCTGATCTGTTAACACATTAGTTAATTGTAGTTAGAAATATCTCTGTTACCTAACAGAACACACCAATTTTGGTTAACTTTCAAAAGATGTGCTACATATTATTACATTGGTGAATGGATGTGGTTGGGAAGTAAATTCAATCCAGAAACAGATTTTAAACGGTCAGGATATTTTAAGCGAGATGAAAATATACGTAAATTTATCACATGTTTGCAAATTATCATCATTATTCCCTCTAGTTTCAAGTGGAACATAGGCTCTCCTTTGTCTGCCAATCCTTTCTGGTTATCTGATCTTCAGTGAGGAACTAGCGAAGGTATCTCTTGATTAAAGTATGCAGCCTGTGTGTATGTTGTAGAATCTATTTACTGCCAGAGAAAATCCAACTTATGCAGAAATTTTATTTCGGTGAAGTAAATATTTACGATCACAGTTTGTATCGAAGTAGGTCATTGCAAAACTATTTCATCAAACTAAGTCATCAGACATAGTTTTCAGAAATTGCCTCAGTGCCATCTTTACTGTAACCTCAACGTTTATCATTCATGCATGATCAAGTTGGCGAAACTCATTGATCCATTGTGAATAGACTTCATTGTCGTGGTTGTTGTAAGGTAATTTCTGCCTGTGAATTTACTAAAGTTATATGTGTTGAGTGATTTGAGCCAGGCATATCTGCTATTTGTGAAGCCCAATCTATCCTTGACATCTTGGTGCTGAAAGGTTTTCAGAATCCTACTGAATGAATCATAATATTCAACAACTGACATCAATGTCTAATTGTCATTCTATTGAAGAGACTTCACTAGATGTAGCTAATTCACTATATAATGTGCAATGAAGTAAAACGGATGCTGGCTGATTGTTGATGCAATTTGCATTTTGTGTGTACTGGTTATTTTTGGCATATTTTTACAGAGCAGTGCTGAAATAATAATCAGTCACGACATCATCAAACTCTTTTTGCTCTTATGCATTATTTGCACACACTTATTTTAGTTAGCTGCTTCCTACATTTAACTAGATAATTCTGTATTTTGATGTATTCTCTTTAAGAAAATGGTAAAGTAGGGATTCATTTTGTAGAAGATGTAACAATTTATCGTCTGATGAGATACATGTACTGATGGCGATGAAGTAGGAGCAAACGTAATTCATGAATTTATCATAAAGCGAGTATGAATGATATCTATGCCACAACATTCCATATTTTGCATCACATATTGAGTCATCTAATTTTGCGCTAACTTGTTCTAAAAATTACTTCAACTGATAACTGTTCACTTTTGTTTGTCATTTAGATTGTTTGGAACCATACCTCGTATATAGGGTGTGCAGTAAACGACTGCACGGGGAGTAAGACATTCCCATATGGATTATATGTTGTATGCAATTACGCAATAGGGTGAGTTGAAATTGCATATCAGATTTTCTTTTATTGCATATACTGTCCAAAGACGTCTTAATTTTTTCAGCGTGTAACTTCTGTTTTTATTCTTTTCTTAACTTAAAGTGGAAACATTGGACGTGAGAAGCCATATGAAGCTAAGCGTGTTACTTGCCAAGGAGATGGAAAGGATCCTAGTGGTATTACCCTTGATCAGTTAAAAGCCAGACCACAAAGTGCTAAACAGCGATCTTCAAAACAACCCAATCAACCAAAAACCAATGCTAAAAGACCTAATGTCAATAACAGACCGCAAAGCGACGCCAGGATACCAACAAGTACAAACAAAAGACCTACCAATGTTGTTAGCAGACCTGATAATGGTAAAAAGCAAACAAATTACAACACTGGGTCAATCAATTATAATTCCCGACCAGGTAGTATTGACTGGAACGACGTTTTATCTAAAATGAACATTGATAGTACCAAACTGAGAAACAACAACTACAAAACAGTATATTATAAAACTGGACCAGGTGATGCTAAGTGGGAGCAATTTTTCCACAAACAGCAACAAGGTGGAAATAGCAAACCGATAAGTAACAAAAGTAACAAACAAACAAAATACATTACTAATCCTGATGGTTCAACTACCAAAGTACATACCTGGGAATACACCTATCAAGTACCGTCGACATACAGACGTACGAACAAATTTTCCAATGGAAAATGAAGATGAAAACACGTTGATGACTGTTCATATATCAGAGTGATTAAACTCCTTTAATCAGTAAATTTCTATCCGTCCAGTTTGATTAAAGAATTAAGTTAAATACAAAATCTTGTTAATTACAAATAAAATTATAATTCAATAATAAAATATTTATAAAAGAAATTTTTACCAAAAATTCAAATGTATTCTTAATTGTTTCTTGCGTAACATTTACCAGTGGGAGGTGACGGACATCGTGCTCCCTCAGTTAAATCGAAAACTAAACAGCTTTGTAATAACTTTCTACTATAAGGAGCAACATTTTACCTCTAAGTGAAGCAAAAAACAGTGGTAATGATTTCCACTTTAAGTCATTGCGGAAATCATTGGTAAACATGTTGGAGACAGCGAAGAAACTCTTTTCAGTGAATTTATTATCAATATGTACAATCTTGTATATGTATACATATATATACATGGTTTTCACACTAAGAAATGATATTCCGTGAGGAAATTCAAGCAAAGGTGTGAATACATAAAACGGGAATAACCTGCGTTACAATTAAAATATCTGTGATTGCAAACATAGTTAAACATTAAATGTCAAGCGGCAAAACAATTAATTTCATATACAGAATAATTCATAGGATGTATAGAGGTTGGGAGAGGGTGTATACTGGAACAAATTAGAAGCCTAATGTCAATAATTATGAACACTGAATGTTTGTTTACTGGATTTGGTCACCGCTGGCAGGCAACTTGAAGGCGCAAGTGACTCTATCATGTACAAGTTAGAAGAAGATGAAAGAATACGCATAACAGTTCATTACATTCCTCGTAAAAACACTTGTTAATAGTCTCAGTATGGAATATTGATTTTAAAAATCGAAGAATAAAATTTCTTTTCATCCGTTGTGTTTCGGCAATAAAGTCGATATCTGTTCTTAGTGGTTGTCGACTCGGAGTGTCTTCGGAAATTGTAGGATCTTAGGAATAAGTTCCTTGACAGCCAGTATTTAAGTATTTCCATTGATGATGCATTTAAATTTATTGAGAATATTCGAGATTTGGGTGTTTCAGCATATATATGACACTTCTCTATTTACTTAGGTAACTAACACGGAAGTTATATGCTATACATGAGATTTTATTAATGCAGATGTTTTAGACATAGAAATGTCAACAACATACCTTAAAGACCTCTTACTGAAATGCACATTAAATGTTCAGTTTACTTTCACTAAACAGATTTTTAGACAGAAAGATGGCATTGTGATGCGATCTCCATTGGGTCCCACTGTTGGCTGAATGCTTTATGGTAATTCTTGGAAACTTTTATTTTAGTCAGACCATAGGTTGACTGAACAATTATCGAAGACGAAAATAAAATTAGTAAGTTTTTGTTGGAGTTACGTAGATGACACATTCGTTATCTACGACGAGGATATAATAATTGTTGATATCTTGTTTGTATTCAGCAAATGCCATACATCTCTGCAATTCGCCACAAAAGGAATCTGATTTGCACCTCAGTGGATTCAACGATGGATATCTCAAAATATCCATCTACCGGAAACGTACAGCTGCATGATTGCGTGTCCATCTCCACGAAGGGGTACTTGATTTAGCCGTTTTGCTTTGGAACAAGACAATTTTGTAGTTTTGACTGAGCTGACTCAGGACTCTTCTTCCTAAAAGCCACTCCCACAGAAAACGATTATCCTAACTGATCTGTTGACAGAAACACGAAAGATAAACAGTCCAAACAGGTCATTAACTCAGTTCCTAAGCCAACCATATTCATGATTTAGGAACTGAAATGTGATCAGGCTTTAGATATGCGCAAAATCGTCAGTCTAAATTAGTCATTAAGACGTTCTTTGCTTCACAATTAGAAACTACGTTCACCAGACGTAGGTTGCTCCCCTACTCTTTAAAAGATAAGCTCCTCCGTCCTGCCACCTCCATGTGCATATATCATTTCACCTGCGCTTACGGAGCAAGGTACATTGGCCGTGATCATAGAACGGCGTTCCACACGGGTACGAGATCATATTCCAACAGGGTTTAACATGGGAGAAAGTAAGGGTGCGACTAGCTCTATTCGAGATCGAATCTTGTCACTCTACCAGACCTGACTGTTCTGTTATTTTAAGATCATCTATCGAATTCATGTTAACGTGTCATGTTTTCTGAGTTATAAACATCATGAGACAACGGGGCCCTTTTACCATTCATGAATTTAAGCCAGACGATTGTGCTCCTCGGCCACAGATATATAGAAACTTACTTACATCTCATTTCGTCTAGTTAATCTATGTTTTTCCCCTCATTACTGCGATTTTGATTGTTATCAATATATGTTACAATGGGAATTTTCCATGTTTTTTCCATTTCGTTTGCGATCTGGGCAGCTTTGCCAATCTCGTACATGGTGTGGACATTCCATGTCCCCACACAGACTTTTTCTTTTGGCGCAAAAAGATTCGTCGTGCTGAAGTTTCTGTAGCAGCTTTGTTTACAGGGTGGGGTTGCTAGCCTCACGCCTGAGAAGGGGAGAGAGAAAAGGTTGGTGTTGTGTGACCACAGAGCCCAGGGGATAACTGCTTGAGGCCCGTCACACGCGGCCTGTTTTTGGTTGTTCTTTCTTGTTTGGTGTGTCTCAGTAGCATATTTATCACTTCTGCCCTGTGACACAGCAGCAGGAAGCACGGTCGTTGTTAATTCGGGCCTCGACCGATCCGGCATAATATTTTGTGAGTTTGTTTGAGTCATAGTATTGGATTGGGTAGCTGCTTTTTGTCTAACCGATATCCAAACAACCTTTCTTGCATGGTAGGGCCTACAGGAACATAAGTTCCAGCCAGTGTAGCTCGTTGGGTCATTGCGATATGCAAGTTCGACCACCACGTCAAGGTAGCAGCTATCGGTCGGGAACACATGTATTGAGTAATGCATAATTTTGGAATAATGAAAAGTAATGGAGGAATTGGCGTGTGCACAGGTTGATTACGTAACAGATTGTTTAAGAAAATAAAACGATTTGGACGGTGATAACTTGTAACTAAGGATGATGTGGTCATAAGAATAAAATAATTTTACAAGGATAACATGTAATTAAAGATGAAGTAGTCAGAAAAAAATAATAAAATAATTTGGACAATTATAATTTTTATAATTTTCAAAGTTTCAGTGGAGGGGGGTGAAGTAGTCCGGTTTATACATTCACGTAACGATGACCAAGGTAAGAAAAGTGGCTGTACAAATTTCTTCAGAACACTCAGCTTTGGCTTCTTCAGATGAATTCCAATTGCTTCAGCTGTAATTAGAAGACGAACTCGTAAAGCAAAATTAAGATCAGTAGGAGTGCGGTAAATAATTTCTTCTACTCAGACGATCCTATGAAGCAATACCCGGATGAGTTTGGATAAAAGTGGTGAATTACAACATGCTTCATTGTCTAAACAAATCGCCTTCTAATTTTTATGCTGAAGTATGCAATAAACACGAACTGATCAATAGTGAACAAAGACGACCCATTGAATTGATCCTCTGGAGAACTTAATACTGTGACAAGGAATAATCGTGCAATTTTCCAATTTTTCCTGTGTTTAAAGGATAGCATTAATTTCGTGATAAAAATAATTTCTCTGAAAGACAAGTATTAAATTGAACAGTGGTCGAAACATATTAACGTGTGTATCAATTCGCATTAGTTTATGATTGTATATCACACAGTAGAAAAGGATTATTCCCAATGTCAACTATCAAACAGAATTCATTGCCGGCCATCACATTATTTCATGCTTTTTTCAATGTGAATGTTTCACTTTTAGTTGAGCATCATGCTTGGAGCCACTGGTGAACATTAAAACATTCATAAATAAATGGCATAAATGGTTTTTGATCCTTCAAATATGATTGACTGTAGGACTCACATGAAAATGACGCCTACGATGTGCCACCAGTCCATCACAAAAAAAGTGTTTCTCTAATCTAAATAATAATAAGATCACTGTACGTTTGCATGGGAACGATATTTCTGATGTTTAATTCAATTTTAGATTTTCCCGTCGACTGATTAGACCGAAGTGCTCAGTCTCAGGTTGACATCTCGGCTTCTTGTGCAGATGATTCGACGATGTCTGGGCATTCAACTAGAAGTTAATTGGTGGAAGTTGACTAACAGTTGGGATCCAGGATGTGTATTTCGTCCTATTTAGGACTCGTCATTTGGAAGTACCTACATTCCGCACTGAGTGATGTTCCCACCAAGCCTCAAACCCATTGTCCATAGTTTCAAACCCCAAAGCGTTATCCACTAGACCACTTGGGCCACGAGAGTCACCTCCTGTGCTATGGGCCTCGATGGGAACATCATCACTCACTGTGGAATGCAAGCACATCCAAATAGTGAGTCCCAAATACAACCAAATGGGCATAATTGATTCTACCGCTAGTCACCATACACCAATTAACTTCTGATATTTCTGTTGGTTTGTTTGCAAAGCAGTTATCATTTGCGCTCACATAATTTTTAAAATCATACATTTCAGTTAATCAGCAGGTTTTTTACCCATTATTGTTGAGTATGAATTACACAGTGCCTATTTTTTTGAGAATATTTTCATATAACTACATATTTCTTTTTCAAGTATCAAAAATTACAACATTTTTTATAAGTTCAAAATTGGATGAGTGATGCAACCATCTGAAAACGAGGTGCGCAAACAATAAACTTTATAGGAACAACATTGGTTAACAATGTTCATACTAGGAAGTCTTCTTTTTAGTTGAATCTCTACATACTCCAAAAGTAATCGGTGGTTTTACAGACATATATGTACATAGGATACAACAAAATGGTGAAGTAACACACAACCCTTGACTTTAGGAAGGCGGATTAACAATGATACATTTAGGATTTCCGTAAATGACGGTGAAAATATATATTCCTAGTAAGTCATGGGAAGTCGATTACTTGCATTTGAATGAAATATGATCTAACGTTAGTAGTTGTATGATTGAAGTGGGACAAAAATTACTCATGTTCACATATATATCCATCTCATTCATCGAAACTTCGATACAAACTTCTACATATAAATATTTGCGTAAGCTCTTAAAACAAACAATAACAAACGACCGGAATTCGATCCCAGAACCATCGGGTGACAAGGTGGGCTCGTAGATCATTTGTCAACTATGATTCGATTCACTTATGACTTCTTCCAAACTAGGATGAAAACATTATCCAGTAGTCCCTGGTTATAAGTGATTCTTCATGGTCACACTTGAAACGAACTAAATCCTTATAAACTAATTAATATATGTGTAAAACTTGGACACTGTGGTAGTAAGTAATTCCATATTAGTTTGATTATTAGGTATATCACACAGTGAAACAGTATTATTTACTGGATGACGTTTCGAACAAAATTTATTGTTCATATTCATATCAATTGTGATCACACGACTTTGACACTTGAGTTTTATAGTTTTCTTTGTTCTCTCCTATTTGTCGTAGGGGTAGTAGAATTTTCCAGATATCCGATGGACAGGTGATGAATCATTCCTATTACATGTATTTGCAGTTGATTCGATAAACAAAGCTTCTGTTATCAATCTCTCCCTATACCCTGTGACATTAGATTTTAAAACTGTCATCCTATCCCATCGTATTGTATGGTTGTGTGTGACTGCATGTAGTGCTATAGCTGAACTATTCTCTAGATTTCTTATTTTATTCGGGTCAACCAATCTAGATTTTGCTAGGTTTTTATGTTCAGCTAGTCTGACTGCCCCTGTTCTACTAGTTTGACCTATGTATTTGACCTGACAATCATTCCAGCAGGGTATTAGATTAACTAAATTGTTTTGTTTTAAAGGCTCTACAGGATCCTTTAGCCGACAAAGCTTGTTTCTAATCGAGTTTGTGGGTTTGAATGCCGTTTTTATTCCTGCCTTGTTGAGAATTCTGCGTAAGGCTTCCGAGGTTCCTTCTTTGTATGGAATTACTACTGATGATTTAGATTCTTTATTGTTGGTGTCGTCATTAATATTATTATTATTATCACTATTATCATTATCATTATTATTGTTATTATCACTATCGCTATTATCATTATTTATTTTATTTTTACATTTCCTTACATATTTCCTGACTAATTTATCCGGGTAATTATTTAGTTTCAAGGCTTCTTTTATATGTATCAGTTCTTGTTTTAGATTTTTTGTGGTACTACTTAATTTTTGTGCTCTGTCATTTAAACATCTCACCAATCCTATTTTTACTGACATAGGATGGGATGATTGGAAGTTCAAATATCTGTTTGAGTGTGTGGGTTTCCTGTAAACACTAGTGTTTAACATCCCATCTTCTTTCCTCTTCACGTTGCAATCTAACATTGGGAGCTCCCCTTCCTGATTTTCCAATTCATAAGTGAATTGAATTGCTTCAACCTTCGAGTTTATGTGTTCGAAAAACCTATCTATATCTTGTGTTCTAAGTACAGTGAATGTGTCATCTACGTACCTCCACCATACTTTTGGGGTGGGGGTGAACGTTTTAATCGCTATGCTTTCCCACTTATTCAGGAATATATCTGCTACCACTGGGGATATTGGTGATCCCATGGCAACTCCCTCAGTTTGTTTGTATATTATCCCTTGGAATTTAAATACTGTGGAAGTCAGGCATAGCTGTACTCCCAGCATTATGTCCTCAAGTGGCACTTTTGTCCTAAGTTCGAGGTCTTGGTCAGAAATGAGTTCGTTTCTGACTGCCTCCATAGCCATATTTATTGGTATATGTGTGTATAAACTGACAATGTCAAAACTAACCATTTTTCCTTCATTATCTAATTTTAAATTATCTAATCTATATTTTAGTTCATAAGAATTAGTCTAGATTTCGAGTGGATTTTTAGGGGGTTTAATACCATGGCTAAATATTTAGATAATTCATATGTAGGTGAATTTCTAAAATCAACTATAGGCCTAATAGGGTATCCTGACTTATGAACTTTAACATGTTTATCGAATCAACTGCAAATACATGTAATAGGAATGATTCATCACCTGTCCAGTCGGATATCTGGAAAATTCTACTCCCCCTACGACAAATTGGAGAAAACAAAGAAAGCTATAAAACTCAAGTGTCAAAGTCGTGTGATCACAAATGATATGAATATGAACAATAAATTTTGTTCGAAACGTCATCCAGTAAATAATACTGTTTCACTGTGTGATATACCTAATAATCAAACTAATATGGAATTACTTATAAACTAAGTTTTAAAAATATGTAGATAAGATCATAGGGTCTATAGATGTTGGAAGAGGGTGTACAATTAAAAAAAATAGTAGCCAAATATAAAAAGACATTACATAGCACGAAGTGAAATTAGGTAAAACAGAATTAAAGGTTGCAAAGAAAATTGTTTTTGATTCAGAATGACAGGTTGAAAAAATGGAGTTATGCCGGAAACAGTTCAAATTGAGAATAATAAGAATAGTAATATTGATAACATGGAAAATTCCCATTGTAACATATATTGATAACAATCATAATCGCAGTAATGAGGGGAAAAACATAGATTAACTAGACGAAATGAGGTGTAAATCAGTTTCTATATATCTGTGGCTGAGGAGCACAATCGTCTGGCTTAAATTCATGAATGGTAAAAGGGCCCCGTTGTCTCATGATGTTTATAACTCAGAAAACACGACACGTTAACATGAATTCGATAGATGATCTTAAAATAACAGAACAGTCAGGTTTGGTAGAGTGACAAGATTCGATCTCGAATAGAGCTAGTCACACCCTTACTTTTTCCCATGTTAAACCCTGTTGGAATATGATCTCGTACCCGTGTGGAACGCGTTCTCTCCGCAGGTGAAATGATATATGCACATGGAGGTGGCAGGACGGAGGAGCTTATCTTTTAAAGAGTAGGGGAGCAACCTACGTCTGGTGAACGTAGTTTCTAATTGTGAAGCAAAGAACGTCTTAATGACTGATTTAGACTGACGATTTTGCGCATATCTAAAGCCTGATCACATTTCAGTTCCTAAATCATGAATATGGTTGGCTTAGGAACTGAGTTAATGACCTGTTTGGACTGTTTATCTTTCGTGTTTCTGTCAACAGATCGGTTAGGATAATCGTTTTCTGTGGGAGTGGCTTTTAGGAAGAAGAGTCCTGAGTCAGCTCAGTCAAAACTACAAAATTGTCTTGTTCTAAAGCAAAACGGCTAAATCAAGTACCCCTTCGTGGAGATGGACACGCAATCATGCAGCTGTACGTTTCCGGTAGATGGATATTTTGAGATATCCATCGTTGAATCCACTGAGGTGCAAATCAGATTCCTTTTGTGGCGAATTGCAGAGATGTATGGCATTTGCTGAATACAAACAAGATATCAACAATTATTATATCCTCGTCGTAGATAACGAATGTGTCATCTACGTAACTCCAACAAAAACTTACTAATTTTATTTTCGTCTTCGATAATTGTTCAGTCAACCTATGGTCTGACTAAAATAAAAGTTTCCAAGAATTACCATAAAGCATTCAGCCAACAGTGGGACCCAATGGAGATCGCATCACAATGCCATCTTTCTGTCTAAAAATCTGTTTAGTGAAAGTAAACTGAACATTTAATGTGCATTTCAGTAAGAGGTCTTTAAGGTATGTTGTTAACATTTCTATGTCTAAAACATCTGCATTAATAAAATCTCATGTATAGCATACAACTTCCGTGTTAGTTACCTAAGTAAATAGAGAAGTGTCATATATATGCTGAAACACCCAAATCTCGAATATTCTCAATAAATTTAAATGCATCATCAATGGAAATACTTAAATACTGGCTGTCAAGGAACTTATTCCTAAGATCCTACAATTTCCGAAGACACTCCGAGTCGACAACCACTAAGAACAGATATCGACTTTATTGCCGAAACACAACGGATGAAAAGAAATTTTATTCTTCGATTTTTAAAATCAATATTCCATACTGAGACTATTAACAAGTGTTTTTACGAGGAATGTAATGAACTGTTATGCGTATTCTTTCATCTTCTTCTAACTTGTACATGATAGAGTCACTTGCGCCTTCAAGTTGCCTGCCAGCGGTGACCAAATCCAGTAAACAAACATTCAGTGTTCATAATTATTGACATTAGGCTTCTAATTTGTTCCAGTATACACCCTCTCCCAACCTCTATACATCCTATGAATTATTCTGTATATGAAATTAATTGTTTTGCCGCTTGACATTTAATGTTTAACTATGTTTGCAATCATAGATATTTTAATTGTAACGCAGGTTATTCCCGTTTTATGTATTCACACCTTTGCTTGAATTTCCTCACGGAATATCATTTCTTAGTGTGAAAACCATATATATATATGTATACATATACAAGATTGTACATATTGATAATAAATTCACTGAAAAGAGTTTCTTCGCTGTCACCAACATGTTTACCAATGATTTCCGCAATGACTTAAAGTGGAAATCATTACCACTGTTTCTTGCTTCACTTAGAGGTAAAATGTTGCTCCTTATAGTAGAAAGTTATTACAAAGCTGTTTAGTTTTCGATTTAACTGAGGGAGCACGATGTCCGTCACCTCCCACTGGTAAATGTTACGCAAGAAACAATTAAGAATATATTTGAATTTTTGGTAAAAATTTCTTTTATAAATATTTTATTATTGAATTATAATTTTATTTGTAATTAACAAGATTTTGTATTTAACTTAATTCTTTAATCAAACTGGACGGATAAAAATTTACTGATTAAAGGAGTTTAATCACTCTGATATATTAACAGTCATCAACGTGTTTTCATCTTCATTTTCCATTGGAAAATTTGTTCGTACGTCTGTATGTCGACGGTACTTGATAGGTGTATTCCCAGGTATGTACTTTGGTAGTTGAACCATCAGGATTAGTAATGTATTTTGTTTGTTTGTTACTTTTGTTACTTATCGGTTTGCTATTTCCACCTTGTTGTTGTTTGTGGAAAAATTGCTCCCACTTAGCATCACCTGGTCCAGTTTTATAATATACTGTTTTGTAGTTGTTGTTTCTCAGTTTGGTACTATCAATGTTCATTTTAGATAAAACGTCGTTCCAGTCAATACTACCTGGTCGGGAATTATAATTGATTGACCCAGTGTTGTAATTTGTTTGCTTTTTACCATTATCAGGTCTGCTAACAACATTGGTAGGTCTTTTGTTTGTACTTGTTGGTATCCTGGCGTCGCTTTGCGGTCTGTTATTGACATTAGGTCTTTTAGCATTGGTTTTTGGTTGATTGGGTTGTTTTGAAGATCGCTGTTTAGCACTTTGTGGTCTGGCTTTTAACTGATCAAGGGTAATACCACTAGGATCCTTTCCATCTCCTTGGCAAGTAACACGCTTAGCTTCATATGGCTTCTCACGTCCAATGTTTCCACTTTAAGTTAAGAAAAGAATAAAAACAGAAGTTACACGCTGAAAAAATTAAGACGTCTTTGGACAGTATATGCAATAAAAGAAAATCTGATATACAATTTCAACTCACCCTATTGCATAATTGCATACAACATATAATCCATATGGGAATGTCTTACTCCCCGTGCAGTCGTTTACTGCACACCCTATATACGAGGTATGGTTCCAAACAATCTAAATGACAAACAAAAGTGAACAGTTATCAGTTGAAGTAATTTTTAGAACAAGTTAGCGCAAAATTAGATGACTCAATATGTGATGCAAAATATGGAATGTTGTGGCATAGATATCATTCATACTCGCTTTATGATAAATTCATGAATTACGTTTGCTCCTACTTCATCGCCATCAGTACATGTATCTCATCAGACGATAAATTGTTACATCTTCTACAAAATGAATCCCTACTTTACCATTTTCTTAAAGAGAATACATCAAAATACAGAATTATCTAGTTAAATGTAGGAAGCAGCTAACTAAAATAAGTGTGTGCAAATAATGCATAAGAGCAAAAAGAGTTTGATGATGTCGTGACTGATTATTATTTCAGCACTGCTCTGTAAAAATATGCCAAAAATAACCAGTACACACAAAATGCAAATTGCATCAACAATCAGCCAGCATCCGTTTTACTTCATTGCACATTATATAGTGAATAAGCTACATCTAGTGAAGTCTCTTCAATAGAATGACAATTAGACATTAATGTCAGTTGTTGAATATTATGATTCATTCAGTAGGATTCTGAAAACCTTTCAGCACCAAGATGTCAAGGATAGATTGGGCTTCACAAATAGCAGATATGCCTCGCTCAAATCACTCAACACATATAACTTTAGTAAATTCACAGGCAGAAATTGCCTTACAACAACCACGACAATGAAGTCTATTCACAATGGATCAATGAGTTTCGCCAACTTGATCATGCATGAATGATAAACGTTGAGGTTACAGTAAAGATGGCACTGAGGCAATTTCTGAAAACTATGTCTGATGACTTAGTTTGATGAAATAGTTTTGCAATGACCTACTTCGATACAAACTGTGATCGTAAATATTTACTTCACCGAAATAAAATTTCTGCATAAGTTGGATTTTCTCTGGCAGTAAATAGATTCTACAACATACACACAGGCTGCATACTTTAATCAAGAGATACCTTCGCTAGTTCCTCACTGAAGATCAGATAACCAGAAAGGATTGGCAGACAAAGGAGAGCCTATGTTCCAATTGAAACTAGAGGGAATAATGATGATAATTTGCAAACATGTGATAAATTTACGTATATTTTCATCTCGCTTAAAATATGCTGATCGCTTAAAATCTGTTTCTGGATTGAATTTACTTCCTAACCACAATCATTCACCAATGTAATAATATGTAGCACATCTTTTGAAAGTTAACCAAAATTGGTGTGTTCTGTTAGGTAACAGAGATATTTCTAACTACAATTAACTAATGTGTTAACAGATCAGCCTATTAGACATGCATACATGAATAAAATGGTTAAAACACTAAAATTCAAGGAATCAAGTCTAAGATTATTTTACCTGAGTATAATGTCCACAAACTTTATCTGTTGCGCAACTTTGTCTCCAATAATCGTAATCCTTGTGTTCATTTGTCCACGCTGTCATAGCTCTAAACGTTTAGGCATAATAAATGCTTGTGAATTAAATTTATTTACCTTGCTACAGATGGGTTTCCCGCAATGTTTTGTCCAATGTAATTGAAAGTTTTCTTTGGAAGTTTTTTATAATCATGCTCGAATACGCATCGTTTAGCTAGTTTCTTGGCATAACCTGCAATTTCATCGTTCCATTTCTGAAATAAAAGCAATGATTTACAGGAGGGTAAAGCTTTTTCAAAAATATTTATTGTTTGACTTTACAACTCCAAGTCACATATGATAAGAAGAAGAAAATTCACATCCGAAATGTATACTGAAACTACAGTTACATAAGCCCTCATTAGGCATAAATAATAATGCAGATTGAAATCAGCTGCAACTCAGACTTTTACTCGAAATGAGAAATAGAAAGCTTACCAATGCAGGGAGTGGAGTTACACTAGATGGTTGTCCACGTATTTTGCAGTTGCTCAGAGATTGTCTGAAGTTGTTGTGCCATTTTAGCAAGTTGATCTCATCTTCGGTTGAAGGTGAGCCAGAGGTTAATTGAAAGAGTAGCACCAAAATGACCAGAATAGTTGTATCCATTTTGAGCATGTCTTAATGGAACAGATAAAATAATTTATATCTAAGCGTATAAATATCTCTTCAATATTTTTATTTTTATATTTTTTTTAGTGTGTGACCACTTGTAATTCTCATAACAAACTCAACGAATACAATTTGACCGGCATAGAAGATGAATATTTGTGATTTACTCAAAACACTCTGAATAAAAATCCTCAAAGTATTCGTAGTGACCAACTATCCAATTTGCTTCCATTTGATATAAATGAGATTGAAGGAAGAAACTGGAGTTCAAGATCCATCACTGGGTTTATTTTTAGTAGTTTCATATTGCTTTGCTTACCATCTACAACAAACAAGTATGCGTAGTCTTACGGAGGATGAATAAACATTTATTATGCAGTCACTAGTAGCCAAGTAACCAGGTAGTTTGTAGCGGATAGGAGCCCTCGAAATAGGATGATATACCTTTATACTGCAATTATATTCTTTCTTTCTGGATCTACATTTATCAAGGGAACCAAGTGTTTGAAAAACAAAACTGCTTTGAGTAAGTAGCGTGAAATTTCTCTGCAAAGGATGAATTCTCGATTAAGAAACTTTTTTAAATAGATAAGTTATCAATACAAAAAATGAAACTAGTGACTAAGAAAGTATACACCAAGTCAGGATTGACTTCCACACTGATTCATTTTATGGATTGGCATAATTATGAAACTGTGCTTATCACTGCGAATTAATCATTTCGAAGTACATATTGAATTCAGAATAAATTCCTAGAATGTAGAAACACTCCACGGCTAAACGCCTACCTTCATTCCTGACAAAAATATTTTTTTAAACTTAGTTGTTCACAGCTTTCGTCAGTGTGGTCACTGACAGTGGTGATGCCTCTTATTGAGATGACTCCCTCCTCTCTCTCTCCCCTGTGAAATAGATCGCAGTATTATGCAAGTCACTGTGGAGTAAATTAAAATCTTAGCTTCGCTGTATTCTTCATGTCTCTTCTTAAAAATCTACGTCACATTACTCAATACTAATCTGAGTTATGCCATATAATGTGATAAAGTATTTCAATAAACAAAGACCAGATCTGCAGTATAAAATGAGATCATTCTATTTCACAGATTCACACCAGATATAAACTAATTGAAATTACAACGGTAAAATAAAAATGATAATAACATACCTCTATGCTTGAATGGTTAACGTATCCAGAAGGCAAGCACTGTGACTACTTTTAGTTCAAGTCAGCATCGGTTTATATATACTTTCAAGTAGAAGACGAGAGATGGAGGGGGGGCGTTGAATGAGACAATGGACAGATAAAAATATAATAAACTCTGTTTGCTTATAAGTTCACACAGCAACTCAAGAAGGTTAAGGCTCATTAGACAAAACTATCTTACGAGGTATAACCTTGAGTTTCCGTGTGAACTTGTAAACAAACAATGTTTATAAGAATTTTCTATGCTTTGTCTCGTCCGCCCCCTTTGTTTTGTCGGTTTCTAATTGAAACCACATAAATTTATGCTGACTCAATGCTTATAATGCTTAAATTTCAGATGCATTAATTTTATCATATTTTCTCTACTGTCATTCACGCATGGAGGAAGTATGTTATTGCCATTTTTATGCAACTATTCTAATTTCAGATAGTCTGTGCCTCTGATGAGAACGTGTGAAATACGCTGATTTCATTTTATTCTGCAAATATAGTCTTTCTTTCTTTATTAAAATTAATTAAAGGAAGCAAGTGCATAAAAAATGATTTCAATAGAAGTGAGTACATACTTCAGAGGTAATCCCTGAGAATGACAATGGGAATGTGCTTACATAAGTTATTTCTTGGAAAACAGAACAAGCATTATTTGAACGCCAAGACAATGAATTGCACAGCATTTTCTTTAAACATGTTAGAAAAAAATATCACCAAATGTTTTACCCTTCCAATGTATTGCCTTTCCATCATTAGTGATCTTAACAAACGATGTATACCTGTCAACCATCACGTATTACACACTTGAATGTAGCCTATTCAGATTGACCATTATAATTTTGTTGGAAATGTCATCATAAAACACAGCTTGAATCACTTCAGGATACTTGATTGAGTCATCCTTGAAGAAGCAGATAATCCTTTGAGATATTCCCTTCCAGCAAATATTATACTAATAATTTCCCTCAAATCATGTTTTGTTCTAGACATTCGTTACACATGTCAAAAATGTCTCTTCATTACGTCAATCGTCTATGTATGTTAAAGACATTTCAAAAGACTAAATCCTACTTATACATGAAAGTTGGTCAACTTCTCAGTCTAATTTTGTTAATGGCAACAAAATAATAAGGTCGAAATGATTAATTTTGTACGTAACCTCACGTCTCCTCCATGTCAGCCTCGCAGCCACCTCTAATTCATCGTTTTCCCTTCCGGTTCCACAGGAACGATAGACTCGAGTGCAATGACACCTAGTGGTTTCATCAGTGTGTATCTGATAAATGTCCATTTCGTTGATTGGACAACAGGTAGGAACTCGTGTCATGCGTCTAGTCCTTTGTTTAGTACAGACCGATCTCTATCAGTCAAGCTTTGCTATCTGACTACTGTACTATTTGGCTTACCATCACGGTTCACTGTAAAGTGTTGTTAGATGGTTGGAATTGCTGAGGCTTACTAATGATCGCTTCCAACAATAAAATAACAACAGTTCACAGTACACTCTGATAGCGAGCCACTTAGCATGGTGGCCCCATTGCAAAACCTAACTGACAGAATTCTGTTTGCACTAAACAAAGCACTAGTACCCAGTACAGTCGTACAGAAGTTCAATTACGAGGCCGAATAGTTCAGTGGTAACGTTTCTGATTTCAACACTAAACGAAATGGGTTAGAGTCACGGAAGAGACGTGAGTTCTTTCAAGACTGCAGACACGCCTTGCTGATGAGTGCCAACATGCGCGTAACTTGGGTTCAATCCTTACTTCCGATTGCCCTCAACAGTCCAATATAATGTCAGTTTCTGATGGCATCGCTGTTGTCAATGTTCTTCGTGAATCACTGAGTCTGTGAACCATGAAGAGGAAGTGACCATCTTAACACTAGTTTTGAAAATTTGAAGGAGCGACCTCGTTCAAATTCCGATCACAGACAAAGACTAGTGCTTGCTGCCAGTTAGTTAAAAATCCTCTCCCATAAAAATGATTGAATGTGCTATTATAAAGTGACCGTGTTTCTTGCGTTGACTTGTGTTCCTTCTTTAGTAAATAATAATTTATGGAAACGTATCGGGATAAGACAACGGTTTGCTTTTCTATACATTTTTTACAGTATATGGGTGACTTCCTGATTTTCATTCGTCCATTCACCACACTAAATGGTAAAAATTGACAGCCGAATTCTCATCTCTCATTTCTGTGGAATTCTTCGAAGCAACACTTTAACGTACTTGGTTATTGCTTGATGGCTGATGGTAACCAGCCGGAAGCCGTGAAACAGCAATACTGCCTACCGTAAAATGAACTAACAACAACTCTGCTTTTTACCAGCGTGTTGCAGTCAGAAACAATACCACCGAATTATTTAAGCTGGCGATTCGTATACTGCTTATTTCAACTGTTCACGTATAAAGCACTAGTTACAGGTGGCTCTCAGTTTTGCAGATTGAATTCAATTAGTGAATTTTTAATTTTACATTATCGTCGGGGGGCCTTCAAATTAATGCATAGAGGTGAGTGGCAGGGACCCTCACTGTTTGGTTTTGAGTATTACATCACTTACGCGATTTAGATGAACAATGAAATATGAATTCCCGAAAAGATGGAGTTAATTCCCTGAAGATATTTCAGCTTGTTAAATCCTACCAGAGTATTTGGAAGTAAATTCCACAAACTGACGAGATCCCCAGTAAATGTAGGTACCTTATTGTTAATCACAAAGCTGTCTTATTTTCCAACCATGCAAATTCAATATGCTTCCAGTGTTTCATTTTGCTTTGATCACCTAATTATATCCTTGAAATGCAAACAGATTTAAACACAGGGCTTCAAGAATTTAAGTTTCACCAGTAGTCAGAGTTGTTAACCTTCCATCATATTCAGGCCTGCTACCGGATGACTGAGGTTTAGAAACACAAGCTGGACACTTGTGTGGCTGGAGAGCTTTCCACTATCAAACTACTGATTCACAGTTCTCAACCTATGTGATTATTTCGTTCAATTTCACTTGTTAAAGAAATCAACTTGTTGCAGGATGAGAGGGAGAAACATCCAACGCTTTACTATATCTCCACTTCAAACAGAGCAGTTGTTAACAGCACTATTAAAATGAGGCCTGAAATGTAATCCATATCAGAAATTGAGATGCCGACGTTTGCGTATCTCAGTATGGATAACACATACACTTCCATGAAGTTATCTTGTTTCTGTCGATCCACAATGTATCAACCTAGTGTTGTTATTTAGATCAAATCGTAACATGATAGTACTTACAATAAGTTGGTAAAGTCGATGAATGGCTTTGTGTTACAATTGTATTTCATTAATTTAAAGTGCCACCTATAAAATAAAGGCATTTTTCATTTTTTTCACAAGTGGTTGTCAATAAGACTCCTTACTGCTCATTATCTAACTGAGCATGAACAGCAATAGGAAATGACGTCAAACATGGTGAAGTTAGTTAATGCCTTTATGAAATGTTTGTTTTTGCTAATAAAACCTATGGAAGCTGAAAAACTAATACAAATTATACGATAAATATTTACTTCTAAAACACACGAGTTTCACGAACCAATTTCACTATATATTTTTATAACTCCAACTCCCTTACTTAATGCAAGAAAATATCATGGTGACTGTTCTTGTAATTTTGAGAATTACAATCACTTTCTTTTAAATACACAGTGCTTACATCTCAACGCCTTGAAAGATTTGACGATAAGCTTAGGCATATTTTCCGAAGCTGTCTATGTGTTCCAATTGTCTTTTTGACCTTCCTTCAAATGATACTCATCGCATTTATTATTGATACTATTTTGAATCTAAACAAAGCAATAAGAAGACGTAATTTGTCTGAATCGTGTAAAGCATTTGCGCAACACATTTTTAACAATGTGATCACACACTTGTATGACCAACTCAAACCTCTTGCAGCAACATCTGATGAAGATGGGGGTTGGTTCAAGGCCAAGATGGTGGATATAGCGCACCAGTTTTTTAAACAAAAACCCAAAGGAGAAAAGTATTTTAGATTCCCAGCATTTCAAAGCCTTGAAACAGCTACGGGAAAACTCTAATATAATTATTACGAAACCCGATACGGGTTCTGGAGTTGTCATTAAGAATAAAACTGACTACAAATCTAAAATGATGTATATTCTTGATGATAAAAGCAAATTCAGTAGTGAATAAGAATATGTACTCTTTTGATGTAAACTCGTTATTCACTAATGTGCCTTTACTAAAAAAGGGGTTGACAATCTGTTTGATTACATTTCCACACACAATTTCTTCATCCCCTTCCTTATATCTTATTTAAGGGATTTATTACTTCTATGTACTAGCAATGTTACGTTTGCATTTGAAGATGATTGTTTCCGTCACACTGATGGTTTCGCTATGGCAAGTCCTTTAGGGCCTCTTTTGGCAGATATCTATATGTCGTAAATTGAGAATTTGTCGAAGGATTTAATCGCAAATGTGCCACTTTTTAAAAGGTATGTGGACGACATTGTAATCATCAGTGATAAGTCTTGTTCTTCCACCACAATTTGAAATTGAATGAATGAAGTTCAGAATAGCAAATCACTTACATCTGCAGAAGAGGAAGATAATTGTTTATTTTTCCTAGACATATTGCTTAGTCGACGGCTTGATGGGTCAATAAAAAGATCTATTTATAGAAAACTTACCTGGACAGGACAGTATCTTAATTACCACAGTTTCTGCCCTGTTCGGTACAAAAGAGACTTAGTAAGGTGCCTCTTCAGTAGAATCCAACGAATATGCACTGAAGACACACTTGATGAAGAAGAAAGAAAGTTGACACAAACTCTGGTTGATAAGAATTATCCAGACAAGTTCATCAGGAGATATAAAGTAGTCAGAACACCAAGATTCACTCTACAACTCGCCCCTAAGAAAGACGTGTACATCAAGCTACCCTATATGGGGCATCATAGCAGCTTGACAACTAGACAAAGATTGAACGCTGCTGTTAAAAAGACTTTTTATGCAGCTAATTTCATAATAATTGAGAATGTTAAGCCAATATATCAATCTAAGCCCTTTGAACATGCGAAAAATGATGTCACATCTCATTGTATTTACCAATTTGAATGTACGTGTGGACACACATACATAGGGAGGACTCATCGATCTCTGCAAGTAAGGGCTGGCTTCAGAGCATATTCCTAAATGGCTCCAGAATCAAATGGAATCTTCAGAACCCATTAATGATTAGAACAGGAGACCTAGCTCCTCTATTGCGAAACATATTATAGAGACAGGACATAAAATTGACGTTAACAGATCTTCTAAACCTATCTATAAAACATGTTTGGGGCGTATCCTAAAGTTTGTGGAAGCCCTAGCAATAAGAAAGTTTAAACCACCTTTATGCATTCAAAAACAATTCGTCATCACATTAAACCTTCTTTGGTAAACTTTGTTTTTATACCATAGCAGATGTACTCTTACCACTGTTATTTGGTTTAGTGATCTTCATTGTTATTTTGCCCTTCAATATGTCCTTTTAACTTGACCTAACTTGCTTATTTTCTCACCTCTTAACACTTTATTAATTCTTTAAATATTCCCATTTATAATACCAGAACAAGACATATAAGCGAACAATATTGTTTTCAATTAGATCTTCTTCAGGCTTTCCTCTAAGTTACATAGAGTCACAGAAGCGAAAACATGTTTAGATTTTATAAATGACTGTTTAAATAATAATCGATATCCTAAAATTTCCACTTCACCTTTTAAGATTTGACCTAATTTTTTATTTACTGTTTGTTAACATTATATACACTTATATACATATACTATCTTTGTCATTCTTCTCACCTGCATAAACCTTATTATCAAATTTCGTTCAAAACATTTACCACATTATTATTATTGTGGTTATTATTATTGAAAATCAAAACAAATGATTCAGCGAAGAGACTCTTTTCAACGAATTTATCATCAAGCTGTACAATCGTATATATATGGTTTTTAAGAAGTTATATCCGGTGAGGGAATTGAAACATAGGTGTGAATGCATGAAATAATAATAATATGAAGTGCAATTAAAACTAAAATGTTTGTGATTATAATCGTAGTTAAAGGTCAAGTGGCAAAGCAAATTAATGTCATATATAGAATAATTCATAGGATGGATAGAACTTGAAAAAGGTGTGCAATTATAAGATTAGTAGACAAATCGAAAAAATAAAAACGTTACGTAATATTGTGTGGAATTTAATAGCATAGAATTTAATGTTGCATAAAGGAATTGATTTAGAATGACAAGTGGAACAAGTGAAATAATACCGGGGACAATTAAAAATGAGAGTAGTAATAGTAACAATTGACTTCGTTCAACCCCTCCAACTTTCATGGTCTTAATCCCTCTATGCTAAAGTATGGGAATCCCCAATCATACTTCAGCTCTACCAACTCTCCATTTTTTCATTTTTTCATTTTTGTCTATTCAATTTGTATACTCTTCCTTATTAAGTCAATTGTTACTATTACTACTCTCATTTTTAATTGTCCCCGGTATTATTTCACTTGTTCCACTTGTCATTCTAAATCAATTCCTTTATGCAACATTAAATTCTATGCTATTAAATTCC
The DNA here is from genome assembly GCA_944472155.2 of Trichobilharzia szidati. Classification (NCBI taxonomy): domain Eukaryota; kingdom Metazoa; phylum Platyhelminthes; class Trematoda; order Strigeidida; family Schistosomatidae; genus Trichobilharzia; species Trichobilharzia szidati. The sequence goes on from OX235276.1 coordinate 62,972,566, forward strand.
ACACAATATTACGTAACGTTTTTATTTTTTCGATTTGTCTACTAATCTTATAATTGCACACCTTTTTCAAGTTCTATCCATCCTATGAATTATTCTATATATGACATTAATTTGCTTTGCCACTTGACCTTTAACTACGATTATAATCACAAACATTTTAGTTTTAATTGCACTTCATATTATTATTATTTCATGCATTCACACCTATGTTTCAATTCCCTCACCGGATATAACTTCTTAAAAACCATATATATACGATTGTACAGCTTGATGATAAATTCGTTGAAAAGAGTCTCTTCGCTGAATCATTTGTTTTGATTTTCTATATGTTACAATGGGAATTTTCCATGGTTATTATTATTACTGTTATTATTTGATTCCCAAAATCACCGTCATTGGTTAAAATTTTATATATAAATCTATGTAAATTAGAGTAAAGCCTGAAGAAGATCTAACTGAAAACAATATTGTTCGCTTATATGTCTTGTTCTAACTTTATTAATTTCATATATACTCCTATGACAAGTCCAGGTGTAATAAGATTGTTCGAAATGTGTTGCGTAAATACATTGCACGATTCAGACAAATTACGCCTTCTAACTGCTTTGTCTAAATTCATAAAGGGAACTAACTGTTTTGAATATTATAATGATTATTTTCATTATTGTTGAAAATTCGAACAACGGAATTCATTATAATAAAGATTTTGTTGTATTTCCCAATGAATGAAAAACAAAACGGTATTGTTTTTACTGACGTCTCACTATTTAATGCTAATGGCTTTTCCAAAGTATTGCTAAACCAGAATTTAAAAAATCTCAGCTTATATATAACAACTTGATCATCGTTCCTCAGTATGGGGTCATTTTTCCGTTGTCAAACTGGCCAATTGGTAAAGACAACAAAACCAGGTGTATATTGTTGGATTTGATAAGTGTATAAGATTATAAAAGCAGCGTGTCTTTACATAATGAGAGTGCTTATCACATTCGTGTTGATTTTTTCAATTCATGGAGAAGGGGGTGTTGTAACCAGGTCAACTTCTGTTTTAGTCCATCATTCCTATTCAGTTCAGACAATTCGGATTACACTTGATATGAAGTGCTTCTGATGATATTAGACGTTCTTTGTGATTTCTGAAATCTTTCTGGATAATGATTTCAATATTGTCAAAATCAATTTTGTGGCCTGATTCTATAGCTCGTGTAGACGAGCTATGGCTGATGATTTTTCAAGCTTTTCTAGTTCAACTGGATTTCTCGATGGTCGAACAGATGCTCTTGGGTGTTCATTTCTTCTGATTATGATTTCTCACGATATTTGGCCGATGTATATCGCATCACATTCGAAGCATTTCATTTCATAGACACAATTAATTAGAGAATCTTTTGAGATTCGGTCTTCTATGTGGATAATGTGGTTTCGAAGAAACCTCTGATGTCACGCTTATTGAGTACTCTTCTGATATCGTCTGACGTCCCAACTTATGGAATGAAACACAGAATAGAATGAACTACAGAACCTCACAGAATTATATCATAACGTCGAGTGCAGTTCAGAAAATTACAACTAAGCCGAAGCCCTTCTAAGTTTCTCGAAATAGCAATATAAAATGTATACAATGGAACGGAACATATCTGACAAACAGTGTACCCCTATCATTTCTCATCATTCTCGTTACACACTATGGACTCATGCAGCAATGTAAGATCTCATGAAAATGACAGTACTGGTGTCCATCGAGACTGAACAAAGTGATAAGTAATGATGAAATTAGTCAGGTTCTTCCGTAACGTTTAGCAGCTGTTTCGATTCTATGGGCCGCGACATCTTTTCTTCTTCTGACAAATACTATTTCACTAAGAGAGCAACGTTAGCTGAAATAACGTCAGACTGAAGAATAGTTACAAAAGTGAAACCAAAATAATTCGACAAATCGAGAAGTCAGCTTATGTTGGTGAAAGCCACGTAGGAAGTAGCAAATTTCGTGTTTGGTGTCATCGAAATACCTAAAACTCAACTGATGGAGAAACATCTGGATATAGTCCACACTGTCATAGGTGTATTCATTGCATGTCATTATCCGAATTCACAAAGTCCTTATTAATCTTTGTTTAGAATACCTGCACAACATACACCTGAGTCAGTCGTCGTTTTCTCTTATCTCATTAGGCATTATTTGGAATATTTTTGCACTGATTCTACTCACTTCATGTAAACAAATTTCTGTGGTTCCATGGAAATCAGAATTTATGATCCGTTGACGCGAAATTCGACAAAGTGGTTCACACAAATCAGAGTTAAGTGTCTTTCCCATGAAAATTGTAGTACTTTTTATGCCTGAACTTAACTTGTACCTATGAGAAATATAATTACTTGCATCCGCTTCATTGTAACAAAAGTGCCACACTTGTACTCCTCTCTTTCCTCCTCTTACTTTAGTTTCATCATATTTATTGGAAGTACTCCCCAAAGTAACTCTTGCATACGGTTGGTCGTGTATTGTTATTCTAAGAGTAAAGTGGGTCCTTTAAATTTGGTTAACAAATCGTTCGCCCCATAAGTCGATAGCCATACTCAGTCTCATTGAGTTTACCCTAAATGCTTGACCATGCAAAAAGCAAAAAGATAATTCATGCTTTCATTTAATAGACTTTCTTGTGATTGCATCAGTCTAATAGTAAACAGTAGCATTAAAATCATTCAGTGAATTGAAGAATAAGAATAAGCATCTATGTGAGTATGATGGATTCCAATAAAATGAACATGAAATATCTATGCGAACTGAACATGATTTTATATTACGACTAAAGTTAATTTGAAGTTGCTGTAGTTCCTGAAATATGTTAAATTGTGTGTCATCAGTAGACAGAGACTCTGCAACGACAAACGATAATTCCAAAACCATGGTCACGAAAAATATTCCTAACAAGTATATCATGCGTAACACAGATTCACTGCATAACGTCTGAAGAGAATGTATTGCTTGTCGAATATTCTCCGTATTATCAGTCTCGACAGAAAATTCATTTATCTGCTTATCATCCATAAACTTCTCAATAGTCATCTTATCTCTGCCAATCAACACTGTATCAGCTGAGTTTTGCTGTGAAAATCCCATTGAATTTTGATACTCATATTGATGAGGACATAAAGTCAATTAACAGCTCACAGTTTCACGTGCAATTGGTTAGCTGGTGTGCCACTTATGACACACTGAATGTTTCAATCTCTCACAACTGTTGATGATGATGTTATGCCCACTATCAACAAACATCAAACACAGGGTGAATAATAGAATGCAACACAGCAGGGAAGTGTGCAGGCTGTAACACGACAAGATTCAATAAACCGATTATGAAGTGTTACTCACTCAATCACTCACTCAAAATAACTGCGAAATCTGAAAACTTGATATTAATTTTAACATGCACAGTTAGAAACGTTCTTTGAAGTGACAATGATCCTATTGTGCGACAGTAGTATCATATATAGTCCATATATAGTGGTCGACAGTTGCTGAGAAATGGATTCCGTTGTTATGCCTATAAACAAGATTGTATCAATTTCTAATTTCAGGGGGAATCCAAATTATTCTCTCAGTACATAATTGTAAGCAAATTCGAAAATTACGGAATAAAAGTCTATAACTGAATTGAATTGAAGCATCTAAAGAACTTACGGTGGTTTGTAGTTGTCTACCATGTATAACATCGAGACGTTGTGTAGGCGAATTGATTCTCATGTAAATGCCCTTTCATCTATATACTTGTGAAAATTCAATCCAAATTTGAAGTTTGATCATGGAGAACCTTCTAGAACCAAGGAGTACTCAACAGCCATTTAGCCATCATGACCCTATCATGACATTCAGCTAGTGTCCCAGATACAGCGCGACCACCAGCCAGTGTCTTCGATGAATATCTATCCATACACCTAATTTGGTAGACCACGCTTGTCACAGATACCGGAAAACGTCATCCTATATTCGGTCAATAGTGCGAATTAGACTAATTTTCACATGTTGTCTTGCTCGGATTTCAAGATACTTTTGTTGACAGAATGCTTTGACTTCGACCCCTAGTGTAGTCTTTGATGCTTAGCAGTTAGTTGGCGATCACAAACAAGGACACAGGAGCTATTCAGTACTCCTTGGATTTCACTGGTTCTCTGATTGAATTCAATCCATGATCAACCTGCAAATCGATCGAATCGCAACAAACAGACAAACAATTGACAATTCACATTGTCTTCGTTGTTGGATTACTTTAAATGGAAATAGTCATCCAAATCGATATATGTATATACATACATAACAGAGATTTCTTCTCTAACACCTTTGACACAGAGGCTTCATTTGCATCCACATACGCTGGCATTTACACGGAAAAATTCTACAATTATGATACTGAAATCTTCACCTGTTACAGTCCAAATCTATCGCATTTGTCAAAGGTTAAGAAATGAAGTGTATTTAGATCACTTCCAAATAACACCAGCTGACGAGTCCCAAATAGGACGAAATGCGCATCATGGATTCCACTGCTAGTCACCATTCACCAATTAAATACTAATTAAATGCCCAGACATCGTCGAAGCATCTGCTCAAGAAGCCGACATGTCAACCTGAGACCGAGCACTTCGGTCCAATCAATCGACGGGAAAATCCAAAATTCAATTAAATTCCTGCTCTTTGTTAACAATACAGTGTTATGTCATTTTACATTTATCTGTGTTAGGAGAAACACTGAGATAACCAAATTACGCATCCATCTGACATTTAGACCTTAGTTTCTACATGTCAGTTTACATTGTTGTTTGTATTTCACTCACCCCATTTATTCATTCAGAACCTAATTCTCTCTCACCCCAATTATGACCCCTGAAATCCTATTGGTTGTTGACAGTTTAAATGAATCAATGGTCATTTTGAAATATGCATATACGCAGTCGCTGTCAATCACCTTCACTGTCGATGGGAGACAGTAAAACTGCCCCCCACCTCAACAGTCACACTTCTCTTCCTTTCTGCATGCAACGCGGTTATGGTGATATCGCATCGCGTTGCTGTTGTCTGGTTGTTGCCAATATTCGTTGGAAGAGAAGGCTAGCGAATCGACTAGCTGGGAAATTCGTTAGCCTCACTACAAGTGGATTAACAGTCATACCGAAATGGCCGACGGGTAGTTTCACCCTCTTATATTTTTGCTTGACACACTGATACAAGGAAGTCAATCCTCGAACGCTGCAATCACACAAAATTTGATTGGCACAGGAAATTGAGTGGGCATCTCAAATCCCATCAAAATTATAAACAAATGAGCAACTCACTCATCTTGAAAGTTGTGTGAACCATGTTTTGTGAACAAGTTGGAAAGATTGCCGTAAGTTCCTCTCTGCCATTGTAGCTTGTCCTTGATCTCTAATTATCTATATCATCTGTTATTAAAGGTGAAAGATGTTTTCCTCACTTTGCTTATATTTACACACATATGAAATTCAAGGCTTCATATGGCTGATATCTGAGTAAGTCAGCTTAACTCCTAATATTTCCTTCGCACATTTCATTTTGCATTTTGTTATGAATTTTCTAATGACTAACGTTATCGTGCAATTGATGCTCACTGTTACCTTGTTCCCAACCTTCAAATAAATTATCGCGTTCAAATGTATGCTAATGAAAATATAGAAAATTCAAGAGATATAGCTCCCCAAAGAATATTCCTTTTCTGAGTGTGTATATTTCAACGTTGCACAGATAACTAATATTCAATAGATTCCCCTTAGGATTCACGAATAATAGCCACTATAAATTCGTCGAATTTTACCAATTTTATAATATACGAATACAATACACGCAAAAACGATCCTTCACATAGAGCAAAAAGAATCGTCGAAGAGCAACTCTTCGATAAGCATAGTATTTTGTTCCATGTTGGTTTGTTTATTAGAAACTCACTGGTTACTGAAACACACACATACACACTGATGTCAATTAAAACGATATAGGTCAGAAGAAAATATTCTTTCTGTAAACTTACTTAAATGTTGTGCAGTCAGTCATCTATTGTTCTTCTATTGTTCAGAAAAATGCCGATGAGGTTAACAGTTCACTTCAGCTAGCAACAAAATACATGAAAATACATGCACAGAAATATGACAAATCACGTTATCTAAGGACACTGAGTGATGAGAAATGATGAATACATTGAAAACAAGAGCCTCTCGGAAAAGACAAGATTGTTGAAAACAGTGAGAGATTCAGAGCATCTATGAAGCATATTTTAAATTGAGGTGTTTGAAAGGAGGGAGTGAGAGGAGATCGATGCAATGAATAGGGATTAATCCGGGGATAATTCTCATTGGCTGACTGCACAACATTTAAGTAAGTCTACAGAAAGAATATTTTCCTCTGACCTATATTGTTTTAATTGACATCAATGTGTATTTGTGTGTTTCTGTAACCAGTGCGGTTGATTCACTTTCAATGATGACTGGATTACTGAAACTCAGAATTTCATCTCCAAAGCCTACTCAATGGAGTAACGCACTGTGGCAGCTGATTTTGTTCTGATTTGGAAGGTGGCGGAGCAAAATGTGATGGAAAGCTGAATATTGATGCTATTTCCTTATTCGTTATATACACTGCTAGTTATATATTAATTAAAGAGGACTACTTGTTGTGGAATTACTTTATATGACGTTTTGTCTATATGTGCTTCTATGAGGAAAGTGAACAGATTATAAACACTAAACTGATAACTTTTACGAAGTTCGAAAATAAAGTGATGTTTGGTATTAGATGGTTGGAGGCAATCGGCAGGAAGCCTTGGACCTAGGTTTCGTGCTGGTTGGCACTCATCAGCAAGGCGTATCTGCAACCTTGCTGATGAGTGCCAACTAGCACGAAACCTAGGTTCAAGGCTTCCTGCCGATTGCCTCCAACCATCTAATACCAACAATCCACAGTGCACCGTAATGGTGAGCCACCTAGCATGGTGGCCACATTGCAAACATGACTGATAGAATTCAGTCTGCACCGAAGATAGGACTAGACACATTACACTAGTTACTGACTAGTGTGCAATCAAAAAAAGTGATGTTTATTTGTGTATTGAAAAAGTCATCATATTTGTAGTAACTCGCGTTTGCTTCATGCAATGAGCAAGAAATCCGTGATGATGCGATAACAAGTGATCATTTGAAATTTCCGACTTCCTACACACTCAAAATAAGCGAATTAGTCTGATTTCAGGAGAAGTCATCGAAAACCGATTTCTTTCATTAAAAACAAATGCTCAAGATGCTTTGTACACTTTTGTAGAAGACCTAAACTCGAATTTATTCGCGTTATTTCTGCAGTTGTTTAGACATTCAGAGGCGCACGTGGAGAAGCCCCAGTTCACTTTGGTGATAAGAAATGCGCTTATCAAATATCTGTAGACTTAGGTATAACTGCAAGCACTTATTCTGAGGCTGCTGGAAACAACATTGACAAAAAATTACGTCAAAATGAATCAAAACTGCATTTCCATTCTCAATACAATTTTATATTGTAGACATTTATTCCATTATTATAATTGTTTTCAAGTTAACAAAACTGAAGTTCAAAAGAGAATTTTGTGGTTAGCTTAATTCTTCAAATGTGCGAGAAAGATATATGAAGAAAATGGTGTTTTAAGCAAAGTTTATTTACTCTAGAACATTACTCGTACTGACGTGGTTTTTTCATGATTTTCTTTTCGACAATACATGTGGTAGTGTTAATCGTGTTGATTGTCGACCTCCAGGTTTGTACGCCGTTGCCTGAACCAAGCTTGGCGATAATAGATGTTGGCCTGTTGTTGTTGTTGTTATTGTGACCACTCCGTGGCTGAGTTCTAAACAGATTCTGTAGGTTGCCGCCAGGTATAGTAACATAGTATGTTTTTACTCTGTGATTGTATAATAGTCTGTTATGACCACTCGGTGGTTTTAAGTAAAATACGCGTGGTTTTTCAGGGTAATTTATTGGCTTGCTACTACCACTGGGTCTAATAACAGAAATTGTCGGTTTGTTATTTCCACTGGGTCTAACAACAGGACGAAGTGGTCTGACATTACCTCTGGGCGTGGTAACAGGACGAAATGGCCTGACATTAGTAGTTTGAGGTCTGCTTTCTCGTTGGTTCGGGATAATACCAGTAGGATCTTTACCATCTCCTTTGCAAGTTTCACGCCTAGCTTCATAAGGCAATTGCCTTCCAATGTTCCCACTTTGAGTTTAGAAAAGGAATAAATATACAGGATACGCATTAAATACTCAAGGTAATTTCAAACATTATGAACTGAATAACTGATATGAACCTCCAACTCACCCTGGTGCGTAATTGCATACAACATAAAATTTAGCTTTAAAGCTGCTCACCCCTTCGCAGTCATGAATTGCACATCCCATGTACTGCGTGCTTGCCCACACAATCTAAATGATAAACAAAACTGAGCAGTTAGCAACTTCAATAACTTTGAGAACATATTACCACAGAATTGAATTAGATGATTCATTATGTGGCATGAAACGTGGAATATGGTGAGGGAAATGTCGATAAGTTTAGCAGTATTCTGAATCTTGTATGCATGTGCTGTTTAATGATCATTAATGCAGTATTGATGTATGGAATTATTTTAACACCATAAGTACAAATATCTTGGCATATGATAATCACTTTACACCTTGTGCAATATGAGCTCCTTAATTGGACACTTTCCTTCAAAAGAAAGAAAGAAAGAGTTATCTAGTAAGTAATATGTGGTGAGCTGCTTCTTAAAATAGGGTAGAATAACTACAATCTCACACCGATATAAACAATATAGTCATGTGCATCATCGCTATGCCTCACTGGAACAGATGGATTCAGGCATATTTATGCGTATTTAAATATGTTTTTATACGCTTGTTTTCCTTCTCATTTCTGTTTTAAGTTATTTACCACTTGCAGTTTTCAAGATGCACTCAACAACCAGAATTTGATAAGTAGTGAGTCGAGTAAGCCCAACTCATGGTGCTTCACAGTGTTATGACACCATGACAGCAATAATAAATAATGTAAACAATATTCAAATGATGATGATAATCATAATTACATGTTGTAATCACTCCTTCCCCCCCCCACCAGTGCTCTTCATTAACTACAGGGTTTCTAGTAACTTAAAAACAATTAGTTTTAATTCTTATTTTCTCAAATAAAATCTACCCATAGAGTTTGAAACATTTTGAACACTTGTATTTTTATTGCATCAACGGTAGTGTTTCTTCAAGGGCTTTCTAAAGGCAAACATTTCTACATTTGACAGAGTATTTCGTCCTCTTTTAGGGTTAGTAATGTTCACATGACGCTCATACATCGATGGTTCAGCTGTAGGATATCCACAAGTCACAGGTGGTGTAGGTTCGATTCCCAGACGACGCATTTCTCGACCTGCCTTAGCCGGTGGTTAGCTCGTAAAAGTGGGATGTTTTGACGTGAGGCTAGCAAACTCACTCCATAAAAACACCAAAACTTCAAAGGCTGAAGTTAGAAGTCCTATTTTCAACTGGGAACACAAAAGAATGAAATAGGTTGTCTCCAGAACACTGTTGCAAGCATTTATATGCATGAGGCGATTCCCTTCATATATAGGCCAGGATGATTTTTGGCTCGAAGGAGGAGTGGAGTAGAATATATCTGAGTATTCCTCAAAGTATTTTTAATGGTAGACCACTAATTCGGTCAACACTGTCTGTCGAATGCCTTTTCGAAGTCGATGAAGTTGAGGTGGAGTGAGGTTTGGCTGCCATTCTATGCTTTGTTCTGTGATGACGATGCGTAGAGTTGCATTTTGATCAGCATATGATAGGCCTTTCCTGTATCCATCTTCTTTTAGCTGGCGGACTTCTGCAACCAGTGCAACTTTCATTCTCTCCAGGATGATGCATGAAGCAAAGCATTATTACACAACAGTTGTTGCAGAGTCAGGTGACAGTCGCAATTATTTGGCAGCTTGACAAGGTGGCCAGCCTTTCTTCCAGTCGGTTGGCACATTTCCTTCCTTCTAAACCTTTTGCAATAACGGCGTGAGGACATCTGCTGCAGCCTCTGGCTTCGTTTTCAGTGCTTCGGGAGAGTTCCGTCTGGTTGGCGAGTTGCAGGTTATGGTCAATTCAAGAGTCCTTTAAAGTGATCAGCACACTGTTTTATTTCTTCCTCCTCGTTGAGAATCAGGCTCCCTTGAAGCAAATTATTATTATGCGTTTCATCATCTGGGTTGATCTTTTTCCGGATAGAGACCTCGTTATCTGACGTAATGTCTTCAGGTCTCTTTTGCCTGCAACCTGTCTGTTTTGTTTCAGTTGCCGACCAGTGTGTCGAAAAATTGTCTTTTGTCTTTCCTAGCACTCCTCTTCACTTCTTTATTCAGTGCAGCGTACATTGAACTCAGCTTCTCCTTCTCTTGTCCAACTTTGCATTGAGTCATCTTCTATTTCACCATTCTCCTCTCCTATCTTCGATAAGCTTCCAGGTAGGTGTCTGTGGAGAGCCATTCCTTGTCGTGTCTCTTCATTCTTCCTAAAACCATGGTGCACGTTCCCTTGAACATCACCTTCAGAAAGTTAGTTCCGATGTTCTGCTACGCAGATCTCCTCAGTGATGCCACGTAGTGTCTCCGACTCTGCTCTGATCTGATAACTGTAGTGAAGGCATCCCCTGTAGTTTTGTCCTTCACTTCCTGAATGTTGAACTTGAATTACAGTGGTCTGTTTCCAGTTGTTCTGAGAGATTTCAGCTTCGACTTGAAGGTTCCTTCAACTAGCTAGATGATGGTCTGACCCCACATCTTCTCTCACAATCGACTTTGTATCCAGCAGGCTGGTTGCATCTCCACTTTCTTGAGCGACATCGAGTTGAAGTCTATCTGGTTTGTGGTGTGTCCGTCAGGCGAAATCCATGTCGCTGGCCTTGTGTATATCCTTGTGGTTGTACACACTGCCTCCGTTCACCAAGTCAATGGAAGCGCAGAAGTCTGAGAAGAGTTCTTCGTTCTCATTCTATTCACCTAATGCATCTCGACCAATGAGGAGTTCTCTTCCTGTATTGTCTACTCTCAGTTCGGTTGGCATTCATATCGCCCATGAGGATTTTGCTGTCACCAATCCGAACGTTGTCCATTACTGTTTGTGTTTATCTATAAAAGTCCCCCTTCTTCTCTTGTCCCCACGTTGTTTGTATCATTGTGCGTAGCACTGAATGATTGTAACCTTCAATTCCTTCCTTGCTTTTGAGTTGAATCTTGCTGTCATGATCCTGCAGGATGAAATTGGTTCCCGCCACATTAGGGCTTTTTCTGTCGCTGGTGACATCATGATAGCCACTCTCTGCAACAGTGTACTCGTGGTTGTCGTCTTGGTGACCAGAGTGGAGTAGATTACTGACTCTCCAGTCGACAATTTTGACAGTCCACATCCATCCAATCTGCTCTAGCAGATTTCCAGCACTTCTATGCCGTATCTTCTCATTTCGTTGGCTACGTGAGCAGCCTTCTCAGCTAGCCTCGTATATTGTACATGCATTCCACTCCCACATTCTTATTCTTGCTTTCATTCATTCAGAGAGAGAGAGAAGATACATCGGTTGGCTGATTGGCTTTCCGAAGGCGGGTTACAACATCCCACTGTGTCATTTCGCCTCTCCTATTTCAGCGAAGAATAAGATTGAAATTCCAATTTTTGTGTTCTTAACATTGTTTGTGCGTTGAATTTTCTCTAGAAGTTTGATAGCTTCGGTTGTGTAGGGTCCCTAGCTCTACGCCCATCCCTCCCTCTTTATCTGGCTTTTGTACCAGTTAGTAAACTAACAAGCTAGTAAACTAGGCGAGGTTAACGAACTATCTACCTTTCTTGTATTTTACACCAGTGTAACTGGGAGAAATAACTGAAGTCGAAGATCCACTACTGAATTCATTTCTAGCATTTTGCTTAGATTTTCTTACCTACCATCCACCATCTTACCAACAGGTATGCGTAATCACAAGGAGGATGAATAAATATTTATTATGCAGCCACATGTTGTCAATCTATATGAATGTGCCATCTACTGTTTAGATCAAATTGATCTGTCCATAGAATATTGCTAGCTGATTTGATCGATATTCTATTGCTCATGACAACCAGGAGGACATATCATCTTGATACTCTGTTTCAACTATTCAGTGAAACTAAATTGCATTGCGACATTGTTGTTTAATAGGGCTACATTGAGCAGCTAATTATGAGGAGACTAAGTGAATGAATCAGTAAAGATTAACTGGAAATATACATTCAGAAAATATCAGAAAATGAAAATTAGAAATTATTTCACAAACAACTGACTGGTCTTCACAGCTACCTATCGGATTAAGCAGAATTTACAGCCAAGTAGCCAAAAATTAAACTATTCTGAATGGACAAGGAACCTGAGCAAACAATATCCTTTCCGATAATTTCCTCTTCTGCCTCTACAGTATTGTGTATGTTTGTGTACACAGAATATTCTAGAATAGTCGTGAATAACAATATTGGTGTTTTTCAAATACTATCGATTTGTCAACTAAGGTCGATGGAATTACAGTTCAAGAAAGACGCTTTAGTTATAATAGGCATGAAAATGTAGTAGCAAATAGAATATCAAATAAAATTAAGGAAATTTCCACAACAAACTGAGGATCATTAGAACCTTGATGGCCAGTAGGGTAAGGAGAGTGTCTGCTGAACCAGCTTCTTTCGGATACATAAGTTAGGATTCTCAATATTGATCACAACGGCCTCAGTAATGTGTAGTAGACGAAGTCTTAAGGTGAAGCTGAGATTAGTTGGTATGCAGTAAATGAGTTTGAAAGCCTCGTTAACATAAATCCTGTGTTCTGCATCCACAAGATGAGATAGGATAGTGTTACGAATGGATTTTGTTCATCCCTTACTTAACCACGCAGGATGATGTTCGGAAATCCGACGAGAAACACGCCTAATTGTGCGGCCTATGTAACTAGCACCACAGGAGCAGATGTCTGAATGAATGTTTTCGCTATATTCTGAATAGCTAGCGTACAGCTTCTCAACAGGGTTTATTCTCGGTTAAGAAAGTTAACTAAATAGGTAGGTTATTAATACAGGAATCAAAACAGTGCCTGGGGAAGTTTATGCCAAGTCAGGATTAATCTACACTCCGATTCATCCTATCGATTGGCATAAATATTAAACTGTGCTTGTCACAGCACAACAGTCACTTCGAAACACATACTGAATACAGAATAAATTCGTACAATGTAGAAACTATTCGTGGTAAAACCTCTGCCTTCATCCCTCATTACAACACAAAATACTTACTTTTTCACAACTTTACTAAATGTGCCCAATGTCAGTGGTAATGACCACTAAAACTGAAATGATTCCTCACTCCTCACTGTGAGTCAGATTCCGGTCGAGGTGGCTGGAATTAAAATCTTGGCTTCATTGTATTACTGACGTCTCTTCCTAAAATCAACCCCACACTACTCAATACTAGCCTGAGTCATGCCACATAATGTGGTAAAATATTTCAACAAACAAAGACGAATTTGCAGTATAAAATGAGATCATCCCATTTCACAGGTTCTCACCACCCACAAACTATCTGAAGTTACAATGCTTATAAGAATTACATTACTCAAATGACCAAATCTTACATGAATGAAGTTTAATCGGTTTCTCGCTCTAATGCTTCAGTGGCGATAAAATAGTCCGGAGGAAGAAATCCTTCAGCATATTTTAATTTAGACTTACTTATGAGCCATTGTAAAGTAAAATACGCTCTCTATCAGTGTAGTCACAACTATAGACTCTCTCGCCATCAGTGCACATCAGTGACTGAATGAAGAACCGCTTCATAGGCTCATAATTATTGTTATTCCCTCAAGTTCTGAGTGGAACATAGTGCCTTAGCAGCACATCTCCACTCCATCCCTTTACTCGCAGTCTTTTTTATCTGTCTTCATCCTTGCCCATAACTTCTAATCGCCACCTCATACGATCTCCTCCATTAACTTCTCGGAAGCTCAACGTACCACATTCCATTTGAGTTCCACTCCAGCTGTCGCGTCGAGTGTGATATTTCTCAACAGTCTACTCAGCATCTCTTAATGTCCATTTTCTTCTGTGTATTCGTCGGACGATAGGTTCTTGTCAGCTTCCTTACCACAGTTCTTTACTGAGTATCCTTTTTGACCAGTAATGAGTCAGAGAAGGCAACAAGTGAAGTATGTTGGAGGTGGCCTGTTGAAAACGCTCTTCTTGACGCACCAGGTCTATAAACCATGAAGAAGCACTGACTGACATTAGTGCTGAAAGTCCGAATCCTGTTCTTTATGCCGAGGTCAGAGGATTTCCACACTGATTTCAGATTAACGAAGGTCCGTCTTGCTTTTCCCATGTAGCTGTGACCTTGTTCAAAATTATTCCGTTGAGGATGATTGTGATTGCTGTTGTTTGTCGATTACCTCCGTCATCTCTATCTTCTCCACTTTCACTTGGAGTCCTGTTTTCGCTGCTGGCCTAATCTGTCAGCTTGTCAGTTTTCGCCTGTAGAAATTCGAGTTTGTATGTCACCACACATGAATCATCTGCAATTCTCAGATCTTGTGGAGTTCGACGCATGTCTGTCTTCTCGTTTCCCATCATATGTTCCATGATCTTCTCTAGCACTGTCACAAATACCATCGGTGATAGTAGGCAGCCTTGTCTTACCTCTGTCTTCAAGACTAACAGGTTCTAAAGCGGGCCTGTGTCTGTTTGGGAGGGGATTGCATATCTCAAGTTTCCCGAAAGCTGAAAACAAATGAACCAGTTAGTTTACACACACACACAAAATACTTAACTACACACCTGATAGTCTGACAGTTCTGGGCATCACGAATAATGACTTTTTCGTGTACAGCGCTTAAGAATTTCGGAAGAAAGTGAAATAAATGTCAGTATGTATCTAGGTTATATTTGTCTGCAATGCAATCTCTTCTAAAATCAACCAACTGTAGACAAAAATGAACACGAGTTTATGTTATATCGTTAATGCTTACATGCAGACTAATGTTCCACACTGGAAAACAATACTCCTAGTTTCCAATAAAATATCCACACCTGTCCTAAGTGTCTAACATCATCAACAGAGTACGCTTCGTTGAAACGAAATTACAGAGATTCCAGTCGACTTAAAATTGACATGAACCTTTATTTTGAAAACTACGTTTGTCAGCGCAAATCAGCTTAATGTACCTTTATTTCCTTCGAAATATCTCATCCACCACCATGTCCTACTTTTCTGAGTAATCATAGGGTTACTAACCTTCACTTACTAAGCAGTTGATCTTCAAATACACAATGACATGTCGCTTCGAAAGCGTTCAGAAGTAGACACTGAAACTTTCTTTTCCAACCAGATCACTAGGCATATCGTCATAAACCTAGTGCCTTTCCGATTTCCAAATTCTCTTCTTTCTCCAGTGAATAATAATTTGTTGAAATAAATGTTTGTCAAGACAAATGTTTGCTTTCTTATAAACTTTCCACACTATTCGAATGACCTTGCAGTTTAAATTTTTCCATTCAGTATTCCTTTGTATGAAATTTTGAGGAGCACAACCAACTATTTACTGATACGCTCTAATGTCTTCGTTTATTGTTGGACGTTTGATGGCAATCGGTAGGAGGCCATCAGACGGACATATAAACAATAAATTGCTCTCGAAAGGTCATCCAGTTATTAATACTGTGTCACTGACTGATATATCAAGTAAACGTATCTAGCATGGAACGTTTCAGCAGCCTTGAAGGAATCAATGCCTACTCGGTGTTTTGAACGTGCGTGTTACACTTACAGACGTTACCGCGGAATCATTTCGACCTGGTATTTATGCTGATATCAGTCACTCATTTGCAAGCTACTAGTGACGTGTGTTTAATTCTGAGTTGTGCTGCTTGAATTCTGTTAGTGAATGTGCAGTGTGGTCACAGATGCAACATACTCCCAGTGTAATATATCAATCAATAGGTGGAGGAGTTCGGTGTGAAGCTCTTGCCGACTTCCTTCACATTCAGTGTAATATCAGTCACAAATTTAGAGGGAGAGTGACATTATTAGCCATTTGGACATCTCACTATATATCACAAGGCTAACTAATTTTCATCCATCAAAACTTGATACACCTACACCATTTCATGTCATTTAGATGCTCTTATTATAACCTTCAATTGCAAACGGATTTCACGATATTTTCGAACAGATTCAAAAATTCATAGTTTTATTTACCTTCCCATTGGATCATAGGGTTACAAGCATTCACGTTTCGGCCACACTGGGTGTGCTTTCACGTGGTGGATTTCTAGGCTCATGCTCAAGCTCTCCTCTTATCCAGACTTAGTACGGGCTAGAGGAGGTTTAGCAGTTCGTCACCTGAGAGTCGAAACTGAACGGTGTACGTGACTGGCGGATATTTCGCCACTGACACACAGACCCATACAATTCAAAATACCATTATTATAAGGATTTTAATAAAAAGAGCGGAGGAGACACATTATGAAGCATTGAGGAACAATATTGCTTCAAATGATATGTTGTCAATTATTATATTACTGCGAAATAAGCAAATACTTTGCAGTTAGACACACTGAGACTTCTGTACCCTATATTGCTATCACACGTAGAATCGTAATATTTTGACAAGTATTATGTGCCAGTACAAGTCTACAGGCTTCTAGCTTGACGGAATATGAACTGACTTTTACTGTAGACGAGTTTGTGACACTCTGAATTTGACGAATTCATTGACTGTTTTTATCAGTCACTTGATAGACTAAGATGGGTCACCTACAAATCTTTCGAAGAAACAACCAGGTAATTCCTTATATGAAAAAGTACAAATTGACTATTTTATTGAAGGATGAAGACTGACTTGTGCTCCAAACACCAGAAATTTTCCAAAATTCAGTGTCTACACTGTCACAGATGCATTCATTTCATGTCATTTCTCTGATTCCGAAAGTGTGTTTTATTCCAAACACCATTATACTCCCAACACACACACACACATTGCATCCATTGTCGTTTCCGCTTATCTTACTGAAGGTCGTCAGAAACATAGGCGCGACGATCCCACTCACTTCATAATAACAAATTTATGTCATCCCGTGTTAGTCGGAGATCATGATGTGTCGGTGAATAATTCGACATTAGGGTTCACGAAAATAACGATTTAGTGTTCTTCGCCATGAAGATCTAATGAGTCTTATGCTTAAACTTTATTTGTATCCTTAAGAAATATAAATATCTGCATTCGTTTCACTGTAACAATAGCACAACAATTCTCTCCCCAGTTATCTCCTGTTACACACATTGGGAATATTTTCTGAAGTGAACACTCTGTGGTTGGTCCTGAATTGTTATTCTGAAAGACAACTATGCCGTCTAAATTAGGTTAACCAATGTTTCGCTGCATAAAACGATAGCAGTATTCAGTCTCATTACGTTTGTACTACTTGCCAGGCGATGCGAAGCTTCCTCCACATTTTCCGATGTATACAAACGGGAAATAGATAATCCAAACTTTCATTGGATAAACTTCGTTGTGATCGCATCAATCTGAGAATTCATAATTCAGACAATGCACCCATGTGTGTTGGATGGACTGTGATAAACTGAGCATGAATTATCTATGCAGGCCGAATATGTTTGTCAAGTGTCCAGATCGCAAAGATCCTGTGTCTTCCGCTGACTTCAAAAGACTATGCCTAACCGATGCGGAACAACAGAAGACGGTAGGGAATTACGACTGTTTATTCTTCCACCGATAACGAAACAGATTTACAAGTTACTGTCAGCAAAGTCTGCAAACAAACGTCACTAGAAGGTACAGTTATACTTCTGATCGTATTTCTACAGTCTTCTGCCAACCAGTATACGATTAGGCAACGCTAGTCTTCTTGTCTCCCGCCAATGGAGATCACTTCGAACAGACAAGCGATTCGGTGTTCACCAACACAGACAAACATTTCATATCATGACATCGACTAGCTTACAGTTGCTGTAATTCCTGAAATACATTAAATTGGGTGTCATCAGTATGCACAGATTGTGAGACCGCAGTCAGTAATGCAGAGAAGAAAAAAGTGCTCTTCACCACTCTGCCGACCTACATCAACACAGAGCTGCCAAAATGTCTTCTTCCATCAAGCACATATTGCTTCGAATTACCTACTTTTGTTTCAGTCAGTCCAACACATTTACAAACAGTATTATTTCAACTCACGTATCGCAGAGGACACTCAACCCACCACTTTTAAAACTTACCAAGAATTCAAGAAACAAAATTGTCATAGTGCATGTTAGTGACGAGCGAAACTCACAAACATTATTCGAATGTTTACCTCAGTATTAGTGAGCATTAAGTGCAGGTTATGAAATTAGTTCCTTTCAATTCATTTGTATAAGGAGTAAGTTTACTTTAGCATGAAAAATAGGCAATAGAGACTTTTCGGTAAAAAACAGCTGTCTGATGATTGGAATGTCATGCGTAACATAGATCCGATGGCTAACCTCCGAAGAGAATGTCTCGGTTGCTGTATTTTCTCTTCACCATTATTCTTTCCACAAAATACATGTATCCACTTACAACCATGCACTTCTCAATGATCATCTTATTTCTGCCAATCAACACTGTATCAGCTGAGTTTTGTTGTGAAAATCCCATTGAATTTCGATACTCATACTGATGAGGACATAAAGTCAATTAACAGCTCACAGTTTCACGTGCAATTGGTTAGCTGGTGTGCCACTTATGACACACTGAGTGCTTCAATCTCTCACAACTGATGATGATGATGATGTTATGCACACTATCACCAAACATCAAACACACAGCAGGGAAGTGTGCAGGCTGTAACACAACAAGATTCAATAAACCGATTATGAAGTGTTACTCACTCAAAATAACTGCGAAATTTGAAAACTTGATATTAATTTCAACATGCGCAGTGAGAAATGTACTTTGAAACAACAACGATTCTATTATGCGACAGTATTATCATATATAGTCCATATATAGTGGTCGACAGTTGCTGAGAAATGGCTTCCGTTGTTATTCTTTTAAAGAAGACTGTCTCAACTTGTGATTTGAGGAGGAAGCCAAATTATTCCCTCAGTATACAATTGTAAGCAAATTCGAAAAGCACTGAATTAAAGTCTCGTGGATGAGTGATAATTCCAGAAATTCACTGGGAATTTCTTTCAACAGACGCGGGTGAATAGCTGATTAGCTCAAACGCATGAATAAGACTGTATGCATCTGACAACTATTCGACGGAGATAAATCGGGTCCTCAAAGAGTTTCTAACTGAATGCGCGCATCTAAAGAACCTTATTTTTGCTGTGTAGATATTTACCATTTACAGAATCAATAAGTTGTGTCGACTAAGTGAATCTTACGTAAAACCTCTTTTATATAAAATCTTATTATGGAGATACAAAAATTCACATTGATATCAGTTAAAACGATATAGGTCAGAAGAAAATATTCTTTCTGTAAACTTACTTAAATGTTGTGCAGTCAGTCATCTATTGTTCTTCTATTGTTCAGAGAAATGCCGATGAGGTTAACAGTTCACTTCAGCTAGCAACAAAATACATGAAAATACATGCACAGAAATATGATAAATCACGTTACCTAAGAATAATAAGTGATGAGAAAAGGTGAATACATTGAAAAGCAGAAGCACGAGGCAACGAGAAGATTGTTGAAAACAGTGAGAGATTCAGAGCATCTATGAAGCATATTTTAAATTGAGGTGTTTGAAAGGAGGGAGTGAGAGGAGTTCGATGCAATGAATAGGGATTAATTCGGGGATAATTTCCATTAGCACATATAGAAAATGAAGACTAGTGATAAATATAAGTGATTCTTCTCATCGAGCTATGTGATCTCACCCCGTTCGACAGACTAGAATATACCATCAAAACCTATGAAATGGGACTTCTCCGTAACCAACAAAATACTGCACATGAACTTATAATTTAAAGGTGACATTGAGAGGTGACTTAGCTTCCGATATCATCAAAAGTAGCATCTGATAGTCTTTAAAAAGGATGTTCACTGCTGCATCATTGAGAATTACTTTTTCCAGTTGACCATTTTTGTTCAGTAACCTGAGGGACAAGATCCCACACTTGACCAACTCCATGTGCGTTTGTCAATTCGCTTGCTCATATTGAGCTTGATATATAGGTCGTTTGACTTGAGTTGTGTTCGAGAGGGTGCAAGAACACTATCCTCCATGGTTGCGAATAGGCGGAAGTGGAGCAATAAGAAGAGTGATCATTGAACATCTGGTCGATTATCATTAGTGTATCTCTAAATCCTCCGCCTGCACAGTCACCTACATAGCGAAAAGTAATCTGCTCACATTATTACGTACACTACTCATCTGTATTGCTGAAGAGCCAGATTCGAATATACAGAAAACCTTAGGTCAGCCCCTCCAACTTACATTTTCTTAATCCATCCGTGCTAAATTATGAAAATCCCCATCCACCTTTCGGCTCTGTTTATTTTCCGTTTTGTTTATTCAGTTTGTACACTCTTCCTTTATCACGTCAGTTTTCCTTGTTGTTGTTGTTGTTGTTGTTGTTGTTGTTGTTATTCCATGGTTCCATGCAAGATGTCACTCGTCACACTTGTCATTGTAAAGGTTAAGTTCTATGTTATAGAATTTCACACAATGTTACGTAACGCTTTTATTCCATTATATTTCCCTACTAATCCTACAATTTCACACACCTTCCAAGTTCCATACCCCTTATGGATTACTCTTTATGTGACATTGATTGTTTTGCCACTTCACAGTGAACTATGATTGTAATCACAAACATTTTAAATCCATATGAATTTCACACCATTATTGTTTCATGTATTCACACCTACGATTCATTTCCCTCACCTGATATACTTTATTAAAAACAATGTATATATATATGTACATATGATTGTACACCTTCATAATATATTCAATGAAAAGAATCTCTTCGCTTAATCATTTGTCCTCATTTTCTGTATGTGCCAATGGGAATTCTCCCCGAATTAATCCATATTCATTGCGTCAAACTCCTCTCACTCCCTCCTTACAAACACCTCAATTTAAAAAATGCTTCATAGATGCTCTGAATCTCTCAATGTTTTGAACATTCCTGCCTTTTCCGAGAGGCTCTTGTTTTCAATGTATTCATCATTTCTCATCACTCAGTGTCCTTAGATAACGTGATTTGTCATATTTCTGTGCATGTATTTTCATGTATTTTGTTGCTAGCTGAAGTGAACTGTTAACCTCATCGGCATTTCTCTGAACAATAGAAGAACAATAGATGACTGACTGCACAACATTTAAGTAAGTTTACAGAAAGAATATTTTCTTCTGACCTATATCGTTTTAATTGACATTATTGTGAGTTTGTGTATTTCAGTAACCAGTGCAGTTGATTCACTTTCAATGATGACTGGAATACTGAAACTCAGAAATACGTTTCCAAAAGCCTAAAGCCATTTTCAGTTAATGTAACATCTCTTAGTTAAGACATCTTACTAGGTTTCTCTTCTCTCGGGAATTGACAGAATTTCAAATTTATGTGATACTGAAGTGTAAGTATGACTGTGGAAGTTTTAGGTTTATCGAAGGGGAGATGCACACTGTAGAGAAGTTCCAATGTAGCGTGAATCCTTATCAAGGCAATATTGAAAAGACAAAATAATGGATTCTGCGAGTTGTTCTTCTACAATTCTTTTTTCTTTCTTTGAACGGTCGTGTTTGCCTACAGCTTTCTCACACATTTTTAAAGAGTATGAAATCAGCAGACAAGGACATTGAATGTGTGCTGCTATAAATAACAGTTGACAAGGACGCATTCTTCTTGAAACGTGTAGGGTGTCCAGTTGGCCTTATCTTCTTCCATAAGGAAATGTAACGGATTAGAAGCAATTAACTTATAACTTCTGTTATGGTAGAGAGTATTTTTAAGTTTACTTATCTAGTGTAAATTTCAACGTCGTGGCAACAGCTCATGTTTGATTTATTTAGTGACTACGATACGTGTAATAATTCAGCTACTATTTTTTTTAATTCTTTTACATTCCCAGTTCGACATAGGGCTTCAAGCTAGAGGCTTCAAGTTTCGGTAGCCGTGGTGTTTAGTTTTTACGTGATGGGGTCGCTAGTCTCATGCCTAACCTTCCCTCTTTAACAGTCTTATTACTGGCTTAGTGAGGTTTAGGAGTGCGTGGGCCGGGGGTCGAACCCCGGACCAAATGCGTGGTTGGCGAGCATCCTACCGCTGTGCCACCGACGCACACAGCTATTCGTAAACTTGAGCAATTCACCCCCTCATCCCTGTGTGTGTATGTGTAAAAGCAACCTACCCTGGTAATCCTTATCTGATTATATAACCGAACATAGTGTTAATTATTCTTATTATTCTCACCCTTAAATTTTTTCTGTCACTTTGTTTATTTTAACTGACCTTTATTATTTACAAAGATTGATTTGACAAGTAGATGTGTAATCAGATAGTTCGAAATATGCAGTCCTAATACATGACATTTTTCATACAATCTCCGTCTTTTATTAATACTATCTATTATATTCAAATGACTTCTTAATTCCAGCCTATTAACTAGTTGAACACCGTAAGACGTCTTTCGAATTTTCAAACACAGTCATAAAGATATTTCTAACCGCACTTAACCAGTATGCAAACAGATAAACCTAATAAACATGAATCCAGAAATGAAATAAGTAGAACAAATGAAATCAAATAATCAAATTTTTGGATAATTTCACCTGAGTGTAATGTCCACATGCTCGTCTATATCGGCATGATTTTGCAGAATAAGTGTAGTCCCTGTGTTCTTCTGTCCATAATTCCATAGCTCTAAAATATTGAGGATGATGAGTAGAAGTCAATTAAAATTGGTTACCTTTCCACTGTCGACGCTCCTGCAATATTTTGTCCAATGTAATTGAATGTTCCCTTTGGAAGTTTATCATAATTATGCCCGTATTGACACGACATCGCCAATTTTTAGGCATAACCTGCAATTTCAACATTCCATGTCTGAAAAGGCAATAATATCCTCAACACTGATCATCTATCATAGAATGCATATATGACTATGTATAACAGCATACACCTCCATGTATTTATCTTGTTGCTGTCAATCAGCATTGTGTCAAAGCAATGGTGTTATTTAAATCAAATCGAAATATGATACTAATTATCATGGGTATATAAAAACGATAGACAACTGTGATTAACAATTGTATCTCATTTATTAAACTGTCACTTATAAGCGATTTGATCACAAGCGTTAGGGAATCAGGGTAACAGCCACTCATTATTCAACTCAGTGTGAACAATATTAAGCGACACATTTTAACATTGGGGAAGTCAGTTTAAGCACTTTTGACATGCTTCTCACTACGAAAATCTATGAATGCTGAAAATTAACATGAATTATTTGACATGTATTTATCTTTAGGAAATATTAGTTTCAAAAACTGATTTCTCCAATTCCGCTACCTAGTGCAATAAAACATCATAAAAATTACAACCGCATACTTTCAAAATACTTGGTGCTTACATTTCAGTGGCTTGAACAGTTCGATGACAAGTCTGTGAACTGAAGCATAAAGCCCCCCGCTAATATATATCAGCTTTGTCTCCTTCAAAGAATCCACGATATATTTTGAAACGTAAGGACTTACCTGAAGAACAGTTCTCTCATGTATTGGAACACGTTGCCACCCGAAATATAAGGCCATTCCTCAAGTTAAGTAGGAACTTATAAGCTTGTAAACACCTTAAATACACACAAGTGTGGATAACAACACCAGAGGTCATATCTTAATCGATTAAAACAAATCGAATATGAAGAAATACATGTAATAGAGAGAGATGGAAGTTTTTGGTAGCCCAGGTTTTAAATACACCGTTACTCATTTAATATATGACAAATGATAATGATTAGTAAAGTTAGGCGTATTTTTTCGACTGTGTGTGCTACAATGCTTTTTCCTATTCTGACATACACGATTTTACCGGCAGTATCAGCTAAAATAAGAGCGGCATGGAAAACGGTTATAAACAGTAGGATTAAAGTATTTCAACAAACCAAGATGGCATCTAATATTGGTAAAAGTCACGTAGGGATGTGCAAATTTCCTGTTTAGCATAATGAAGATTATTTAAATTCAATAAATGAATAGGCATTATGGAAATATTTGAAATCGTTAACATTGTCATAGGATTTGAACTTACTCTTTCCGCGATAACAAGGGGCAATTGATAGGAAATGTTAATAACACAACTTAAGAATCAAAAGTACTGATCATTCATAGAATTATTAGGCGAATATTCTTGAAAAAAGACAGGGTTCAAAGTGTTGGAGATGGAAACGGAGTTTAGCTAAAAGCAGCATATCAGCAATGTAGTTCACGTGTAACTATAGAAAACACTTTTTCATGATAAGGCGAAAAAAGAGTAAGGTGAGTGACGCTCAAGTGAAATAATAAAATTTTCTAAACAGAACAAAATATATAAGAGAACACATTACCTAAGAATTTGTAAATTTAATCACTGAGGTAGCACAAGCTACATTGATATCTCTTTCTGTATACGTAGAATCGTTTCTAAACATTTGATGATGGCTTTCTTGGCAGAACGTTGAATGATAAGTTTCTTCGGCATTTAGATTGTTCCTAATGGGATGTGTTTTCAATAGCTGAGATGTAACTGCATTGTTTGATGCCTGAAAGCCTTTTAATCTCTAGTTATTTAGTATGAGTTCGAAAAGGAGGAAGTTATCTACCTATGCGTTTATTCCAATGTACGTGGTTGAGTACATACATTTAAACTGGTAGATTCAGTTGAAGGTAACTTAAGGTGGAGCATGTCCACTTTGATTGTCCTAAACTGGTTTTTATTCGGTATACAGATAAAAGGTTGACGGCTTGATACTTTATCAGTGCAGCACCCATTATGCACCTTATTCTACTAGTAATATCGTCACCTTCAGAGACGAGCTACAGAGAGACCTTTTCTCCGATATGCTAAAATCCACATTTCCCACCTTTTTCGACTAACTCTGGATATGCATTACCGTTCAGGTATTTTCACACAATGAGTAACTCTCCATCGGTCGTTTCCTATTGGAAAAACGTTCTTACACAGTCGAACAATGTTCACACAAATTAGATTAGCAACTAGGAAGGCAGGATCTTTTGAAGTGCAGATATAATTTCTTTCAGGTCTCTTTTCTTTAGATGTATCTTAAAATTTCACCGTCGGTGGCACAGTGTTAGACTTGCCGACATACATGGTCCGGGGTTCGATCCCCCGCCGGCGCACACCCGATATCTATGGTCGGCCTGAATTTGGGCTACGATATTATATATTAAATACGTGGAATATTAGACTCTAAGGCCAAGATAATGAAACTTATTTTCATTCTCACATTCCATCGTTAATCTTATATTAAGATGAGCATTACTGAGAAAATTTAATATTCGAAATGCACCAATTAAACAGGTACAAATGACAAATTTTCACCGACATACGTCTCACAGTAGTTTGTCTAACTGACTGTCGACTTCATCCTTGCTTATTCCAAGTTGTCCATAAAAACTGAGGCTAGAATCTAACCTAATGGGCTACCTACAGTGATTGGATCAGTTTGATGGTAGAGAATATTATCAAATTGAAACCGTGTGCCTTTAATACACATAAGCAGAGGCTGCTTTAGTTCCCTCTTTGATTGAGAAACAGCGTCGGCATGTACACCGATAATTTGTGCAGTTTCTTCTAATGGATTCTTTATAAACAAGAAAGACATATCAAACTACACCATAAATATATCTGAGATTTTCAGATGCTCAAATACTTTACCAAGTTGAAACCCGTCTTTCAAATTACAGATGGTTATACAGATGGTACAGACTGACTCCGACAGTTCTACTAGCCACCGGTCTACTTTGTAATAAAGTGTATCAGCCATGGATAGTATGTGTTCCATTATAAAGTCGTGTTTATGCATCTTTGGCAGGCCGTGTAGATAGAGTATTCAGGCTTCTCTTGGTTCCAGTTCACAATATGTGTTATTGTCAGTCAACTTCTTCAAAAGCACTTTTAATATCTCAGAAATTCGTCTCTTGATTTTTGACTCAGTTAAAACATTTTCCAATTGTCAGTTCTATATGTTGATGAACTGCTCAGAAAATAATTCGATTCTTTTTTTTAATGTGATCGCCCTTATGTATTATCACACCACCTGGTTTTTGTAAGTCACTTCATACATTTATTTATATAAGTCTCTTTAGAGATTTGTAATGTCCAGACTTTAGAAAGTCCAGAAGAATTCTCCAAATAATAAGACATGAGCTCATGTTATCTTGGTACATTTGCGGTTCTTGTCCTATTGAAGTATACCAACGGAAAGAACTGTATGAAGAATGCTATCCATTTACAAAATGTGTGTATATCAGCCTAACCGTCACTAGTGTTCATGAATTATAAGAAATTATAACTGGCTGTCTACTTGAACCAAAATCTCCTTTTCCGTGAATTATTTATTGATCCGAGTTACTTCTTCTGTTTCATTTGTAACCAGTGAAATATGTTCCCAGTTCGTATTATTTAAACTGGCCGATTTTTAAGTTATCATTTCAAGCGATCACTTTTCCTGTTCTGCAAAGGTTCGAAAAAGGATATCATGGTAGATGGCAGCGTGTTATGAAGCCAGTATACAAACGTGAATCGAATCAATATCCCAGTATTAGTAGGCATTAACTGTAGGTATTGGTGCGTCGGTGGTATAGCGGTTAGGACGCTCGCCGGGGTTCGATCCCCAGCCCACGCACTCCTTTACCTCGCTGAGCCAGAATTAATGCTGGTAAAGAGGTAAGGTTAGTCATAAGGCTAGCAACCCCATCCTGTAAAAATAAACACTGCTACAGAAACTTCAAGCCACTAGCTTGAAGCCCTATGTTCCAATGGGGAACTTCAAGGAAAAATAACTGTAGATATCGTGATTATTTCTCCTGATTTTACTTGTTAAAGTAGTAGTAATTATTTTGCTAGACGAAAATGCTCCAAAATCTCTCTCTATTCCGCATAAAATCATTGTTAGAAAAGTCACACAAAGCTGTAATTCAAATTTTCGTGTATTAATCTTCAATTTTGTCAATCAGCATTGTGTCATATAAGTGGTATTAAATAAAATGTCCATCTAAACTTTACTCTACAAATAATATTTACATAAAAATAATTGACAACCTTAACTTAGAAGTGTATTTAGTTAACTGACAGACTCTTTCAAGAGATTTACTTGTGGTGACCTTTATTTTTCTATGCCGTTAATGGTCAGGGTACTGCTACTCCTTATCTAGTGCAGTGTGAAAAATAGTATGCATCAGAGTAGGATGGCTTAAAAGCGTTATGGAGATGGCATGTGATAAAACTTCTTTGAAGTGTTTCCTGCTTAGGAAACGGTAGGGACCTGGTGATGCTGTTGAGATATGTTATACTACACCAGTCTCGCTAAACACAATTCTCTGAAGTACCTACTCAATTAGCACCTAAATTAACTTGTAATTATGGACATCAAAATATGAATAAGAAAGGTGTGATTCTTTAAAAACATTGTCTGGCGATTAATATTTGTTTTCTCCTTGGGCTCCGAGTAGAAGATCGAGGTTCAACAGCACCTTTCTATTAGGAGAGCTTTTTAAAAGTTACATATTTATGAAGCATAAGTGTTAAAATCATTTCGAGGAAAAGGTTTTAGAAACTGATCTGGCTATTGTGGTTGAACGTGAGTGTTACTAGCATAAAAGTAAGTGCATATTGGTATACGAGGCTGCTGGTCGTTTGGCTGTTAAATTGGAACTCAAAACATCCAAATCATGTATACAAACGTTGACTCATACACACATACACACACACCATTGTATACTGCATATACACATATGCTTTCATATTCAGTTATCTATGACCATGACCTTTTACTCAAACGTAATCTGATGAAAAGTACACTCTTTTTAAAGTCAATCTGAACGAAGAATATTCTTTTCAATAATTTCTCTTCAGGTTCTTACAATTATAAAATATAATATTTGTTGTCGTTACGATAAGGCCAGTTATGCGGCAGATACATTTTTAACGTAGAATAACAGATTAGTAGTAATGGGGTGTCAAAATCAATAGTCGTATTTGTGTGACAAACGTGCTAGGCTGAATTCGATTACAAAATAATGTAAAACGGGAGACAATGGTGATTAATCATAATAGATTTGATTAATCAGATTGACTTTTAATTCATAATATGGGAATTTTCGATACTATCAAATCTTTTTAAAGTGTTTAATAAAAAATAGACTAGTATATTCAAGTGTATATGAAAGTCTGAGGTCAAATTCTGATCACATCTCATACAGTTATATATGTCCAAACCAAGTTCACTTTTAACAGTTTGAAAAATTTGGGCATTGGGTGTATGATATTCATTATAATAAAGGTTTTTGTATTTCCCAATGAATGAAAAACAAAACGATATTGTTTTTACTGACGTTTCACTATTTAATGCTAATGGCTTTTCCAAAGTATTGCTAAACCAGAATTTACAAAATCTCAGCATATATATAACAAAGAGTTAAGGGGTGAGAAAATAGACTTAGGTCAAGTTAAAAGGACATATTGAAAGTTGTTTTTCATTCATTGGGAAATACAAAAACATTTATTATAATGAACATCTCATACAGTTTTGTTTATTACACATGTTGATACCTGTTTCATGATTCATATAATTGGACAAAGTTTTTCATAACAAGATATGTCCTTCTCATAAATAAACCTTTATTATTATAATAATCCCAGTGGGTGCATACTGCCGATGATTCCCAAACTAGGATGAAACAGCAACCGTCCAGTACTCCCTGGTTTTCAATGGTTCTCTAACTGATATCAATCTGTGATCAACTCGTAGAAGCCTTTATTATAATGAATATCATATACCCAATGCCCAAATTTTTTCAAACTCTTATTATGGTGATTTCGAAGTTCGGAACAGACTGCCGAACGAAAATCTGGATTTACTTATTTCATTTTCGCTGAGATTTTACAAAAGTCTACTTCTCACTCGGCGTCCAATTATTTTGGATCTATTCGGTCAAATCTTGATCACAGTTCATATGAACATATATAAGTTTATATCATTAAAATTCAGTTAATTCAGTTTAATCTATTTATTTTGACCTCAGCTGGCTAACAGAAAATGCATTACATAGTATAACCCTTTAGAAAATTGGTAGGATATTTAGCAACACTTAGGTTTATTAGGTAAATCTGAGACTGACACACAACGTTCCCCCACCCCCATAATGAAGAAATGTAGAACTCCAAAGGGAGAGTAACTTCGCAACAATTTATTCGGCATGAGTGAGTGCACCACTGCTATACACCATTATAGGTAATATCAAACTGAAACAGTCATAAGTTATGATCGGTTCATTGTACCAAACTGAAAGCAGATACGCCAGTAATATTTTTAACAGTATGCTCACTGTTACTGATTTCCTCATACAGAAATCTTCCATGAACAATTTAACTGCTGCATGAAAGATTTCGGGTAATGTGTAGTTTCACTGAAACACACCTAACACTATCTTTTCAGTTTAATGGTGATATACTGATGTAATCATTCACTCGCATGGGGTAAAGTCTGTTGGTAGGATACATTTTACCTGCACACCGATCAATGCGACACACATACCTAAAAACTGTCTAGTACAATAAAAAGTAAAGATCGAAGACATTGGAAAGAAATCTCTTTTGCTGAGCTGTTTGACAAGTTTGACACTATTTCTTCACCTAAATAAACTGTATGAAGCCAATCTATCAGACATATTTTCAAATGAATAGTAAGTTATTACAAGGCTCAAAACAAATTTTGGTTTACCGGAAATACTACAATCCTTCACGAAAAGTACTAGATCAAACACAAGACAAGTACACAAGAGTTCAATGTTTGACAGCTAGGATCGCATGAAATATTTCTGTGTGTACGTGTATTAAATTCCATAAACGGAGCTCTGTGATCCTATCTAGTTTATCTACTGTATATTCAATCTGTAACACCAGCACAACACCTCACATCAAATGGCTTCTCTACAACAAAAGTCTCTATACTTTCATCAGAAGCAAAATTTCACATGAATAACTGCAAGTGTACAAGCTCATGCAAATAGCAGTTTCCACCGATAAATACCATACGAAGTGTATTCACGAGCACATTTCAAACTTCCTCACAATTTCGTACGAAAACAATCCTGTATTCCTAACCTGTAAGTTGTTTGAACGAAAGAAGTAGAAGGTGGAAAAATATTGTGTGATTAGCTTTATTTTTAACAAAATGGACAGGACTTATGAGAAATGTAAGCGTTGTAACAAAGTTCGCTTTTTCCTGTGTACAATTACTTTCGAATGAGCATCATTGTCCAGTATTTCGTATAGAATACGTAAACAAACAGATTGATATATCCAAGTTTCTGCGCATTTTCCACCGGTGTAATACCACTGGGATGTCCTTCTCCTCCACTGCAAATTCCCTTCCCAGCTTCATATGGTGTTCCCCGAACACCAATTTATGTAATGTAAAAGAAAACAGCGCACGTGAAAGACAAAGATTACAAAATCTCAAGAAACGCTTCGACTTCACAATGTAATATTTCTTATAGAATTTCAACTCACCGTGCAGCATACTTGCATACAACGAAATAATTATGCCTAAATTTAAATGATTCTAGACGTCTGTAGACTGCGCACCCTATATGCGTGGTCTTGCTCGATACAATCTAAATGAAGAATATATAAGGGATGGGCAGTTGTCAGGGAATATTAATGTTAATAATCGTTATTTCATCCTAGTACCTAACTAACAAGTCAATTAGGTTGAATGCATCCAGCAGTGTGAACTGAAAACACTTGAGTACACTGATCGTTAGCCAATCATTCCCTTAGTGGGCGAAATGACTGTCAGGTACTTCGATCACCTCAGTTCATTCAGTAAACACCGCTGCTTAATATGAGATTCAAAGAAGGACCGAAAGACTGAAGTGTATAAGATAAAGAAACAAAATCGTATCATTTAGCAAAAGAAGACATCAAAAATATCATTTTGTTCCTGCTATTGAAAGTAAATGGCTTGATGTTTCGCCCAAGAAACTTTAATCAACACAGGCCTATTAATTTTACTATCAAACATGTTTTGATCAGTTAAGTAAGGTTCCTTCTTAGTAATATTTGAATTATACTGGAGTGTTTGTGAGAAAATATATATGTAACGGATATACGTCCCCAGTGATATACATGTGGACGTAGTACTATATAATCGAAAGTAGACCATGATTGACGAGATATTTCAGAAGGAAATAAAAGTACATTAAGTTGATTTACGACGAAGAACGTAGATTTCAGAATAAAGGTTAATGTCATCTTAAAGTAGACTGCAAACATTGTGTTTTCGTTGCGAGGAAGCGTAATCTTTTCATGGCTATAGGAGTTTAGACCAGCTGTGGATACATGAATGGAAACTAGGAATAATGGTTTCCAGCGTGGAGCATTAAGCTGCATGAACGCATTGATGATATTACATAAACTTGTGTTCAATTTTTTCTCAATAGTTCATTGATTTCAGAAGATATTTCATTGCCGACGAATACAGCCTAGATACATACTGACTTTCATCTTATCCCATTGCAAAATTCGTGAGCAGTGTACAATGAAAAAGTTTTGAGATGTGATGCTCAGAACTATTAAACTATCAGGTGTGTAGTTAAGTATTTTGTGTGTGTGTGTGTAACTAACTGGTTCATTTGTTTTCAGCTTTCGGGAAACTTGAGATATGCAATCCCCTCCCAAACAGACACTGGCCCGCTTTAGAACCTGTTAGTCTTGAAGACAGAGGTAAGACAAGGCTGCCTACTATCACCGATGGTGTTTGTGACAGTGCTAGAGAAGATCATGGAACATATCATGGGAAACGAGAAGACAGACATGCGTCGAACTCCACAAGATCTGAGAATTGCAGATGATTCATGTGTGGTGACATACAAACTAGAATTTCTACAGGCGAAAACTGACAAGCTGACAGATTAGGCCAGCAGCGAAAACAGGACTCCAAGTGAAAGTGGAGAAGATAGAGATGACGGAGGTAATCGACAAACAACAGCAATCACAATCATCCTCAACGGAATAATTTTGAACAAGGTCACAGCTACATGGGAAAAGCAAGACGGACCTTCGTTAATCTGAAATCAGTGTGGAAATCCTCTGACCTCGGCATAAAGAACAGGATTCGGACTTTCAGCACTAATGTCAGTCAGTGCTTCTTCATGGTTTATAGACCTGGTGCGTCAAGAAGAGCGTTTTCAACAGGCCACCTCCAACATACTTCACTTGTTGCCTTCTCTGACTCATTACTGGTCAAAAAGGATACTCATTAAGGAACTGTGGTAAGGAAGCTGACAAGAACCTATCGTCCGACGAATACACCGAAGAAAATGGACATTAAGAGATGCTGAGTAGACTGTTGAGAAATATCACACTCGACGCGACAGCTGGAGTGGAACTCAAATGGAATGTGGTACGTTGAGCTTCCGAGAAGTTAATGGAGGTGATCGTATGAGGTGGCGATTAGAAGTTATGGGCAAGGATGAAGACAGATAAAAAAGACTGCGAGTAAAGGGATGGAGTGGAGATGTGCTGCTAAGGCACTATGTTCCACTCAGAACTTGAGGGAATAACAATAATTATGAGCCTATGAAGCGGTTCTTCATTCAGTCACTGATGTGCACTGATGGCGAGAGAGTCTATAGTTGTGACTACACTGACAGAGAGCGTATTTTACTTTACAATGGCTCATAAGTAAGTCTAAATTAAAATATGCTAAAGGATTTCTTCCTCCGGACTATTTTATCGCCACTGAAGCATTAGAGCGAGAAACCGATTAAACTTCATTCATGTAAGATTTGGTCATTTGAGTAATGTAATTCTTATAAGCATTGTAACTTCAGATAGTTTGTGGGTGGTGAGAACCTGTGAAATAGGATGATCTCATTTTATACTGCAAATTGGGTCTTTGTTTGTTGAAATATTTTACCACATTATGTGGCATAACTCAGGCTAGTATTGAGTACTGTGGGGTTGATTTTTAGGAAGAGACGTCAGTAATACAATGAAGCCAAGATTTTAATTCCAGCCACCTCGACCGGAATCTGACTCACAGTGAGGAGTGAGGAATCATTTCAGTTTTAGTGGTCATTACCACTGACATTGGGCACCACATTTAGTAAAGTTGTGAAAAAGTAAGTATTTTGTGTTGTAATGAGGGATGAAGGCAGAGGTTTTACCACGAAAATTTTCTACATTGTACGAATTTATTCTGTATTCAGTATGTGTTTCGAAGTGATTATTGTGATGTGACAAGCACAGTTTAGGATGCATCGGAGCGTAGATTAATCCTGACTTGGCATAAACTTCCCCAGGCACTGTTTTGATTCCTGTATTAATAACTTACCTATTTAGTTAACTTTCTTAACCGAGAATAAACCCTGTTGAGAAGCTGTACGCTAGCTATTCAGAATATAGCGAAAACATTCATTCAGACATCTGCTCCTGTGTAGCCAGTTACATAGGCCGCACAATTAGGCGTGTTTCTCGTCAGATTTCCGAACATCATCCTGCGTGGTTAAGTAAGGGATGAACAAAATCCATTCGTAACGCTATCCTATCTCATCTTGTGGATGCAGAACACAAGATTTATGTTAACGAGGCTTTCAAACTCATTTACTGCATACCAACTAATCTCAGCTTCACCTTAAGACTTCGTCTACTACACATTACTGAGGCCGTTGTGATCAATATTGAGAATCCTAACTTATGTATCCGAAAGAAGCTGGTTCAGCAGACACTCTCCTTACCCTACTGGCCATCAAGGTTCTAATGATCCTCAGTTTGTTGTGGAAATTTCCTTAATTTTATTTGATATTCTATTTGCTACTACATTTTCATGCCTATTATAACTAAAGCGTCTTTCTTGAACTGTAATTCCATCGACCTTAGTTAACAAATCGATAGTATTTGAAAAACACCAATATTGTTATTCACGACTATTCTGGAATATTCTATGTACACAAACATACACAATACTGTAGAGGCAGAAGAGGAAATTGTCGCAAAGGATATTGTTTGCTCAGGTTCCTTGTTTATTCTGAATCGTTAAATTTTTGGCTACTTGGTTGTAAATTCTGCTTAATCCGATAGGTAGCTCTGAGGACCAGTCAGTAGTTTGTGAAATAATTTCCAATTTTCATTTCCTGATATTTTCTGAATGTATATTTCCAGTTGATCTTTACTGATTCATTCACTTAGTCTCCTCATAATAAGCTGCTCGATGTATTATTATCATTGTTCTTATGGGTTCCTAGTGGAATATAGGGCTTCAACTCCATGCCTCCACTTGCTTCTATATTCTGCTGTACTTTTCACTTGCATCAATGTTAGTCCATACTGTTTCAGTTCCTCATCACACGATCTCCTCCATGTCACCCTTGCACCGACGAACAACTCGCCGCTTCCCTTTTGGGTTCCACTCGAGCATTGGCCTGACGCGCGATGTCACCCAACGGCCTCCTCAGCGAGTGTCCAATCCATCTCCACTTTCTCCTGCATATTTGTTGAGCGATTGGTTCTTGCTTTGTTTGTTTCCATAGTTTCTTGTTGGTGATTCTTTCCTGCCATCTGATCTTGAGTAAAGAACGAAGACAGCTGCTGATAAAGGTCTGCAACCTGCTGGAAATATTCTTTGTGACCCGCCAAGTTTCTGATCCGTATAGAAGAACTGACTTGACGTTTGTATTGAAAATCCGAATTTTGTTGTTCAATGTAGCCCAATGAAACAACAATGTCGTAATGCAATTTAGTTTCACTGAATAGTTGAAACAGAGTATCAAGATGATATGTCCTCCTGGTTGTCATGAGCAATAGAATATCGATCAAATCAGCCAGCAATATTCTATGGACAGATCAATTTGATCTAAACAGCAGATGGCACATTCACATAGTTTGACGACATGTGGCTGCATAATAAATATTTATTCATCCTCCTTATGATTACGCGTACCTGTTGGTAAGATGGTGGATGGTAGGTAAGAAAATCTAAGCAAAATGCTAAAAATAAATCCAGCAGTGGATCTTCGACTTCACTTATTTCTCCCAGTTACACTGGTGTAAAATACAAGAAAGGTAGATAGTTCGTTAACGTCGCCTAGTTTATTAGCTTGTTAGTTTACTAACTGGTACAAAAGCCAGATAAAGAGGGAGGGATGGGCGTAGAGCTAGGGACCCTACACAACCGAAGCTATCAAACTTCTAGAGAAAATTCAACGCACAAACAATGTTAAGAACACAAAAATTGGAATATCAATCTTATTCTTCGCTGAAATAGGAGAGGCAAAATGACACAGTGGGATGTTGTAACCCGCCTTCGGAAAGCCAATCAGCCAACCGATGTATCTTCTCTCTCTCTGAATGAAAGGAAGAATAAGAATATGGGAGTGGAATGCATGTACAATATACGAGGCTAGCTGAGAAGGCTGCTCACGTAGCCAACGAAATGAGAAGATACGGCATAGAAGTGCTGGAAATCTGCTAGAGCAGATTGAGTGGATGTGGACTGTCAAAATTGTCGACTGGAGAGTCAGTAATCTACTCCTCTCTGGTCACCAAGACGACAACCACGAGTACACTGTTGCAGAAAGTGGCTATCATGATGTCACCAGCGACAGTAAAAGCCCTAATGTGGCGGGAACCAATTTCATCCTGCAGGATCATGACAGCAAGATTCAACTCAAAAGCAAGGAAGGAATTGAAGGTTACAATCATTCAGTGCTACGCACAATGATACAAACAACGCGGGGACAAGAGAAGAAGAAAAGGGACTTTTATAGATAAACATAAACAGTAATGGACAACGTTCGGATTGGTGACAGCAAAATCCTCATGGGTGATATGAATGCAAACCGAACTGAGAGTAGACAATACAGGAAGAGAACTCCTCATTGGTCGAGATGCATTAGGTGAATAGAATGAGAACGAAGAACTCTTCTCAGACTTCTGCGCTTCCATTGACTTGGTGAACGGAGGCAGTGTGTACAACCACAAGGATATACACAAGGCCAGCGACATGGATTTCGCCTGACGGACACACCACAAACCAGATAGACTTCAACTCGATGTCGCTCAAGAAAGTGGAGATGCAACCAGCCTGCTGGATACAAGGTCGATTGTGAGAGAAGATGTGGGGTCAGAACATCATCTAGCTAGTTGAAGGAACCTTCAAGTCGAAGCTGAAATTCTTCAGAACAACTGTAAACAGACCACCTTAATACCAGTTTTACTATTCAGGAACTGAGAGACAAAACTACAGCGGATGCCTTCACTACAGTTATCAGATCAGAGCAGAGTCGGAGACACTACGTGGCATCACTGAGGAGATCTGCGTAGCAGAACATCGGAAGTAACTTTCTGAAGGTGATGTTCAAGGGAACGTGCACCATGGTTTTAGGAAGAATGAAGAGACACGACAAGGAATTACTCTCCACAAACAGCTATCTGGAAGCTTATCGAAGATAGGAGAGGAGAATAGTGAAATAGAAGATGACTCAATGCGAAGATGGACAAGAGAAGGAGAAGCTGAGTTCAATGTACGCTGCACTGAATAAAGAAGTGAAGAAGAGTGCTAGGAAAGACAAAAGACAATTTTTCGACACACTGGTCGGCAACTGAAACAAAACACACAGGTTGCAGGCAAAAGAGACCTGAAGACATTACGTGAGATAACGAGGTCTCTATCCGGAAAGATATCAACGCAGATGGTGAAACGCATAAAATAAGATGTTCAAGGGAGTCTGATTCCCAAGGAGGAGGAAGAAATAAAACAGTGTGCTGATCACTTTAAAGGACTCTTGAATTGACCATAACCTGCAACTCGCCCAGAAATACCACCACCTCCAAAAGCACTCACACATCCGCCTGCCAGTGGACACCAATCCTCCAGCGAAAACAGAAATCCTGAATGTGATCAAACGACTGAAGTTCAGCAAGGAAGGCAGCAGGGTAGCCAGACGGAACTCTCCCGAAGCACTGAAAACGAAGCCAGAGGCTGCAGCATATGTCCCCACACCATTATTGCACAAGTTTTAGAAGGAGGGAATGGGCCATCCGACTGTAAGAAAGGCTGGCCACCTTGTCAAGCTGCCAAATGATTGAGACTGTCACCTGACTCTGCAACAACTGTTGTGTAATAATGCTTTGCTCCACGCATCATCCTGGAGAGAATGAAAGTTGCACTGGTTGCAGAAGTCCGCCAGCTAAAAGAAGATGGATACAGGAAACACCTATCATATGCTGATCAAAATGCAACTCTACGCATCGTCATCACAGAACAAAGCATAGAATGGCAGCCATACCTCACTCCACCTCAACTTCATCGACTTCGAAAAGGCATTCGACAGACAGTGTTGACCGAATTAGTGGTCTACCATTAAACATACTTTGAGGAATACTCAGATATATTCTACTCCACTCCTCCTTCGAGCCAAAAATCATCCTGGTCTATATATTAAGGGAATCGCCTCATGCATATAAATGCTTGCAACAGTGTTCTGGAGACAACCTATTTCATTCTTTTGTGTTCTCAGTTGAAAATAAAACTTCTAAATTCAGCCTTTGAAGTTTTGGTGTTTTTATGGAGTGAGTTTGCTAGCCACACGTCAAAACATCCCACTTTTACGGACTTACCACCGTATAAAAACATATTTAAATACGCATAAATATGCCTGAATCCATCTGTTCCAGTGAGGCATAGCGATGATGCACATGACTATATTGTTTATATCGGTGCTTCTCGTACAACCAGGATCAGGATATCCGTCCACAGAACAATCCAAATTACTGGTTTGGCACAACAATGTAAGAGCAGCGGTGAGCAGTTGCAGAATCGGTGGACAGCCCCCAAGTAAAACTCCACTTCGTTCATTAGTAAGTGGATTAATTCTCTTTTTGTGACTGTATGTACTTCATGTCGATCTCTATAGCTACAAATCAAGTCTTTCCATGATATGAGACACCTGTGAATAAGGGAATTCATTTATTTGCATTCATCTCTCGTATAACCTCTAGCTATGCAGTTATGCAATTAATATTCAGGAAACGCTTAGTTATCATTTTCATTTTAATTTATTTCAGACATGGGATAATCAGCTAGCAGGTTATGCTGCAGACCTGGCTCGTACTTGCAACTTCAATCATGACTACAGGACACTTCCAAAGGATAGGTTCAGTTACATTGGGCAAAACATTGCAGCAGTCTGGTCATTGGAACAGTAACCTAATTAATTTTAGTCTTATTAATTGTACTCAAAATATTAGGGCAATGAAAATGTGGACAGATGAGTACATGGACTACAGTTATTGGGGAAATTCATGCAGACATGGAAAACAATGTGGACATTACACGCAGGTGCAGTGGTGTTAAAGTTAAAGTTGATTACCCCTAATTCTCCAGTTCCAATTTCTCTGTCATTGAATTTATGATTATTATACTTATCTGTGTACATTTTAAATAACGGTAGCTGGAAATATCCGTATTGCTTTAAATGACAAAGAGAAGTAAGCTAGTTCCAGTAAATGTCTTTAATGCCTTACATAGTAAAAGACAGTAGTGAAGAAGTCAGTTAAATCTATTAGGATTTGAACGGTCTACATATTTTGCAAACATATTGCCTACTTGACTTGTGAATATACTTGACAGGATTGTTTTACTGTTGAGGGGAATCTAACAGTATGCAGAAATTTGTTATCATGTGTGCACATAGTTGCAACCACCATCTGTGTCTAAGTACGGCAATATATTCGTCAATGTGATGAATTGATGAGTAAATCTCATCATACGCTGGAATAATATGTTAACCGCAAGTACAGAGGAAAATTACTCACTAGCTGATACAGATCATTGGTTCTATATGTGGCCAGTTGTCGTCTTATTGTTGATTTATTCTAAGTTCTACCTGTGAATTTTTTAATATGATACGTTAGTTCTTAGGATATTACATGTATCTACTCTCTGTCAAGGTTAATCAATGCTTAGCTTTCGGTGGTGACAGTTAATCACAATCTTACTGAGTGAATTCCAGTACCCCATGGCTAACGCCAATGCCTTACCATAAAATCAGGTTATGTTGCATATTACGTTCAATGAATTCAGAAAGGCACTAGTTTACAATTCATGCAACAGGCATTTTCTCATTTGCTGCTTACATTCGACACTTTCTTCTGACAAATGCATAAGTAACTGTAAGCGACATAACCTTGAGATGACATTTCCATTTCTGCGTAATGTTTGTGAGATTGTAGTTATTCTACCCTATTTTAAGAAGCAGCTCACCACATATTACTAGATAACTCTTTCTTTCTTTCTTTTGAAGGAAAGTGTCCAATTAAGGAGCTCATATTGCACAAGGTGTAAAGTGATTATCATATGCCAAGATATTTGTACTTATGGTGTTAAAATAATTCCATACATCAATACTGCATTAATGATCATTAAACAGCACATGCATACAAGATTCAGAATACTGCTAAACTTATCGACATTTCCCTCACCATATTCCACGTTTCATGCCACATAATGAATCATCTAATTCAATTCTGTGGTAATATGTTCTCGAAGTTATTGAAGTTGCTAACTGCTCAACTTTGTTTATCATTTAGATTGTGTGGGCAAGCACGCAGTACATGGGATGTGCAATTCATGACTGCGAAGGGGTGAGCAGCTTTAAAGCTAAATTTTATGTTGTATGCAATTACGCACCAGGGTGAGTTGGAGGTTCATATCAGTTATTCAGTTCATAATGTTTGAAATTACCTTGAGTATTTAATGCGAATCTTGCATATTTATTCCTTTTTTAAACTCAAAGTGGGAACATTGGAAGGCAATCGCCTTATGAAGCTAGGCGTGAAACTTGCAGAGGAGATGGTAAAGATCCTACTGGTATTATCCCGAACCAACGAGAAAGCAGACCTCAAACTACTAATGTCAGACCATTTCGTCCTGTTACCACGCCCAGAGGTAATGCCAGACCACTTCGTCCTGTTGTTAGACCCAGCGGAAATAACAAACCAACAATTTCTGTTATTAGACCCAGTGGTAGTAGCAAGCCAATAAATTACGCTGAGAAACCACGCGTATTTTACTTAAAACCACCAAGTGGTCATAACAGACTATCATACAACCACAGAGTAAAAACATATTATTTTACTATACCTGGCGGCAACTTACAGAATCTGTTTGGAACTCAGC
Source organism: Trichobilharzia szidati (assembly GCA_944472155.2). Taxonomy (NCBI): domain Eukaryota; kingdom Metazoa; phylum Platyhelminthes; class Trematoda; order Strigeidida; family Schistosomatidae; genus Trichobilharzia; species Trichobilharzia szidati. Next base: position 63,013,096 of record OX235276.1, read on the forward strand.
CACGGAGTGGTCACAATAACAACAACAACAACAGGCCAACATCTATTATCGCCAAGCTTGGTTCAGGTACCGGCGTACAAACCTGGACTTATACAAGTGGAGGTCGACAATCAACACGATTAACACTACCACATGTATTGTCGAAGAAAAAAACCATGTCAGTACCAGTAATGTTCTAGAGTAAATAAACTTTGCTTACGACACAACGTTCTTCATACATCTGTCTCGCTCATTTGAAGAATTAAGCTAACCACAAAATTCTCTTTTGAACTTCAGTTTTGTTAACTTGAAAACAATTATAATAATGGAATAAATGTCTACAATATAAAATTGTATTGAGAATGGAAATGCATTTTTGATTCATTTTGGCGTAATTTTTTGTCAGTGGAAAGCACTGTCTTCAGCAGCCTCAGAATAAGTGCTTTCAGTTATACCTAAGTCCACAGATATTTGATAAGCGCATTTCTTATCACCAAAGTGAACTGGGGCTTCTCCACGTGCGCCTCTGAATATCTAAACAACTGCAGAAATAACGCGAATAAATTCGAGTTTAGGTCTTCTACAAAAGTGTAGAAAGCATCTTGAGCATTTGTTTTTAATGAGAGAAATCGGTTTTGATGACTTCTGCTGAAATCAGACTAATTCGCTTATTTTGAGTGTGTAGGAAGTCGAAATTTCAAATGATCACTTGTTATCGCATCATCACGGATTTCTTGCTCACTGCATGAAGTAAACGCGAGTTACTACAAATATGATGACTTTTTCAATACACAAATAAACATCACTTTATTTTCGAACTTCGCAAAAGTTATCAGTTTAGTGTTTATAATCTGTTCACTTTCCTCATAGAAGCACACATAGACAAAGTGTCATTTAAAGTAATTCCACAACAAGGAGTCCTCCTTAATTAATATATGTAGCAGTTTCGTAAAGGAATAAGGAAATAGGATTAGTATTCAGCTTTCCATCACATTACGTCTCCGACACCTTCCAAATCAGAACCATACTTTAGGCTTCAAAGTCATCTACAAGGCAAAGAGTAATTTACCCAAATCCCTACGTACCCGACCCATCTGTATTGCTGAAGCTTTGGCTATCGAAACAGAAAAGCCAGATCTCTGTGTACAGAAAAAGTTCATTCAACCCCTCCAACCTTCATGGTCCTAATCCCTCTATGCTAAAGTATGGTAATCCCCAATCATATTTTAGCTCTACCAATTTTTCATTTTTTTCATTTTTGTCTATTCATTTGTATACTCTTCCTTATTAAGTCAATTGTTACTATTACTTTTCTCACTTTTAATTGTCCCCGGTATTATTTCACTTGTTCCACTTGTCATTCTAAATCAATTCCTTTATGCAACGTTAAATTCTATGCTATTAAATTTCACACAATATTACGTAACGTTTTTATTTTAATCGATTTGTCTGCTAATCTTATAATTGCACACCTTTTTCAAGTTCTATACATCCTATGAATTATTACATATATCACACAGTGAAACAGTATTATTTACTGGACGACGTTTCGAACAAAATTTATTGTTCATAATCACATCAATTGTGTTTATAATTTAGATGGAATTTGAGATGCCCACTCAATTTCCTGTGCCAATCAAATTTTGTGCGATTGCAGCGTTCGAGGATTGACTTCCTTGTATCAGTGTGTCAAGAAAATATAAGAGGGTGAAACTAGCCGTCAGCCATTTTGGTATGACTGTTAATCCACTTGTAGTGAGGCTAACGAATTTCCCAGCTAGTCGATTCGCTAGCCTTCTCTTCCAACGAATATTGGCATTAATAAGACAACAGCAACGCGATACGGTATCGCCAGAACCGCGTTGCATGTAGAAAGGATGAGAAGTGTGACTGTTCATGTGGATGGCAGTTTTACTGTCTCCCATCGACAGTGAAGGTGATTGACAGCGACTGCGTATATGCATATTTTCAAATAACCATTGATTCATTTTAAACAGTCAACAAACAATAGGATTTCAGGGGTCATAAGTGAAGTGAGTGAAATACAAACAACAATGCACACTGAAATGCAGAACTACGGTCTAAATGTCAGATGGATGCGTAATTTGGTTATCTCAGTGTTTCTCCTTACAAAGATAAATGTAAAATGACATAACACTGTATTGTTAACAAAGAGCAGGAATTGTTATTTCGAAGTGATCTGAATTCACTTCATTTCTTAACCTTTGACAAATGCGATAGATTTGGACTGTAACAGGTGAAGATTTCAGTGTCATAATTGTAGAGTATTTCCGTGTAAATCTCAGCGTTTGTGGATGCAAATGAAGCCTCTTTGTCAAAAGTGTCAGAGAAGAAATCTCTGTTATGTATGTATATAGATATATATCGATTTGGATGACTATTTCCATTTAAAGTAATCCAACAACGAAGACAATGTGAATTGTCAATTGTTTGTCTGTTTGTTGCGATTCGATCGATTTGCAGGTTGATCATGGATTGAATTCAATCAGAGAACCACTGAAATCCAAGGAGTACTGAATAGCTCCTGTGTCCTTGTTTGTGATCGCCAACTAACTGCTAAGCATCAAAGACTACACTAGGGGTCGAAGTCAAAGCATTCTGTCAACAAAAGTATCTTGAAATCCGAGCAAGACAACATGTGAAAATTAGTCTAATTCGCACTATTGACCGAATATACGATGACGTTTTCCGGTATCTGTGACAAGCGTGGTCTACCTAATTAGGTGTATGGATAGATATTCATCGAAGACACTGGCTCTTGGTCGCGCTGTATCTGGGACACTAGCTGAATATCATGATGGCTAAATGGCTGTTGAGTACTCCTTGGTTCTAGAAGGTTCTCCAAATGAAGTCAGTCCATGATCAAACTTCAAATTTGGATTGCATTTTCACAAGTATATAGATGAAGGGGCATTTACATGAGAATCAATTCGCCTACACAACGTCTCGATGTTATACATGGTAGACAACTACAAACCACCGTAAGTACTTTAGATGCTTCAATTCAATTCAGTTATATACAATTATTCCGTAATTTTCGAATTTGCTTACAATTATGTATGTACTGAGAGAATAATTTGGATTCCCCCTGAAATTAGAAATTCATACGACCTTATTTATCGACATAACAACGGAATCCATTTCTCAGAAACTGTCGACCACCAATATATGGACTTTATACGATAATACTGTCGCATAATAGAATCATTGTCATTTTAAAGAACGTTTCTAACTGTGCATGTTAAAATTAATATCAAGTTTTCAAATTTCGCAGTTATTTTGAGTGAGTGATTGAGTGAGTAACACTTCATAATCGGTTTATTGAATCTTGTCGTGTTACAGCCTGCACACTTCCCTGCTGTGTTGCATTCTATAATTCACCCTGTGTTTGATGTTTGGTGATAGTGGGCATAACATCATCATCATCATCAACAGTTGTGAGAGAGTGAAACACTCAGTGTGTCAAAATTGGCATACCAGCTAACCAATTGCACGTGAAGCTGTGAGCTGTTAATTGACTTTATGTCCCAATCAGTATGAGTATCAAAATTCAATGGGATTTTCACAACAAAACTCAGCTGATACAATGGTGATTGGCAGAGATAAAATGACTATTGAGAAGTTTATGGATGATAAGCAGATAAATGAATATAGTGTCGAGACTGATAATACGGAGAATATTCGACAAGCAATACATTCTCTTCAGACGTTATGCAGTGAATCTGTGTTACGCATAATATACTTGTTGGGGATGGTTTTCTTGACGATGGTTTTGACATTATCGTTTGTGGTCGCAGAGTCTCAATTCACTGGATGATTTTAATGCTACTGTTTACTATTAGACTAATGCAATCACAATAAAGTCTATTAAATGAAAGTATGAATTATCTATTTGCCGTTTGCATGGTCAAGCAGTTAGGGTAAACTTAATGAGACCAAGTATGGCTGTCGACTTATGGGGCGAACGATTTGTTAACCAAATTTAAAGGACCCACTTTACTCTTAGAATAACAATGCACAACCATCCGTGTGCAAGAGTTTCTTTGGGGAGTACTTCCAATAAATATGATGAAAGTAAAGTTAGAGGAGGAAAGAGACGAGTACAAGTGCTGCACTTTTGTTTATGTGAAGCAGATGCAAGTAATTATGTTTCTCAAAGATACAAGTTTAGTTCAGGCATTAAAAGCACTACAATTGTCATGGGAAAGACACTAAACCCTGATTTGTGTGAACCACTTTGTCGAATTTCGCGTCCACGGATCATAAATTCTGATTTCCATAGAACCACAGCAATTTGTTTACATGCAGTGAGTAGAATCAGTGCGAAAATTTTCCAAATAATGCCTAATGAGATAAGAGAAAACGACGACTGACTCAGGTTAATGTTGTGCAGGTATTCTAAACAAAGATTAATAAAGACTTTGTGAATTCTGATAATGACATGCAATGAATACACCTATGACAGTGTGGACTATATCCAGGCGTTTCTCCATCAGTTGAATTTTAGGCATCTCGATGACACCAAACACGAAATTTGCTACTCCCTCCGTGGCTTTCACCAACACAAGCGGACTTCTCGATTTGTCGAAATATTTTGGTCTCACTGTTTTAACTATTCTTCAGTTTGACGTTATTTCAGCTAACGTTGCTCTCTTAGTGAAATAGTATGTGTCAGAAGAAGAAAAGATGTCACGGCCCATAGAATCGAAACAGCTACTGAACGTTACGGAAGAACCCGACTAATTTCATCATTACTTATCACTTTGTTCAGTCTCGACGGACACCAGTACTGTCATTTTCATGAGATCTTACATTGCTGCATGAGTCCATAGTGTGTAACGAGAATGATGAGAAATGATAGGGGTACACTGTTTGTCAGATATGTTCCGTTCCATTGTATACATTTTATATTGCTACTTTGAGAAACTTAGAAGGGCTTTGGCTTAGTTGTAATTTTCTGAACTGCGGTCGACGTTATGATATAATTCTGTGAGGTTCTGTAGTTCATTCTATTCTGTGGTTTTCATTCCATATAGAGTTGGGACGTCAGACGATATCAGAAGAGTACTCAATAAGCGTGACATCAGAGGTTTCTTCGAAACCACATTATCCACATAAAAGACCGAATCTCAAAAAATTCTCTATTTAATTGTGTCCATGAAATGAAATGCTTTGAATGTGATGCGATATACATCGGCCAAATATCGTGAGAAATCATAATCAGAAGAAGTGAACACCCAAGAGCATCTGTTCGACCACCGAGAAATCCAAATGAACTGGAAAATCTTGAAAAATCATCAACCATAGCTCGTCTACGTGTTATAGAATCAGGCCACAAAATTGATTTTGATAATATTGAAATAATCCAGAAAAGCTTCAGAAATCACAAAGAACGTCTAATATCATCAGAAGCACTTCATATCAAGTGGAATCCAAATTGTCTGAACTGAATAGGAATGATGGACTAAAACAGAAGTTGACCTGGTTACAACACCCCCTTCTCCATGAATTGAAAAAGACAACACGAATGTGATGCGCACTCTCATTATGTAAACACACGCTGCTTTTATAATCTTATACACTTATCAAATCCAACAATATACACCTGGTTTTGTTGTCTTTACCAATTGGCCAGTTTGACAACGGAAAAATGACCCCATGCTGAGGAACGATGATCAAGTTGTTATATGTAAGCTGAGATTTCGTAAATTCTGATTTAGCAATACTTTGGAAAAGCCATTAGCATCAAATAGTGAAACGTCAGTAAAAACAATACCGTTTTGTTTTTCATTCATTGGGAAATACAACAAAATCTTTATTATAATGAATTCTGTAGTTCGCATTTTCAACAATAATGAAAATAATCATAATAATATTAATAGTAAATGGGTTGAGTATGATTTGAAGGAAGGACAAAAAGGCAATTGGAACACATAGACAGCTTTGGAAAATATGCTCAAACTTATCGTCAAACTTTTCAAGCCGTTGAGATGTAAGCACTGTGTATTTAAAAGAATGCGGTCGTAATTCTCAAAATTACAGGAACAATTACTTTGGTATCTTCTTGCACTGTGTAGGGGAGTTGGAGTTATAAAAATTTATAGCGAAATTAGTTCGTGAAACTCGTGTGTTTTAAAAGTAAATATTTGTCGTATAATTTGTATTAGCCTTTCGACTTCCATAGGTTTCCTTAGCAAGAAAAAACATTTCAAAAACGCTTTAACTAATTTCTGCATGTTAAACTGTCATTTTCTATCGCTGTTCATGCTGAATTAGATAATGAGTAGTAAGTAGCCTTATTGGCAACCACCTGTGAGAAAATGAAAAAAAACTCTGTTTCTTATAGGCGGCACTTTAATCAATGAAATACAATTGTAACTCAAAGCCGTTCATCTTTTTTACCAACCTATTATACCTACTGTCATGTTACGATTTGATCTAAATAACAACACTAGGCTGATTGATACATTGTGGATTGACAGAAACAAGATAACTTCATGGATGTGTATGTGTTATCCATATTGAGATATTCAGCAGTTGACATTACTTTCTCAGCAGTCAGCATCTGAATTTCAGGTTTGCATTAAATTAACTTTGCCTAGTTAAGTAGCTCGCTAGTTTTCTAGCCGGTTCCAAGCTCGGGGAAAAAGGGAGGGTTGGGCGTAAGTCTAGCAACCCCAAACCACTAAATCCTTCAAACCTCTAGAGAAACTTCAGCACACAGAAAATATATTGAAAATACAAAAATTTCAAATACAAATCTTATTCTTTGCTCGAATCCGGGGGTGGAATGAGGCGGGCTGGTGAAAGCCTTCGGGAAGCCACTAAGCCGACCGATGTTTCTTCTCTCGATGAAAGCAAGAGTAAGAATGGGCACATGAAATGTCCGTACAATGTACGAGGCTGGCTGCGAAGGCCACCCAGGTAGCCAAAGAGATGCGAAGATATGGCTTAGAAGTACTGGGTATCTGCGAAAGCAGATGGAATGGATGTGGATTGACAACATAGTAAAAGGAAGAGTCAATAATCTACTCCGGTCACCCAGACGACAACCATGCACACACTGAGGAGTGGCCATCATGATGTCACCAGTGGCAGTCATAGACTTAATTAAGTGGGAACCAATTTCATCCTGCAGGATGATGACAGCAAGATTGAACTACAAGGAAAGGAAGGTAACAGTTATCCAATGCTACGCGCAATGATACAAACAACCCGGGGACAAGAGAAGAAGAAAGAATTTTACAGACAACTATAAACAGTAATGGACAACATGCCGAATAAGGACATCAAAATCCTCATGGGAGTTATGAATGCCAACCGAACTAGGAGCAGACAATACAGGAAGGGAACACACCAGGGGTTGAGAGTCACTGGCCCAGAGAAATGGATGACAATGAAGAACTCTTCGCTGACTTCTGCGACCTCAATGATCTGGTGATCGGAGGCAGCGTGTACTAACACAAGGACATAAACAAGGCCAGCGACATGGATTTCGCCTAACGGACATACCAAAAACGAGATCGATGATATGCTGTCTCATATGCAACTTATCATTTACTCTACACACATACACACAAAGAATTTCTCAATCGGCAAGTACTGTATCACTCACTAGTTGAAAATGTAACACAGAGTACCAACGAATAATGGCAAAAGGCAAGTGTCATTTGATCAGTTGTAGACAGTAGTTCGCAAGGTGGATATAATTTAACAACTTTGGTCAAATGCATTACAGATTAGTGTACAGCTGATTTCTTGGTATTCAGGGAACAAGTATGGACAGCTATTGTCTTCCAACTGAAGTTGCTTTTTTCATTCATTCACTCATTTTAATGTTTAAAGTATCCTGTTTATCAGCACTATTCAATTATGCACAACGAGACACTGCGTGTCTGTGTGTGAATCGGCTCTTATAATAAAATCCAATTTGTCATATCACTCATGAGATTGGTGTTTTATTTCAAACAGATATTTTGAAAATGTAATTTCTGCTGATAGTCAGTTGAATATTTCCGATAGAATTCATGGTTCAATTTACAGTTTTATTTCCTAAAACTACATGAAATGTTTATCTTAAATACTGAATTTTATATCCTTCTATATTAGATCAGATCAGATCAGATCAGAATGTACTTCTGTTGATTTTTAAGTGATCCTGTCATTGTTAGGATTGCAATGGCAAGAGAGAACTTCATTATAGAAAAAATCCCCATTTAGACATTTAGAATGCAAAAGGATTGAGTGAGGCAATATTTACTTTCCAATTAGGTCCTCATCTCTCAACTTACTCTAATATATATAACATTTTTAATACAATATACAACAATTTACTAATCAAGCACCCAAATTATTTTATTAATTTTCTAACTACTTCATCTTTAATTACATGTTGTCATTGTCCAATTCATTTTATTTTTCTCTAGCAGTCTGATGCTTAATCGACTTGAGCACTCGCTTACTCCTTAATTACTCTTCATTTTCCCAGAAGTATGCATTATGCAATGTACTTGTTGTAACCGTTTCTATCTTTTAATTGTGTCTATTAATTCTCTCCATTAATTATCACCCCATTGACATGTTGATACTGGCTAATTACTATTAACAAACAGATTGCCAATTGATTGACGAATTGTTGTGTATTGTATAAAAATGCTATGCACGTTTATTAGAGTAGAGCCAGAGATGAGGATCTAACTAAAAGTGAATTCAGGTATTGGTTCGTAGGGACTTGATTGATTGGTTACAGGATTTGATTATGAGCTGACATTGGTTAGAGAACTATTGGGAAACCTGAAAGTACTGGGCAGCGGTTTCTTTGTAGTCTTGGACTATTCAGCAGTACTAATCCACCGGGTGTCGAACCCAGGACCTTCTGGTTACAAGGTGATCTCGTAGAACATTGGGTCACTGGGACCCGATCCAATGGCCAGCCCATGAATTCCAACTTCTGCCAATTCACGACATAGCTTGACCACTACCTAATGTATTGGGCGAGTATTTTTCCTCACGCTCGAGCTCGCCTTGTAGTCAGAAGGTTCTGGGTTTGAACCCTGGCGTTGGGTGAGTACTGTGAAGAGTGTCATACTAGGATGAAACAGCTACCCAGTCCTCCTATGTTTTCCAATGTTCTTTAACCAATAGCAAGCAACTCATGATGAAATCCCTAAAAGTAAACATTTCTTCGCTCAATCCTTTTGTTTTCTGAAGATCTGCATTACTCTGAAATCAGTGTTGAAATGTGCTATACTCAGCATGAAGAACAAGATTTGCATTTCAACACCAATGTGCTTCTCTACGATTTACAGGATTGATGTGTAACGAAAACACTTCAACGGGCCTAAAATAGTTTTACAGAAATCTGCCTTTTCTGGCTCCATACTGAAGATCAGATGGCCAGCTAGAAGGTTTTAACAACAAGGAACTCTGGCAAAGAATCAACCAAGAACTCGTCACTCAGAAAACATGTCGAAGTTAAATGCAGATCGATTGGAAATACGCTATGAGGAGGTCATTGAGTGACATTGCACGCCAGGCATAAACTCGAGTGGAACCCGAACAAGAAAGCATGAGTTGGACGTTAGTTTGAAGGTTAAATGAAAGATATTGTGTGAGTAGGTGGTGACAACTGACCAACAGGCACGAAGCCAACTGAAGACGAATGCAGAAAGTATGGAACGGAGATTTTCCGTTGAAACCCTATGTTACACTGGGAACCTAGAGGGATAATCGCAAAATGGTATCAGGTTTAAGCTGTTAACCAACTTGTAATATTAGATAAATCCTCTAGTGAAGGTAAACATCATACAGTCAAACAACAGTCTACACGACGACTGATGTCAGTCTAATTCAGCCCATAAATATTCATTGATATAAGAATAAAACTTGGGCACTGTTGTGGAGTGTAATTCCATTATGGGTAAATTTTATTTTGAAAGAGTCTCACAGTGTTATACAGTAATATTTACTTTAAATATTACTGTATAACACTGTGAGACTCTTTCAAAATAAAATTTACCCATAAATATTCAGTCATAATATAAGTTAAATTGCATGGAAAAATGCTGTGCACATAATGAAAGTAAGGTTGAATAATTACTTTAACTGATCAAAATGTAGACAACAATACGTTTAACTTGACCAACAATGACAATTTGCGAAAGTTTGATCAGTGTTTGTATCACTTATTAGCAGACAGAGATTTTATCTTGGGAAGCGAGTTGTTCAATGGTAAATAGTTATTTCAAGTAACTGTCGGGGTAAGAACACATATCCAAAGCTTCAATGCACCTATCAGGATCGTATGACAGTTAAAGTAAAGATCCGGGCGAATTGCTACACCTCGTTCGGGTGTTTCGAGAATAAACTGGATGTCCACAGTAGCCCGACAATGCGCAACTATCAGCTTTTATTGGCTAAAGAAGCTTAGATAAAATAAGAGTTGAATTGTGCTTAAATATGCTTGCATCGGATATGAACACTTACTCTACTCTCTTCATTTGCTTAGACTACATAAACCAGAATTTGGTGATACTATTTCTCAGTTAAAATGTTTGCAGCATCAGTGGAAGTAGCAAATCCATAAGGTTAATTATAAGCTAGTCAATGCAATAGTTAGAATATATTTTCATCCAACGGAAACCTCCGCTACATTTTTTGAAAAATATCCCTAGATAGACACTATATTCAGTTATACTATTTTTTTGAGACTCTCAACAGATGCAGCAACAGTTTTGATCTGTATACTTTAACATTCAGCTTTTAGAACTGTAGAAGATTTATCTGTGTGTAGTTGGATCAAGACCATCACTTCAGTAATAACGAAAAAGAATGATCTTCAATTATTTTGATGGATGGTGGTTAGCAGTGGAATCCAAGAAGTTCATTTCGTCCTATTTGAGACTCTTCCCGTGGATGTACCTGCATTCCTCAGTGAGTGACAGTGTTCCCACTGAGGCTCGAACCCTGTGTCTATAATTTCAAAAGCCACAGTGTTATCCACTAGATCACTTCACCCATGGGAGTAGTCTCTTTTACAACGGAAATCAGCTGCTATTTCATTCAATTTGGAATTTTCTATTCACTGACTGAACCGAAACGCTCGTTCTCTCCATTGACATGGGCGGATGCTTCACCACTCATCATATTACTTCAAATTAAGTCCTCGGATATTGTCGAAGCATCCGCTCAAGGAGATGACATGTCAACAAAGACTGAGCACTTCACTTCAGCCATTAAGCGGATAAGTCTAAGATGAATTAAATGAAATCGAATGATCTGTTAATCGCTTCCAAGTCTAGTTTTCAAAATCGCTCACACAGGTTCGCCAAAATAGGAAATTTCAAACTATGTTAAAGTTAGATGTAGTGAAACAAATACATGTGTGGCCCCCGGCAAATATTAGTCCCCGTTAATTAAAATCTTACTCCACTCAGAAGTAAGAACGAATAGCGAAATTCTGGGGAAATTATTTATTATAAACATTTATTACTCTGTTATAACTTTTTGAATGGAAAGCAAAGGATAAAACTGTGGTTCATTGAGTCCTTCCTGAGAAAGATGTACAGGTTTGAGAGAATTTATGTTTCGATTAGAGCGTTGTTGCTTTCGCATATTATTAATTTCTCAATGAATTTATTCTGACTTCTCCTTTCTTGCAAATACCTGAATTTCAGATATTGGATAATTCGTTCGATGCGATTGTATGTCTTGCCAGTAAGATTTGGCTTCAGGTGTACCAGGTTTCAGAATCTGTATAAGTTGTTTGAAGAGATTATCTCCGAGCTTAATGTAAGTGGGATCACGCCCTCCTGCACCACATGTACCAGAGTTTGATGTGTAAGGTCGCTCACTTCCAATACTTCCGCTAAAAGTTAAAGAAAAAGAATACGTAAAATATGTACATTTATACAGATTGGAAATTGAAGAAAATTTCTGGCACCATGAATGGCACATACGCAGTGAAATTTCAACTTACGCTGGACCGTAATTGCATACCACGGAATATTTGCCATAAAATGTTTTCACGTCGCACTCACTGAATCCACACCCTACATGGGTGTTTTCTTTCCAAACAACCTAGAAGGTAATTTAAACAAATTAGACCGTTTAAAAATCTCCATTAGACTTTTCAAAAGAATGGTTACTGAACAAAGAATATTATTTTCAATAACTTCATCATCAGGTTCTACGGTTATATATACAGTTATTGGCAAAATTGATGTTTAAATAACATCGTAGAGTCCCTCTCCATCACATTTCGAGTACCAAACAAACTGCCAAAGCGTCTTGGTACCGCATACTACAGACAACAGAGGCTATTGCGATTCGCCTGAAATAACCAGTGCTCTGTGTACAGAAGAAGCAAGTCCAGCCACTTCTACTGCCCCGGTTGGCCTTCAGTGGATACTATAAATTCATGAATTTTTATTACTATCTTTCCTACCTTTTCTGACATTCAACGCATTGTTATGTTGACGCTATCGAACTGCGATCCATTGACATCATTATTATTATTGATTCAGCGCTATTTAAACAACATTAATGTTGTTAATAACACTAATTCATTCACTGTTATGTGCATATAACTGTAGAACCGTGATGATGAAGTTAGTGGAAATAATATTCTTTGTTCAGTAACCACTCTTTCGAAAATTAAACTGTTATCAAATTTAGTAACTTCGACAGAATGTCATCATGTTATAGGATAAATCATTATGTAATATAAAATTTGAAATGCAGAGTCATGTCCATAGTGTTTCCGAAAGAAAGTGTGTGACGACGAAGAATTAAATATGCAAGAAGCCATTATCTTACGTTGTGCGGACGAAAAGCAATTGAATAATCCTTATATTGGAAGAAAAATGTCTTCTTGTGGTAATACGACAGGTAATGTGACCAACAGTAAAGCATTAACTAAGTGCTTAGCGAACTTTCTTAATTAATTTTACGATAAGACAAAAGGCTTAGATGTTAGATTTTATTCATTGACATTCTGATAAGCGTCCAACAGTGAACAGTGGTGAAGCTTCAAGGGAAAACGGCATAATCTTATGGTAGCAGATAAGTGTGGCTTTCAAACAATGCTCATTTCACCTTGACAATTTTACATATTGAGTCTAAAATAAATTGACAATGGGGAAACAATACCGTCCAGACATATTCAGTGAATTATATCAGCTAGTGAGAATGCTTGAATGATGCACAAGTTATGTTTATTTGACGTCGCAGTTAAGATGAAACGCTTTTGAAATTTATACATAGTATGTCATCCCTTTGATCAGACTTATATATGCTGCCCCCTTAATCAATCGAGAATGTAATCGTAAGCAGTTGTTCCACTGATACACAGTTTCCACATAAGAAACTGTTATATACACACATTTTGAAGTCAGGTACATGACATATTTAATTAAGTCTTCATAATCTGGGAATGTTTTGACTTCTCCAAACATGCTCTAATTGACCAAAACATGAAATACAAGATCCTGTGTTGGCAACTTCAATGCGAATTCACTGGTTCACCCGCTCCTTTGAAGCTAAGCACATAGACCGTACGAGGAAGACATTTTCAAAGTGTACCAGTGAACATTTGACAATATGGTTGTCAAGAGGATAAGGTAGAGCAGTCAACAGCTTAATTCTGGAGCACATATTGTTGCTTCCGGTCATGAAACATCAGCACAGATCCCTTTCAGAGTAGTATATATACATAAGAAGTACGACTGAGTCAATGGAAACTATTTCGCCTACATCTTCTTTATGCAGCCGAAGACTTAACAATCCTCCAGAAGAAATCTCAACTTTGTTTTCAGAAACGTTTCATCCAGCCTCTTTTCCTTAATTCTTCTTGAATAACTGTATAGTCCGTTGTATTTTCTGCAACTCATTTTCAACTATTCACCACTCAGCTAACTACTTGTCTATCCTGTAGATTAAGTAGGACTATTCCTAATTTTTCAAACATCGTTATTACTAATTTACTCTGACTTGCCTTGTTACTAATTAACAATAGTCAGTGGCTTCGACTGTTAATCTACGCTACACATGTAGACAACCTCAATATCTGAACAGCTTTGAAATGAAGTTAAGAAAAGAGGCCTCTTCGATGACCCATGTGTTCTTCATCTTTTTACTGTTGAAAATCTAATAGGTTCAACTGACTGCTGAATTATTTGTGATTACTTAGACAGCATCTTGAGGCAAAAGCCATAATTTCTAACCTTACTTGACCAATCAGTGAGTACATAAGCCTAATCAAAACAGATCCAGTATTGAAATAAATGGCAGTCAATCAATACAAATAAGGATTCGTAAAATTATTTCACCTGTTTATAGTTTCCGCAATATTCTCCAGGTTTGCATGAATCTGAAGTGAAATTGTAGTACTGACTCTCCTCTAACCACACTGATACAGCTCTAAACAATCGAGCACAATGAATAACTGTCGATTAAATTTAGTTACCTTTCCACTTTCCAGGCTCTTGCAATGGTTTGTCCAATGTGTTCAAATTTTGTCGTCTTAAGTCCATCATTATTATGCTCGTATTTGCAAGTACTAGCCAGCTCTTGGGCTTTTTTTGCGAGTTCCTCATCCCATTCCTGAAAAAACGTTTTAACAGACAGGATGAAAATCTTTTACAAATATTAATTGTTTGACTTTACAGCTAACAGTTTTCACAAGGTTAGCATAATAAAAGATTCATTTCCAAAAATAAAGGCATATCACGTGATGAAAACACTTGATTTACATCTATGAAATGCCTCTGGGGTGTCTAAATTGAGGAACAGATGAACTGCTACTGTTATAACAATCAAGATAATCTATTGTGGAACTAACAGTAACGCTTGACTATCGCATGAGGAGAAAAAGAATCAACCAACTTACCAAATCAGGAATAGGAGTATCACTACCTGGTTGTCCTTTGAGCTCACAATTGCTCACTTTTCTCCTGAGTTCGTTGTGACTACTCAATAATGAAGACTCTATTGCGGATAACTTGTTCCACTTTGCTGATCCTAGTTGTATGAAAAGCACTGAAATAAGCAAAACACTGGTGCTCATTATGCTCATCATGTTTTTAGCCACAAGAGATGCTGTGACATATATTTATACATATTTGAATACACGTATATTTATAGATTTATCTTATCTTTGTCTCCATATGACTTATCACTTCAAATGTACTCAATTACCAAAATAAGATAAGTAGTGAAACGAGCAGACTAACATATTTTGATAGCACTTCACCATGTTATGACTCCATGATGGTAATAACAAATAATGTAAACAAGATTTAGATAATAATCATAACACATGATCCTTTTTCAGGAGTTGGTTTGCAAGGATTAGTTTTGTTTTCATGAGTTCCACCACGGATTGGTATCAGTTAGAGAACCATTGAAAACCAGGGAGTACTGGACAGCTGCTGTTCCATACTAGTTTGGGAATCATCGGTAGTACGCACCCACTGAAAATTAATCGCTAGTGACTTGCCACAGGACGGAGTTTCCTGCAGTGAGTTCTAGTGAGAAGTTGTGACCAGTGACATCCAACCAGTCAAGTATGAGGATGGATTTCCCACCAGTGACATTGGTTGGTGGTCGCGCTAAATCACGAATTGGTAGAAGTCAGAATTCATGCACTGGCCACTGAGTCGGTCCCAGTCAGTGGCTGAATGGTGTACGAGCTTGTCTTGTAAGCGGAAGGTCCTGGGTTTGACCCCTGGCAGTGGGTGCGCAGTGCTGATGATTCTCAAACTAGAATGAAACAGCTGTCCAGTACTTCCTGCTTTTCAATGGTTTTCTAACTGATATCAATCCGTGGTCGAACTCGTAGAAAGTATAATACTTTCCCTGCTTTATCAAAAAAGCAAGATTCTCATTAATATTACAAACAAAACATTTTAACAGTGACTGTAAAGACTGAACACTAGTTGCAAGGAATTTTTCACATATGGAAGAACACTACTAGGGGGAAGACACATCTACAGTCAGCAGCACAACTGATTGAGCCATTATGAAGTAAAATGAGAGTATAATACCTATTTTTTATTCGTCAAAAATTACTGTGATGCATAGAGTAATTCATGGAATGTACGGAACTTGGATTGCGTCGGTGGCATGGCGGTTAGGACGCTCACCGACCATGCATATGGTCCCGGATTCGATCCCCGGCCGGCGCACTCCTTTAACTCTCTAAGCCAGAACTAAAAAGCTGGCGAAGAGGAAAGGTTGGGCATGGGGCTAGGAACCTCATCCCGTAAAAATAAACACTGCAACAGAAACTTCAAGCCTCTAGCTTGAAGCCCTATGTTCCATTGGGAACTTGGAGGAATAAAACAAAATAATAAAATAAAAATACGGAACTTGGAACGGGGTGTGCAATTACAGAATTTATAGGCAAACAGAATAAAAATAACAACGTTACGTAATATCGTGTGAAGTTTGACAACACAGTGTTTAATGTTGCGCAACAGAATTGATTTGGAACGAGCGAAATAATACCGACGACGATTCAGAGTGAGAGTAGTATTAGTAACAATTGACGTCATAAAGGAAGAGTATAGAAACTGAATGAGCAAAACGAAAATAGGTAGGGCCAAAATATGATAAGGGATTACAATCCTTTAGCATACTTTAGAGGGATTAAGACCATGAAAGTTGGAGGGGTTGAATAATCTTTTTTCTGTTTCTGGCTCTTCTGTTTCGATGGCGAAATCTGGAGCAATACAGATGAGTTGGATACGTGGTGGTCTGTGCGAATAACTTTTCGCCTTGTAAATGACTTTAAAGGCCGAGGCTGTAGGCAGGGATAGGGCGATTACTATCGATCAGATGTTCAAGCCATATAAATACGATTGTACAGCTTGATAATAAATTCGTTGAAAAGAGTTTCTTCGCTGAATTAATTGTTTGAAACAAAAAATCAATCTTTCCTTCTTTCTTGAAAAGTGAGTGTCGAACTACTCTCATGTATCACTATCGTCGATTCAAATGCATACGTTAGCAGTTGGACTGAAATTCGGCAGTATAATACAAGAATAGAAAATTCCAGTCCGCAAATGTACAGTTTACCTATTTGTTGTTTGCTTATTATTGTTCCTTTTGGTTCTGAGTAGAAGATAATGCGTCAACAGGACATCTGCATTCATTCTGTCGTGTGTAGCTGACTTCATGATTGCCTATAAGCTGTTATCTCTTTCTAACACGATCCCCTCAATGTCACCAAACCAAACTCATCGTTTAACATTCGGGTTCCACTCGAGGGCTCGGCATATACTCCTCTAAACGGTCTAATCGAACACCATTTCCTCCTATTTGTTTGGCGGCTGGTCCTTGGCTGGTTCGCTGTCAGAGTTCCTTGTTACTAATCCTGTCTAGCCATCTGGTGTTCATTATAGAGGGAAGGCAGCTGTTGATAAGAGTCTGAACCCTTTTCAGATTTCATCGGCACATTGTTTGCTCTTTCTGAACCTATGATGTTTGGAGGGCAGTTTTGCGACTGAAGCATCTATTAGTCAATCCAGAAAGACACCAATTAACATTTTGCTTGGGGTGAACAGAAGTAGGATTTCACTTCAACTTATTTCGTCCTCCTTTGGCTTTTGAAACGGGAGTCATTCTTTCAATCATTAGTTACCTTGTCACCCTTGCACACTTCGTGTGACAGTGGTGTGAGAATGTCCACTGAGAGCCATTCCCTGTATTGTCTCTTCTTTCTTCTTAGAGCAGTTGTACACGTCTCCTCGAATATCACCTTCAGAGAACTAGTTCCAACCTTCTTCCACATAGATCTCCACAGTGATATTACTTGGTGTCTCCCACTTTGCTCTGATCTGATATATGCAGTGAATGTATCTCTTGTAGTTTTGTCCTTCACTTTCTGAACGTTGAAGTGGAATTGTGGTCATTTTGGGTGGGATGATTCAGAGTTTAAGTTCCTGATGTTGTGTAACCGTCTCCAATATCTGCCAATATCTAACGCGATGTAGAATAGCCCAACCACCTTCTAACTCTAAAGTGAACTGGATTCCCCTTGTCATTGATTTTATGTGTGCGAAGTACACAGGGACATGCTATGGTTTCAGTACTTTGAATATATCGTTAAGATACCTCAACCATAATATATGAGCTCCTGTAATAGAAAAAGTTAGATGGGATAACACTATATAAAGCTATTTAGAAAATTGTTTCAGTAGATTAACGTGACTACAAGAAATCAATTGTGCACATAACATCACTTAGTTATTTACACTGTATTACTGTGTGCTTTACCAATTAGACTTATCGAATGTATGAACAGTGAGAAGCTATTAACAACCTCATGATAACTAAATTAACTAACAGGCAACTTTGCTTATTTAATTTAAATACATGGGTAAATTTCACAGTATGGCCAGTGAATTGGGTGACAGAGGTGTAATTCATTACACCATGATAATGCAATATGTGAATCAAAGCAAGCACTATATTGATGAATGCCATTCATTAAGCCAAAGTATACAGCCGAAATACACGCTGGTTACAGCAAACGGAACTCGTGAGTATATTAATTTTTGATTTTTTTGGTCATAGCTTGATTACATAACGTATGTTTGGTACAGGTGTGGAATTTTTAGCATGTGATATCGGTAGACCGAATTTGCAGGCCAGGCATTGACATCAGGTGTGCGTCAGTAGAGGATTGAACTCCGGACCATGTGTATGGTTGGCGAGGGTCCTAACAGCTATACAACCGATGCACTACACGAACCTGATTGGTGCACCTTTGTATGGAGTCATTCAGTTTGTGACTGATGCAAAATATCTGGTCGATTTATTCTTGACAAAACATACAAACCTCACAACTGTCTACTTATTACACACGTTATACCTATAAATCAATTCGGAGTTTTATTCCTTTATACGCCTACGTTTCGCTTGTCACTTTGATTCATTCATCACATTGGTAGGCATTTGGTTGATTTGGCTTTTCAAATAGGTTTATGTGTGTTTAAGATATTCAGCTGACTGAATCTTAGTTCTGCATGATGGTTAGCTAATCTCTCACTCTAATTTTACTACTGGTAATGTCATAGTCAGAAAAAAGGAAATGCTTTTAGTTATTTTAATGCAGAATGTTTGTGAGCAATTTAGGAGTGAAGTACACTGGCCAGCTATGTAGTATACACTCTAGGCTCACCATCAGTTTTCAACAACAACAACAACTACGCGAATAATCACTGTCAAGATTGACAGGTTTTAAGTTGGACAGAATTCAATACGGCGGTGGCTACATGTTGCTAACTGCTGGAATGCAGGAAATGGATTAGCCAATTAGTTCACACATTGTGACTAACTGTTAATGTCGTGACCTGATTCTGGGAATGGTACCGCCAGATTCTGTTATTGCATGTTGCTGAAAAGTTTCATATTCAACTGAAACAAATATTGGTTTTCCTTTAATTGATTTTCGTTTGAACTGAAATCTACTTTTCGCCCAATCAAAACCTGAGAAAATGAACATGAATTTCTGTGATCAGCATCGTAATACTAAATCTCATTTTATAACACAGTAGTCTTTCAGAATATTTTGAATGGGATAAAAGTCTATGGAGAAAATTTGTGGTCCTTGAAACTGAAGACGTTACTCATTTGACAGTAGTAGTAGGAGGAGGTTTGTTTTGCCACTGGAATTTTCTTAATGCGATTCCTTCAATAGGCCTGCTTTCTCTTTCATTCGTCTAAACATGCACGCAAAATAACCCGCAAGATACCTCACCTGTTCGTGCGAAGAATCTCTAGATTACTTGTAAGATTTCGTGGTTAATTTCTTTAAAATCGAGTCAGAAAAATGTTTTTGTCTGTAGTTATCAGGCTAGAGATATCTAGCTCGCATTTCGTTTCCTCTAGACACCAATTGTACACGCAGTCGATAGGTGAAGGATTTCATATGATGACCTGAACCGTTCTCGACAATTGACTGTCATCCATGGAACTAGTGATACAGGCATTGCTTGCTTTCAGTGCTTTCAAACTGACCCAGTAATGCAAAAATAACAGCGAACTATATGCTCAGGGATTTATGTTTGATGTCACACAAAATCGAAGACTTACAAGCAAAACCGACAAACTGGTCGAAGAAGCAGCAAAGACAGGACTCCAGGTGAACATAGACAAGACGGAGGTTATGAAAATAACCAACCAACAACAGCAGCAACATCCAGCGCCAATCACCATCAACGGGAGGGATTTGAAAGAGGTTACTTCTTTCACTTATCTAGGGAGCATTGTCTCAACCACAGGAGGAACGGACGACGATGTCAAATCGAGAATCGGGAAGGCGAGAAACACATTCATCAACCTGAAACCAATCTGGAAATCTTCGTCACTCAGCATCAACTACAAAATTCGGATTTTCAATACAAACGTCAAGTCAGTTCATCTATACGGATCAGAAACTTGGCGGGTCACCAAGCATATTTTCAACAGGTTGCAGACCTTTATCAACAACTGTCTTCGCTCCATACTGAAGATTAGATGGCCAGAAAGAATCACAAACAAGAAGCTATGGGAACAAACGAAACAGGAACCAATCGCCCAACAAATATGCAGGAGGAAGTGGAGATGGATTGGACACTCGCTGAGGAGGCCGTTGAGTGACATCGCGCGTCAAGCCCTCGAGTGGAAGCCGAAAGGGAAGCGGCGAGTGGGACGTCCAAGGGTGACATGGAGGAGATCGTGTGATGAGGAACTGAAACAGTATGGAATAACATGGACGCAAGTGAAAAGAACAGCAGAAGACAGAAGCAAGTGGAGACGTGCAGTTGAAGCCCTATGTTCCACTAGGAACCCAAGGGAACAATAATAATAATAATATGCTCAGGGAAATCTAGTCAAATGATATTCGAGTGTTCATTTCAGGGTTTCTCAGAATTCGGCAGAAGCTAGAATTCATGGACCATTCGATTGGATCTTAGTGGCTTAGTGGTCTATAGGTTCGCCTTGTAACCGAATAGTCCTGGTATCGTACCGCGGAGGCTGCGTGTAGTGAAGAGTCTCGAACTAGAGCGAAACATGTATGCAGTACTCCCAGGTTTCACAATGGTTCTGTAGCTGAGTCAGCTCATCATGAAATCCTGAAGTGATATACAAGTGATATGCATTGTTTGTTTTGTGTATTACGCAAGTGCAGTTTGTGGGTTCAATATTTGAAGCCGTGATCTCTAGACTTCAATGAAACACCCATAGCTAATCTGATTATCCATCATCGCCTGCATTGTACGCTTGCTTACAATGTGAAAACAAATCTCCAGTCGACTGAAACATAAGATTATCTCTTATCTCGAAATCATAAGGTGTATAGTTTACTTTTGAAAACATCTCGTTAACCATATGATGCTTTTATGAACTTATCACTTATTTTCACATTTCTGTATTCAAAAATCTATCAGCAAACACATTTATCCATAATCTTTTATTTTCTTCAAGCACTGCATTATAATTAAAGTGTTTTTTAGAAGTTGATCATAACATGTGACTAGGCTGGGGGAAGACTGATTTGTTTATGTTGTTTAATGGGTGACGTTTTTACGCAAAACGCCATCTTATTTCCTTATACTGATAAAACCAAACTCATTATTTTGTTAAATAATACACTTTTATTTCTTCCTTTGCCACACGTATTTATGTTACAGTCTGTATTTAATTATCTTCTTACTCCTTCAACAATTTTCAATATATCTCTGTGAAGAACAGTGATTGGGTTTTGTATGACTGCTTTCTCACCAGCCACTTTTGCTGCACTTCTCTACAAATTTTGTTGAATAATTATTGTTCCTGAAGGTGATTGTCAAATTCCAGACCTCAGAGATTCCAAACCTGTCGGTGTTTTCAGAAGACTAAGCCTAATACACAGAACACTATGCACTGTACCCGACGCAGAACAACAGGAGACGGTTAGGCGACACGATTATTTATAATTCAACCAATGACGAAACAGATCTACAATGGTTAGTCAGTGCCAAAGTCTGTGAATCAACGTTAATGTAATTGTTCAACAATACTTCTGATCGTATTTCTCCAATCTGCTGCAAACCAGCTCACTACAAAGAAATGACAGTCGTTTTGTCTCCCGTCGATGTGGAGACCACTTTGAACAAATAAGCAATTCGATGTTCACCAGCATTGACAGTGAGAGTAGAAATGGCCTCCTGTGAATAGCAATTATAAACACAGAACCAATTAGGCCAACCACAAAACACTTATTTATTTATTTATGAGCATTTGACAAAAGTGGTTGGGAAATAAGTTCTTGATTCAAATGAATGTTCGAATGAAATGAACATTTCGAATCTGTGACCTACTTCACGTTTCACAATTATTTACATGTGGTGATACCGAGATCAAATATAATTGATTCAATTAATTGATGCAGTTGTCCAGAGTTATAAATCCCTTCACCCTGCGTCATTTGGTTATGCATTCTTAGGGCAGGCAGGATACATTTGCGTATGAAAAAGAAGAAAATAAAATGTCTTCTTCCTATTTCTTATCTGTGACTTTGACCTGTAAACAATTTGATCTATATTCTAATAATTTATGTTCTGTCACCCTCTGTATAACTGCGTAAGACAAATACGGGTTTGGTCAATGTTTGTTCAACTGTTTTGCACAAATACATTACAAGTTTCATATAAACTATGTCTTCTTATTGCTTCATCGAAATTCATAGGTGGAACCAATTGCTTTAAGTGACTGTTTTCCTCACAAGACGTGACGGTTTAGATGCGAAACCAGTCACAGCCTATTATCATTCAAATATCGAGTGGACCATATAGGAAGGAATATTATGAGTAAACCTGTTGGTTCGTGGTAATTACAGGCATTATTGTTAGTTATTTTCCCTTCAGTTTCGAGTGGAACACAATGCTTCAGCAACACATCTCTACCTTGTTCTGTTTTCTGTTGTCCTCGTTGGCTGGGCCTACGATTGTTCATAATCTCCCATCTCCTCCTCGCACGATCTCCTCCATGTCGCCCTCGAACAAACACGCCACTCGTCACTTCCCATTCGGATTCCACTCGAGTGACGAACTTGAGCGTGATGTTATTCGGTGGCCTCCTCGACGTATGCTCAAACCATGCATCTCCACTTTCTCCCAAATATTTCTTCAGCGATATGTTCTTGATTGGTTTTTCTTCATAGCTTCTTGATGCTAATTCATTCTGACCATTCAGCATGGAGCCAGCAAAGACAGCTGCTGATAAAAAATGCAACATGCTGGAAATGCTTTTCGTGACGCGTTCGCCAAGTCTATGACTGGAAAGAAGAAGAGATTTGATATTGGTGTTGAAAATCCAAATCTTGTCCTCTACGTTGAATTCGGAAGATTTCCAGACTGATTTCACATTGGTGAAGGTGTGTCTTGTCCTTCCTGAGTCTGGCTGGCTCTGATATCTTCATCAGTTCCACTGGCCTGTGGTTGAAACAATAGAATAGTTGAAGTGACCACTTTCAAATGTCTGTTGTTGCTGATGAATGTTGCTGGTTGTTGTTGATGTCAGTGTTGGTTGGCTATCTTCCTCATCTCTGTCTTATCCATGTCCACTTGAAGTCCCGTATTCGCAGTCAGCGTCGTCAGCTAGTTTTCTGGTTCTCGCCTACAGGTCTTCTAATTTGTGTGACATGAAACATAAATCATTCACAGGCGAAATCCATATCCATATTCTAGAGTCTTCTAATCGGTCGGTCCAGCGTATTACTATCTTTCCATTTCCATGCACAGTCTAATGTATAATCCAGTCAACCACAATTAAGAATATCATCACTGATAATATACTGGCAGCCTTGTCTTCCTACTGTATTCACTTCAAAGGCTGTACTGTGTTTTCCGTTGTGGATCACTTGACACGTGGCATTCTCATATAGCCAGCTGTTGAATGAGGTTGATAAACATTTGGCTATCGCACTCCATAGTGTTTAAGCATCTTCCAAATTACTTCTCGGTCAACGCCGTCAGTCGAAGGCCTTTCCGAAGTCGATGAAGTAGAGTTAGAAGTGGGGGTTTGACTGGCATTCTAGGCTATGTTCGATAACGATGCGTAGAGCTGCAATTTGATGCGCTGATGATCTGTATTTGCTGAATCCAGAATTTCCCGGGCGTGAGCGGTTCTGCGTCGTTCCTTGTGCGTTGAAGTTTCTATGGCAGTTGGATTAATTTTCCGGGGTATGGTCACTAGCTCCACGCCAAACCATCTCTTAGATTTTCCACTCTTCAGAATGGCTTGAGATCTAGTGAGCTAGTGAACTAGGCGAAGTTAATCTGTCAATCAATCCCTTCAAAAAATGTGCTGTTGTCGAAATCTCTTTCGCATCGTGTTTTGACAAGTCTATCTAGAATCTCATCGTACTGCTCAGTAGTAATTTCCATTTTTAAAAAGTACGTTGGTTCGCTGTATCTTAGTACCCTTAATTATCACTCAACTTTCAGTCTTCTGTCAACCAGTCTTAGATATCACTCGAGAACAGAAAAGGCAGATGAGTATCTATTGAAAAGTCTTCTGTCAAACATAGGGCTGAATGTATAGGTGAAAAGCAAAGTGTATGTCCAATATCCCTTTCCTTATCATCCTAATTGAGTGAGTGGTTACAGGCGGTTAAATAGTGTCACGTGTTTATTCTCTTATCTTGCTGACTGTATTCACAAATCCGAGAATATTCGCAATCACACGTGCACTTTGTAAGTTAATTCTGGAGGCAGTCAGGAGAACTAGCGCTGATTCATTATTTGTAGTGAAGAATAAACAGGAAGTTGTGAAGCCGAAATCATGCAGAATCTAATATTCACCATTTATATGGGCCCATTATTTTCAACTTCTATCACACTACGTATAATTCAAAATGAAGAATATCTGTCTAGTATGCCATCAGTGACAGTCGTCATTGATGTAGTCAAGTTCAATTTTCATATTTAAATGTATTATTAGGTTGATTTCGTTAACGCGCTTCAGTTGTTCGTTTGGATTCTGGTAACAGTCTCACACATCTGCCTATTTTCACCGTGGCTGTGACGCCCTTACTTAGGAGAAATGTGAACTCCCGTCACAGCTTTCCGAGAATTTATATTTCATAAGGGCATATTCAGATCTCTTCTGTCATGCAGTGACTGCCCATTATCATATATACGCCTAATCTATATATTCCCATGAGCAATGAATACTATGCAGCTACAGTCGGTGCAGTCTGTTAACCTATTCATAGAAAACATTTAATGCTACATTGAGACAGCCATTACATATATAATTCAGTAGTAATGTCCCTTATAAAGATACAAATTTCGCGGATATCATAATGGTGTTTAGGGTTATATATATAGGCGCTGTTTGAAATTTTAATAGCAAGAACACAATCTATTGATATACAAGAGTTCATCCAAATATGTTTGCGAAAATCAGTCTTCATCATTCTGTGGAACTGCTAACTTGAAGAATATTTTGATGTCATTTAGTCGACCGCTTCCATCAAAAACATACTGCTTTGAATTACTCATTTTGTAGGGTATTTTATTCAGTAAGGCAGGCATTTTCATAAATCATTTCATCTGAAATTGAGGATTTTTGTACACATTCCAACCTACCACCTTTTGTGTTGTTAATAAATAAGAGAGAGAAAACGTCATCGTGGATTGTGATGAACAATTTAGCCAAAGTATACCATGCGCACAGATCTGGTGACTATTCAAGCGACAATGGACACCAGCTGTTAATTTCGTGGTTATTTATTTCAGTATGTTTAATAAGGTGAAATGTCTGCAGCACTATGAAACTAATAAAAATTCGATTTCATATAAAATCATTGTTTGAAGAATTTTGGTTATGACTGAACCATGCAAATGTAAACTTGAAAAGTCTGAAGACTACAGAAACACTATCGGTTGGCAACGATTCTCACAAGTATTATAAAGCCACATCTCATGATGATTTTGAACTAACTAACAATGTGTCAGATGGGTGTTGCTATAAAAATCCTATCGAAATTTGACACTATCACTGATAAGCACTCGAAAATAGTGACCATTTTCAAGTTACCACTGAGTTTTTATTTAATTAAAGTGTTTCTAAAAAGAGGTCTACATTTTCTCTACATATTTTAGTATCGGCCTGGTCATTAATGACTTTAGAATGACAGCTACGCATTACCCAATACAGCGTGAATACTAGTATGTGACTTAGCAAGAAAACATAACGGCTTTATTATGGGGGCATTTAATAAGATACTTTTGAAGTGTTTCTTACTCACAAAGTCTATTCAGTACCACTTTTTCATCCTTCCCAATCTACTGTCTGCCTACATAATGAATTCATGTGAATACTTTCTTCACTGATTGCTCAAGAAACATTCCCTCGTTACTGTCATTAAGAGCAGACTGCCTTATTTGACAAGTTCATAGTGTTCCTCAATTCACGTGTTACCGAAGTATCATTTGTGCTAGTCATTGGATGAAGTTTCCTTTACGAAGAAGTTCAGAAGAAGATTATTTTATGCGTCTGAAAAATGGTCATCAGCGGACGTACCGATAGTTTGAAACTGCTCTGAACATCACTGAAACAGTGATAAAGTTGAAAATGTTTAACGTATTTAGACAACTTAATGTAAAAAATAGGCACCTGTAATACACACACACGCACACATTCAGTTGAATCCAGTAAAACTTCCCCAGCATAATCACCTAGATCACTTCAGCATAAGTAGCAAACGTTTACTAGTTCATTGTGGGTGGTGTAGGAGCTGTCAGTGTTGTGCAGAATGATGATTGATAGAATTTTAAAAACTATTTTCAGTAAATTGAGCCTATTTCGTTGAGCATAGTTTTGACATTTGACACTAATGTTGTAAAGTAAGTGCTTTGATCTAGTTCAGAAATTTGATGGACGCATCATGAGAAGTGCTTTAGACAGACTGTCGCAGACTTTCATCAGCAGCTGCTTTCCCTTGCTGATTACTGAAGGCCAGATAACCAGAAAAGATGATCACGAAAAGACTCTGGCAATGAAACAACCAGGAATATTTTATGTAGAAGCAAGTAGAAGTGCACTGGACATACTTCGAGGAGATGACACACGAGTGGGACGCAAATAGGAAACAACTCACTGTGGAACAGATCCAAAGGTGACATGGCGAAGATGGCCTGAGGAGGATTCAAACGTTTTCGGCAGTGAAAGAGCCAGCTACAAATGACTACAGACAGCGGAGTGAAGTGCAGATGTCCTGAGGAAGCCCTATGTTCCACCCAAGGAAGTTGTAATATATTATATTATACCAAGTCAGGACCTCATAAATTTTCTACATGCAGAAAGATGACATATGCTGATATGATATGTACGACTTAACAGTGACAGAAGTGATGACTCTATAAATGGTTAAATAGATATGGCATTCATCTCTACGACTGCTCTCAACTCTTCACTGCAGACAGTGGTAGATCTATACAGTCATTGGACTGCGCATAGGATACTTACATCATATTCAACATGTCAAGGCTTTGTTAGCACACCCATAAGTAGCAACGGGAGCCTGCAGGTATATATGTTGTTATCGTAATACTACAGGCCTAAATATTGAAACCATCTGCCATCATCTTTCCAACTTTAGTGAGTTATTACGCACTTTGAAGCGTAAGTATGATCGATAAAGAAGTGGTGAGAAATGAGTTGTTACATGATATACATGTTGCTGTCATGTCATTTGTAAGAAATCTGGATCAGCTCTAAGTCCCACGAAGAAATCGTGACTGAGGCACTTCTATCTATCTATCTATCTATCAGAATCATAGGGAATACAAAGAGTGAACATTCTAGAAGGTAATTCATCTCCTAGTCATTACTTGTGACAGTCACTATTGAAACGTTTTGTTTCCAACTTGATGAAAGCCCTATTTCTGATCAGGAGTATCAGAGAAACTAACTAATTATGAAGTATTATTACTATTATCTAAATCTTGTTTACATTATTTGTTATTACCATCATGGAGTCAAAACATGGTGAAGTACTATCAGAATGTGTTAGTCTGCTCGTTTCACTACTTATCTTATTTTGGTAATTGAGTACATTTGAAGTGATAAGTCATATGGAGACAAAGATAAGATAAATCTATAAATGTACGTGTATTCAAATATGTATAAATATGTGTGATTCTACCTCTTCTAGTCAGACATGATCATGACGAGCACGAATATTTTAGTCGTTTTGGTGCTTCTCGTGCAATTGGGAACAGGGAAGGAGTCCGGTTTGACCCAGGATGAGCAAACTTTGTTAGAACGTCACAATCATTTTAGACAAATGTTGAGCAAAGGTCAAGTTGAGGGTCAACCGGCTAGTAGTGTTGCTCTTCCTGATTTAGTAAGTTGGTTGATTCTCAATTCTTTGCATGCTAATATAAGATTTGCAGTTACTTTCATACTAGATCTCTTTATTTTTCGTGATAATAGATCCACCTCACTTGTTCCTGAATTTAAATCCAGCTTCGACTAGCACTTGCAGTTGACGGCGATTTCAGCAGCTTTAAATAGTGTTTTCGCATTGTTTCATTCGACCGTCTGCATAAAAATGAATTTACAGTCTTCTCTTGTAGTCATTTTTTTATTACTTTACGTTCCAGGTGGAACATGGGGCTTCAAGCTACAGGCTTGAAGATTTGGTAGCAGCGGTGTCTTTTTCTATTTCAAGAGATGTGGTTGCAAGCCTCATGCCCAACCGTCACTCTTTACCAGTCTGATTACTGGCTTTGCGAGGTAAAGGGTTGCGTTGAGCAGGAATCGAACCTAGGACGATATGCTTGGTTGGCGAGCATTGTACCCCTACGCACTCTCTTATAGTAAACCGATTAATATTTAGACGCTACTTAGTCATCATATCCTTAATACTTTTCAGAGATGGGATGCTGAACTTGCACACTATGCTGCACGCCTCGCCCAGACATGTAATCCCTGTTATGATACTAGTCAAATTCCGAAGAAGAAAGGGGAATATGTTAGACAAAATATTGCTCCAGTTGATACAGTGGAAGAGTAAGTGAATTTAATTGTACAGCTAATCATTTGTCTTGATTCTTTAGAGCTGTAGATTATTGGTGGAATCGACACTTGGACTATGATTATGCGACAAAAAATTGTTCCGATGGGAGAAAATGCAGACATTACCTCAAGGTGAAATTATCGAAAATTTTGATTTTTGAATTTTTGAGTCACACTCATTTTTATTAATGGATTCGTGTTTCTTACGTTTATGTGTTTACTTACTGTTTGACTGTAGTAAGAGATACTTTTGTGATTTTGAGTGAGAAACCAGTTTGGTCAAGTTTCAAGTGATTTCTTCAATGTTGCAGGAATTCTCACTGATGTCGAGATTGTGTGTCGGTGAAATAAATGCTCACAACTACACTGTGTATCTAAGTAGAGTATTAAAAGTTAGATGCATTGAAAGTCATGGCGTGATATCTAGATTTAAAAATATGCTTGAGTGTCATGTTAGCTGGAAGGTTAACAAAAATGCAATTTTATGTCATTGGTGCATTCTGAATACCTGATACAGTTGGTTGAATTTAGGTTGACTCGACTGTTATTTCCTGTATTCGGTTTCTTGCGCTTTCCATAGATGAATATGTTGACATGAGATGTATGTGTCGGGGTGGGAGACTAGAGTTAGTCCTAAATGGAACATGAGCATTAATCCCTAACCCACATTTGTCAGAATCCCACGGAATGAATTCCAACACCCAACACCTAACACTCCAAGGGGTGCAAAATGTTATTTGTCATATTATGCGCACTTAGGTGGATGAATACTGGTTCCCTGTTCAAGCAACATGCTTTCTGCACACACTAGTTATGTTTGACACTTGTCATTGGGAAATGCAAGAGGCATTACCAGTCACGATACTACGAAATAATGTTTGTCCGGCTGCATGGTATTTATGAAGCTACGGTTGATCTAATGCTATTTTAAGCAGCAAACTCCTACATTTTGTGACAGAATGCCTTACCCTGATACACTACCCTTAAGAAGAGATTGAATTGACGCATTCATTTTGTAGGAGCAATACAATTCTTGCCTCTCCTCGAGTTATTTGTTTTCAGGTTAACGCAGTCACCTTATTGGCTTCTTCCTCACCATTTCCCACATTATCTTTTACATAATGAGCCATTCAGTCTTTTGATAGAATCCTCTCAGTGCTACCAAGACTAGTAGTAACTAAAATTTCGCTAATCTGTTTTAGATCGCATCACAAAAGATGAGGCGTGTAGGATGTGCCGTTCAAGATTGCAGTAAAACGAAAGGCTTCGATTACAAATATTTTGTTGTATGCAACTACCGTCCAGGGTGAGTTGACATTTCACGTTAATTATTCACTTCATGAAATATCTCGAAATTTCCTTCATTTTTTCTAAAATCCACATCTTTTGTATCCTCTCTTTTCTTAATTTAAAGTGGAGACATTGAGCGTGAATGGCCGTATGTACGAACTCCTGTGAGTCCAACATATGTTATTAAACCTTTTGAAGATTCCAATGCTACAGAAACTTGGGAATATGTGAACTCAGAAGAATTTTTAACCAATTATCCTCACTCATATATGTACGTGTATACAAGACCTATGAGACTTTCGAGGGCCTTTCGAAACTAATATTATACCACAGTGACGATTCCCTGAACGGAATATTAACTCGCTGAAACTTGTATGTTGCTTCAAGAATTAAACAAACCACAAATTTTGTTTTAATTCAGAACCATGTTCACTTGACAAGTTATAATACGTTAATAAATGTTTACTACAACAATTTCTGTTCTCAATTCTCGTTGATGTAACTATTCTTAACAGAAGATATTGTTTTTAAGAGCTTTTAATATACCTAACTCCAAGATAAATTCAAATCACCTTTTGGAGCGAACCTAAGTGAATGATTATGCAGTTATAAAAACGTTTAAGCGATCACTGGAATCCGTTAGTACTCAAAACAATGATCTTCACTGAAATTACACTCATGCATACATTTCATACATTTGTTGAAGTAGATTGAAAATACTTCTCTGTTTCAGGATTTCATCATAAGCTGATATCAGTTAGAAAACCATTGGAAAACCTGCAGGGAGTACTGGACAGCCGTTTCGTCCTAGTTTGGGATTCTTCATAATACGCACCTACCTGGGTTCTAACCCAGGACCTTTGGATTACATAGGGAGCTCGTAGACAGTCAAGCCACTGGGACCCAATCCAATGGCCAGTTCATGAATTCTAAATTCTGCTAATTTATGAAGGTCGGATGAGACGACTAAAGTTCACCGGTGAGATTGTGGAGTGTCCGATGGTCTCTTGGAGAAACCCCGGTGGGTGCGTACTTCTGAATAGTCCAAGACTACGACGAAATGGCCGTCCAGTACTCACAGGTTTTCCACTAGTTCTTTTCCCGATATCAACTCACGATTAAATCTCAAAAGCAAGGAAATACCTGCTAACCAAAACTTGACTACTTCTGTGTTCATTCCATGTGTGATAAATGAGAAATAATTAACGTCACTATCCATAGAGATTTTCAGAAAAGACAGTTGAGTTGTTTCCACTGTATGAGAATAGTATAGGAGTTTGTGACAAATTCTGATAATCAAGGATATTACCCATACAAATTTGTTTAATCCAATGTAAGCGAATAATACTGTTTTCAGTTACAGCTAATCTGACTTTAATAAACAGAGTTTTACAAATAAATTTTGAATATAAGCCAGTCTTTGTAATTTATCAATAGGATTTTAAGACTGTGACCGTTAATTGTGCAATTACTCGCTGTAATGATAATAAAAATAATTCTATCAACAGCAGTGGTGACAAATTGAAGACTCTTTGATAATAGCGATGATATTAAAGAATATTCTTAGGAACTGTGGTCAAGATTTGACAGAAAAGTTCTAAAATAATTGCGAAGTGAGAAGTAGATATTTGTAAAAATTATATTTCAGAATAATGGTTACTGAACAAAGAATGTTCTTTTCGATAAATTCATCATCAGGTTCTGCAGTTATATGCACATAATAGTGAATGAATTAGTGTTACTAATGACATTATTGTTGTTTAATTAACATCGAATCTTGCGTACTGTCAATGAGTCCCAAACCAGGGTGAAACAGTTGGGTGTCCAGTACTTTATGAGAAGCTCACAATACGTTGAAACCCTTTGAAGATGACAACATTGTCATCGGAACAGCTGACAAAGGAGACTCCACTGTAGTTTTGGATAATTCTGACTATATCAAGAAAGTCACTGAACATATTCAGATGGGTCAGTATGAGGAAATTAAGAAACCTGTGGATACAATAATGAATGAGGTTAAGAAATCTACAGTGGAATTAATACGCAGAATGAAGCCGTCTCTGAGTGAGTCTAAATGGCCTAATTTAATGACTAAATCTAATAATGCTAGTCGAATGTATGGTACTATTAAAATACATAAGCCAGGTTACCCCATACGACCAATAGTAGATTTCAGAAATACCCCTTATTTATGAATTATCAAAACACTTAGCTCTAATATTATGCCCGATTGGAAATCGTTCAAACTCTACACTAACTAATTCATATGAGATGAAAAATAAACTAAATGACATTCAACTAGAAAATGATGAAACAATGGTTACTTTTGATACAACTAGTCTTTATGCTAATATACCAATCAATATGCCCGCCTTAGAAGCAGTTTAAAAGGAACTAACTGCAGATCCTGAACTCACTCATAGGACAAAGCTGCCCATTGAAGAAATTACTTTAGGAATTCAATTATGCCTCACATCTACTATCTTTAAATTCCAAGGCAAAATATATAGACAAACTGAAGGTGTAGCAATGGGATGGATCACAAATATCGCCTATCGCAGCGGATATATTTATGGACAGCTGGGAAAACATTGCTCTTAATACATTTAATCCTACTCCAAAAATATGGTGGAGATATGTGGATGACACTTGCACTCACAGCGTTAAAAACAGAACATATCTCTCTCTAGCTTCTTGACACATATAAACTCACTAGTAGAGGGAATAAAATTCACATTTGAATCGGAAAATAAACAAGGAGAATTAGCTGTCATGTTAGATTGTAAAATAAAACGAACGAAAGAAGCTAAACTGTATGTAAACTAGTGCTCATAAAAAGCCAACGCATTCTAACAGATACTTAGACTTTAATTCGTCTCATCCGTCATCTGTCTGTAAAGACGGGCTTAGTTAAGAGTGCCTAACAAACCGAGGAGTAGCAATAAGTAGTGCAAAAAAGACCTAAACGATGAAGTGAAACAGATAGAAGAGGCGTTGGTGTTAAATAGCTATCCTATAAAATTCATCAGGAAGATCGAAAAGGCCAAAAGCAAAATAAAAATAATTGTGAAACTAGTAGTGATAACATAAATAAGAGAGAATATAAGTCATCTATTGTTATACCGTATAAGGAGGAGACATCTGAAAACCTACGTAGGATTCCTAATAAAGCAGGAATTAGGTTGGCGTTCTAACCTACAAACTCACTCAGAGACAAGCTCTCTAGGCTAAAAGACCCAGTTGACTCAAATAGACAAAATAATATAATTCACAAAATACCCTGCAATGACTGTGAGGTGAACTACATAGGTCAAACTAGTAGATCGGGGGTAATCAGATTGTCGGAACATAAGAATTCAGTGGCTAAGGTAGGAATGTTTGACCCCGAGAAGATAAGTAATTTAGGAAAAAGCTCAGCAATTGCACTACATGCATTAACACAAAACCACAAAATAGCATGGTGGGAGAGGGTTAAGATTCTAAGAAGTAATCTATGGAGGTGGAGAGAGAGATTGATTACTGAATCCTGGTTCATTGAGTCTACACCCAACACATGCAACAGAAATGACTCAATACAAATACCAGAAATATGGAAGATATCATTACCACCAGTCAGTCAAATCAGAGGAGAATAATAGATAGTCTCAAAATTCTATTTCAATTCACATACATCATAACATTCTAACAAGTTTCTTATTTTGACTATAAAAACACTCGTCATATTTCCCATCAACAAAACTTATATTATTATTTCTGAATGTACATTATCCTATATTGATTTTATTCAGATATCCAGTCAATTCCACACATGAATATAAATGAAGGAAAAAGTTGTGTGAGTAACTCGATAAGATTATGAGCAATTATTTGTGCTCGAAACGTGGTCATCAGTAAATATTGCCGTATAACACTGTGTGACTTATCAAAATAAAATCTTATCCATAATGGAGGTATACTCTACCACAGTGCTCAAGTTTTATACTTATAAGACTAAATTATTCAACTCATAGTTTATATCCAACTCTTAGAATCGGTAAGTATCAGTAGAGTATAGCCGTTTGCTGAGTGGTTGTGCATGTTGTTACGAGAAGCATGTAAAACTACACACCGTCTTTTAATAACTCACAAAAATCAGTGCTAACATCATTGAACCAATCCATCTAGATCTTAGAAAGCAAGGCGGTTACTGTCACTGCCTTAAGCACTCCAGAGTGGAATATTGTTGACAAACATTCGCACCGGACGATTTAATTGTTCGCACGATATAAGAAGTTGCGAGGACATCGAGACAAGCCGATTTTCACCAGCCTCCATGGTGACAATCGACTGCTAACTATCACTCTCAGCGTTCCATCTTTAAGTCGTAAGTCCAGGCTCTGACTTTTTCAATCCCAAAACTAATTAGTCAAACAAGAAGACTTGAGTGGGAGTCCTTATTGAACGTCCAGTTATAGTCTCCATATTTGGCATCAACCGGTCGATAATCGTCAACATGTTGAATAATAGCATGACCAGTATTTCTCTTTAGCAGTGTGACGATGATTCTAGTCAGGCTAACATAACAGTAATTCTTGACTGAAATTCTAAGTTATGTTCGCAAGATTGGACTGGTGATTGCTAAAGTAGCTTCACAGAGCTATTAAGCATACCATAATTGAGCCTCTGAACAAACATAAGCAATTGACAAATGGCGCGTGTAAATTGAGAAGCCAGAAGTTGACTATGAAAGTGTGAATCATAAATCCCTTTTGCTTAAGTGAATCAGCTGTAAGCACCCACGGTCACATCGGCGTCTGAAACCAGAAAATTCAGGTTACAAAGCGAAATTTTACACCGCTGAATACCACTAAATACCATCGCAGTTGCTATTAAAGAGTCCCAAACAAGTATGAAACAGTTATCAACGGTGATCAAAAACTGCTGTGCCGATGACTGAGTTATTATTCTGAAAATGTTCGGTAAACCACCTGTTACTCTGCTGAAATGCGCTACGTTTATTTTCAATGGTAATTACAAGCCGAAGAAAATGATATAAAGTACGGCTACACTTGGAAACTGAAATTATTCAGATTACAGTGTTTAATTCTTTTCTGATCCATCTTTCATTACGTGTAATTGTATACTACCTAGAACTAGTAAGCAGCATGAGATTGTTATGATTATGATGGCGTCATTCTGTAGTTTGGTTTGTAAGGGTTAGTTATGTTTTACGAGTTGATTACGGATTGATATCAATTAAAGAACCATTGGAAAGCAGGGAGTATTGGACAGCTGCTGTTTCATCCTAGTTTGGGAATCACTGGCAGTACGCACCCACTGAGATCCGAACCCAGGACCTTCCGGTTACAAGGTAAGCTCGCATACCATTCAACCACTGAGACCCGATTCAATGGCTCATGAATTCTAACTTCTACCAATTCGTAATTTAGCGCGACCCCAACCATTGTCGCTGGTGGGATATCCATCCACACACGTGACATCTAATTGGACCTCACTGATCACGACTTCTCACTAGAACTCCAGGAAACTTAGTCCTTTAGCAAATCACTAGCGAGCATCAGATTAATTTTCTATAGTTTGCTTTGTAAGAGTTAGTCACTTTGTGACCACAATTATAAGATTTCCATTGAAGTGTATCCATCCCATTTAACTTATCAACATTCTACTAGGTAATTAGAAAAAGACGTAAACAGCAAGAGCAATTTTCATTTTGACGATTGATTTTCATAAGCTGTACAATCGTAATCATATTCAATAAAGAATCCATAAGACCAATCAGGTACTGGTAAAATTTGTCCTCAAAAACGTATTACGTAATGTGTGGTGTAGTGTAGACGGAAATTAAAAAGGGGTCATAAGTTGGGGTGTGTGTGAAGATTACTATTCAAGACTCATTAGTCTTCCCTTCTAGATTGCACCTTACATCCTGTGAGTTATTTTCCAGAACAAATTTTACAGTATTTGTTCGGTCTTATGAATTCTTTATTAAATATAATCACGACTGTGCAGCTTATGAAAATGAATCCTTGAAAAGAAAATTCCCCTCGCCTTTGACGTCTCTTTCTTATTCCACTAGGTATATGGTAATTGTCTTCCTATGACTGATAGGTGTATCTCATGCTTATTTCCTTTGTTCCATTATCTGTTGAACATTATTTAATGACATCTTCTTTCATGTAATAGAAGTTCTTTCAGGTACCTGGCCAGAAATCTGTTGGCTTCAAATGTTTGGTCTTTTTGAGATGAAGTAGGATCTGGTACGCCTATGATGAACTCAGTGTCGAAATGGACAAAACGGTGGTCCAGTTTCTGGATCACTTCGATCTGCCTACGAAACACAACTACTTGTCTCAAGTGATATCCAACTGATTGTATCACCCACTGGTACACCGTCATGTATTCAATGATGAATACCATACTGTGTGGTTGACTAGGCTTCCGTGATTCACTTAAGCAAAAGGGATTTATGATTCACACTTTCATAGTCAACTTCTGGCTTCTCAACTTACACGCGCCATTTGTCAATTGCTTATGTTTGTTCAGAAGCTCAATTATGGTATGCTTAATAGCTCTGTGAAGCTACTTTAGCAATCACCAGTCCAATCTTGCGAACATAACTTAGAATTTCAGTCAAGAATTACTGTTATGTTAGCCTGACTAGAATCATCGTCACACTGCTAAAGAGAAATACTGGTCATGCTATTATTCAACATGTTGACGATTATCGACCGGTTGATGCTAAATATGGAGACTATAACTGGACGTTCAATAAGGACTCCCACTCAAGTCTTCTTGTTTGACTAATTAGTTTTGGGATTGAAAAAGTCAGAGCCTGGACTTACGACTTAAAGATGGAACGCTGAGAGTGATAGTTAGCAGTCGATTGTCATCATGGAGGCTGGTGAAAATCGGCTTGTCTCGATGTCCTCGCAACTTCTTATATCGTGCGAACAATTAAATCGTCCGGTGCGAATGTTTGTCAACAATATTCCACTCTGGAGTGCTTAAGGCAGTGACAGTAACCGCCTTGCTTTCTAAGATCTAGATGGATTGGTTCAATGATGTTAGCACTGATTCTTGTGAGTTATTAAAAGACGGTGTGTAGTTTTACATGCTTCTCGTAACAACATGCACAACCACTCAGCAAACGGCTATACTCTACTGATACTTACCGATTCTAAGAGTTGGATATAAACTATGAGTTGAATAATTTAGTCTTATAAGTATAAAACTTGAGCACTGTGGTAGAGTATACCTCCATTATGGATAAGATTTTATTTTGATAAGTCACACAGTGTTATACGGCAATATTTACTGATGACCACGTTTCGAGCACAAATAATTGCTCATAATCTTATCGAGTTACTCACACAACTTTTTCCTTCATTTATATTCATGTGTGGAATTGACTGGATATCTGAATAAAATCAATATAGGATAATGTACATTCAGAAATAATAATATAAGTTTTGTTGATGGGAAATATGACGAGTGTTTTTATAGTCAAAATAAGAAACTTGTTAGAATGTTATGATGTACGTGAATTGAAATAGAATTTTGAGACTATCTATTATTCTCCTCTGATTTGACTGACTGGTGGTAATGATATCTTCCATATTTCTGGTATTTGTATTGAGTCATTTCTGTTGCATGTGTTGGGTGTAGACTCAATGAACCAGGATTCAGTAATCAATCTCTCTCTCCACCTCCATAGATTACTTCTTAGAATCTTAACCCTCTCCCACCATGCTATTTTGTGGTTTTGTGTTAATGCATGTAGTGCAATTGCTGAGCTTTTTCCTAAATTACTTATCTTCTCGGGGTCAAACATTCCTACCTTAGCCACTGAATTCTTATGTTCCGACAATCTGATTACCCCCGATCTACTAGTTTGACCTATGTAGTTCACATAACTCACAGTCATTGCAGGGTATTTTGTGAATTATATTATTTTGTCTATTTGAGTCAACTGGGTCTTTTAGCCTAGAGAGCTTGTCTCTGAGTGAGTTTGTAGGTTAGAACGCCAACCTAATTCCTGCTTTATTAGGAATCCTACGTAGGTTTTCAGATGTCTCCTCCTTATACGGTATAACAATAGATGACTTATATTCTCTCTTATTTATGTTATCACTACTAGTTTCACAATTATTTTTATTTTGCTTTTGGCCTTTTCGATCTTCCTGATGAATTTTATAGGATAGCTATTTAACACCAACGCCTCTTCTATCTGTTTCACTTCATCGTTTAGGTCTTTTTTGCACTACTTATTGCTACTCCTCGGTTTGTTAGGCACTCTTAACTAAGCCCGTCTTTACAGACAGATGACGGATGAGACGAATTAAAGTCTAAGTATCTGTTAGAATGCGTTGGCTTTTTATGAGCACTAGTTTACATACAGTTTAGCTTCTTTCGTTCGTTTTATTTTACAATCTAACATGACAGCTAATTCTCCTTGTTTATTTTCCGATTCAAATGTGAATTTTATTCCCTCTACTAGTGAGTTTATATGTGTCAAGAAGCTAGAGAGAGATATGTTCTGTTTTTAACGCTGTGAGTGCAAGTGTCATCCACATATCTCCACCATATTTTTGGAGTAGGATTAAATGTATTAAGAGCAATGTTTTCCCAGCTGTCCATAAATATATCCGCTGCGATAGGCGATATTTGTGATCCATCCCATTGCTACACCTTCAGTTTGTCTATATATTTTGCCTTGGAATTTAAAGATAGTAGATGTGAGGCATAATTGAATTCCTAAAGTAATTTCTTCAATGGGCAGCTTTGTCCTATGAGTGAGTTCAGGATCTGCAGTTAGTTCCTTTTAAACTGCTTCTAAGGCGGGCATATTGATTGGTATATTAGCATAAAGACTAGTTGTATCAAAACTAACCATTGTTTCATCATTTTCTAGTTGAATGTCATTTAGTTTATTTTTCATCTCATATGAATTAGTTAGTGTAGAGTTTGAACGATTTCCAATCGGGCATAATATTAGAGCTAAGTGTTTTGATAATTCATAAATAAGGGGTATTTCTGAAATCTACTATTGGTCGTATGGGGTAACCTGGCTTATGTATTTTAATAGTACCATACATTCGACTAGCATTATTAGATTTAGTCATTAAATTAGGCCATTTAGACTCACTCAGAGACGGCTTCATTCTGCGTATTAATTCCACTGTAGATTTCTTAACCTCATTCATTATTGTATCCACAGGTTTCTTAATTTCCTCATACTGACCCATCTGAATATGTTCAGTGACTTTCTTGATATAGTCAGAATTATCCAAAACTACAGTGGAGTCTCCTTTGTCAGCTGTTCCGATGACAATGTTGTCATCTTCAAAGGGTTTCAACGTATTGTGAGCTTTTCATAAAGTACTGGACACCCAACTGTTTCACCCTGGTTTGGGACTCATTGACAGTACGCAAGATTCGATGTTAATTAAACAACAATAATGTCATTAGTAACACTAATTCATTCACTATTATGTGCATATAACTGCAGAACCTGATGATGAATTTATCGAAAAGAACATTCTTTGTT
This sequence comes from Trichobilharzia szidati, assembly GCA_944472155.2. Classification (NCBI taxonomy): domain Eukaryota; kingdom Metazoa; phylum Platyhelminthes; class Trematoda; order Strigeidida; family Schistosomatidae; genus Trichobilharzia; species Trichobilharzia szidati. The sequence goes on from OX235276.1 coordinate 63,052,988, forward strand.
CAGTAACCATTATTCTGAAATATAATTTTTACAAATATCTACTTCTCAATTCGCAATTATTTTAGAACTTTTCTGTCAAATCCTGACCACAGTTCCTAAGAATATTCTTTAATGTCATCGCTATTATCAAAGAGTCTTCAATTTGTCACCACTGCTGTTGATAAAATTATTTTTATTATCATCACAACGAGTAATTGCACAATTAACGGTCACAGTCTTAAAATCCTATTGATAAATTACAAAGACTGGCTTATGTTCAACAATTATTTGTTAAACTCTATTTATTAAAGTCAGATTAGCTGTAACTGAAAACAGTATTATTCGCTTACATTGGATTAAACAAATTTGTATGGGTAATATCCTTGATTATCAGAATTTGTCACAAACTCCTATACTATTCTCATACAGTGGAAACAACTCAACTGTCTTTTCTGAAAATCTCTATGGATAGTGACGTTAATTATTTCTCATTTATCACACATGGAATGAACACAGAAGTAGTCAAGTTTTGGTTAGCAGGTATTTCCTTGCTTTTGAGATTTAATCGTGAGTTGATATCGGGAAAAGAACTAGTGGAAAACCTGTGAGTACTGGACGGCCATTTCGTCGTAGTCTTGGACTATTCAGAAGTACGCACCCACCGGGGTTTCTCCAAGAGACCATCGGACACTCCACAATCTCACCGGTGAACTTTAGTCGTCTCATCCGACCTTCATAAATTAGCAGAATTTAGAATTCATGAACTGGCCATTGGATTGGGTCCCAGTGGCTTGACTGTCTACGAGCTCCCTATGTAATCCAAAGGTCCTGGGTTAGAACCCAGGTAGGTGCGTATTATGAAGAATCCCAAACTAGGACGAAACGGCTGTCCAGTACTCCCTGCAGGTTTTCCAATGGTTTTCTAACTGATATCAGCTTATGATGAAATCCTGAAACAGAGAAGTATTTTCAATCTACTTCAACAAATGTATGAAATGTATGCATGAGTGTAATTTCAGTGAAGATCATTGTTTTGAGTACTAACGGATTCCAGTGATCGCTTAAACGTTTTTATAACTGCATAATCATTCACTTAGGTTCGCTCCAAAAGGTGATTTGAATTTATCTTGGAGTTAGGTATATTAAAAGCTCTTAAAAACAATATCTTCTGTTAAGAATAGTTACATCAACGAGAATTGAGAACAGAAATTGTTGTAGTAAACATTTATTAACGTATTATAACTTGTCAAGTGAACATGGTTCTGAATTAAAACAAAATTTGTGGTTTGTTTAATTCTTGAAGCAACATACAAGTTTCAGCGAGTTAATATTCCGTTCAGGGAATCGTCACTGTGGTATAATATTAGTTTCGAAAGGCCCTCGAAAGTCTCATAGGTCTTGTATACACGTACATATATGAGTGAGGATAATTGGTTAAAAATTCTTCTGAGTTCACATATTCCCAAGTTTCTGTAGCATTGGAATCTTCAAAAGGTTTAATAACATATGTTGGACTCACAGGAGTTCGTACATACGGCCATTCACGCTCAATGTCTCCACTTTAAATTAAGAAAAGAGAGGATACAAAAGATGTGGATTTTAGAAAAAATGAAGGAAATTTCGAGATATTTCATGAAGTGAATAATTAACGTGAAATGTCAACTCACCCTGGACGGTAGTTGCATACAACAAAATATTTGTAATCGAAGCCTTTCGTTTTACTGCAATCTTGAACGGCACATCCTACACGCCTCATCTTTTGTGATGCGATCTAAAACAGATTAGCGAAATTTTAGTTACTACTAGTCTTGGTAGCACTGAGAGGATTCTATCAAAAGACTGAATGGCTCATTATGTAAAAGATAATGTGGGAAATGGTGAGGAAGAAGCCAATAAGGTGACTGCGTTAACCTGAAAACAAATAACTCGAGGATAGGCAAGAATTGTATTGCTCCTACAAAATGAATGCCTCAATTCAATCTCTTCTTAAAGGTAGTGTATCAGGGTAAGGCATTCTGTCACAAAATGTAGGAGTTTGCTGCTTAAAATAGCATTAGATCAACCGTAGCTTCATAAATACCATGCAGCCGGACAAACATTATTTCGTAGTATCGTGACTGGTAATGCCTCTCGCAATTTCCAATGACAAGTGTCAAACATAACTAGTGTGTGCAGAAAGCATGTTGCTTGAACAGGGAACCAGTATTCATCCACCTAAGTGCGCATAATATGACAAATAACATTTTGCACCCCTTGGAGTGTTAGGTGTTGGGTGTTGGAATTCATTCCGTGGGATTCTGACAAATGTGGGTTAGGGATTAATGCTCATGTTCCATTTAGGACTAACTCTAGTCTCCCACTCCCACACATACATCTCATGTCAACATATTCATCTATGGAAAGCGCAACAAATCGAATACAGGAAATAACAGTCGAGTCAACCTAAATTCAACCAACTGTATCAGGTATTCAGAATGCACCAATGACATAAAATTGCATTTTTGTTAACCTTCCAGCTAACATGACACTCAAGCATATTTTTAAATCTAGATATCACGCCATGACTTTTAATGCATCTAACTTTTAATACTCTACTTAGATACACAGTGTAGTTGTGAGCATTTATTTCACCGACACACAATCTCGACATCAGTGAGAATTCCTGCAACATTGAAGAAATCATTTGAAACTTGACCAAACTGGTTTCTCACTCAAAATCACAAAAGTATCTCTTACTACAGTCAAACAGTAAGTAAACACATAAACGTAAGAAACACGAATCCATTAATAAAAATGAGTGTGACTCAAAATTCAAAAATCAAAATTTTCGATAATTTCACCTTGAGGTAATGTCTGCATTTTTTCCCATCGGAACAATTTTTTGTCGCATAATCATAGTCCAAGTGTCGATTCCACCAATAATCTACAGCTCTAAAGAATCAAGACAAATGATTAGCTGTACAATTAAATTCACTTACTCTTCCACTGTATCAACTGGAGCAATGTTTTGTCTAACATATTCCCCTTTCTTCTTCGGAATCGCGCTAGTATCATAACAGGGATTACATGTCTGGGCGAGGCGTGCAGCATAGTGTGCAAGTTCAGCATCCCATCTCTGAAAAGTATTAAAGGATATGATGACTAAATAGCGTCTAAATATTAATCGGTTAACTATAAGAGAGTACGTAGGGGTAGAATGCTCGCCAACCAAGCATATCGTCCTAGGTTCGATTCCTGCTCAACGCAACCCTTTACCTCGCAAAGCCAGTAATCAGACTGGTAAAGAGTGACGGTTGGGCATGAGGCTTGCAACCACATCTCTTGAAATAGAAAAAGACACCGCTGCTACCAAATCTTCAAGCCTGTAGCTTGAAGCCCCATGTTCCACCTGGAACGTAAAGGAATAAAAAAATGACTACAAGAGAAGACTGTAAATTCATTTTTATGCAGACGGTCGAATGAAACAATGCAAAAACACTATTTAAAGCTGCTGAAATCGCCATCAACTGCAAATGCTAGTCGAAGCCAGATTTAAATTCAAGAACAAGTGAGCTGGATCTATTATCACGAAAAATAAAGAGATCTAGTATGAAAGTAACTGCAAATCTTATATTAGCATGCAAAGAATTGAGAATCAACCAACTTACTAAATCAGGAAGAGCAACACTACTAGCCGGTTGACCCTCAACTTGACCTTTGCTCAACATTTGTCTAAAATGATTGTGACGTTCTAACAAAGTTTGCTCATCCTGGGTCAAGCCGGACTCCTTCCCTGTTCCCAATTGCACGAGAAGCACCAAAACGACTAAAATATTCGTGCTCGTCATGATCATGTCTGACTAGAAGAGATAGAATCACACATATTTATACATATTTGAATACACGTACATTTATAGATTTATCTTATCTTTGTCTCCATATGACTTATCACTTCAAATGTACTCAATTACCAAAATAAGATAAGTAGTGAAACGAGCAGACTAACATATTCTGATAGTACTTCACCATGTTTTGACTCCATGATGGTAATAACAAATAATGTAAACAAGATTTAGATAATAGTAATAATACTTCATAATTAGTTAGTTTCTCTGATACTCCTGATCAGAAATAGGGCTTTCATCAAGTTGGAAACAAAACGTTTCAATAGTGACTGTCACAAGTAATGACTAGGAGATAAATTACCTTCTAGAATGTTCACTCTTTGTATTCCCTATGATTCTGATAGATAGATAGATAGATAGAAGTGCCTCAGTCACGATTTCTTCGTGGGACTTAGAGCTGATCCAGATTTCTTACAAATGACATGACAGCAACATGTATATCATGTAACAACTCATTTCTCACCACTTCTTTATCGATCATACTTACGCTTCAAAGTGCGTAATAACTCACTAAAGTTGGAAAGATGATGGCAGATGGTTTCAATATTTAGGCCTGTAGTATTACGATAACAACATATATACCTGCAGGCTCCCGTTGCTACTTATGGGTGTGCTGACAAAGTCTTGACATGTTGAATATGATGTAAGTATCCTATGCGCAGTCCAATGACTGTATAGATCTACCACTGTCTGCAGTGAAGAGTTGAGAGCAGTCGTAGAGATGAATGCCATATCTATTTAACCATTTATAGAGTCATCACTTCTGTCACTGTAAAGTCGTACATATCATATCAGCATATGTCATCTTTCTGCATGTAGAAAATTTATGAGGTCCTGACTTGGCATAATATAATATATTACAACTTCCTTGGGTGGAACATAGAGCTTCCTCAGGACATCTGCACTTCACTCCGCTCTCTGTAGTCATTTGTAGCTGGCTCTTTCACTGCCGAAAACGTTTGAATCCTCCTCAGGCCATCTTCGCCATGTCACCTTTGGATCTGTTCCACAGTGAGTTGTTTCCTATTTGCGTCCCACTCGTGTGTCATCTCGAAGTATGTCCAGTGCAACTCCATTATGGATAACACTCATATTATTTTCTCTGAATGTACATTATTTCATATTGATTTTTATTCAAATATCTAGTCAATTCCATACATATATATAAATGAAGGAAAAACGTTTTGTGAGTAACTTGATATGATTATGGCCAATAATTTGTCCTCGAAACGTCATCATTTAATATTACTGTGTAACACTGTGTGATTTAACAAAATAAAATGTTATCCCTAATGGAGTCACACTGTACCACAGTGCCCAAGTTTTATACTTATATATCCAGAGCACTTCCACTTGCTTCTACATAAAATATTCCTGGTTGTTTCGTTGCCAGAGTCTTTTCGTGATCATCTTTTCTGGTTATCTGGCCTTCAGTAATCAGCAAGGGAAAGCAGCTGCTGATGAAAGTCTGCGACAGTCTGTCTAAAGCACTTCTCATGATGCGTCCATCAAATTTCTGAACTAGATCAAAGCACTTACTTTACAACATTAGTGTCAAATGTCAAAACTATGCTCAACGAAATAGGCTCAATTTACTGAAAATAGTTTTTAAAATTCTATCAATCATCATTCTGCACAACATTGACAGCTCCTACACCACCCACAATGAACTAGTAAACGTTTGCTACTTATGCTGAAGTGATCTGGGTGATTATGCTGGGGAAGTTTTACAGGATTCAACTGAATGTGTGTGTGTGTGTATTACAGGTGCCTATTTTTAACACTAAGTTGTCTAAATACGTTAAACATTTTCAATTTCATCACTGTTTCAGTGATGTTCAGAGCAGTTTCAAACTATTGGTACGTCCGCTGATGACCCTTTTTCAGACGCATAAAATAATCTTCTTCTGAACTTCTTCGTAAAGGAAGCTTCATCTAATGACTAGCACAAATGATACTTCGGTAACACGTGAATTGAGGAACACTATGAACTTGTCAAATAAGGCAGTCTGCTCTTAATGGCAGTAACGAGAGAATGTTTCTTGAGCAATCAGTGAAGAAAGTATTCACATGAATTCATTATGTAAGCAGACAGTAGAGTGGGAAGGATGAAAAAGTGGTACTGAATAGACTTTCTGAGTAAGAAACACTTCAAAAGTATCTTATTAAATGCCCCCATAATAAAGCCGTTATGTTTTCTTGCTAAGTCACATACTAGTATTCACGCTGTGTTGGGTAATGCGTAGCTGTCATTCTAAAGTCATTAATGACCAGGCCGATACTAAAATATGTAGAGAAAATGTAGACCTCTTTTTAGAAACACTTTAATTAAATAAAAACTCAGTGGTAACTTGAAAATGGTCACTATTTTCGAGTGCTTATCAGTGATAGTGTCAAATTTCGATAGGATTTTTATAACAACACCCATCTGACACATTGTTAGTTAGTTCAAAATCATCATGAGATGTGGCTTTATAATACTTGTGAGAATCGTTGCCAACCGATAGTGTTTCTGTAGTCTTCAGACTTTTCAAGTTTACATTTGCATGGTTCAGTCATAACCAAAATTCTTCAAACAATGATTTTATATGAAATAGAATTTTTAGAAGTTTCATAGTGCTGCAGACATTTCGCCTTATTAAACATACTGAAATAAATAACCACGAAATTAACAGCTGGTGTCCATTGTCGCTTGAATAGTCACCAGATCTGTGCGCATAGCATACGTTGGCTAAATTGTTCATCGCAATCCACGATGACGTTTTCTCTCTCTTATTTATTAACAACACAAAAAGTGGTAGGTTGGAATGTGTACAAAAATCCTCAATTTAAAATGAAATGATTTATGAAAATGCCTGCCTTACTGAATAAAATACCCTACAAAATGGGTAATTCAAAGCAGTATGTTTTTGATGGAAGAGGTTGACTAAATGACATCGAAATAGTCTTCAAGTTAGCAGTTCCACAGAATGATGAAGACTGATTTTCACAAACATATTTGGATGAACTGTTGTATATCAATAGATTGTGTTCTTGCTATTAAAATTTCAAACAGCGCCTATATATATATATAACCCTAAACACCATTATGATATCCACGAAATTTGTATCTTTATAAGGGACATTACTACTGAATTATATATGTAATGGCTGTCTCAATGTAGCATTACATGTTTTCTATGAATAGGTTAACAGGTTGCACCGACTGTAGCTGCATAGTATTCATTGCTCATGGGAATATATAGATTAAGCTTATATATGACGATGGGCAGTCACTGCATGACAGAAGAGATCTGAATATGCCCTTATGAAATATAAATTCTCGGAAAGCTGTGACGGGAGTTCACATTTCGCCCTAAGTAAGGCCGTCACAGCCACGGTGAAAATAGGCACATGTGTGAGACTGTTACCAGAATCCAAACGAACAACTGAAGCGCGTTAACGAAATCAACCTAATAATACATTTAAATATGAAAATTGAACTTGACTACATCAATGACGACTGCCACTGATGGCATACTAGACAGATGTTCTTCATTTTGAATTATACGTAGTGTGATAGAAGTTGAAAATAATGGGCCCATATAAATGGTGAATGTTAGATTCTGCATGATTTTGGCTTCACAATTTCCTGTTCATTCTTCACTACAAATAATGAATCAGCGCTAGTTCACCTGACTGCCTCCAGGATGAACTTACAAAGTGCACGTGTGATTGCGAATATTCTCGGATTTGTGAATACAGTCAGCATGATAAGAGAATAAACACGTGATACTATTTAACCGCCTGTAACCACTCACTTACTTAGGATGATAAGGAAAGGGATATTGGACATACACTTTGCTTTTCACCTATACATTCAGCCCTATGTTTGACAGAAGACTTTTCAATAGATACTCATCTGTCTTTTCTGTTCTCGAGTGATATCTAAGACTGATTGACAGAAGACTGAAAGTTGAGTGATAATTAAGGGTACTAAGATACAGCGAACCAACGTACTTTTTAAAAATGGAAATACTACTGAGCAGTACGATGAGATTCTAGATAGACTTGTCAAAACACGATGCGAAAGAGATTTCGACAACAGCACATTTTTTGAAGGGATTGATTGACAGATTAACTTCGCCTAGTTCACTAGCTCACTAGATCTCAAGCCATTCTGAAGACTGGAAAATCTAAGAGATGGTTTGGCGTGGAGCTAGTGACCATACCCCGGAAAATTAATCCAACTGCCATAGAAACTTCAACGCACAAGGAACGACGCAGAACCGCTCACGCCCGGGAAATTCTGGATTCAGCAAATACAGATCATCAGCGCATCAAATTGCAGCTCTACGCATCGTTATCGAACATAGCCTAGAATGCCAGTCAAACCCTCACTTCTAACTCTACTTCATCGACTTCGGAAAGGCCTTCGACTGACGGCGTTGACCGAGAAGTAATTTGGAAGATGCTTAAACACTATGGAGTGCGATAGCCAAATGTTTATCAACCTCATTCAACAGCTGGCTATATGAGAATGCCACGTGTCAAGTGATCCACAACGGAAAACACAGTACAGCCTTTGAAGTGAATACAGTAGGAAGACAAGGCTGCCAGTATATTATCAGTGATGATATTCTTAATTGTGGTTGACTGGATTATACATTAGACTGTGCATGGAAATGGGAAGATAGTAATACGCTGGACCGACCGATTAGAAGACTCTAGAATATGGATATGGATTTCGCCTGTGAATGATTTATGTTTCATGTCACACAAATTAGAAGACCTGTAGCCGAGAACCAGAAAACTAGCTGACGACGCTGACTGCGAATACGGGACTTCAAGTGGACATGGATAAGACAGAGATGAGGAAGATAGCCAACCACCACTGACATCAACAACAACCAGCAACATTCACCAGCAACAAGAGACATTTGAAAGTGGTCACTTCAACTATTCTATTGTTTCAACCACAGGCCAGTGGAACTGATGAAGATATCAAAGCCAGCCAGAATCAGGAGGGACAAGACACACCTTCACCAATGTGAAATCAGTCTGGAAATCTTCCGAATTCAACGTAGAGGACAAGATTTGGATTTTCAACACCAATATCAAATCTCTTCTTCTCAGTCATAGACTTGGCGAACGCGTCACGAAAAGCATTTCCAGCATGTTGCATTTTTTATCAGCAGCTGTCTTTGCTGGCTTCATGCTGAATGGTCAGAATGAATTAGCATCAAGAAGCTATGAGAAAAAATGAATCAAGAACCTTTCGCTCAAGAAATATTTGGGCGAAAGTGGAGATGCATGGTTTGAGCATACGTTGAGGAGGCCACCGAATAACATCACCCTCAAGTTCATCACTCGAGTGGAATCCGAATGGGAAGTGACGAGTGGCGTGTTTGTTCGAGGGCGACATGGAGGAGATCGTGCGAGGAGGAGATGGGAGATTATGAACAATCGTAGGCCCACTTAACGAGGACAACAGAAAACAGAACAAGGTAGAGATGTGTTGCTGAAGCATTGTGTTCCACTCGAAACGCAAGGGAAAATAACTAACAATAATGCCTGTAATTACCACGAACCAAGAGGTTTACTCATAATATTCCTTCCTGTATGGTCCACTCGATATTTGAATGATAATAGGCTGTGACTGGTTTCGCATCTAAACCGTCACGTCTTGTGAGGAAAACAGTCACTTAAAGCAATTAGTTCCACCTATGAATTTCGATGAAGCAATAAGAAGACGTAGTTTATATGAAACTTGTAATGTATTTGTGCAAAACAGTTGAACAAACATTGACCAAACCCGTATTTGTCTTACGCAGTTATACAGAGGGTGACAGAACATAAATTATTAGAATATAGATCAAATTGTTTACAGGTCAAAGTCACAGATAAGAAATAGGAAGAAGACATTTTATTTTCTTCTTTTTCATACGCAAATCTATCCTGTCTGCCCTAAGAATGCATAACCAAATAACACAGGGTGAAGGGATTTATAACTCTGGACAACTGCACCAACCAATTGAATCAATTATATTTGATCTCGGTATCACCACATCTAAATAATTGTGAAACGTGAAGTAGGTCACAGATTCGAAATGTTCATTTCATTCGAACATTTATTTGAATCAAGAACTTATTTCCCAACCACTTTTGTCAAATGCTCATAAATAAATAAATAAATAAGTATTTTGTGGTTGGCCTAATTGGTTCGGTGTTTATAATTGCTATTCACAGCAGGCCATTTCTACTATCACTGTCAATGCTGGTGAACATCGAATTGCTTATTTGTTCAAAGTGGTCTCCACATCGACGGGAGACAAAACGACTGTCATTTCTTTGTAGTGAGCTGGTTTGCAGCAGATTGGAGAAATACGATCAGAAGTATTGTTGAACAATTACATTAACGTTGATTCACAGACTTTGGCACTGACTAACCATTGTAGATCTGTTTCGTTATTGCTTGAATTATAAATAATCGTGTCGCCTAACCGTTTTCTGTTGTTCTGCGTCGGGTACAGTGCATAGTGTTCTGTGTATTAGGCTTAGTCTTCTGAAAACACCGACAGGTTTGGAATCTCTGACCTCTGGAATTTGACAATCACCTTCAGGAACAATAATTATTCAACAAAATTTGTAGAGAAGTGCAGCAAAAGTGGCTGGTGAGAAAGCAGTCATACAAAACCCAATCACTGTTCTTCACAGAGAAATATTGAAACTTGTTGAAGGAGTAAGAAGATAATTAAATACAGACTGTAACATAAATACGTGTGGCAAAGGAAGAAATAAAAGTGTATTATTTAACAAAATAATGAGTTTAGTTTTATCAGTATCAGGAAATAAGATGATGTTTTGCGTAAAAACGTCACCCATTAAACAACATAAACAAATCAGTCTTCCTCCAGCCTAGTCACATGTTATGATCAACTTCTAAAAAACACTTTAATTATAATGCAGTGCTTGAAAAAAATAAAAGATTATGGATACATGTGTTTGCTGATAGATGCTGAATGCAGAAATGTGAAAATAAGTGATAAGTTCATAAAAGCATCATATGGTTAACGAGATGTTTTTAAAAGTAAACTATACACCTTATGATTTCGAGATAAGAGATAATCTTATGTTTCAGTCGACTGGAGATTTGTTTTCGCATTGTAAGCAAGCGTACAATGCAGGCGATGATGGATAATCAGACTAGCTATGGATGTTTCATTGAAGTCTAGAGATCACGGCTTCAAATATTGAACCCACGAACTGCACTTGCGTAATACACAAAACAAACAATGCATATCACTTGAATATCACTTCAGGATTTCATGATGAGCTGACTCAGCTACAGAACCATTGTGAAACCTGGGAGTACTGCATACATGATTCGCTCTAGTTCGAGACTCTTCACTACACGCAGCCTCCGCGGTACGATACCAGGACCATTCGGTTACAAGGCGAACCTACAGACCACTAAGCCACTAAGATTCAATCGAATGGTCCATGAATTCTAGCTTCTGCCAAATTCTGAGAAACCCTGAATTGAACACTCGAATATCATTTGACTAGATTTCCGTGAGCATATAGTTCGCTGTTATTTTTGCATTACTGGGTCAGTTTGAAAGCACTGGAAGCATGCAATGCCTGTATCACTAGTTCCATGGATGACAGTCAATTGTCGAGAACGGTTCAGGTCATCATATGAAAACCTTCACCTATGGAATGCGTGTACAATTGGTGTCTAGAGGAAACGAAATGCGAGCTAGATATCTCTAGCCTGATAACTACTGACATACATTTTTCTGACTCGATTTCAAAGAAATTAACCGCGAAATCTTACAAGTTATCTGCAAATTCTTCTCACGAACAGGTGAGGTATCTTATGGGTTATTTTACGTGCATATTTAAACGAATGAAAGAGAAAGCAGGCCTACTGAAGGAATCGCATTAAGAAAATTCCAGTGGCAAAACAAACCTCCTCCTCCTACTACTGTCAAATGAGTAACGTCTTCAGTTTCAAAGACCACAAATTTTCTCCATAGACTTTTATCCCATTCAAAATATTCTGAAAGACTACTGTACTATAAAATGACATTTAGTATTACGATGCTGATCACAGAAATTCATGTTCATTTTCTCAGGTTTTGATTTGGCGAAAAGTAGATTTCAGTTCAAACGAAAATCAATTAAAGAAAAACCAATATTTGTTTCAGTTGAATATGAAACTTTTCAGCAACATGCAATAACAAAATCTGGCGGCACTATTCCCAGAATCAGGTCACGACATTAACACTTAGTCACAATGTGTGAACTAATTGGCTAATCCGTTCCCTACATTCCAGCAGTTAGCAACGTGTAGCCACCGCCGTACTGAATTCTGTCCAATTTAAATCCAGTCAATCTTGACAGTGATTATTCGCATAGTTGTTGTTGTTGTTGAAAACTGATGGTGAGCCTAGAGTGTATACTACATAGCTGGCCAGTGTCCTTCACTTCTAAATTGCTCACAAACATTCTGCATTAAAATAACCAAAAGCATTTCCTTTGTTCTGACTATGACATTAACAGTAGTAAAATTAGAGTGAGAGATTAGCTAACCATCATGCAGAACAAAGATGCAGTCGGCTGAATATCTTAAACACACATAAAGCTATTTGAAAAGCCAAATCGACCAAATGCCTACCAATGTGATGAATGAATCAAAGTGACAAGCGAAACGTAGGCATATAAAGGAATAAAACTCCGAAGTGATTTATAGGTATAACGTGTGTAATAAGTAGACAGTTGTGAGGTTTGTATGTTTTGTCAAGAATAAATCGACCAGATATTTTGCATCAGTCACAAACTGAATGACTCCATACAAAGGTGCACCAATCAGGTTCATGTAGTACATTGGTGGCACAGCTGTTAGGACCCTCACCAACCATACACATGGTCCGGAGTTCAATCCTCTACTGATGCACACCTGATATCAATGCTTGGCCTGCGAATTCGGCCTACCGATATCACATGCTGAAAATTCCATACTTGTACCAAACATACGGTATGTAATCAAGCTATGACCAAAAAAATCAAAAATTAATATATTCACGAGTTCCGTTTGCTGTAACCAGCGTGTATTTCGGCTGCATACTTTGGCTTAATGAATGGCATTCATCAATATAGTGCTTGCTTTGATTCACATATTGCATTATCATGGTGTAATGAATTACACCTCTGTCACCCAATTCACTGTCCACATTGCGAAATTTACCCATGTATTTAAATTAAACAAGCAAAGTTGTCTGTTAGCTATTTTAGTTATCATGAGGTTGTTAATATCTTCTAACTGTTCATACATTCGATAAGTCTAATTGATAAAGCACACAGTAATACAGTGTCAATGACTAAGTGATGTTATGTGCACAATTGATTTCTTGTAGTCACGTTAATCTACTGAAACAATTTTCTAAATATATTTATATAGTGCTATCCCATCTAACTTTTTCTATTACAGGAGCTCATATATTATGGTTGAGGTATCTAAACGATATATTCAAAGTACTGAAACCATAGCATGTCCCTGTGTACTTCGCACACATAAACTCAATGAAAAGGGGAATCCAGTTCACTTTAGAGTTAGAAGGTGATTGGGCTATTCTACATCGCGTTAGATATTGACACCTGTAGGAGACGGTTACACAATATCAGGAACTTAAACTCTGAATCATCCCACCCAAAATGACCACAATTCCACTTTAACATTCAGAAACTGAAGGACAAAACTACAAGAGATACATTCACTGCATATATCAGATCAGAGCAAAGTGGGAGACACCAAGTAATATCACTGAGGAGATCTATGTGGAAGAAGATTGGAACTAACTCTCTGAAGGTGATTTTCTAGGAGACGTGTACAACTGCTCTAAGAAGAAAGAAGAGACAAGACAAGGAATGGCTCTCAGTGGACATCCTCACATCACTGTCAGACGATGTGTGCAGGGGTGTCGAGATAACTTATGATTGAAAGAATGACTCCCGTTTCAAAAGCCAAAGGAGGACGAAATAAGTTGGAGTGAAACCATACTTCTATTCACCCCAAGCGAAATGTTAATTGGTGTCATTCTGGATAGACTAGAAGATGCTCCAGTCGCAAAACTGCCCTCCAAACAAGATAGATTCAGAAAGAGCAAACAATGTGCCGATGAAATCTGAAAAGGGTTCAGACTCTAATCAACATCTACCTTCGCTCTATAATGAACACCGGATGGCTAGACAGGATTAGCAACAAGGGACTCTGAAAGCGAATCAGCCAAGGACCAGCCGCCAAACAAATAGGAGGAAATGGTGTTTGATTAGACCGTTTAGAGGAATATATGCCGAGCCCTCGAGTGGAACCCGAATGTTAAACGATGAGTCTGGTGTGGTGACATAGAGGGGATCGTGTTAGAAAGAGATAATAGCTTATAGGCAATCATGAAGTCAGCTACACACGACAGAATAAATGCAGATGTCCTGTTGACGCATTATCTTCTACTCAGAACCAAAAGGAACAATAATAAACAAACAACAAATAGGTAAACTGTACATTTGCGTACTAGACTTTTGTATTCTTGTATTATACTGCCAAATTTCAGTCCAACTGCTAACGTATGCATTTGAATCGACGATAGTGATACATGAGAGTAGTTAGACACTTACTTTTCAAAAAGGAAGGAAAGATTGATTTTTTGTTTCAAACAAATAATTCAGCGAAGATACTCTTTTCAACGAATCTATTATCAAGCTGTTCAATCGTATTAATATGGCTTGAACATCTGATTGATCGTAATCGCCCTATCCCTGCCTACAGCCTCCGCCTTTAAAGTCATTTACAAGGCGAAAAGTTATTCGCACAGGCCACCACGTATCCAACTCATCTGTATTGCTCCAGATTTCGCCATCGAAACAGAAGAGCCAGAAACAGAAAAAAAATTATTCAACTCCTCCAACTTTCATGGTGTTAATCCCTCTAAAGTATGCTAAAGGATTGTAATCCCTTATCATATTTTGGCTCCACCTATCTTTGTTTTGCTCATTCAGTTTCTATACTCTTCCTTTATGACGTCAATTGTTACTAATACTACTCTCACTCTGAATCGTCCTCGGTATTATTTCACTCGTTCCAAATCAATTCTGTTTCGCAACATTAAACACTGTGTTGTCAAACTTCACACGATATTACGTAACGTTGTTATTTTTATTCTGTTTGCCTATAAATTCTGTAATTGCACACCCCCTTCCAAGTTCCATACATCCCATGAATTACTCTATGCATCACAGTAATTGTTTCAGCACGTCACATTATTGAACTATGATTAGAATCACAAATATTTAATTGCATTTCATACTAGTATTAGTATTATTATTTAATGCATTCACACCTATGATTCAATTCCCTCACCGGATATAACTTCTTAAAACTATATATATATATATATATATGCGATTATAGGGATTGATATTAAATTCGTTGGAAAGAGTCTCTTCGCTGAATTACTTGTTTTGATTTTCTTTGTGTCCCCATGGGAATTTTTGACGAATAAAAAATAGGTATTATACTCTCATTTTACTTCATAATGACTCAATCAGTTGTTCTGCTGACTGTAGAGGTGTCTCCCCCTAGTAGTGTTCTTTGATATTTGAAGAATTCCCTGCAACTGGTGTTCACTCATAACAGTCACTGTTAAAATGTTTTGTTTGTAATATTAATGAGAATCTTGCTTTTTTGATAAAGCTGGGAAAGCATTATACTTTTTACGAGTTCGACCAAGGATTGATATCAGTTAGTAAACCACTGAAAAGCAGGAAGTACTGGACAGCTGTTTCATCCTAGTTTGAGAATCATCAGCACTACGAACCCACTGCCAGGGGTTAAATCCAGGACCTTCCGCTTAGAAGACAAGCTCGTACACCATTCATCCACTAACTGGGACAGACTCAGTGGCCAGTGCATGAATTCTGACTTCTACCAATTCGTGATTTAGCGCGACCACCAACCAATGTCATCGGTGGGAAATCCATCCTCATACTTGACTGGTTGGATGTCATTGGTCACAACTTCTCACTAGAACTCACTGCAGGAAACTCCGTCCTGTAACAAGTCACTAGCGAGCATCCAATTAATTTTCAGTGGGTGCGTACTGCCGATCATTCGCAAACTAGTATGGAACAGCAGCTGTCCAGTACTCCCTGGTTTTCAATGGTTCTCTAACTGATACCAATCCGTGTTCGAACTCATAAAAGCAAAACTAATCCTTGCAAACCAACTCTTGAAAAAGGATCATGTGTTATTATTATTATCTAAATCTTGTTTACATTATTTGTTATTACCATCATGGAGTCAAAACATGGTGAAGTACTTTCAAAATATGTTAGTCTGCTCGTTTCACTACTTATCTTATTTTGGTAATTGAGTACATTTGAAGTGATAAGTCATATGGAGACAAAGATAAGATAAATCTATAAATGTACGTGTATTGAAATATGTATAAATATATGTCACAGCATCTCTTGTGGCTAAAAACATGATGAGCATAATGAGCACCAGTGTTTTGCTTATTTCAGTGCTTTTCATACAACTAGGATCAGCAAAGTGGAACAAGTTATCCGCAATAGAGTCTTCATTGTTGAGTAGTCACAACGAACTCAGGAGAAAAGTGAGCAATTGTGAGCTCAAAGGACAACCAGGTAGTGATACTCCAATTCCTGATTTGGTAAGTTGGTTGATTCTTTTTCTCCCCATGCAATAGTCAAGCGTTACTGTTAGTTCTACAATAGATCATCTTGATTGTAATAACAGTAGCAGTTCATCTGTTCCTCAATTTAGACACCCCAGAGGCATTTCATAGATGTAAATCAAGTGTTTTCATCACGTGATATGCCTGTATTTTTGGAAATGAATCTTTTATTATGCTAACCTTGTGAAAACTGTTAGCTGTAAAGTCAAACAATTAATATTTGTAAAAGATTTTCATCCTGTCTGTTAAAACCTTTTTCAGGAATGGGATGAGGAACTGGCAAAAAAAGCCCAAGAGCTGGCCAGTACTTGCAAATACGAGCATAATAATGATGGACTTAAGACGACAAAATTTGAACACATTGGACAAACCATTGCAAGAGCCTGGAAAGTGGAAAGGTAACTAAATTTAATCGACAGTTATTCATTGTGCTCGATTGTTTAGAGCTGTACAGGTGTGGGCAGAGGAGAGTCAGTACTACAATTTCACTTCAGATTCATGCAAACCTGGAGAATATTGCGGAAACTATAAACAGGTGAAATAATTTTACGAATCCTTATTCTATTTATTGACTGCCATTTATTTCAATACTGGATCTGTTTTGATTAGGCTTATGTACTCACTGAATACGGTTAGAAATTATGGCTTTTGCCTCAAGATGCTGTCTAAGTAATCACAAATAATTCAGCAGTCAGTTGAACCTATTAGATTTTCAACAGTAAAAAGATTAAGAACACATGGGTCATCGAAGAGGCCTCTTTTCTTAACTTCATTTCAAAGCTGTTCAGATATTGAGGTTGTCTATATATGTAGCGTAGATTAACAGTCGAAGCCACTGACTATTGTTAGTTAGTAACAAGGCAAGTCAGAGTAAATTGGTAATAACGAAGTTTGAAAAATTAGGAATAGTCCCACTTAATCTAGAGGATAGACAAGTAGTTAGCTGAGTGGTGAATAGTTGAAAATGAGTTGCAGAAAATACAACGGACAATATAGTGCTTACTATACAGTTATTCAGGAAGAATTAAGGAAAAGAGGCTGGATGAAACGTTTCTGAACACAAAGTTCGGATTTCTTCTAAATTAGTGTTGAGGCTTCGGCTGCATAAAGAAGATGTAGGCGAAATAGTTTCCATTGACTCAGTCGTACTTTATGCATGTATATATATTACTCTGAAAGAGGTCTGTGCTGATGTTTCATGACCGGAAGCAACAATGTGCTCCAGAATTAAGCTGTTGGCTGCTCTACTTTATCCTCTTGACAACCATATTGTCAAATGTTCACTGGTACGCTTTGAAAATGTCTTCCTGGTACGGTCTATGTACTTAGCTTCAAAAGAGCGGGTGAACCAGTGAATTCGCATTGAAGCTGCCAACACAGGATCTTGTATTTCATGTTTTGGTCAATTAGAGCATGTTTGGAAAAGTCAAAACATTCCCAGATTATGAAGACTCAATTGAATATGTCATGTACCTGGCTTCAAAATGTGTGTACATAACAGTTTCTTATGTGGAAACTGTGTATCAGTGGAACAACTGTTTACGATTACATTCTCGATTGATTAAGGGGGCAGCATAAATAAGTCTCATCAAAGGGATGACATACTATGTATAAATTTCAAAAGAGTTTCATCTTAACTGCGACGTCAAATAAACATAACTTGTGCATCATTCAAGCATTCTCACTAGCTGATATAATTCACTGAATATGTCTGGACGGTATTGTTTCCCCATTGTCAATTTATTTTAGACTCAATATGTAAAATTGTCAATGTGAAATGCGCATTCTTTGAAAGCCACACTTATCTGCTACCATAAGATTATGCCGTTTTCCCTTGAAGCTTCACCACTGTTCACTGTTGGACGCTTATCAGAATGTCAATGAATAAAATCTAACATCTAAGCCTTTCGTCTTATCGTAAAATTAATTAAGAAAGTTCGCTAAGCACTTAGTTAATGCTTTACTGTTGGTCACATTACCTGTCGTATTACCACAAGAAGACATTTTTCTTCCAATATAAGGATTATTCAATTGCTTTTCGTCCGCACAACGTAAGATAATGGCTTCTTGCATATTTAATTCTTCGTCGTCACACACTTTCTTTCGGAAACACTATGGACATGACTCTGCATTTCAAATTTTATATTACATAATGATTTATCCTATAATATGATGACATTCTGTCGAAGTTACTAAATTTGATAACTGTTGAATTTTCGAAAGAGTGGTTACTGAACAAAGAATATTATTTCCACTAACTTCATCATCAGGGTTCTACAGTTATATACACATAACAGTGAATGAATTAGCGTTATTAACAACATTAATGTTGTTTAAATAACGCTGAATCAATAATAATAATGTCAATGGATCGCAGTTCGATAGCGTCAACATAACAATACGTTGAATGTCAGAAAAATTAGGAAAGATAGTAATAAAAATTCATGAATTTATAGTATCCACTGAAGGCCGACCAGGGCTGTAGAAGTGGCTGGACTTGCTTCTTCTGCACACAGAGCACTGGTTATTTCAGGCGAATCGCAATAGCCTCTGCTGTCTGCAGTATGCGGTACCAAGATGTTTTGGCAGTTTGTTTGGTACTCGATATGTGATGGAGAGGGACTCTACGATGTTATTTAAACATTAATTTTGCCAATAACTGTATATATAACCGTAGAACCTGATGATGAAGTTATTGAAAATAATATTCTTTGTTCAGTAACCATTCTTTTGAAAAGTCTAATGGAGATTTTTAAACGGTCTAATTTGTTTAAATTACCTTCTAGGTTGTTTGGAAAGAAAACACCCATGTAGGGTGTGGATTCAGTGAGTGCGACGTGAAAACATTTTATGGCAAATATTCCGTGGTATGCAATTACGGTCCAGCGTAAGTTGAAATTTCACTGCGTATGTTCCATTCATGGTGCCAGAAATTTTCTTCAATTTCCAATCTGTATAAATGTACATATTTTACGTATTCTTTTTCTTTAACTTTTAGCGGAAGTATTGGAAGTGAGCGACCTTACACATCAAACTCTGGTACATGTGGTGCAGGAGGGCGTGATCCCACTTACATTAGGCTCGGAGATAATACCTTCAAACAACTTATACAGATTCTGAAACCTGGTACACCTGAAGCCAAATCTTACTGGGCAGACATACAATCGCATCGAACGAATTATCCAATATCTGAAATTCAGGTATTTGCAAGAAAGGAGAAGTCAGAATAAATTCATTGAGAAATTAATAATATGCGAAAGCGACAACGCTCTGATCGAAACATAAATTCTCTCAAACCTGTACATCTTTCTCAGGAAGGACTCAATGAACCACAGTTTTATCCTTTGCTTTCCATTCTCTGCTTTATTTAAGTGAAAAGTTATAACAGAGTAATAAATGTTTATAATAAATAATTTCCCTCGAATTTCGCTATTCGTTCTTACTTCTGAGTGGAGTAAGTTTTTAATTAACGGGGACTAATATCTGCTGAGGGCCACACATGTATTTGTTTCACTACATCTACCTCTAACATAGTTTGAAATTTCCTATTTTGGCGAGCCTGTGTGAGCGATTTTGAAAACTAGAAATACACTTGGAAGCGTTTGATAGATCATTCGATTTCATTTAATTCAATTTAGACTTATCCGCTTAACGGCTGGACTGAAGTGCTCAGCCTTTGTTGACATGTCATCTCCTTGTGCAGATGCTTCGACAATATCTGAGGACTTAATTTGAAGTAATATGATGAGTGGTGAAGCATCCGCCCATGTCAATGGAGAGAACGAGCGTTTCGGTTCAGTCAGTGAATAGAAAATTCCAAATTGAATGAAATAGCAGCTGATATCCATTGTAAAAGAGACTGCTGTGGCTTTTGAAATTATAGACACAGGGGTTCAAGCCTCAGTGGGAACACTGTCACTCACTGAGGAATGCAGGTACATCTATGGGAAGAGTCACAAATAGGACGAAATGAACTTCTTGGATTCCACTGCTAACCACCATCCATCAAAATACTTCAAGATCATTCTTTTTCGTTATTACTGAAGTGATGGTCTTGATCCAACTACACACAGATAAATCTTCTACAGTTCTAAAAGCTGAATGTTAAAGTATACAGATCGAAACTGTTGCTGCATCTGTTGAGAGTCTCAAAAAAATAGTAGAACTGAATACAATGTCTATCAAGAGATATTTTTCAAAAAATGTAGCGGAGGTTTCCGTTGGATGAAAATATATTCTAACTATTGCATTGACTAGCTTATAATTAACCTTATAGATTTGCTACTTCCACTGATGCTGCAAACATTTTAACTGAGAAATAGTATCACCAAATTCTGGTTTATGTAGTCTAAGCAAATGAAGAAAGTGAAGTGTTCATATCCGACGCAAGCATGTTTAAGCACATATTTAAGCACAATTCAACTCTTATTTTATCTAAGCTTCTTTAGCCAATAAAAGCTGATAGTTGCGCATTGTCGGGCTACTGTAGACATCCAGTTTATTCTCGAAACACCCAAACGAGGTGTAGCAATTCGCCCGGATCTTTACTTTAACTGTCATACGATCCTGATAGGTGCATTCAAGCTTTGGATATGTGTACTTACCCCGACAGTTACTTGAAATATCTATTTACCATTGAACAACTCGCTTCCCAAGATAAAATCTTTGTCTGCTAATAAGTGATACAAACACTGATCAAACTTTCGCAAATTGTCATTATTGGTCAAGTTAAACGTATTGTTGTCTACATTTTGATCAGTTAAAGTAATCATTCAACCTTACTTTCATTATGTGAACAGCATTTTTCCATGCAATTTAACTTTTATTATGACTGAATATTTATGGGCTGAATTAGACTTACATCAGTCGTCGTGTAGACTGTTGTTTGGCTGCATGATGTTTACCTTCACTAGAGGATTTATCTAATATTACAAGTTGGTTAACAGCTTAAACCTGATACCATTTTGCGATTATCCCTCTAGGTTCCCAGTGAAACATAGGGTTTCAACGGAAAATCTCCGTTCCATACTTTCTGCATTCGTCTTCAGTTGGCTTCGCGCCTGTTGGTCAGTTGTCACCACCTGCTCACACAATATCTTTCATTTAACCTTCAAACTAACGTCCAACTCATCCTTTCTTATTCGGGTTCCACTCGAGTTTATGCCTGGCGTGCAATGTCACTCAATGACCTCCTCATAGCGTATTTCCAATCGACCTACATTTAACTTCGACATGTTTTCTGAATGATGAGTTCTTGGTTGATTCTTTGCCAGAGTTCCTTGTTGTTAAAACCTTCTAGCTGGCCATCTGATCTTCAGTATGGAGCCAGAAAAGGCAGATTTCTGTAAAACTATTTTAGGCTCGTTGAAGTGTTTTCGCTACACATCAATCCTGTAAATCGTAGAGAAGCACATTGGTGTTGAAATGCAAATCTTGTTCTTCATGCTGAGTATAGCACATTTCAACACTGATTTCAGAGTAATGCAGATCTTCAGAAAACAAAAGGATTGAGCGAAGAGATATTTACTTTTCAGGATTTCATCATGAGTTGCTTGCTATTGGTTAGCGAACACTGGAAAATATAGGAGGACTGGGTAGCTGTTTCATCCTAGTTTGACACTCATCACAGTACTCACCCAACGCCAAGGTTCAAACCCAGAGGCCCTCTGACTGCAAGGCGAGCTCGAGAGTGAGGAAAAATACTCGCCCAATACATTAGGTAGTGATCAAGCTATGTCGTGAATTGGCAGAATTTGGAATTCATGTCCTGGCCATTGGATCGGGTCCCAGTGGCTCAATGGTCTACGGGATCACCTTGTCACCAGAAGGTCCTGGGTTCGACACCCGGTGGATGAGGACTGCTGAATAGTCCAATACTACAACGAAACCACTGCCCAGTACTTTCAGGTTTCCCAATAGTTCTCTAACCAATGTCATCTCATAATGAAATCCTGTAACCAATCAATCAAATCCCCACGAACCAATACTTGAATTCACTTTTCAATTAGATCCTCATCTCTGGCCCTACTCTGATAAACGTGCATAGCATTTTTATACAATACACAACAATTCATCAATCAAGTGGCGATCTGTTTGTTAATAGTAATTAGCCAGTATCAACACGTCATTGGGGTCATAATTAATGGAGAGAAGTAATCGACACAATTAAAAGATAGAAACGGTCACAACAAGTACATTGCATAATGCATACTTTTGGGAAAATGAAGGTTAATTAGGGAGTAAGCGAGTGCTCAAGTCGATTACGCATCAGACTGCTAGAGAAAAATAAAATGACTTGGACAGAGACAACACGTAATTAAAGATGAAGTAGTTAGAAAATTATTAAAATAATTTGGGCGCTTGATTAGTAAATTGTTGTGTATTGTATTAAAAATGTTATACATATTAGAGTAAGTTCAGAGATGAGGAACCAACTGGAAAGTAAATATTGCCTCGCTCAATCCTTTTGCTTTCTAAATGTCTAAATGGGGATATTTTCTATATTGAAGTTCTCTCTTGCCATTGTAATCCTAACAATGACAGGATCACTTAAAAATCAACAGAAGTACATTCTGATCTGATCTGATCTAATATAGAAGGGTATAAAATTCAGTTTAAGATAAACATTTCATGAAGTCTTAGGAAATAAAACTGTAAATTGAACCATGAATTCTATCGAAAATATTCAACTGACTATCAGCAGAAATTACATTTTCAAAATATCTGTTTGAAATAAAACACCAATCTCATGAGTGATATGACAAATTGGATTTTATTATAAGAGCCGATTCACACACACACACAGTGTCTCGTTGTGCAGAATTAAATAGTGCTCAAAAACAGGATACTTTAAACATTAAAATGAGTGAATGAATGAAAAAAGCAACTTCAGTTGGAAGACAATAGCTGTCCGTACTTGTTCCCTGAATACCAAGAGATCAGCTGTACACTAATCTGTAATTCATTTGACCAAAGCTGTTAAATTATATCCACCTTGCGAACTGCTGTCTACAACTGTTCAAATGATACTTGCCTATTGCCATTATTCATTGGCACTCTGTGTTACATTTTCAACTAATGAGTGATACAGTACTTGCCGATTGACAAATTCTGTGTGTGTATGTGTGTAGAGTAAGTGATAAGGTGCATATGAGACAGCATATCATCGATCTCGTTTGTGGTATGTCCGTTAGGCGAAATCCATGTCGCTGGCCTTGTGTATATCCTTGTGTTAGTACACGCTGCCTCCGATCACCAGATCATTGAGGTCGCAGAAGTCGGCGAAGAGTTCTTCATTGTCATTCATTTCTCTGGGCCAGTGACTATCAACCCATGATGTGTTCCCTTCCTGTATTGTCTGCTCCTAGTTCGGTTGGCATTCATAACTCCCATGAGGATTTTGATGTCCTTATTCGGCATGTTGTCCATTACTGTTTATAGTTGTCTGTAAAATTCTTTCTTCTTCTCTTGTCCCCGGGTTGTTTGTATCATTGCGCGTAGCGTTGGATAACTGTTACCTTCCTTCCCTTGTAGTTCAATCTTGCTGTCATGATCCTGCAGGATGAAATTGGTTACCACCTAATTAAGTCTATGACTGCCACTGGTGACATCATGATGGCCACTCCTCAGTGTGTGCATGGTTGTCGTCTGGGTGACCGGAGTAGATTATTGACTCTTCCGTTTACTATGTTGTCAATCCACATCCATTCCATCTGCTTTCGCAGATACCCAGTACTTCTAAGCCATATCTTCGCATCTCTTTGGCTACCTGGGTGGCCTTCGCAGCCAGCCTCGTACATTGTACGGATATTCTACGTGCCCATTCTTACTCTTGCTTTCATCGAGAGAAGACACATCGGTCGGCTGACTGGCTTCCTGAAGGTTTTCACCAGCTAGCGTCATTCCACCCCCGGATTCGGGCAAAGAATAAAATTTGTATTTGAAATTTTCGTATTTTTAATATATTTTCTGTGTATTGAAGTTTCTCTAGAGGTTCGGAGGATTTAGTGGTCTGGGGTTGCTAGCCAGTACCATGAAATCGTCCAGCCTGAACGCTTCAATGCAAAGTCTATAAAATCTACATCAACCTACCAATCCTTCTCTGCTGGAATGATGATTCAATGGAAACCTCTTTGTGCATTGAGGAGAACCTTCTAACTAATTGAACTATCTCGTTTCTATCTAGGTTGTTGCTAACATCCACTAGTTAACTGTTTCGATGACTTTTAATCCTTTACATTAGATTTATCTGCAGAATGCACGGAAACCTTTTAAATGCGTACATATCAGACTTCTGCGAGCTGAAAAAGTCATAGAAATTCATATGACTAAGTCTGAATTCTTCATTAGAATAAATCTATTCAGTTGTCAAACTTGTCATATGTCGCTTAAACTTACTGGTGAATTTTTTCAAATCATAAAAATGTTAACACTTAATACTGTACAGCATTTTGTTGAAATTCTTACTATGTACTAATTCACCGAAATGGGGATGATTTACATTTAATTAAACTTGTTCCATTATACAATTTTTGTAAAAGTACATTAAATATTGTGGACTGATCTGATATTACTTCCTTTATAAAACTTCAACATTCAGAATATTTTCAAATTATGTTTACTTAATGTACCACTATTGAATCCGATGAAGTATTCATATAAGTACATCCATGAATATGAAGCCATTACTGCAGGATGAATCGAATATTAATCGATATCCATGGTTGAGTATATCATTCTATCGCGAAGTAACAGAGTTAAGAATCTGTGAGTCACTCAATTCAACCCAACAGCTGAATGAAATATCAATTGGCTGGTGTTGTAACCTGAAGATCCTGTCCACTTTGTCATTCAATAATTCTGTAACTGGTCTTAGTTTACGACGAAACTCACACTGAAGTTACACTAAGTTCATCGTGAATTTAACCATGATGCCATTTTTAACAACCACATAATAAATAGTGAAAATATACGCCCATTAGCCAGATGCGTCACAACTTAAAATTAGCCTTTTAAAAACGTTTCCTTTCTCCCCATTCTAGGCATGTTTACCAACCTCATATCTGGTGTGGACATTTCAACATATTTACGTGAGTATTACACATTTAAAATACCGAGATGAGCCTCATCTCATAGATTTTAATGTCACATATGATGCAAAAGTCCAATATTAAAAAATTCTGGACTTAAGCTTTTACTGAATCAAAATACTGTACGGTTTACATCAAATTCATAGCTTCTGAAGGCTTTCTAAGTAGGAAGGAAGTGTTTCACAAATGATTTGTCGAATGCCTCAATGAAAAAGTCTACCTTCTTACCGATTAACATACTCTTGTTGACTCAACAAAACTATTTCACATCAACCAGAATGGTGAGAAGACTGACATTCAGATGATAAGGAATGATATTTTATACAAAACAGTAGATACGGAAGAATATTTGATGCAATAAAAATAACATACTTTTGTTGTGTAAGTAAAGTCAGCAGGATAGTGAGAGGTTAACTGCCTTTCTGTGCAAAAGAAATTTGGTTTTAAGTGGTACGCTTCGAGGAAGTCATCAACTAGGCTGTAAATTCGTGTATATACAATAGAGGAGTTAGAAAGTCCCTGAACTTTTCCTGATCACGAAAAAACGTCAGTCTGGACTAATAGTATTCCTTTCAATGAATTCTCTTCAGGTCCTTAGAGTTATAAGGTATAATAACAATAATAACCAGTCATGTGGAGAACACATTTTTACGTATAATAACAGATAAGTTAAATTGTGACAAAAGTGCTGGGTTGAATGCAATTACAAAGTTATTAGCTATCCAATTTTGATTTTCCCAATGAATGATTGGATTGAAATGCTCGACCACTGTTGACATTTTGGCTTCTAATGCGGACACTTCCACGATTACTGAGGACTAAGTTGAAGTAATTTAGTGGATGGTGACTAGCAGTAGAATCCAGGACAGAGTATCTATGAATCTGACGTGAACAATACAGCATTCTGATTCAATAAACGCTTTAGTCTAAAATGTTTTATTGTTGACTTGTAGATTTTTCGTGGAAGATGACGGTTTGCCCAAGCAGACAAACTTGCGAAATCGACAAGCAAAGTAACATCTACTAAAGCATTCTTCAGAACACCTAAATGATACCTTGCACCGTATGGTCACCAATCGCTTTAGTAATTTAAAGGAGCGAAATGATCAGTGTTCCCTTAAAATCTTTATCCAGTTCTTCCCATTTGAAAAACATCTGAGAACTTTATAATATTCCACCATTTGTTGTTCATGAATTTTTATTTTTGTGATCGTATCCTGACTTCATTACTAACTGCCAGCGATTATGAGTTTTTTTCAGGATTTCTGGAGAAAACGGAAGACGGTAGGCTGGAATGATGAAATAGTGTGACTTAATGAATTCTATGATTGATAGAAACAGAAAACAAACTGAGTAATTTCAAGTAACAAAGCTTTTCCTGAAGGAGGTTATTTCTCATTCGAAAATTGAATAAGGCCAAATGATAAAAGATAACCAAATCGATGATGTGCGTCGGTGGCATAGCGGTTAGGACGCTCGCCGACAATGCACATGGTCTGGGGTTCGACCCCCGGCCGACGCACTCCTTTACCTCGCTAAGCCAGAAATAATGCTGGTGAAGAGGAAAGGTTGGGCATTAGGCTAGCAACCCCATCCTGTAAAATTAATACTTCTACAGAAACTCCAAGCCATTAGCTTGAAGCCCTATGTTCCACTGGGGAACGTGAAGGAAAACAAAAATCGATGATCGCAAATATTGTCTTAAGTGACTGTATAACTTTCTACTAAGAGACTGTATTTATATTGGCAATTTTTCCAGCAGTTCAAATGAGATCAGTATCTTCATACGAGAAACTACTGATCAATCATATTATTCATGAATGATCTAAATCAACATTGAATCATTTAAGGAATAGGTGAGTAAAAATCAGCACTGTATGATTTATGTACAACGAAGTAAACAGCTGTATTAGCACCCAGTGAGTGGAGAAAAAAATTTCAGCAGAGGAATAACTGAAACTTTGTTTCAAACCTATAGTACTTGCCAATTTATGATATTTAAAAAAAAATAATTAAATATCCTATTCTTGTAAAATTTTGGTAAATATATTGTTGGCTACTTTTTTGATAAATAGTAGCATAGTAACAACAGAAGGCAAGACACGAAAGCCAAGGTATTTTGATGTGGTTGTGTTCACTGAACTGGTTAGTTAATTTGCGAAGCTTTCATTGCCCTACTTACTAGGAAAAATCTTCAGCGCATACTTCAGTTTGATGCAGTGAGCTTGTAAATTCCCTACCCCCCCCCCAGTTTATTAGTCATCTCTCCTGGTAACTTTGAACGACATGATTGCTTGTTTTTGTGTGTTTTCACACCCTCTAGGCTAGTTGTATTGGAACTGACTGTTTCTTTGACTTGAACTTTGACCCTCTACGTGTGAGATTTCCTTCTTATCGGTTGGCGAATTTCGTCTATCTCGATGTGTCTATTGATTGACGATTCACTGGAATATCAGGCAGGCATCTAAAAATTCTTTAGCATTCTTTGTGTTTCCTCTGTCTAATATTTGAACGTTGTCCCAGTCGAATTGATGTCCTTGGTTATCTGTATGTAGTGATATGAAGGAGTAGATGTCATGTCTTTTGACGCCTATCTTATGTTGATGGATACGAAGACGAACGGGACGTCCACTATGGCCAATGTTGTGTTATTCGCAGTTTTTACAACATATTTTGTAGATGATGTTGGTTTTAATCTTCTTTAGAACTGAGTGAAGTGATTTTGTTTTTTGTGAATGAATCAGTGACCTTGGAACGTACCTGTTGGTCAAGTTGATGAAAATTATGAAGTTGGTAGAAGAACGATGAAAGACGTGTAGGATATTTGATTGGGTTTGTGGAAGATCATAGTTAGGGTTAAGCTGGAGCTAAATTACAGGAAGATTGTAGATGTTTAGGGTTAGATTATGGTGAGATTAGAGAAGGATGAATGTTAAGGTCAGTTAGGGGATAGATTAGAATTATTTAGGGAATGACTAAAGGTAGGGTTTGGTAAGAGACACGAATTCGCCTTTTAAAACCAATTCATCTACTCAGGGTCACTGATGCGTTTGTCCTCTTGGACCGCAGTTCTTCTACTTTGCTGCATTATTGTTATTTTTCACACTATGAATGTACTTTTCTTAAGTAAATCATTTCACACTACTAACTACTAGAATAGTAGTCATCATCATGTTTGTGTAAATATGAAAACGCCTACAGGTTTGTGTAGGCAAAAAGCCTTCGACAAATTATTATGGTTCTAAATAATGCAACTTTTATCCAAATGTAATGATGTTTAGGAAAGACAGAACAGAATCTACCACCTTGGATGATAATTGCATTTTGTGAAATGGTCAAGACATCCTCTGGTGTAGCAGCAGTATCTCAAGAAGCTGAAAAAATTCTCATTACCTTAATTGCTACTTTTTAAAATATCCATTTCACTTTTTTCTCAAGCAGAGTGTGTGGCACCACATAAAAATAACAGAAGATGGTAGAGCATGACTAGGTCATGTTAATTTGTTGAATATCATAAATCTGAGATTCACACTTGTCAATTCATAATATTGCATTATAGATGTGAACTAAACGTACAAACAAAGATCAGAAAGTTGTTCACGTAATTTTCTGACATATGCAACGTTACTAATTTGAGCCCAATTTTCACTTATGTCTAAACCATGTGTCTTGTGAATACTAACTAAGTCAGGTTGAATCAGAAAAGTCTATTTCGATTTCCTAAATGCTCTGAATATTATTAATTTTAGAATAGATTTTCAGAGCTGTGGTCGAATATAGTTCTGTATCAGATGAGTTCAGCTGATATAAGACAGTGATAATAATATTAATAAGTGTATGACTCTTAGACAGCAATTTATTGCTCATGATCATAACAGTGTCTTCACACGGTCTCATAATTTTCTCTATATATGCATGCAATTTTTCTCCCTCTCTTGTTTTTGTTGCAATTTTCTATGTATCAGGTACAGGCGTTGCGTCATTTCGATTGCACATATTTGTTATTGATTTGATGAGCAAAGATTCAGTGATTAACCCCTCTGTCTACCTGATTTTATTGCTATTATTATTATTCCCCTGGTTTCCCAGTTAGACATACAACTTCAACACAGAACATTTGCATTCTGTCCTCTTTCCGACAGTCCTCTTCAACTGGCCTAACGACTGCACATATGTTTTCGTCTCCTCCTAACATTATCTCCTACATGCAGCACTCGAGCACTCAACTGGTAGTTTCCCACTCGAAGTTCTGACACCCACACACACACGATGTCTGTCTATGTGTCCTATTCATCTCCATTTTTTCTTCAACATTATTTGTCGGCCAACAGATTCTTGATTGGTTCCTTCCCATAGTTTCTTATTGCCACTTCTTTCTGGCCATCTGACCTTCAAGTTATAAAATCAGGTGGAAAGAGGGATTAATCAACTGTTACATCTGTTCATAGAATCAATACCAAATATATATGCAATCGAAATGTTGCAACGCCTGTACCAAATATATAGAAAACTGCAATAAAAACAAGGGAGAGATAAAAAAAGTGTATGCATATGCAAAGCAAATTATGAGACCGTGTGAATACATTGATATGATAATGAGCAATGAACTGTGCTCGAAACCTCATCCACTTTTCATTATTTTATGATTGTTGTGTAAATTAAACTTACTTAGTCTAAATAATCTGAGATTATTGCTTCCTGATTTTATAATGATTAAGTGTCTGTAAAAGTGACTATTTAAAGAACTGATATCACCTGGGAAAACAATTAAAAACCATTGAACTATGAGGCAACTGATCAGTGGGAACTTGTGAGTCTATCATATTGTATAGAAGAAAAGACCGATGAGGCTCAAAGGCATATTTTTCATAAGAAACTCATTGTAGGTACATAAATTTGGCATACCCTATCTCTAATGCTTGATTTGCTCATCATTTGCAAACTGGTTGTATATCACTACCTTCGATATCTTGTTGGATTCTGCACAGTATTTCTAACGTCCTTCTCATGGTTCTCTGCTTCGATTGCTTTCCCAGTATCCAAAAAATGTTGTTACTTTTCTGAATTCGTTTACTAATATGCTACTTATATCTGATTATAAGTAGCACTCACTACAATATGACTCACTGCAAATTCACAGGAGAATGAAGATTAAAGTATCATTATTATAATAATCCTTTTTGTGGAGAATAGTAAATGAGACGTTTGATTCGATGGCTATATTTCCGTGTCACAAAATTACACATTTTGTTGCCTGGTCTAGATGTAACAGATAAGTGCTTCAGAATACTAAAAGTGAATATCGTTTTATGTTAACAAAATGGGTTGGTTCCTACGGTCATTACAAGAGTTGCCTTATTCTTAATTTTTTGTCGGTTTGCACAACATATCAGTTTCCTACATACTGAAATCATTTAACTATCACAATGTTTCCTAATATATATATATATATATATATATATATATATGTGAATATCCATTTGACGAGTAATCCACAACGGGAAACTTACGGAATTCTTCGAAGTGAGGACAGGAGTAAGACAAGCTGGCTGCCTACTATCGCCAATGATTTTCCTGATTGCGGTAGACTGGATAATGTGGCAGAAAGTGGGAAGCGAGGAAACAGGCATAAAATGGACTCACATAAATACTTGGAGGATCTGGATTTCGCCGATGATATATGTCTGATTTCCCACAAACTGGAAGGTATGCAAGCGAAAAGCAACAAGTTAGCAGAAGAAGCATCAAAGATAGGAGGGACTTCAGGTGAACATAGATAAAACAGAGGTGATGAAAATTCCTGGGCAACACCACCAACAGCAACAACAACAAACAACAATCAGCATAAATGGGAGGAACCTGAAAGAAGCTACCTCCTTTACCTGCCCTACCTGGGAAGCATCGTTTCAACTACAGGCGCACGGAACTGACGAGGATATCAAAGTAAGAATCGGAAAAGCAAGACAAGCTTTCACTACTCTCAAGTCTGTGTGGAGGTCAACAACACTCAGCATCAAAAATAAGATCCGGATTTTCAACTCCAATGTGAAGTTAGTGAGTGCTACTATACGGATCAGAGACTTGCACTGCGCGTCATAAAGACCATCTCAAACAAACTACAGACCTTCATTAACAGTTGTCTTCGCTCAGTACTCAAGATAAGATGGCCAGCCAGAAAAGATCAGCAACAGAGATCTCTGGTATTGAGCGAACCAACACAGCAGGAACCGATTGTGAAACAAATATGCAGAAGGAAATGGAGATGGATTGGCCATACTCTGAGGAAATCATCAAGTGACATCACTAGAAAAGCCATTGCTCGAGTGGAACCCGAAAGGGAAGCGGCGAGTTGGTCGTCAGTGCAAGGGTGACTTGGAGGAGGTCATGTGAAGAGGAGATGAAAACGTGTGGGCAGACATGGAGCCAGGTGAAGATTCTATCAGTGAACCGAACTCAATGGAGACGCACGGCTGAAGCCCTATGTTTCTCTAGGAATTAAAGGATACAATAATAATTCATTTGACGTGTGCACAAATCTGTTCATGTTTTTGCACTACTTTACTCCTCGAAAACGGTAGTCAACATTTTAATTAACGAAACCGTCAAAATAAATTTATCTTCACTAACTTGCCTTTCGAATAACACACCCCGCCTTAAAGTTCTTTAAGGCTTCTATATTAGAAAAGTTTGTTTGATATAGTGTGAGTAACCGGAAGACTTTCTGAGAACGATTTATTTCTCGCAATCATACCAGTGTATTCACGTGCCTAATAACTTGATTTAAATATTCATATTCTTTCCTGTTTTTTCACTGAATTTTTCATACATCCGGGTTGGTGATACGTCATCCTGATTGCACGTGTTTGGAGTTGACCCAATGAACAAAGATTCTGTGATTAAACTCTTTCTCTACGCCTTTTAATATTAACCTAACGACTGCTGCCCTATCCCACCATACAGAATATTCAACAAAATGGATGCCTTACAATCGTCAGGCATTTTCTAGTCTACTTGACTTAGCTGGGTTGGTCATTCTACATTTAGCCAAATTATTATGTTTTGATAACCCAGCTGTTCTCAGTCTATTAGATTTACTTGTGCAACTGACCTCACAAAACCTGTCACTCAGTGAGTGTTCTGCTTCCATTCCTTGCATTCTTAGCAAAACATAAGACTTCGACATTTGAAGTTTCACTTGCGTAAGAGTTGTTTTTAGATTGCCTGATTGTTAGACTCACGCTCAACCTTCCTTCTATTCCCGGATTACAGTTGGATATTTAACGGATATTAAACAGGACGAGAATCGAACCTGGGTCTCCGGACTAACTGACGATTATTCTAGCAGTGAACAACCAACGGACAAATTATCAGGGTGGGCTACATTCATATAATACAAACCCTCTTCAAAACTTGTACTTAATCATGAGGTCTAATACCAACTATCGCCCTTAGCAGATCAGGCAACATAAATCTCGGAAAACTACCAGAGCTTATGATAGCCTAGGTGCCCCTTCCAAGTGAGTCAACTGCTTTATTTCTTACCCCACTTCAATCTTTATTAGTAATCCAAAGTAAAGTCTCTGGTGTTCCTACTTGATATGGTATTACTTTTGAAGTGTCAGATTCCCAATTATCCATATTATTTTAAGTACTAACATTACTGCTCTTATTTTTCAACTGGTATGAATACGTTTTTGAATGAAATCTAACAGGCAGTTATTCACTAGTAATGTTTTCCTTATTTAGTTGATTTCTTTATTTAAATCTTTTGACTTACTATTTAGGTTACTGGCTAACGGTCTAAATCATTCAAACACCGAATTAACAGTGGATTAGAAACTAAGCACACTTATCCTAACGTGTCTGAACAGTGTAAGTGCACGTCATTTACCATAAGTCCATTTTAATGCACACTGATATCACTGCGCTTAATACGCATTCTCTTGCATCCAGTTTGTGTATGTAGATGTATTTCGGAAATGAACTTTAAACTTACTATACCTTCACAGAGAGAATTAATTTTATGTTCAAAAAGACCAAATTTAAGTTTTTATACTAACTGTAAGGTGCAAGGTTAACGACTGTGTAACTAAAATGGCATCACACTATGACTACCCACAGCCCTAATAGTATATCAGTGATATTTGAGCAGATTTTATAAATTATCTGAGGAACAGTACCCTTTTACAGTTATATTACTACAATAAGCAGAATCTACTGACGTAATAATCTCCAGTTTATAAACTCACATCCGAATAATACATGCACCTAATTTCGTCTGCGACATTTTTATTTTACCAGTTCTAAGTGGAAGGAACCAGATGTGAAAGGAGTTGATTCAGCAGGTGAAGTAAAGTATGCATCTGACGGATAAATATAGTAAAACAAGCAGGCGTACCAATAAATAACTATCTCGAGAAATATTAGTCTCTTAGTTTCCATTAGAAAGCGTCGTAGTTATTGAGACATTTAATAAACTAAGTTTGTCAACTTACTCAGTATCCATAGATTAAAATAAAAATTAAACCAACAACAACAACAGCGACATCCAGCGCTAATCACCATCAGCGGGAGGGATACGAAAGAGGTCACTTCATTCACTTATCTAGGGAGCATTGTCTCAACTACAGGAGGAACGGACGAGGGTGTGTAATCGAGAATCGGGAAGGCGAGAAACACATTCATCAACCTGAAACCAATCTGGAAATCTTCGTCAGTCAGCATCAACAACAAAGTGATTCGGATTTTCAATACAAACGTCAAGTCAGTTTTTCTATACGGATGGATCAGAAACTTGGCGGGTCACCAAGAATATTTCCAACAGCCTGTTGCAGACCTTTATCAACAGCTGTCTTCGTTCTATACTCAAGATCAGATGGCCGGAAAGAATCAACAACAAGAAACTATGGGAACAAACAAAACAAGAACCAATCGCCCAACAAATATGCAGGAGAAAGTGGAGATGGATGGATTGGACAGTCGCTGAGGAGGCCGCTGGGTGACATCGTGCGTCAGGCCATCAAGTGGAACCTGGAAGGGAAGCGGCGTCCAAGGGTGACATGGAGGAGATTGTGTGAAGAGGAGTTGAAACAGTATGGAATAACATGGATGCAGGTGAAAAGTACAGCAGAAGAGAGAAACAAGTGGAGACGTGCAGGTGAAGCCCTATGTTGCACTAGGAACCCAAGGGAACAATAATAATACAAAGTGAACGCGAAACACTCGATCAATTTTTTTCAAGCTTTTGAAATAAAATCCGATGAATTTCCTGATCCGTGATTAGTGAATTATACTGAATAACAAATGAAAGGGGAAACAAGTCCTAACGGATGCTTAACTTAGTATCACCGAGAAATGATTTAATGTCGTCTTATCCAATAAGTTGAACTCATATATCCTACAAATACACTTTATATGTGATTTTTACACCTGCCAGAAATCTTTGTCTTTGCTTTCGGTGGGTTGGTGGCACAGTGGCTAGGACTCTAGCCGACCATGCACACTGTCCGGAGTTTGATCCCCTACCGACGCACACCCGATATCTATGGTCGGCCTGCAAAATTTTGGCTACCGATATCCATGCTGAAAATGCCATACTTGTACTGAAAATACTGTGTGGCATCAAGCTGTAATCAAAATAATTAAATAATAAATAACAGTCTAAGGTGTCTCCTTGAATAACAGCATTTGAGTTTATTTCGCCTAGTAGAATAAGACAAACCACTAAAGAAGCATACTTGGGAAGATCAAATGAATGAATTAACTTGCAATGTTCACATTCAGTCTTCCAGTTTCTATATTACAGTAAAATTCTCGACTAATACCTATAGCAGAACTGAACTTCCCATGTTCTGAGATTACTGGAGTCTAAAAATTAAAATCTTTAGCTGTCCTGAATGGGTGCTGTTATTCACGATTTTGTGGTTGTCTCTTCATAATAGCTGATCTAAAATTCGTTTGAATCCTTTGAAGGGTTTAGACATTAATTCGCGCATCCGTTCAGGTTAATTTGTCGATTTTGGATGATTGGCATCATTGGTAATATTATTGTGGTGAGAGCTGTCTGCTAGCCAAGACTGTAGAAAACAATTTACGACAGTGTTTACCTCCCAAATCGGAGTCATGAGAAAAAACAAAAACAAAGCCTAACCTTGAGGAACTCATCAACTAGTCACAGCAGACTTAATGTGTGCAAATACGATTCGCAGATATGTGGTCCAACTTTCTAAGAAACGGCCACAAAGAGATGACAAAATAGCCATCAGCAAGAAAACAACCAATCAGAAGACGCTGTTTCTCTGTTAACAATAACGAATAACAATGTACATAAAAATCTATAAGTATCTATTGACTTTCTCAATAAAAACGGTCTGTTGCATGGCAGTTGTCTTTTGTCGTTACATTATTACTTTCTTCAGTTATCAGCTGAACATAGGCTTTAAGCAACATGCCCACGATTCGTTCTGTTACCTAAATGCCTCTTTAGGTAGCTCCACGACTTCCTATAAGCTTTGATCTCCTACTCACATAATCTCCTGCTTTTTAAACTTGAAGCGCACCATATTTGTCGTTTCCCCTTTGGGTTCAACTGGGGATTCTCTGTGACTTTTTTTTTCCTTCACGTTCCCAGTGGAACACAGGGCTTCAAGCTAGTGGCTTGAAGTTTCGGTAGCAGTGTTTATTTTGCAGAATGAGGTTGCTAGCCTCATGCCCAACCTTTCCTCTTCACCAGCATTATTTCTGGCTTAGTGAGGTAAAGGAGTGCGTCGGCCGGGTATCGATCCCCGGACCATGTGCATAGTCGGCCAGCGTCCTAACCGCTATACCACCGACGCACACTCTGTGACTAAGTATAATTATTTCCATTTACTCAAACAAAGTGTTAAACAATTAGAATTGGCTGGTGCAATTAAAAGGGTTATCTTTACAATCGCTTGTTATTGCATTTCTTGCACTTACTACATACAGACGTACATTTCAACGTCAAATGTATTGCTAGTACTACAAAACTTTGGTTTCACAGCAATTTCTTGTGAAAACCTCACTAAGCTTTACGTATCATCTATATCAGTGTATCTTCTAAAAGCAGAATTACGCATAACTGGTTGTGTTACGCCCCCCAACTTTGGAAATACCTGTAACGAGTAAAGACATGGCAGCTTAGTGTGGAGAGTATTATGCGTGTATACACACTTACGTTGTGTGTGTGTCATTTTTGGCCAATAAAAAAAAACAGAACAGTTCACTTTAATTGATGAATTTTAACTCCTTCGAAGCTCAAAATTAGGGTTAACTTACTTCGCTTTTAAAGCAATACGCTTTTTTGAGATTTTAAGAACTTAATTCATGCACCTCTACATTGATAGAGGTATATAATAAGTAATAAAAGATTTTCAAAAGAATAGACACGGAACAAAGAGTACTGTTTTCGATAAATTCATCATCAGGTTCTACAATTATATATACATTATAATGAATGAATGAATTAGTCTTATGAACGACATTAATGTTTAAATAACATCAAATCAATAATATTGATAAATTACAGCTGAACAGCATCAACATCAAATAAACTGAATGTCAGGAGAATCAGGAAAGGTAATAGTACAAATTCATGAGTTTATAGTCTCTACTGAGGGCCAGGGCAGTAGTAGGGGCTGGACTTGTTTCTTTTGGACACAGAGCGCTGGTTGTTTGAGGCGAATTGCAATAGCCTCTGCTGTTTGGAGTAAGCGGTGCTTCGACGATTTTGGTAGTTTGTTAGGCACCTGGTATATTATAGAGAAGGATTCTTCTACGCTGGCTTTGTGACCGGTTTGCACCAGATGGTCTAAAATCGAGCTGTTAATAGTTTTAACCACACCTTTACTTAGCCATAGTGGTATATGTTCTCGAGGACGAAAAATCAAGTTCCTAGAGCAACGGCCAACATAACTCGCTCCCCCACAAGCGCAGTTGAATTGATAAATACAATTTGAAGTGGCCAGTCTAGGTACTTCATCTTTGGCGCTACCTCGACTGAGAGATGAATGGGCATTTTTAATCAATTAATAAAAGATTACTAATAGTCATTCTATCAATGTGGATTCATGGGAAAGCTAGTAACAGATTCAGGACATGTTTTACTAATGACCCTACAGGCCTTCGCTGCACACTGAAGATCAATTAACCAGGAAGAATTAGCAGCAGAGAACTCTGGAAACGAGCCAGCTGAGGACAAATCACTCAAAAACTATGCCAAAGAAAATAGAGATGTATCAAACTGACAATGAGAAGACTAGTGAGCGACACAACACACCAATCCTACAATTCGAACCCTTATAACAAACGAGTCGGTTGTTAATTAAAGCGTGACATAGAGGAGATCTCATGTGAGAAGGAGATAAGAGCTTATGCACAATCTTAAAGCCAGCTGAGGGGAGCTGCATAGGACAGGAAGAAATGGAAGATATGCTGTTGAAAGCCAATGTTACACGCCGAATCAATAATAATAATTATTAATATAACGTAGTCGACGAATTTCTCATAACCCTATATCTGTTTGAATTCCCATTCATTCTGTCCACTTTAAACCAAATAAGCAGTGTTATATCACACCATGTAAGATCAATGCTGCATTAACCAATAAAACATGGTAGTAGAATTAAGTAAACAAAAAATCTACCAAAAGCAATGAAAAAACATAGTATTGTCTATTGGATTTACTCAAGTTGTTTTAAAAGTCAGAGTAAGTCAAGCATATATTCAAATGTGAATTATTCTATGGGTAACTTTTATCAGTCTCTTCACAAATGAACATTGTGTGTGTGTATGTGTGTCACTGTGTGGATAAATGACAATAACTTATTCTTGAGTCCACACTAGTCAACTGTAACAAGTGAATCAAATATATGTGTATATCATAATAGAGCTTTCGTGAAAATAAACAATTTGTATTCTGCCAAACATGTTGCCATTGGCTATCAAAAATATATGTGTTGCTTTTAGAAAATGTGTGTTCAATAAATTTTGAAAATGTATAAATTCTCAGGTAAATGATTACTATGACGAAGATAAAGTTGAAAATGTTGCTGCCACTCTTATTATACTTATCATCACTTTGTCTATTTTTACAAATTGTAAACTCACAGCCATGGACTCCTGATCTTCAGAAATTGCTAAAGCTTCACAATAAACTGAGACATGATTTGATGGAATGTAAGGTACCGGGTCAGCCTCCAGCCAAATATCTTCCAGATCTTGTAAGTCTATCTGTATTTATCTTCTTATTCTTATTCTATTTGTGGCTAACTAACATTAGTAACAAAATTTATATATATATGGTTTCTTTCAGAAATGGGATAATAATCTCGCCTGGCATGCTCAGCAATTAGCAGAAGAGTGTTTCTTCAGACATAATGATGTCAAGTTGGATAACTACGAATACGTTGGCCAAAATATAGCAGGTTATCAAACTGTTGAGTTGTAAGTAACAAGGTGTTCATGTGCTCATTAATTTCTTACTTTCAGGGCTGTTAAAGCATGGTGGGATGAATATAAGGACTACAATTATTGGTGGAAACATTGTTATGGTGAATGCGGGCACTATTTACAGGTCAGTTAGTATAAAATTGGAAAATCTGTGAGCATCTTGAGTGATATCACAAACACCAGTTAACAGTACAACCCTTAATTTAAATCCTTTTTTAATAGTAGCAGCTTTATTCTGAAACACTGTTAACACAATGTACAGAATTTCCATGTATGGTATTTCCTCTTTGTCCAGGATTTTCAAATTAAAGACCAAGTGATAGTAGATAGTGTGAAACAGTTCTGTATGACCTGAAGCACAAATCAGTCCATTATGATATCTCTTCTTTTTCTCCTTCGATAAATACACGACATTCTGTTGAATGCCAATAATAAAAATTTCAGGAGTGAATTTTCTGAACCTACGATACTGCCTAGAAATGGTCATCTCATGCGTGTATGTGTGTGTGGGGGGGGGATAAGCTGCCATCCAGGATAATACTTTTTCTCACGTTTAGTAGAAACCTGAAAACCACAGGTTATAAATGTCTTTGAATACTCGCCGGCGTAAAGATAAACTATTAGAGGTCATATTTTACTAAATTTAAACTAACTTGATAGGACAAACAATATGCAATATAATGATGGAGGTTTTCGGAAGCCCAGGTCTTAATCAGGCTGCCGAATTTATTGTTACATAAGCCAGATCATTAAAATTACTATACTGAGAGATTAGAAAACACTAAACCTTATAAAGACATGACTGTACTAAGATTTTTCCAATTATTTTCCTGCTCCTTGATTGTAGTATACAGTATTAATTGTAACATTGAAATCAAGGCTAAAGAAAGTGAAAGTATGTAAGCTTGCGCTACTATATTACTACCAATCTGGATATTTTTTAATTTGAATGGTAAGAAGCTTTCTGATGTCCAGTATTAAATGGCTGATGAAAGTTAGTTTTTCTGTTGAATTGAACTTGGGAAGAAAGCTGCAAGCACTAGGTTTCATGACTTCTTATAGTTTAGTAACATGCAAAACTGTGATTTTATCAACATTGGCTAAACTCACTAAATCAGCATCACTCAGAAGAAGCATAATTAATGAATACGCGTATAAGGTATTATATCTATTTTTGAATGATATCTAGTGTTTAGAATAAACCGTCTCCTTCAGCATCCTTCACAGCGGTCAAGATAACAATCCATTCAATAAAATATACTTTTGTTTAAATTCATGTAAATGAAGTAGACGCGGTTTCACAAACTTTGAATTTAAAGCTTGTACAAATACATGTATTGCTAATTATCACTAAAAAGTTTAGCTCAATGTTTATACGATCTCTTTCATTCGCTCAGGTTTTGATGACGTAGTCAGTAGGGATCAAATATTTAGAAATTTATTAATCTATTCTTCATCACTACACGTCAACTGTACTCTACGAAATAATCTGTTTTTTTCAGATGGCCTGGGAGAATACTACTCATGTT
This sequence comes from Trichobilharzia szidati, assembly GCA_944472155.2. Classification (NCBI taxonomy): domain Eukaryota; kingdom Metazoa; phylum Platyhelminthes; class Trematoda; order Strigeidida; family Schistosomatidae; genus Trichobilharzia; species Trichobilharzia szidati. The sequence continues at coordinate 63,093,676 of OX235276.1, forward strand.
GGATGTGGTATTAAAGACTGCAGAGGTACATCATTTGGATTTGGATTATCTATCGTTTGTAATTACGGTGAAGGGTAAGTAAATTAAACAACAATGTGATTGAAAAGTTATAAAAGAAAGCATTAAAATTCATCCGTAGACATTTCTAAAACCTTGTTCTTGTTTATTGTATTTTAGTGGCAATTATCCTGGTCGATACCCGTATACATCAAAGCCAGCTAGTGAATGTGGTAAAACACCAGTTCCAATTAAAACGACACCAAGGCCAGCTGTAATCAGAACATCTCAAAAGCCACCAGTTACAAAGAAACTACCGAAGCCCGACTGGACAACACTTATATCCACCTGGAGTCAGTATGCTACTACGCAACAGCTTAAAGGAACTGTGACACAAACATGTATTTGTATTAACTAAAACTTCTGAATGAATATTGAGCTTTCATTGTTGTTTTCTAAGAATATAAATGTTTAATTGTTGTCTTTATTAACATTTTTTCAATAATGAATCTGAAATTGCGACTGTTTTCAATAGAGGTATCGAAATTACTTACTAATGTGCTCTAATAAAAACTAAGATTGACGGGAAACTTAATTTTGAAGAGAGTTCAGACTTGCATACGTGATTGACTACTAGTAAACATTTCAGACACGTTTGCTGTCCATTTCTCAGTTTAAATCAAATTGCTAGGGTCATCCATTTTAGGATTGACACCAAGCTCTCAGGCTCGTCTAGTCTACCAGACAATTCTAATTACGGAGAAGAGGGAATTCTGGGAACGGATTAGTGCGACTACCTAGCTAAAAACAGCCTCAATGCTTATGAAAATCCAAAACAATGAAAAACTAACTGAGTTCTAATTTACTGGTCTAATAACACACCCAACTGATCATCATGGAATTCGATTCAGCATAAATTAGGGAGAGTAGTCCGATTACTTATTGATTAAATCATTTTCGATAAATCATAGAAGAATCCCAATAGGTCGATACATCGTATAAATTTTTTCAAGAGTCTGTATTTGGATTTCATTTCCAGGGGAGCATCTCAAACACAGTCTGTATACATTCACTTTGAACTTCACCCGTCTACTACTTTCCCTCATATATCAAACCTCACATTCTGAACATTTCATTCTATAGACACGATGGTTTGTATCATTTTGAGAAATTTATCTGTGACAATTACCAAAACTTTCTTTAAAAAATTAGAGTGCTTGAAATAAACTTTATTTGAAGTAAGTACTCTTTGAAGTTGTTCACAGACGTTATAACACAACTAGAAAACCACAGAAAGCGATAGAAATATCTCCCATCATCGCATTTTTATTAACTCTCCTACCTGATAATGAACTGCGTCAAAACTGCGAAGGTATCCTGTCGAATAAAACGCATTTGACCACTATTTTGTCGAAGGACAAACGTCATATATTACAAACCTTAAGATCGAACAAATCGATTATTATAACTGAAGCTGACAGGGCGATGTCACCGTGATTCTCAGTAGAGAAGATTATGGCGAAAAAGCTTTGAAATATATCGAATAAGGTTCATACGCCCTAGTGCTCATCAACAAAGTATCTGATACTATGAATAAAGTAAAAGTAGAGGTTTGTGATCCAGTTATGTTTTCATTATTTCCCAAAACAAACTTGGCTGTTAGATTTCATGGAAGGCTGACAATACACAAAGTAGATGTTCCTTTAAGAGGAATCATTGATTTCACTAATTCAGTGAAATATACTTTACCAAAGAACACATATGAAAAATTCTGAAACGGCTTCACTACAATATTCCTTCAAACATTAAAAATATTGAGGAGTTTAAAAGAAAAGTGATGGATATAACCATTGAAGAAGATGTTATTTTGTCAAATTTAATAGTATTCCTATATATGATTCAATTGATACTATGAAATATGAACTAGAAGACAATCCAGAAGTACTAGCTAAATGTTCATTATCAATCGAAGACACAGAATGCCAAAAGCTTTGTTTGGAATCTACTTATTTTATTCTGATAGGTAAACTATATTGTCAGACAAATTGAGTTGCAATAAGGGTTACCAGCATCTCCAATTGTAGCGAATCTTTTTATGAACCTTGCATATTTCAACCACATCGAATGCAATAAGTAGGAGAGAGGCGATAGACTTATCACCTGTAAGGCAGACTATAATGTAGCAAGACAGATGAAGTCCATCTAGTCGGGAGTGAGGATGGATTTCTCGACGATGGCACTAGCTGGCGGGTGCGCTAAAGTCAAGAAACATTAGAAGTAAGAATTCATGGGCTACTGAATGAGGGCACAGTGGCTGAATGTTCTACGCGCTTGCTTTGCAACCGGAAAGTCCTGGGTTTGACGCCCAGTTGGTACGTACTGCCGATGAGTCCCAAAGTAGGATGAAACATCTATTCAGTACTCTCTGGTTTTCAGTAGTACTCTAACTAATGTCAATTCTTTAAATATTCCCATTTATAATATTAGGACAAGACATATAAGCGAACAATATTGTTTTCAATTAGATCTTCTTCAGGCTTTACTCTAATTTACATAGATTTATATATAAAATTTTAACCAATGACGGTGATTTTGGGAATCAAATAATAATCTTAGTAATAATAATAATGTGGTAAATGTTTTGAGCGAAATTAATAACGATGATTATAATGATCACGAAAAATACCCATTTATTAATAAGTAAAAACACATTTTTTGTTCAGCGAAGAAATTTCTTTTCAACGACTTCATTTTCAAGCTGTACAGTCGTATTTATATTACAGAAAAGGTCATTAAGTGATAAGAATAACGATAATTAAAATGTTATAAGGGGTAGAGTTGAAGTGGATAAATTACAAAATTATTAAAGATTGTTTTATAAGTGAATTGAAAAATGTTTTAAAAATGTCAAGTGTTAATATATGTGTAAAACTTGGGCACTGTGGTAGTAAGTAATTCCATATTAGTTTGTTTATTAGGTATATCACACAGTGAAACAGTATTATTTACTGGATGACGTTCATAATCATATCAATTGATATGATTATGAACAATAAATTTTGTTCCAAACGTCATCCAGTAAATAATACTGTTTCACTGTGTGATATACCTAATAAACAAACTAATATGGAATGTCAAGTGTTGTCTAAAAATTTTATAAAATTAGAGTACGATTACGATAAGAATGAAGATGTGAAGTGAAGTGGAAAGAATTCAAGTGATAAAATAAAATAAAGTAAAAACTAGAAAGAGCATTACTATGACCAAGGTAAAGAAAGGGGTTTGACAAAACGTTTTTGGACACATAATTTAGGTTTCTGTTCATGTATAGCTTAAGCTTCGGCTATGCACAAGTGAAGAAAACGTAAACTTTTGGAGCTATTCGATTTTGCCATGTAGATAACTTTGAAAGATGAATCACGTGGGGCTAAATGACCTGACTCTAACAGGTGATCACAGATAGACGACTTCGCAGTTCTACGTTCGCCTTTCACTAACCAGACTGGATAATGATAACAAAATATTGATAATAAGGTTTATGCAGGTGATAAGAATAACAAAGATAGTATATGGACATAAGTGTATAAATAAATTGGGTCAAATCTTAAAAGGTGAAGTGGAACGATAATCAGAGTTTAAATAAATATTATAAAAGTACGAAGGAGGTGGAAAATAAGAAAGGGTGGGAGGGTTTTGAATACAATTCACCTAGGCCAAGGGAGAGACAAAGGTAGAACAAACTTTTTTTGTATGCAAAGACTAGGATTGTTCTCTCGAATTCCCATAGCTTCAGCTAGGTGTAAAAGACGGTTTCTGATTCCATTCGAAAGACTCTATGGAATACGACAGATAACTTTGAAAGCACTATTTTTGTCCACTTGGTGACCGCTATCAATCAAATGAGCCAAAATAGAACTTCGTATGGATTTTATTTGACCTTTTCCGAACCATGAAGGAAGATGCTCATTAATGCGTTTGTTAAGTTGTCTAGTTGTTCGCCCTATATAGCTTTCTCCACAGGAGCAACTCAATTTATAGATACACATCGAAGTGGCACAACTAGGTAGCTTATCTTTCACTTGAGCAATCAAAATTGGTTGGCTGGAAAATGACAAACAAAGGGTGGCGGCAGTATAAGTCCGTTTTATCGCTCTTGATAATCTCAGATGTAAGACTTCACTAGCCACGTCCCCATTAAATTGAAGTTTCATGAACAGTTCTTTCTTTTTAACCGTTGTCAGTTTTTCTTTGTTGTACCTGGTATTCATGTGTCTCCTAACAAATCTACTAGGATAACCCATTTGGACCAGCGTATTTTGGATATATCCTAGCTCATTTTCTAGGGAGTCATCTGTACAAATACGTCTTGCTCTATTCGTAAGACATTTGACCAAAGTGATTTCGTATCGGATTGGTACAAAACTGAGGAAATGTGTATATTGTCCTATAGACATCTCTCTTGAGTGAACCATCCTCTCTTCTGCTCAATTGGACGTCAAGGAAATTTAATCCACCATCATGTTCTTCTTCACAAGTGAAGATGAGCGATGGATGTGCATCATTAAACTTTTTTAACATTTCATTCTTGTCAGTTTTCACATCAAGAATAATGAACGTATCATCAACATAACGAAAATAAGAATCAGTTTTCTCTATTACTTGTCTCAATGGACCATTTTCAATCTTGGCTAGAAAGAAATCTGCCAAAATTGGCCCCAGTGGAGAACCCATGGCAATACTGTCGATTTGCCTGTAGTAAAGGTTGTTGAATATGAAATATACATTTATAGTACATCTTAAAAGCAACTCTTTCAGACTAATAACTGGAATCCCAGTGTCAATCTGCTTTTCTAGTAACTGTTGGCATATGAATTCCACAGTCTCCATAAGTGGTACACTAGTAAACAGTGACGCTACATCTAAGGAAAGCATTTGCTTCCCATTTACATTGATATCATTCACGTTAGCAATAAATTCAAAAACGTCTTTAACACTTTGGTTCACTACCAACTTGTGTAGTGGTTAGAGGAGTTCACCTAGCAACTTTGCCACTCCATGGTAGGTAGGTACATTTACCACATTATTATTATTAAGATTATTATTTGATTCCCAAAATCACCGTCATTGGTTAAAATTTTATATATAAATCTATGTAAATTAGAGTAAAGCCTGAAGAAGATCTAATTGAAAACAATATTGTTCGCTTATATGTCTTGTTCTAATGTCAATTCGTAGTCTGAATCGAAAAACAAATCAACCCCTTAAAAATCAACTATTGAAGATGAGAAAAACCAAAAATAGTCAATCATATATTGTGACCTCTGCAAAAATATTATCGTGTTTTAACATAAGAAATGACGCGTTTTCCAAATGACAGACAACATACACACTCACGCTCATACAAACAAACGTGCATGTATGATGTTTTGACATTGGTCATTATAAATATGGGATTTACTTCAATTTCTGCAACTTTTCGACTATATATTTTGATGGTCAATAAAATCCGAGTGATTTTGATGCAGAAGCTGTAGCTTACACTGCAAAACCTTTGAGGAGAATCTTATTTACATGGTGTCTGAAAGTCATGGCTACTGTTTTAATTAATTTACAGTGAGCTAAACTGGCTCGCAGTACAAATTATGCCAGGGAATCCGTAACATCCAGCGTCTGGATACTTATAACAGTGAACGCCATCAAGACATTTAAACAAAGAAAACTGATACTGTTGCATAGGGAAATACTGACTTCATTATGTAGGATAAAGCGTTCCTTGGAGAGAATGACAGTCGACGGATACATTAATCCAATTATCGCTCCTTGCAACGAATATTTTTTCAGCGTAATTCTCATATATCTGAGCATAAAGGGAAATCTCTGGACAGGTTCGTCGGATCGACGTGATTAAATTTACTTCTGAAAATCGTTAGACTGAAATACAGCATATGATTTCAAAGAAGACCATGTCGTCAAAACACCATGAGGAAATTGAATTCTAGAATTTCAGGTGCAAACATATACACAGCTTTACATTAAAATACCATTAAAAACTCCCATCAGAATATTTCCCACAACGGATAACTACTTAATTGATCTTTATACTCAATATATTAAGCTAAATGACATAACCATATCAAATCTTCTCGAAAACATCTACAACTCATGCGATTTCACAACACTCTTCTGTTGACTCCCACTAGTAAACAAATCATCTGTCTGTCAATTCCATCTGATTCACATCAATCTCTCTCGTCAAGTGAATCAACTTGGATTCTGCAATGTCACAACAAGTGTTTTGTAAGAATCAAGTCTGTGAAGTACATGATATGACAGACAGTGTTCAGATGTCATGTGTTCGTCAAAATTCTGTAACAATATCATCCAACCACTGTCATTTCACAGAATACATTCATTCAATTGTGTTTACATCAGACATAGTGAAAATTTATTTTCAGTCTTGTCGTGTGTTGTTTTTTTCTTAAAAAATTTTGTTTCACCACTTTGACATGTCTGAAAGTGTCATTCATTGTTTGACTGCTTACGACAACAACCCTTTCTCCTGTTCATCGTTGCATGTATGTTTTGTGATTGATAGAATAAATGGTGTTTTTGAGAATTACAAATGATATTTGAAGTAAAGGTGCATTACTCTAACTTTTGAATTCAAGGTACATTTTAGTCAAATCACTCATCGGGATGAAGTGCATCGTGCATGCATTTATCATCTGAATGAAATTCGAAATACTCCCTTGACTTCAATAAATCCAATATAATGCAGCAATTGCGTAATTCAAGCAGTAGTTCTATACTATATATAATAGCATTAATAACATGCAATGACATTGCACTAATGGGTAATTTTATGTACTAAGTCATGTGAAATAAAAGCATCTAATGTTTACACAGGGAAATCTTACGATTCCCGTCAGTCCGTCGATACTCAGCACGCAAACAGTTGGCCTAGCATGATCAAGAGTATGAATTTCAAAAACATCAAAACTTATTCAGATGAAAATGATCTTCACCAATTCACTGAGTTAATTTTCTTCTTCATGCAGCTATTTCACGTAGAATTGTTTCATAAATTTATGCATAATTGTGGATAATATATACTTTAGAATTAACCGATATCAGCTCATGATGAAATCCTGTAACCAACCAATAATTGAATAACACAGCGCATTCTACGCCGCATCTCTTTTTCTCACTTGCCAAACATTTTCGATCCCTGTACCTACGATTAAAGGACGAAATCCTGTGGACCCTACTTCAAACTGTATCTACAAGTTCACCTGCAGTTGCGGTGACACCTATATAGGTAGAACCAACAGAATGTTCCAATGTCGTCGAAAAGAACATGTTTCAAAATGGCTACTAAATCATATAGAAAATCCCAATGCGATTAGTCTGAATAGAAATCCAGCATCATCCATTGCAAAACACTTATTAATGTCAGGTCAAAAAATCAATATTTATGACTGTTTCGCAATTATTTCACATAACTCTAATTCAAGGTTGGTTATTGAAGGTGATGGAAGCACTTTGGATTAATCACATACAACCTAAACTGTGTGTACAAAAGACAATAGACTTCAATCTTCGCCTACCATGGGCTACATGACCTATTTAAATATGATTGGTCATTAGTATGTACTTTTCTTTTTTATAACTGAGTTACTGTCATGCGTTTTATTTTATCATTGTTAACCATGTTAGTTGTAAAACTGTTGTAAAGAAACTACGAAACGACATCATCTCGCGAAATTTGTCTTCTTAATACCTTATTCAAATTTATCAAAGGGACTAATTGTTTTAATTAGGTTAAAATAGTAGTCTTAAATTCAATGAAGAACTTGGAGGGAGGGATGGAGGAAAGCAGAAGTGAAATCACAAACAGTTCAGCAAAACAACCACAATATCTAAAATGGCAATAAACCAGTTCAACACGATGTCATTTGGTCTCCTTGTAAGCTAGACATCATAGTGCTGGTACAAATGACGAATTATCAAACTAATTTCATATAAATGAAAAACTTTCTGGTGCATTAGAGAAAACACAGACAGATTACTAATATAAGTGAAGAATATCACTGAAATCCATTCACACCGACAAATTATCCGGATCTCATCGCCTAGTTCACACAGAATGAGCAGGAAACCAACATAAAATTGAGGCTTCACTCGATTGAAGTAAGCTACCAGTGGAATCCAGGTCGTGGGTTTCCACACAGTCGGCACTCATAAGCTTGGTGCACCTCCAACTCCAGTAAGTGCCAGCGTACAACACACACAAACAGAATCCAGAACTCATCATCTCAGACGAGGATACCTTATCCAGTTTGCCAGGAAAAAAATCACTTTGCAACTGGACATAAATATTAAAGCAATTAGTTCCCTTTATGAATTTCGACAACACAATAAGAAGACGTAGTTTAATGTATTGGCGCAACAAATTTCGGACATTCTGATCACACACGTACTTGTCATACACAGTTTTTATAGAAGGTAAGAAGGCATGAATAACTACAATACAGGTCAGATTGTATACAGGTCAAGGTCACAAATAATGGGTAGGGAGACGCAAAAGGTGTGGGTAAGAAAGATAAAAGGAGAAAAACAAGGCAAAGAAGGGGTTGAAAATATTATGAAGTAAATTGGTCCTTGGTTCTAAATTGGATTACCAAGGCAGGTTTAAGATGATAACAAATAATTTTTGGACACATAAGACAGGTTTAAGTCTTTTTATGGCTAAGGCTTCAATGAATTTAAGTATGTGGCCCAACCTTGTTTTATATATCGGCTTAAAGGCATTGTTGAAATCAACCTTATGACCCGTCTCTATAATATGCTTCGCTATAGATGATGTTGGACATCTATTTCCGGGTTCAACTGTGTCTGGCGATTTCACTTGTTGTTGCAGCCACTTTGGAATGTGTTCTGTAACCCTAACCTGCAGAGACCGATGGGTCCTCCCTATGTACGTGTCTCCACACATACATGTAAATTGATAAACACAGTGGGATGTGACACTATCGTTCGGATAATGTGAGGGTTTACAGGACAGCATAGTTCTCGTTTTCTCTATGAAGATAAGTTTAGCGGCATGATAGGTTCTATTAAGTGTGGCCTTTAGTCTTTGTCTAGTGACTAGACTTTGTTGATCACCTCTGAACGGCAAGGATATGTAAACATCCATTTTGGGAGCTGATTGGATTGGTAAGGCTCTATGGTTAACACTTCCGTAACATCTAATAAATCTCAGTGGGTAATTGTTATCTAACAATATTTCAGTGAGGTGTTGTCTTTCTTTTTCAATTGTATCGGCAGTACATATACGGTGAATGCGCTTGAACAAACATTTAACCAACACCTTTTTATACTGTAGTGGACAGAAACTATGATAATTTAGATACTGTCCCGTCCATGTGGACTTTCTGTAGACAGGTCGTTTTACTGACCCATCTTCTCGGTGGGTTATAAGTACATCTAAAAATGGCAGGCATCCATTATTCTCTTTAGCGTATGTTAGCGATATGCTGTTTTGTACTCTGTTGATTTGGTTCAGGATTTCTATGGCGTCTGTCAGTTTATCACAAATGACTATTATGTCATCTACATATCTTTTATAAAAATAAACTTTTCCAATTTCTTTCTCCACTCAGTTCTCGACATGTGACATATATGTATATATATATATATCAGCTAACAGTGGACCTAGGGGGCTTCCCATAGCAACACCATAGATCTGGCGATAATGCTCGCCCTCGAATGTAAACTTAACATTCTTAGTACGAAGAAGCAGTAACTCTTTTAGGTAAGACACGGATACTGGTAATAGGAAATCATTGTCAGAGATGTAATCACACAAAATGTCAGCCGTCTGTAAAAGAGGTACATTTGTAAATAAAGATTCAACATCTAGGGAAAACATGGTTCTGTCCTTTATAACAACGTTACCAAGACAATCAATTAACTCAAAAGTGTCTTTCGATGAGAACTTTTGTCCATTATGACTGCACCACACTATTAGAAGAAGCTTCTGTAAGTTCTCACTGAAAGACACTTTTGAGTTAATTGATTGTCTTGATAACGTTGATATAAAGGACAAAACCATGTTTTTCTTAGATGTGGAAACTTTATTTACAAATGTACCTCTTTTACAGATGGAGAATTGGCCCTTCAAATCCAATCAACAGGAAAACCAAAACGATCGTTTAACAGAAATAAGAGTGAACAATGATATGTGGAAACACTGATATTGGTGTTCAAAAGAAAGCATTCATTTGACAGACTGATATTCGATTGACACTCTGAAACAGTCTGATTGCTTCGGTTTCTCATCTATGGTGAACTTTGTCCTGATGAAACCATCAAATATCTGAGTGTAGGAACTACAAGGAGAACCGTTGAAGTGCTTCACAATAGACGCGTTGAATTTTCTTATCTCCACAACATCCCAGCAAACTTTCGGAATCTTTTCCACACGAATATCTGAATCGGGAACACATGAAGAGGAGAATGAATTTTAGACTATTAAGTGTAGAGTTGTGTATATTAGAGTTAAGGCTGATGAGGTCTGACTGAAAGCGATATTGTTCGCTTTAATGTGTAGCCTTCGAATGTCTGGCTATGATGATGTCATGAACACCAACGAAGGTCCTGATACAGTGGAATTCGATCTCGCTCAGGATAATGACCACCAAATTAAACTTAAAATAAAGGAGAATGAAAATTATACAGTGATATGCATCCACAATCAACGCGGACCTAGAAAAGAAAGAAGAGTTATTTAGGCAACTACAGGCAAAAATGGTCAGTACAACAGTTGGTGACACTAGAACTTTCATGGATAACATGAACACCAAACTGGGACCAGACAAAGCAGGAAGAGAACTCATCATAGGTAGAGGTGCTTTCGGAGAAATGAATGAAAACGGAGAACTCTTCGCTAACTCCTGTGCCTTCAATTAACTAGTGTTTGGTGGCAACCTATACAAGCACAAGGATATCCACAAGGCTACATGGATGTCATCAGACGGGCAAACCAAATTGACTTCATCTCAATCTCAAGGAATTGGAGACGCAGTTTACTGGACATAAAAGTAAGAAGAGGAGCAGACGTTAGCTCGGACCACTATCTCGTACAAGAAACACTCCACTTCAAATTAAAAACTCTCAAGGAAACAGGAGATGCAGACATATCACAAGATCTCGAAAAATGAAGGATCAGGATAGAAATGACATCTTCACTGCAAACATAAGGGAAAAAGCCAAGTCACTAATCAACACTAGCGAAGAGGTCAGCGTTGAGAAGCACTGGGACAATCTGAAAGCGGTGTGGAGTCAAACCTGCATGGAAGTTCTAGGCAGAAAGAAGAGACAGGACAAACAGTGGCTCACTACGGACACTTGGAGACTAATAGAAGAGAGAAGGATTGTGAAACAAAAGAATATCCAATGCATCGACGGGCATCAAAAACAGGAGTTGAATGCAAACTACAAGACACTGAACAAAAGAGTAAAGAAGAGTGCCAGGGAAGGCAAAAGAAAATATTATGAAGCAATGGCAAGTGAAGCAGAACAAGCTGCAGGCAAAGGAGACCTCTCAACACTCTACCAGACAACTAGGCTCCTATCGGGAAAACGTTCGAAACAAATAAGGCCAGTGAAGGATGACAATGGCAAGTCACTCACCAAAGAGGTGGAGCAAAGGAAACACTGGGCTGAACACTTCAAAAGACTTCAAAATCGACCGCCACCTACAACGCGACCAATAATATCAACAGCGGAATCAGAACTACCAGTAGACATCAACCCTCCAACGAAAATAGAAATTCTGAAGGCAATCAAGATGCTAAAAGCTGGAAAAGCAGCAGTACCAGATGGAATCCTCGCAGAAACATTGAAAATGGACCCAGAGACAACAGCGGACTTGATGACGCCACTACTGGAGAAGGTGTGGAAAGAGGGCAAGGTACCCGAGGATTGGAAGAAAGGATACTTATTCAAACTACCAAAGAAAGGAGACTTAAGTCAATGCAAGAACTAGCTCGGAATTATGCTCCTGTCCATCCCAAGCAAAATACTAAGCCGCATCATCCTGGAGAGAATCAAACATGCCCTGGATGAAAAACTTCGACCGGAACAGGCTGGATTCAGGAGGAACAAGTCATGATCGATCAAATCACAACACTACGGATCATCATTGAACAGAGCTTGAGATGTCAGTTAGCTCTCTACTTCAACTTCATCGGCTTTATAAATACTTTTGACAGCGTCGATCGAGAGGTGCTTTGGAAACTACTTCGCTACTACGGGGTGCCACCGACAATTATACATCTCATCCAACAGTTGTACGACAATGCTGCATTCCAAGTAATCCACAACAGGAAACTCACGGAATCCTTCAAAATGAAGATGGGAATAAGAGAAGGCTGACTGGCTGCCTTCTTTCTCCAATTGGTTTTCGTGATTTCGTTAGACTGGATAATGCGACAGACAGCGGGCAACGAGGAGACAAGCATAAAATGGACCCACACAAAAACTCGGAGGATCTGAATTTCGCCAATGTGATATACGTCTGATTTCTCACAAACTGTAAGAAATGTAAAGGGAAAGCAACAATTCGGCAAAAGAAGCATCCAGAAAAGATAGGACTACAGGTGGCCAAAAGCAACAGCAACAACAACAGACAACAGTCAGTATAAACAGGAGAAATCGAGAAGAAGCAACCTCCTTTACCTACCTGGGAAGAATCGTTTCTAATACAGGTGGAATTGACAAGGATATCAAAGCAAGGATAGTGAAAGCAAGACAAGCTTTCATTACTCTCAAGTCTGTGTGGAGGTCAACAGCACTCAGCATGAAAATGAAAGTAAGATCCCATGTGAATTCAGTGCTACTTACTATACGGACCACAGAATTGACCAGCGCGTCACGAAAGGCAGTTCGAACAAACTACACACCTTCATCTATAGTCGTCTTCACCTAATACTCAAAATTAGATAACCATCAAGTGACATCACACGCCAGGTCATCGCTTGAGTGGAATCCTAATTGAAGGTGGCCTGTTGGTCTTCTGTGCAAGGATGACATGGAGGAGGTCATGTGAAGAGTAGGTGAAAGCATATGGGCAGACATGGAGCCAGGTGCAAACGTTGGCAAAGAATCGAACGAAATGGAGACGTGAGGCTGAAGCCCTATTTTCCTCTAGGAACTGAAGGAAACTGTACCAATAATAATAAATTTTACTATGTGAATTTACGACATTTTGAAGATGCTATTGCATTTATGATACTCAGTGTGTTCCTGAAATTTAGTACAATGTCTACTGTATCTAAAATCCTATATCATCCATGAATATTATTTTGGAATAATTCACTTTTACTTGAGATGTCATTTGTAATTCTCAAAAACACCATTTATTCTATCAATCACAAAACATACATGCAACGATGAACAGGAGAAAGGGTTGTTGTTGTCGTAAGCAGTCAAACAATGAATGACACTTTCAGACATGTCAAAGTGGTGAAACAAAATTTTTTAAGAAAAAAACAAAACACGACGAGACTGAAAATAAATTTTCACTATGTCTGATGTAAACACAATTGAATGAATGTGTCCTGTGAAATGACAGTGGTTGGATGATATTGTTACAGAATTTTGACGAACACATGACATCTGAACACTATCTGTCATATCACGTACTTCACAGACTTGCTTCTTACAAAACACTTGTTGTGACATTGGAAAATCCAAGTTGATTCACTTGACGAGAGAGATTGATATGAATCAGATGGAATTGACAGGCAGATGATTTGTTTACTAGTGGGAGTCAACAGAAGAGTGTTGTGAAGTTACATGAGTTGTAGATGTTTTCCATAAGATTTGATATGATTATGTCATTTAGCTTCATATATTGAGTATAAAGATCAATTAAGTAGTTATCCGTTGTGGGAAATATTCTGAAGAGAAATTATGAATTTATTTTTTTTCAATTTTGTATAGAGTTACACTGAACACCTCATTTTAGCGAACAAGATTGTTTTGAATTAGATCTCATCAAGGTTAAACCCAATGTACATAACTATGCAAATAAAAGAAATTCTCAATTTTAAACGACTCATGGTGTTTTATCAATAGGAAAATAACACTGTGTAAAGCAATTTTGGGATTAATCATAATCATTATAATAATAAAGTTAATGGTTCTTTCATTGACAAAGATGAAAAATGTGAGGCTGTGCTAGAAGAATAAAGAAAAACCCACTGATTGCAGGAAAGGTAACCTTGTTAAACTAATAAAAGAAGGAAACATAAGCCATTTCAAAGACTAGAACTAACTCCTCCTCCTCTCCACAAAAAACAAGTATTCAGTCTTATCATTCCGGAGAAACTGAAGGGTGCTCTGGTTGCATAACTCCACATGCAACAAAATGGATTCAGGGAAAGCAAATCATATAATAATCAGACTGCACCTCTACGCATAATCATTGAATAGAGCATAGAATTGCAGTCAAATCTCTACTTCAACTTCATTCACTCTGTGCATAATGGTAGGATTTTGACTGCATCACAGTGTCTACGATGAAAATGCTTATAGTGCTATGCTTCTTATAAATCTTACTTTGATGTCTTCCATTTATCAGAACTAAACTTATTTTAAGATGACAATTGAAAGATTTGAGACAAAACCATGAAAATGGACATATGAAGTTGTTGAGAAGATTTTTAGCTCAGGATGGGAATGAAATTTTGTTTTCTCCTTGCCTTGGCATTTGATCGTTTAGGTTACATTACCAGAATTGGTGACTTTTTCATTTTTCATTATCTTGTCCAGTTTTAACTGGAGAAAATGATTTCAGTCTAAAAACCTTTTGCGAATCCATTTGTTTGTATCATATGAAGGTAATTACTCCTTATCGTGTGTGTCGCTGAGTATTTTTCACTGATCTGCAGGAGAAATGATTCTTTACTTCCTAAGTAGACTGGTACTTATCCGCATTTCTGAAGATCAGCTTAAGTGGCAAGCTTCTAGTAGTTCTCTTATTGTCATTTTTTTAACACCTAAGATAACAACATTTTTCAATCACAGCTGCGCTTGTAGTTGACCATATTCAGTGACATCAAACACAAAGTACAGTATCTTCTCGATACAAGTTGATGTGCATGTTTCCTCATGACAACCGGGCTGGTTAGCATAATGCTGTTGACAGTTAGTTATGCCAATTACAAAATATCAGCTTATATAACAATTTAATCATTGTTCCTCAGCATGGGGTAATTTTTTCGTTGTCAACTTGGCCAATCGGTATAGATAACAAAACCAGGTGTAGATTGTTGGATTTGATAAGTGTATAAAATTATAAAAGCAGCGTGTGTTTACATAATGAAATCGCTTATCACATTCGTGTTGTTTTTGTCATTTCATGGGGAAGGGGGCATTGTAACCAGGTCAAATTCTGTTTTAGTCCATCATTCCTATTCAGTTCAAACAATTTGGATTCCACTTGATATGAAGTGCTTCTGATGATATTAGACGTTCTTTGTGATTTCTGAAATCTTTCTGGATGATGATTTCAATATTGTCAAAATCAATTTTGTGGCCTGATTCTATAGCGTGTAGACGAGCTATGGCTGATGATTTTTCAAGCTTTTCGAGTTCAAGTGGATTTGTCGACGGTCGAACAGATGCTCCTCTGTGTTCACTTCTTCTGATTTTGATTTCGCGCGATGTTTAGCCAATGTATGTCGCATCACATTCCAACCATTTTATTTTACACACACAATTCGACAGAGTATTTTTATGGAATTGGTCTTTTTTATGTACAAGGTCGCTTTGCAGTGTGTCTGATGTTTTGAAGAAAACTCTGATGTCGAGCTTATCAATTACTCTTCTAATATCGTGTGATGTCTCTGACCTATACGGAGTGACAACTGTTGAGACCCATGTTTTCGGAATAGGTTTTCGACCATACTTAATGTCGGTGTTGATTTTGTTGATGAAGTTCTTTGGGTAGTTATTTTGTTTGAGAGTCTCATTAATGTTTGATATTTCCGATGTATATCTCTGTATACCTCTGATGTATAGTATAAGGCAGTTCTTTCCTTGAAATACAATAAACGTGTTCTGTTGAATTCTAACATTTTCTGTATTCTACATTCTGCATGTTTTTTTTACTAAATCATGAGGATAATTCCTTACTTTAGTCGCTATTTCTGCAGAGTCTTCTTCGAATTTTCGTCGATTCTGTGTTCTTCAGGGGGCCCTGACTCTTGAAAATAATGCCTATAGACTAAATTTCTTATGAACCAGCTAGTTATGTTCACTTTTTTCGCCTTTGTTCACAAAGTTTTGTTTTCGATCAACACTATTTGAGGTACTTCTTGTTCTCAACGAACTGAATATACATGTTATGTTCAATAGATCACCGCAACATTAGGACGCTGGTCATTCATTCAGGAAGTTCAGCTTTAATTCTCTGAATGAAATATTCCTTTACCTCACCTGGTTTATTAGTCGATAGTGATCCTTCAAAAGACAGAACCTTAAGCATAGGCCTATTAACCTTCGTCAGAAAAACAACACCTCTATAGGAACTTCAGAAGCCAAGAAATGTATGTCTCATTTGAGATACAATGAATAAAGAAAATGACACTGTGAATTCGTTTATCAGTTAGGATTGAATTTTTCACCATACTGGATTAATTCTCACTCTGATATCATGAATTAATGCTTGAAACTTGATAAACTTGTAGTTAGTTATTAATAAAGTAAGAAGTAAAAAATATTTGATACAGTTAGATTTGATTTTTCTTGATTATGAAAAGAAATATGTTTACACTGGTCATTTAGATCCGATTAATTTCGGTGGAATGAACTAACGAATCAACCTAAATAAAGTAGTTCAAATACTTCACAATTTTAGAATAATTCCTATTTGACCAATTAAAAAATGTATGCTCTCCAACTGCTATTCTGAGAAGATATATTTTACAAAATGCTAAAGAACGCCTGATTGTTCATGCGTTAGTCTCGTGGATACGACTTATTTTGAACAGGATTTAACCATGAATAAAGTGTAATAGAATAATTGTTGACAAAATGCCTCCTGGACCATCCAGTCACAGTATTGAGACCTACTGGGATATTCTGACTATCTATACAATTATTTTCCTCTCTTCTACTAAATGACATATCATTGTTCCGACAACTTCAGATCATATGCTGACTTGATACTTATTACTTGTCCCTCTTTCTGTCAAATCTCTAATTCTGATCCTTCTCTTTGGGGCTGTGTGATGATAATCGCATTATATATTATTTTACGGCAGCGATTTTGTTTGAGTGAATGAAGGTAATTCTGAAATGGAACTGTCTCCTCGAATTATTTGTTGAGGGATTCCTGCCAACAGAGCGTTGATACAATCTTGCTGAGGGATATTGTTCATGATTCTCAGTTACTTCCTAGGGTTGAATTTTAGTTGACTGATTTTGTTCTACAGCGTTTGCTGTTTACTGAAAATTTATCTGATCTGTACTACTGCCTGACGGTATTGTTGAGGTAATTTTGCGTTTAGATGTTATTACTGTGAAATAGTATAGCAGATTTTGTCACAAATAACTGTCTTTTTCCTGCCACTAGGGCATTCTCTGACTGTGATTAACTGAAGGGAGTTTTGGTCAGCTGTGCAGTAGAACGCGGCGGTCGTTCAGATCACAACACGTTGGTTTCAGTGGTTACGTGGATTTATATTCACCTACTCACAAGCTATCAGGGCAAGTGTGATATATGAATTACCGATGAAGGCGTATCATAATGATCTACGGTATTAAAATATAATTTTTTGAAACTTATTCACTACACGCATTAGACTTTTGTAGACAGCCGACTGGAAGCGCTGTATTTAGGTTTTGTGCTTATTATCACTCGTCAGCTATGCATGTTGACAACTTTGGAGGCATCTGGTAACACCTGGGTGATTGGAATCCTCTTCTTTCATTTGAGCAAGACGACAGAAACATCCATTCCTTTTTGGTGGATATTCTTCATGATTCTGAGTTACTTCTTACAGTTGAATTTTGGTCGACTAATTTCGTTCTACAGCGTTTGTTTTTTACTGAAAATGTATCTGATCTGTACACCTGTCTATTAGCACTGTTGAGGTGATTTTCAGTTTTCATGTTGTTATTGTTAAATAGTACTGCAGATTTTGTCTCTAATAATTCTTTTTTCCCGTCGTTGAAGCATTCTGTGACTATGAGTAACTCAAGGACATTTTGACCAGCAAAAATGTTTTTCTTGCATTTATACCTCAACAGGTCAATTCCGGTTCTTATGCAAAGAGTAACAGAAAGTCGTTTCTCCCCAGTTTAGCATCATCCAGCAATATACACATATGACCACCCTGTCAGGGACAAAATTCAATCTCACAACATTCTGAAATAGAATATGTTCTAGATTTTTGAACTGTGCACATCTCACTGCCCAAGAGTTTTAAACCGTAGGTCGCCGTATAGTACTCAGTGAAGAATTCTCCGTTTAAGCAACATGGATGTTAAATTGTTGCTGACTGCAAATAAGTGTCATTATAAGTCGTCATTTTAGTTATTATACCAAGTCATAATCTCTTATCTTCATGTAATATAAACATTCTCAAGTTCCGGTGTGCAGGAATTTGATTCCCTTCAAGATTTACCACAAACTGTCTTTATTTAGAGAAACAATGAAAGTCAGAGAGTGTCGGACTGCTGTTTCGTTTCCATGTTTGCCTCTTCACCAGTAGGCACCACCTGGAAATGAACTCAGCATCTTCATGTCACAAGGTAAGCCTGTGTCTCATTAGGCCCCCGGGGACGAAATTCACTATCATATTGATTCTGAATTCCGTCGGTTCGTAATATATAATGCTACCGCCAGCCAATATCATCGGCGCGCATTGGCGCCCACACCCAACTTTATGGATCCCCCTGTCTATAGCCATCCGGTAGAACTTAAGGCAACTCCATTCTGTAGTCACACATCAATGGGAACTAAATTAATTCTCAATTAGTGTTAATTTGCATGCATTTGACTGACTGGGTTCCATCACTGATGAGTCCCAGACAAGAATGAAACAGCTATCTACTAATCCCTGATTTTTAATGGTTCTCTAACAGAAATCTTTCCGCAGTCAGTCTTGATATTATTACAAACATATGAAAATCTGTAGAAGATTTTTCAGGCTGGTGATCATTTTTAAGGGTTAATTTATTTTTTATTTCGGTAACATTACATTTAGCAGTAGAAGAGTGCAGGTGAACTGATAAAAATAACCATCAAATGTTCATTTGTATTTTATATTCAAAACCAGACAACTAGCTATTAAAACGAAATAACTATCCATGAGTTAACACTGTGTATGACTGATTTTAAAAGTAAATCATACTACTTTGTTTCATAACATGTTTATGTCTAATCACACGATGATACAGTTTAGATAAATGCCAAATTCTGAGTCATTTTTAAAAAAAAAATCAAGTAACCAAATTGAAAACCACCCCCTCACCACTTCTCTCTCATTCTCTGTCTATTTTCACAACAATAATGACATCACACAGAAATCTATATAACTTCTTCAGTCAGTTAAAACATAAAACGTATGGTGTTAGCAGAAAACAATCACTTAGAATTTACTATAAATATTGGTTTTGTAATGCTTTTCTTCTAAAGAAGAGTACATTAGTTAACCTGATACCTATATAAGCTCAGAAGACATTTTACTCCTTGAACATTTATGAAATCATACTCCAATGCTACTATTGTGTGTTATTAGCTTTTTAGTTCGTCTAACAGTCTGCCAATATGTATGGAATGAAAATCTAGCCAATTTATTGGACATGCATAATAAGTATCGTGAAGATGCTCTCAACTGCAAGATACCAGGACAACCGGCAGCCAAGCAAATGCCTACACTTGTAGGTTTGTTAAGATATTTCTCCTTTCGTGTGATCTTTTTTATTAAATTAATTTGACAAGTCAATATTTCTTTTTTTTCAAATCCATTGAAACGAACATTTTTATATGTAAACCGTGTGTTGATATTATCAACACAGTCATGTATCAACTATTCACATGAAGTTATGTAAATCTTGTCAGTATTAGACGCCTCTTATCTAAATGTTATATGCTCATGTCTTTTTTGTACAGCTTTGGGACTATGACCTCGCGAGACAAGCACAACAGTTATCAGATACATGTCGATTTCAATTTGGTTCACCTAAATCTGACAAATTTGTAAAGGTCGGGCAAAATATAGCAGGTTATCCAAGTGTTAAAGAGTATGACAGAGATATTGTGTAATTAAAGCTTTTGTTTTAGTGCTATGGAGTCATGGTTTAGTGAACATCAGTATTACAACTTTGACAAACACTCGGGTGTGCAAAATTCCGGAAATTACCTTCAGGTAAGTTTCTGTCAAAAAAAATATTCTAAAATACCTCCCTTGTAACAAAAGAAGGCAAGACACGGGAGCCAAGGTATATTTTTCATTAATCAAACCTCTGTTTATATATCTACAGTCTATATTCCTCAACCAATCACTGACCGTCTGATTTCGGTTTACATCAAACGACATGAAATAGAATGTTCAAATATACATAGTATTCTGTTGCCAATGCAGTAATGAACTGTGGGAAAGTATTCTGTCTCTAACATCAAATAGAATGTTCAAATCGATATATCATATTCTGTTGCTAATGCCGAAGTGAATTATGGGAGCATGTGAGAATAATATTCCGTTTGCACACATTGTCTGTATCGCACTACCACACCCGTACCCAGTAGTAAGTAGGCCAGGTGAAGAGGGCTGACTCGACGTCGGGCCAGAGACTTCACCTTGTAGATGAGCACCATAGCCACTGAAACTTCAAGGCTCAAGCTTGAAGCTCTATTTGCCACTGTGAACGGGAAAATTAATATTCACTATGGAGTCTAGAGCAAATATAATGCTTCCCACCTGCTCCCCATCATTTAACACTTCGTTTAAAAACGTATATGTTTCACTCAGGTTAAACGTAATTATGGATGAGATACAGAAGATAACGAAACAAGTGATCAAGCATAGATACTTACCATTTCCTCTTCATTTGTTTTGTGATAAACTTCAGTCTATATTCTTTTATTGTTTTAACTAAGCGGATATTTAGTCACACTTTCAACTTTACATTTCAGATAGTTAGTGCCAAGACAACAGAAATCGGATGTGGCGTTACTAAGTGTAAAGGCATAAATGGTTTCAAATATGATTTATTTGTAGTTTGTAATTATGGAGAAGGGTAATTATACATTTTCCTATTTGTCGTTTTACTTGCATACTCACGTTTATTTTTAGTAATGAATTGCTTTGTAAAATAAACTAACAAGTAGTTATGAAAATTATTTTCATATTTTTATGTCAGATGACTAGATCGCAGGTTATTTGTCACTCTAAAATGCAATAGAATATTTCTTCCCTTTTGGAAAGTTATTCGAATGACAATGTCCATAAACCTGAAGTACTTGTGGTATCAATGCATATTTCATAAGCTGTACATACCACCGACAAAAGGAGACATTTCCAGCTGTGCTGATACTTCACTAGAATAAGTATAAATTGATATTCATGAAGATCTAAGCTTACAAACGGTATACAAAAGCTGATTTTTTTGTATGACATTAATTTATTTCAGGGCAGAAACAGTCATGAAACAGGTGTCAGTGTCCCAGTGTGAGGTTGCTCAAAAGTGAGGAGCTATCACTTTATGTGGAACAGATTTTACGAACTTCAGTTCACAAAGAAATGATGTTTCAGCTGAGCTATAATCTATGATTTCCTTTTAAGTAGTTTGACTGTTTTCCGTTCAAAACACTGACAAATCGTATGACTATGGGTGTAAAGTATGGCGAGTAGATTGTTTAAGGTTAGCTGCTGTGTAGATCTTTGTATTAAATATTCAGTTTTCTGAAGTTCAGAATGAAATCCTTTTAAAGGACAAGAATTAAGTGCATAACGAATCTTCAAGTATTGGTTTGGTAGGGATTTTGTTTGATTGTATGGAGGATTTCATCATGAGCTGACATCAGTTAGAGAACCACTGGAAAACCTGGGAGTACTGGACAGCTGTTTCGTCCTAGTTTGTGACTCTTTATCAGTACGCACCCACCGGGATTCGAACCCAGGACCTTCTGGTTACAAGGCGAGCTCGTAGACCATTGAGCCACTGGGACCCGATCCAATGGTCTACGAGCTCGCCTTGTAACCAGAAGGTCCTGGGTTCGAATCCGGTGTGTGCGTACTGCTGAAGAGTCCCAAACTGTGACGAAACAGCTGTCCAGTACTCCCAGGTTTTCCAGTGGTTCTCTAACTGATGTCAGCTCATGATGAAATCCTCCATACAAGCATAACGAATCATTTATGATGAATGTTAACCAAGATATCACCTTCGGTTATCATGCAATAAATTACTTTTAATACAGATAATTAATTCTTAGAATATAATACTTTAATAATATAGGCATCTTTTTTTAAATTATTCCATTACAGAGCAGACTTCACCAAGAGACCATATGAAAAAGATCCCTACAAAAAATGTCAAGAACAACTCGTACCATCTGTCAAGCCTACACATGGTAAATGGCATGCCACTTATGGTACAACGGAATTCAACAGAAAACACTGTTATTGTTACAAATAAATCTACTAGGATATTATTTATCAAAGACTATGTTTCATATTTCGTATTTAAAATAAATGTTGTCATGGAAAAATAGTGTATTTTCCTATTTTACTATACACTATAAGATATAGTGAATTGTTACTAATATAGAATGCGGTAATCACAAAATTATAGAAGTTATGAGAATATGCATAGGTAGAATGCTCACTGGTTACGCAGGAGTTCCGGGTTCGACATACTCGCGGACACACTCTCCTGGTTTACTGGCCTGTAGCGAAATTCAGAGAGGAGGGAAGGCTGGATGTGAGGCCAGCTACTTCATATCGTAAAATAACAACACTAGCACTGGAATTTCAAATCTTGAAGCCCTGATTCCATTATGGGTAAAATTTATTTTGATAAAGTCTCACGGTGTTTGTTGTACAGTAATATTTACTGATGACCGTTTGAGCACAATTCATTATTACTCATAATCATATCAAGGTATTCACACAACTTCCTAACTTCGTTTAATATAATTCCATTATTTTCCATAGCTTGATTTGATTGGTAGTAGTATTTTCCATATTTCCGGTATGAGTGATGAGTCATTCCTATTGCATGTGTTGGGTGTAGATCAGATGAACAAGGACTCAGTAATCAACATCTCTCTCCACCTACCTAGATTACTTTTTAGAATTCTAATCCTCTCCCAACCTATTGTGTAGTTGTGTGTTGATGCATGCAGTGCAATCGCTGAGCTTTTTTCTAAATTACTTATCTTCTCTGGGTCAACCATTCGTACCTCAGCTAAACTCTAATATTCCGAAAATCTAACTTCTACCGACCTACTGGTTTGTCTTACGTGGTTGACCTCACAGTCACTGCAAGGTATTTTGTAAATTATATTATTTTGTCAAATTGAGTCAACTGGGTCCTTTAACCTACAGAGCTTGTCCCTGAGTGAGTTTGAAGCCCTATGTTCCATCTGGAACACAAGGAGAGAAAATAGAAATGGAAAATAAATGCAACGTAGCTGTGTACTCACACTCCATCCACTCTGTATACGGATCCGGGAAAACTGCAATAAATACCAGCATAAAGGTAGGCTAAAAACCGGATCATCAGAGGTGACCCAATTAGGTTGAATAAAATAAAAACCAATCGATAATAAAACAGTAAAATTTCTTTGAAAACTTGATGTTAATTCCTAAATTACTTAAAATTAATGTGAAATGGAAATTGTGTGTAAAAGACAATTTTTAACAGGTCAATACTTAAATTGGAGGAAACGTTTGAAAGAATTTATAACCACAGGGTTTCGTCTGTAAATTTCCAACCGTTTCTTCAGTTTTACTTGTTCTTCACTCTGATCCTACTATGCAAATTAGTGTCAATATTATCATTTCACTGTTATCAACCACAAAGTTTATACTTCAGCTAACAATTTAACTAATTGGTCAAAAAGTCGACAGTGAAATCATGCGTTCTAGACTGTAAAAGCTTTGGCAAAATAAGAAGTGAAATATACAGTGGTTATGATGAATTCTGAATAATTGGAAAAACATTTAGAATTCATCAGCTGAATGACAATAAGAACTATGCGTTTATGTCAAGATTATGTCCTATTAAAAACTAGTTAATACTTGATACGACGGTCCTAAGGAATAGTGACCATGCAGTGTGGACGTACCGATAACCTTGAAAGCATACCATTCACTTGTTTACGGAACACACCTCTATTATAGGGCAATTATGAACGTTGTGTACGATTTCATCTCGTCATTAGGTACTGTTAGGGTAAGAATTAAGGTAAGTATTAGGATTGGGTTGTTTTATTATTACTATTATCTGTATTTTTCTTGTAAGTAAACAAATAGGAGGAGAGCGTTTCGTTGTTCATACAAATTAAAACGGTTTTGATAACTTGAAAAATGACACACTACATCGTAATTAGGAACTATTTTTCAATTACTTCAGGAATAAATGTCGTCTTTATTGTTCTTCATTATTAATATGTTAATTCTTATGGTAAATAAACATTTTTATGCATAATACACAACAGGTTCTATAATCCACAGAATGATTTGCATTCAAAGTCATCGGTGCTTTCGCACTCCGTACATTTGCCCCTGAAACAATATATGATTGTTAAATGTGAAGAAACACTTTTACCTTGAGTTCGTATCGATTTCGCTTGATCTATGTGAGATATAATCTGCGTCACTTGCATGCGTCTTAGAGAGAACACTGCCTTTTAGTAATTTCGTTCTACTTATACGACTTAAAACTTCTAAAATCACCAGAATATCTTCGATATTCTTGGAGACGCAATGACTCTTGCTACGTCGTAATAAATCCATTCACTGAGCTGCATCAATCTTAGTAAACGGCTTTGGAGCTCGTTCTAAATGACCGAAAAGGTTATCTGGTGTGCTTAGATTCCTTCGATCTGTCTAGCAAGCACCACAGGTTGATGTGGGTGGTATCCAATTACTCAGTTATCTAGGAATATGAACACTGAACGTTGGTTCATTGACCTTGGTAGCCATTGGCGGGCAACCCGAAGGCGCGAATGGTTCGGTCGTTCGAAGAAGACGAAAGAATACGAATAAAGTACAGCATATTTATTTGTAAACATTTGTTTATAGACCTGTACTTATACTCACTTTAATTGCCAAGCAATACAACTTCCTCCTTACAATCACTGGTGTTTTGGAGTTAACGTCGAGAAAGTCAAAGTAGTTATCGATTCGGAGAGTCTTTGTTACAAAAGGAACTTAGGGGTTAAGTTCCTTGACACATATCAATCAATCAGTCGCATATAACATCACCCATTTACGCTTCATTTCTTGACTGTATTCAAGTATTGTGATATGAATATTTTGGCTTCCAAAGGAAACCATGTTTAGTTGCGTTTCTCGGATTGCCTAATTTTCAACATACAAATTTGTATCGATGACTTTAGATGTGGCATATCTCCGCATATTGAAACGTGAATCAGCTTTATTCTGGTTGTACATGCAATAAAAAACAGAACCCCGGAAATACAAAGCTAGTTATCCGTTGGTAATAATCATGAAACTCAACCGAAAGCGCTGAAGCCAAATTCCGTATTGCCAACATAATCCGAAGAATTCGGTCTACCCGTCCACATAGAACAATGGTAATATAGATGACTCTGTTTTGAATAACGACACATTAGCTCATAATGTTGTAGAAACTGAGAATATCTGTCTGCAACTATACAATCACAATTATAAAACTCTGATTTGTTTGCTTGATGCGTTAAGCCGAATATATTGAAGGCAATCGTCTTCTAATGTGTCAGGAAATATCTACACACAAAAGTACACTAGGTAATCAATCACCTCATTATTAACCGATGACTTCGTATACCATTTGCATAAGTAGAATTGTCATCGTCTTTAATTCTTTCGAAAGTCCTAATTTAGTAAACTGAATGAATGGAAATGGCTGAATTAAGTAGTTCAGTCTACTTGGTGATCTCCAAAATCCAACAGACCTAAAACATATCTGATTTGGATGAAATTCAAAGGGAATGACTAAAACGTTGACTAAAAGCGGCGAATGAATTTGGTAATTACCACTTACCCATAGTTTATTATTTTTAAGTAAGTGTTCATGTTTTCATATAATTTAATTTACCTAACTATTTCTTTTCTATTTAGTACTAGACAATACTGTTAGTCTAGTATACATGCTCAAGTAATATATATATTACATGTAATGACTCCAAACATGCTCATAATCGCTTCATTTATAACAAATGATTGAGCTAAGAGTGCATTAAAACTAATGTTGGTTTTCATGGATTGGATTTCATTGGCTACAGGATTTTATCATCAGCTAACATCGGTTAGAGAACCATTGGAAAGCCTAGGAGTACTGGACAGCTGTTTCGTCCTGGTTTGGTCATCGAGATCACCTTGTAACCGGAAGGTCCTGGATTCGAACTCCTGCGGGTGCGTACTGATGAAGAGTCCCGAACTAGGCTGATGAAAGAGCTGTCCAGTACTCCCAGGTTTTTCAGTGGTTCTCTAACCGATATCAGCTCATGATTAAGATAAGCAGGAAAATGTCTGAAAAGGCAGAAATAAGTTTTTATGCGACATTCTGTTTATTCATACGAAACGTAGAACAACTACAACGTGTTATACGTTATCAGGAATCATATTTATCGGTCTATCCATAAAGACTAGAACAGGTTGACTGTCTCTAACCAAAATATATAAATATGGTAATATTTAACTTCCAAGCTAAAATTATTATTGTCAAGATAAAAGTGAGCTTTTGTACAGCACTAAATTGTGTCGCGTGTTGATTTAAACATTCCTTTTTCCAAACTGGTCATAAAGAAGTCTGTCAAAAGTGGGCAAAGAGGAGAGCCAATCACAATTTCATCTTTCAGATTTCCTGATGATTGCCTCCATCAATCTTAAATCAATTCACAGTTAACAATGACAGAAAGTCACCTAGCTTGGTATACGAAACTGACACAATTCAATCACAGTCACTGAGGATTTGACACATCACACTGATTACACAATGTGACTAAATATTGCAAATATTAGATGTGAATATAAAACAGTTCTACATAAAAAGCCATGGCAGCTAAATAAAATTGATTAAAGGACTCCATCTTTCAAACTGGCCAAAAGCAGTCCTCCAAAAGTGGTCCAAGAGGAGGGCCAATGGCAATTTCATCTTTCTATCTGTAGATATCATCGTCGAAGGTAAATAAGACATCAAATGTGCATCTCAATTACAATCATTCAGTTGGCAAATGGTTGTCTGAAATGTTAGAGTCTGTAAGGTAATAATAGTCTAAGTACTCTCTTCGAGGTGCTTCTGAATGTATAAATATTTGAATGTAACTGGAAGACACAGGTTGTCACTAAATGTGGAGTCTCTATTTACTAACGCTCCACCCACAGAAACAATTTGTCTCCTGTGCAAATATATGGAGGATATGAATCCGAGTATCGGAATACCAGCCTCATATCTGAAAGAGCTGCTACTGAGATGCAATTTTAATTTTAAATTTACCTCCAACGATGATATCTACAGATAGAAAGATGAAATTGCTATTGGCCCTCCTCTTGGACCACTTTTGGAGGACTGCTTTTGGCCAGTTTGAAAGATGGAGTCCTTTAATCAATGTTGTTTAGCTGCCATGGCTTTTTATGTAAAACTCTTTTATATTCACATCTAATATTTGCAATATTTAGTCACATTGTATAATCAGTGTAATGTGTCAAATCCTCAGTGACTGTAATTGAATTGTATCAGTTTCGTATACCAAGCTAGGTGACTTTCTGTCATTGTTAACTGTGAATTGATTTAAGAGTGGTGGAGACAGTCAGTAGGAAACCCTGGATCTAAGTGTTGTGCGTAACAGCACTCATGAGCAGTGTATGTGTAACCATAAAGGAACGGATGCCTCTGTCATCTTGCTGAAATGGAAGAAGAGGATTCTAATCACCGAGGAGGTATCGGCTTCCTCCAAAGTTGTCAACATGCCTAGCTGACGAGTGCTAATAAGTACAAAACCTAAATATAGCGCTTCCAGTCTGCTGTCTACAAAAGTCTAATGCATCTAGTGATACTCTGGCTAATGAGTATATTTTAATATCGAAGATTATTATGATACGCTTTCATCGGTAATTCATATATCACACTTGCCTTGATAACTTGTGAGTAGGTGATTATAAATCCCACATAACCATTGAAACCAACGTGCTGTGGCCTGAACGCAGGAAAACGATCGTGGCGTTCTACCGCACAGCTGACCAAAACTCCCTTGAGTTAATCACAGTCACAAAATCCTCCGACGACAGCAAAAAGACAATTATTTGCACCAAATATCTGCTATATTATTTAACAATAGTAACTTATCAAAACGCAGAATTACCTCAACAATACAGTTAGGCAGCTGTATTACAGATCTGGTAAATTTTCAGTAAAAAACAAACGCTGTACAACAAAATCAGCCAATCAAATTTCAACTGATATTCAAGTAGATTATTCTCAGCAAGGTGGCATCATAACTCTGTCAAAACAAGATTTTGAACGAACAATTGTTTTCGATAACTTCTTCTTCAGGCTCTACAGTTATAAATCCATGAATAATAGAGTACATATAGCCAATAAAGGCAAATGAAAATAATATCAGAAACTGTATTGGGGTGCATGTGTAAGTTGAGATGATAGTCCATTAGTTAACATAGTCAATCAAATGTGTATGGGCTGTATAGTCAGAAAAAGTGTGATGAAGTGTGAATGAACAATTGGGTGACATAGTGTTGTTTTATAGTCAACAGAATACAAGTGTCACTGGGGTGAGAGAAATGTGATAACCACAAAATACATACAAAGACACATTAACAAAGGGGACACTGATTGTGAAGGCTGACCGATAATGTCTACTGATAAAATAAAGAGGCTAAATTGTAAATTGTACTGAGATGTTACAGAATTGGTAGGATTAGTATAAAATCATAAAGGTTGAGAAAAAAATTAAGGGTAACAATGAGGTGAAATAAGCTGGGTGGAGAAATGGATAATAAAGGCACGATATCACGAAATGATAATAATGATAATAATAGTACGAAAAATTATGATCCTGGTGACCTTATAATGGGCCAGGGTAGGCAGAGAAAGTGAATAAGTTTTTTCTGTACGCATAGGTCTGGTCTCTCTCTCTCTATTAATCTCTAAAGCCTCAGCTATGGCTAGGAAGCGTAATCGTGTGCATTTGGGGAGATTGTTCGGTACTCGATACACAACTGTAAATGACTCATCTACTTTGTTGCTGTGTTCGCTATCCACTAGATGAGACAGAATTGCACTGTTTAATGATTTGGTTGCTCTTTTCCCAAACAAAACAGGAATATGTTCAAGAGTGCGTAAACATAAATGCCTTTGGGTACGACTAATATAACTAGCTCCACAGGAGCAGTTGAATTTATATACACACATTGTGTTAATGTGTGTTTGTATGTATTTTGTGGTTATCACATTTCTCTCACCCCAATGACACTTGTATTCTGTTGACTATGAAACAACACTATATCACCCAATTGTTCATTCACACTTCATCACACTTTTTCTGACTATACACCCTATACACATTTGATTGACTATGTTAACTAATGGACTATCATCTCAACTTACACATGCACCCCAATACAGTTTCTGATATTATTTTCATTTGCCTTTATTGGCTATATGTACTG
Organism: Trichobilharzia szidati; assembly: GCA_944472155.2. NCBI lineage: Eukaryota > Metazoa > Platyhelminthes > Trematoda > Strigeidida > Schistosomatidae > Trichobilharzia > Trichobilharzia szidati. Next base: position 63,123,606 of record OX235276.1, read on the forward strand.
TATTATTCATGGATTTGTAACTGTAGCGCCTTAAGAAGAAGCTATCGAAAACAATTGTTTGCTCAAAATCTTGTTTTGATTTAAATATGGGGATTTTTCATTTGCTGAAAACTCTGTCTGCATGAGTCCCTCACCAGACAATTCCAGGATGCAGTCCAATGTTAGAATCACCTTCATTCACCTAAAACAAAATCGCTGCCGTAAAACAATACATCATGTGAATATCACCACACCATACTAAACAGAAGCATCATAATTAGAGATTACACAGGAACAAAGACAAATGATAAGTATTAAGTCAACATATTTTATGCAAACGTTAGAACAATGATATGTATTCTACGGGGAAAAAGGGGAAAATAATTGTGGAGTTAGTTAAAACATCCAAATAGGTACCAGTACTGTGACTGGATCGCCCGGGAGGCATTATCTGAACAATTATTCCCTTACAATCCACTCAGGTCCATTTAAACAATGATAGCTCAGAAAACAGTTTCCTATATTTGGTAAGGTAATTCTCAGTTCCGATCGAGGTCTTTGAAATAAGTTAACCTAATTTCAAGAAAATTAGTCACATCGCCCAATGAACAGTACAGTCAGCTGACAGAAATCCATCACAGAATGTGTTTTTATATTCCTGACAAGATTCATGTTCTCTTGATCACCCAAAGAGATAGATTTTATTCACAAAGAACTTTGGATATCTAAGCTCTCTGTCACACTATTGAGCATATATTCTGCAGAAAATGATTGACGTAATAATCGAAACATTTTCCAGTCATATTGGTATGCATAAACCATTAATGAATAGAGCAGTTTCACATTACCAAATGTCCGAAACCAGCTATTAGTGTGTACTGTTATCAACACTCATTCGTTTATTCATAACACTGTATTAATGATATTATACATAAAAGATTTTTCTGATTGCCTTAACTTTTGCATTAAAAAATATATACTGCTTACCATGAATCCAATTTCAGTAGTATTAGATTTACAAACGATTATCTTTATTCAGTCACTTTCGTCTCCATACCGTTCAGTGGGTCTCGCGAAATGACTGAACTTACAGTTCATGAGTAGTTAGATTCCAGTGGGCACTCCTGGTACTCTGAAGGTACTGAGTTCGACGTTTTGTGAAGACGTGGTTGAGCCTCGTCAAAGATTCCCTAACTGAGACGAAGCAGCTATCTCTCCTACGATTCCAATGATTCTTTTCGGATTATTTCTGTTAGCAATGAAACACAAACAATTAATCAAATCGTTTACATAATAACCTTACTTCTACTTACCATTAGTTTTCACTCCCGCAGTCTCCTCTCGAAAGTTCCATCATATTATGTATAAATTGGCTTTTGTTGTTAGATTACCAACCGTGTATTATTCATATCTCTCATTCAAAGTATGCTATGTATTTTTTGGCGTTTATACTAACTTATGTCGTTTTTAGCCTGTAAGTAGCTGATGATTTGCCGTGATAAAAAGCTCCTCTTTTCCTTCAAAAATGTTCGTCCTCTCTTTGTTCAAACTAATCAAGAAAATTGGTTGTACAATAAGTAATTACCTGTTTAAAAAAACCAGTTTTCCTAACGAGCACTGCCTTGTAAAGTTTGACAAAAATCTCCACGTTTAGACAGCATTTTTGGTATCTAGGACTTGTCCAGCGTAGGCCTCGAAATTATGACTGCACCATACGTTTCATGTACTCAATGCCAAATATATTTATATATTTCTTTGGGTTTATTTATATATATGTACTGTTGGTTAAACTGTTAGCGAAAGTCTTAGAATAGTAGTGTAAGGGCATCACTGTTTGAAAAATCCCTCCTTAAAAATGTTTCAACTAACTTTTTAATTATCTTCCTTCATTGTATATCATTGACTTGGTCCTTATCGTTTGTGTTTATTCTTGTGCAATACCTGATTGAATTGCTTCTTTTTGCGTCTGTGTGGTGGTATTCATAGTGTGCTGTTTTATAACAGTGATTTTGTTTGAAACGAGTCAAGTTTTTCCTGTGTGGAATTTGACTTTCGACTGTCTGACAGGATTGTTTCGTGTGATTCTTGCTGATAGAATTTTGATCCCATCCTATTGGGAATAAAATTATCTTTAATCCAAGGTACTTTCAGCAGTTGGTTACGCTTAAATATTTCTGTTTTGTAGTACTTGCTTTGCATCTGAGATACTGTTGAATCTGTATAGCTACCTAACAGCATCGTCGAGGTAATTTTGCCTTTTGATAAGTTACTGCTATATAGTACCACAGATTTCGTTCGCAATGAACTGTCTGTTTGTTACCGTTGAGGAATCTTGTGACTGTGATCAACTCAAGGGGGTTTCGGTCAGTTAAACATTCAAATACAACAATCTGTTTCCTGTGTTCAGACCACAGCACTTCGCTTTTAGTCACTACAAGTAGATCAATGTAAATGTCATATGTTGAGTAGACACTTTTACTAAATTCTTGGCAGTCAAAATCGACTGAAGGTACACAGTTTCAGTAAATAGCCAGACCTCATTTATCAAGTTACACGCCCAGGTCTCTACTTCAGACGCCATCTCGCCCCAGACAATAAAAATAATCTGATAACTCGTAACTTACTAACATTATTAGGATATAGAACTCACTGAAGTATTCCCGCCTTTTATCAACTGGCGCAAAGCACAGAATAAACTTGTGATTAGGGCGTGAACAACATAGTATCACGTGACAAACTAAGCAGGTAATTCCAGTTAGAACAAGATAATAATCACTTGAGATCATGTCCGACACAACAAGCACGTTTAATCGGGTAGCGGAAATAAGACTGTTGCGCATAATGAAAAGGAACGATTTTGATACAGACACTTTAAAAAAATTAAGCTACTAATTAAGAGGTGAGATATTACAAGCTGAATTGAGTTTTTCAAATCCTTTGATTGTAGCGGATAAATTTCAGACTAATTAAAACCAAACATAAACCTGAATAAACACATACATTCACCGCCTGCGTTTGTTGGATGCTCAATGAGAAAACTAGTGATTTATTAGCCTTTCTTTGTCTAGACGTTTAAGAATTACGTCTAGAAATCACACATTTTGTGCGGCATATACAGACTGATATGTTCAAAAGCACAGGTTCACTTGCACATACACATTTAAGTAGCGTCTATCAGGAAGACAAGATTTTTTTACAAGACTTTATGCTTGCATGGCTAAATATTTAAAAAAAACTCAACCATCCAACATAATAAGCGCACATCTTGTAAGATGAAAATACTATTAATGTCTACACTTATAGTATTATTAGGATCATTTAAATGTTGTCGTTATATCTATCAAAGATGCTTGTAAAATTAGTAGATTTGTTGCAATACTAGAGAACTAAGAATAAACTGGGCTTATCCGTCAAGTTAGTCGAAATTTCGCTTGGCAAATTTATTTTATGTATAAATTTTAATAAAATTGTGTTATATGTTTTCTGAATTGAAAAGAAATTCTCGTTTCCTGGGTAGTCATGTTGGTGTCCGCGTCATTTAATCCCGACTGTGGCACACTATTAGCATATTGGTTACAATGATTAGTGTTTCAGGCGGACTGTGTCAAAATATCGCTATAATGAACCAGATGAGATAGTTGAAGGGTAATGTCATCTACACAAATAGTCTACTTAATGTAGAAGCTGCACCTTTCGGCACAGTATCATTCAATGAAGACATCACGTCTCAGGATATCAATGCAGCCTATTTCCCTGTGAAGAACAGTACTATTTGACAAACGAATGCCAGCAGTACATGGAAATCACCTACAAATGCTAACAGAACCTTGTGTTGGAACAGAAGTTATCATGTAGATATGTCTTTCACCGTATGTGTGTTTGGACAGGAATTATCGTAAGTTGAAAGGTTCTCTCTAAGTTGATTTAATAATATAGTTGCACTGAATGGTGCAGTGTAATATGGGTTATGTGGATTCAATGTATAAAAATTATCTCTAGTTTATTAATATTGTGCCACTGTCTGCTTAGCTGACTGCTAGGCGAACAAATATAGGTGGTTTTCATGATTGCTGCAAGTGCAGTGCAGTGGAGAAGGCAATAATTCGTTTAATTCTCCTCACTGTTTCACTGAGTGCATTAATTCAGTGTATATTATTATTATACACATGGATTGTGTTGATTATGAGAACTGAATCTAGTCAGCTCTATTATTGTCAATCTACTGTCTGTTATACCATTTCCACTGACACTATATACTTAATGTCTTTGCTGCAATGTTTTTGATCACCAATAGTGGAGATGAATTTCTTCTGAAGTTTCCATTTACATGAAGCAGTACAGATGTATTATCACGTTTGAATTTTTAGGTTGCATTACATGACATTGTTATCCTCATCAACACAACAGGTTTGTATACCTTACAACATTTAAGTGTTTCTCTATGCTGTTCACACTGTGCATAGCTGTTTAGAGTTGAGACCTATGTACCTTATATTTGACGGCTATAGTTTACTAAAGCCTCAAATGTAATTTCTATGGGATTCGCAAAACCATCTTCACTAGACATTACTGAGATTGTGGATTAATTTCTAAGTTATGCATTGGCAACACTTCGTTTAAAGTAAACGTAATTAGTGTGAAGTTGATCTGCAAGTAATCCTGATGAGAGAACGCCTTAAAAGTATGGATATTTCAAGGTTTGTCTTAAAATTTGTGTATAGTCCTCTAATACTGGAAAAATTTTGGGGTCTGTTTATGAATACGGCATCAATATGAAAACAGGCTGCAGACTACAAATACTTTTATTTATTTGAGAATTTTACTTAGTACTAGTAGGATCAGCGTATCCACTTTGCATACTAATAAATAAAATTAGCTTTTATGAATTCATGCTGTGATAGTCCTTACATATGCTTTATTTTTCTGGGCATATGGAGGTTGTCGAATATGAAATCAGCGAAAATGTCAATCGGTCAAACTAACGCTGATACCCTTCATCAGAGTTTTCCTTGTAAAGTAATGAAGTGTTTAATATAGCCTCAACTACCACTTCTTATGGACTTCTTCAGTGCGTCGCATTACTGTAGGCTATTGTGATGTGTGAAGCTGGATTAGTGCATATTAGTTTGTTTATTATATACATCACACAGTGAAACAGTAGTATTTACTGAATGACGTTTCGAACAAAACGTCCATAGTCATATCAATGATAATCACAGGACATCGAAACTTGAGTTTTATAGTCACCTTTGTTCTCTCCTATTTATCATAAGGGTAGTAGAATTTTCCAGATGTCTTGATGGACAGGTATTCAGTCATTCCTATTACACGTGTTTGCAGTTGATTCGATAAGCAAAGCTTCTGTTAACAATCTCTCTGTGTCTCTCCACCCTGTTATATCAGACTTTAGAATTGTCATCTTATCCCATAGTATCCTATTATAAGGTTGTGTGTAACTGCATGTAGTGCTATAGCTGCACTATTCTCTAGATTTCTTATATTATTCTTTCAACTAATCTAGATTTTGCTGCTAGGTTTTTATGCTCGGCTAGTCCGACTGCACCTGTTCTACTACTTTGACCTATGTATTTGACCTGACAATCATTCCAGCAGAGTATTAGATAAACTAAACTGTTTTTTTTAAAGGCTCGACAGGATCCTTTAACCGACAAAGCTTGTTTCTAATTGAGTTTGTGGGTTTGAATGCCTCTTTCAATCCTGCATTGTTAAGAATTCACCGTAAGGTTTCAGAGGTTCCTTCTTCATATGGAACTACTACTGATGATTTACATTCCCTATTGTTGGTGTTGTCATTATCCTGGGCATGTTTGACATGCATGTTGTCATTAATATTACTATTATAATTAATTTTATTCTTACATTTTCCTACGTACTTCCTGATTAATTTACCAGGGTAATTATTAAGTTTCAAAGCTTCTCTTATATGCCTCATTTCCTGTCTTAGATTTTCCTTGGTACTATATAGTTTTCATGCCCTAGTATTCATACGCTTCACCAATCATATTTTCACTGACATGAGATGGGATGATCGGAAATCAAAATATATGTTTGAATGTGTGGGTCTGCTGTAAACACTATTGTTTAACTTCCTATCTTCTTTCCAATTTACGCTGCGTTCTAACATTGGAAGCTGCCTTTCATGAATTGCCTCCACCTATTAGTTGATGTGTTCGAAAAATCTCTTTATATCCTGTTTTCTGAGTACATACCCCCACCATACTTTTAGGGTGGGGCTGAACGTTTCAATCTCTAACTTTTCCCACCTATCCATGAATATATCTGCCTAAACGGGGATATTGGTGACTCTATGGCAACTCCCTTAATTCATTTGTATATTCTCCCTTTAAATTTAAATACTGTGGAAGTCAGGCATAACTGTACTCCCAGTGGCACTTTCGTTCTAATTTCAAGTTCTTGGTCAGAAATGAGTCCTTTTCTGACTGCATCTATAGCCACGTTTACTGGTATACTTGTGTGTAAACTGATGATGTTGAAACTAACCCTTTTTTCCTCACTATGTAATTTTAAACTATCCAGTCTGTGTTTTAGTTCATAAGAATTTGTGGGTTTAGATTTTGAGTGGCTTCTAAGTGCATTTAATATCATAGCTAAATATTTAGATAATTCATAAGTGGGTGAATTTCTAAAATCAACTATAGGTTTAATAGGGTATCCTGACTTCTGAACTTTAACATCATACATCCTACTGGAGTTATTAGTTTTCCACATTAAATTAAACCATTTAGACTCACCTAGAAATGGCTGTATTCGGCGTATAAGGTCCGCTGTGGATTTTTTTGGATGCTGCTGAATCGTGTAGTACTAATGAATATCCATCACCTTTATGACCACTAACTGCAGTATTTGCACATCTACTCTATGGATATTAAATTACTTACGGTTTTATGCATCTATTAAGAACTAAGAAACTTTAATGAAAGTAACTTCAGTGTAACAGTTCACACCGAAGATGATGGCAAGTGCACACGAAATAACTGTACAGCCATCGCTGAATATAATTTCCTAGAATTCGTTACTTATACGTCTTCAAGATTTGGTTTGTAAGGATTAGATTTGTTTTTACAAGTTTGACCACGGATTGACATCAGTTAGAGAGCTTATAATTCTACCTAATAAAGTACTCAAGAACTAGAATCTAACCAGTTATACATTTAGACATAATCAAGGTATTCTGCTTACTCCTATAACGGATTGTCTAAAACTACGTAGCTACTTTAAGATTGTTTACGCTGAAGGTAACTATAGGCATACAACGATTGGATATCGCGTCTGCGTGAAACAATTGCCCTACCTATCCAATCGTATACTTTAAGACAAAACCAATGAATTCAATGAAATCAAATATGTGGTGGCCCTAAAGAGGGACGTTTCACGTTCTCAGTGAGGTTTCACCTGTTTTTCTTTCGTTCCCTCCACTGGTTATATGAAGACAATAAAAAAGCAGATGCGTCTTCTACATAACTTGCATTTACGTGTCGGTCAAGAGATTTACAGATTTGTCGCTACAGCTTCTGGTAGTTTACAAAGCCAATGTTTTGCTCCACCAGTACAGCAGTTGTTATGAGTAACAGGTTTCTGGCAGCAAACATCCAACGCCAATAATTCTTCAGAACACGATCAACCGTAATGTAAGATTACTGTACATCTCACTTACCTTCAAAATGGGGATAAGTCAGATGAGCAATCACCACATGATGACAAGGATACCTGCAGGTGGTGAACACTCTGCAAGTGCATGTACTTTTTGCCATATCAACTACTGTATGTGTGAATCCATCGACGAAAAACACGTTGTTGGAGATACGGTTGTCAATGCGGACCCTTCTTACTCTTTTAAAATCTGCAACAACCTTTCTTCCGGCATATTCTTTTAATTTCGACAATAAAGACTGCAAAGTAGGTATCCTGTTGTTCACCGTTCTTATCTTAACATCTCGTTCACCTTCCTTCCTTTGCAAACTCCTATCACTCCATCGGTGCACCTCCCACATACATACATATTACCTCTAGACAAATTCCGTTTCATCAATCTGTGAAAACATTCAACACGACTGTTAGTGTTATTGCCAATTGATAAAACACTACGGTCGAATGCTCCCGCCCATAATTTCTTCGAAGGTAGCCACTGTCTGTGTATATAACTCCCAAAACTAGGATCTAGATGGTGTATGATGCTGAGGTATGTGTAGAATCTGTAAATAAATTTATGATCATTTCTAAAATCTACCTTTTGATTGATTCCTCGCGAATCATGCTAGATACGTACTGCCTACAGAATTTATTTTTTGTCTAAGAAAATCCTTGAAATTCACAACACTTACCGTGTGCATCGGTGGCACAGCGGTTATGACTCTCGCCGATTATGCACATGGTTTGCGTTGATCCCTGCCTACGCACATCTGATATCTATGGTGGGCCTGCAACATTTGGGCTATCGAGATCACATGCTGAAAATTCCGTACCTGTACCAAAAAATACGGTGTGGAATCAAGCTGTAGTCAAAAAAATTGCACGACAAACATGGAATGCGCAAAATAGTATACTGCAAAGTGGCTGCGTTGTCTCCACTCTTAATGTTTTTGCTCAGTTCATGATGAGCGTTTCTGTACTAGACGCTGAGCACATAATGCATTTAAACGTATCGAGGATTGCTGTTACATCACTTAGCCTTTCTTGTCTGCTCCACGCGAACATCACCGGGAGACCTTCCCCATAACAGTCTGTAACACCAGATTGAAATGGTTTATTAATTTAAATATTGTATTTAGGAAACTTTTACATCATCTTTCCTTTATTAGTGTTGTAGGTGGTATCGAAACCCACAACCTCTGGGAATTTGTGGTAAGTTTTGATTCGCCTGTCCTAACTAAAACAGGCTATTTGTATTCTGCTATTGTTCTCATCCCGAATTACAGTTACCCCCCCCCCAACTTGTTGTAAAATAGAAAAAACCACTGACCGTGAAAAACAATCTGAAAGGTTATTAAATAAAGTATAATTATATTTCAATAGCTTACACACAATGATAAGTTTTTTATTGGCAATATACCAATGGAATAATAAATTTATTGCATTGATACCGGATACGTATCACTGATGGGCAACCAATGTATTTAGATCTACTCCATAAGGCATTAACAACCACAGATAACTTATCCTTTAAGACGGATGTGATTGCCTTTCTATTTCCTTTCGTTTCCAAAAGTACATATAAGAACACCACATATTCATACTGCACATGTGGCTCGTCCTTGTTTAATTAAGATTCTCTCACAATATATCGGATGTTTGTTAACTGATAATAGACACACTGATAGTATACTCACCTTCTCGAAAAGTTTCAGAGCTTTTTCAACTTCAACCCAGGTTCTAAATTCTCTGGGTTTAATATGTTCTTCGAAAACCTTAATAATATCAACTCTGATCATGTTCTCTTCACCAGATTGACTCGTAGATTGTTGCATGCTGTAAACATGAACGGAAAAGACATTGTTTTTTCCAGATTTCTACATATTAAGTAATCGACTGAGCCAGCAACAATAAAGGCAACCAACAAATGAACTGGAAACAACAGCTTCTGCCACGCAAACATGTTCATGTGCATAATTCCCAAAACTTCTACACAATACTATTTCATAAACAGCTGAGAAAACAACTCAAACACTAAAACTACGCATGAATGCAACGTATAAAACAATTACAATGAAATTAATGGACTGACCTGGGAGTAAAACTTTCGAAACAAACAAAATAACTGATTTTAACAGCAGCGGAAACAAAAATGAGGTGAAACGCAACATTTGTGAACAATGTGCATCAAGATAAGTTGTGAATAACTACAGGATAAACGTAAAAAACAATGTGTAAACGAACGGTAAGGGAACGGCAATCCAACATGGCCGACTAACATGGACGAAAATGACCTTCAGGTGCCTAACTCTTCCAATGATCTTGAACGTGTGGGATAATTTCAGTCCTAAGAATTCCATTCTTTATGAAAATTGCAGTACAGAACCATGGATATGGTCTTTGCTATTAGTCATTGAAAACAGCTAACAGTATTCAATCTTTTTTTCACATCATTATTACAGTAAATAAACTCTTCATCCTGCAAATATTCTTATGTTGTAAGCACTACGCTTAATTATAATTGTTTTCTACGTTAAGTCCGATTCTAATAATAAGGTGTCACTCTCCTACACATAAATTGGCAAAATAGTTAGCTAACATGTTGCGCCCGGTAAGCAATAAATAAAGTTCTCTTTGAAATATACATTTGGACTTGTTGACTGTCATGTGTGGGGGTGAATAGAAAAAAATATGGAAATGTACTCTTCTGATGTTAATTCCTTGTTTACTAATGTACCATTGATTAGGACTGTTGATATTCTTTGTGACTACACTATCTTCTAGTTGTTTTTTAATTCCGTTTTCCTCTAACTTATTTGAAAGATTTATTGTTACAATGTCCTCACAACATCTATTTCACATTTGAAGGTGAATACTTTCGACAAATGGATGGAGTTGCTATAGTGAGTCCATTAAGACCTTTGTTGGCTGGTGTTTGTCTTACTTGTACAGGGCATCATTTAAATAGTCACAGTTTCTGTCCATTACAATATATGAGAATCCTGGTGTAAAGTGCTGATTTAACAGGATTCAGTGTGTTTGTACAGATGGTATTACAGAACATGAAATAAAATATTTATGTACATTCTTGTTGAAAACGGATATCCTTTGAAATTTCTAAAGCGGTGTAGAAGTGAATTAATTTCGAACTCTACAATCTTTCCATCCTTAAGAAACATTTCTTCGTCAAATTACTATTTTTTATTCCTTTGCGTTCCCAGTAGAAAATAGGGCTTCAAGCTACAGCTTTGACGTTTCGGTAGCACTGGTGTCTATTTTTACGGGATGGGGTTGCTAGCCTCATACCCAACCTTCCCTTTTTACCAGTCTTATCACTGGCTTAGCGAGGTAAGGGAGTGCGTCGGCCGGGAATCGAACCCCAAATCACCTGCGTCGGTGGTACAGCGTCAAATTACTATACAGTAGGGAAATAAATAGTAGAATTTTAAGATAGAGACTAAACTCTTTTATACGTAGAACCCACTATGCAGTCTAGCTAATAACTTTTGAAAAATCCAGAAACTTGCTCCACTAAAGGCCTCAAAAGTGCACAAACTACTGTGTATTTTAGGCAATTTCTCGTTAGGCTTTACAATTACATAATAAAATATTAGTCATTGACTTTTGAGTTAAATAGTACGATGAAACTATAATAATAACAAGGATAAATTCGTGAAACGTCGTATAATCTAGGTAGCTTATCGTTGTGAATTGTCCCACAGCAATTAAATAATAAAGCGTTTGGTTTTATAATAAACTGTGAAACTATGATTCAAATATGCAACTATATAGCACAGCATAATATTGATAATACAGTTAACATCACAAATAAAGATAAACTTTGCTATTAACTTTTGTTAATTCAAACTGATCACCATTTGGCGGGAAACAACAATGTCAATCGTTGCTCATTGTAGGCTAGTTGAGAGAAAACTAGAGAGAAACAATCAGAAGTATTACTGTGATTTATATTAACGTTTATTCATAGACTTTGTGCTTTGTAACCCTGTTGTTCTGGTTCATCGTCGGTAAAGAAATAAATGATCCTGGTAATGCCGACCCGTTTTTTGATATTCTCACGTTGGTTACCGCACATAGTATTCTGAGGCACCGACTAATCTTCTGGAATCATCACTAGGTTCAGGAGGTTTTGCGATCTGGACAACTGACAACCTATTTTTATTAATTTCTCATCATGCTTTACAATAACAATAAGATATTAATCATACATGTTTGAAACCAACGTAGTTAATAGAATCAAAGTTAAGGCTTATGAATTAGTGGATAATAATTGACGGGATCATGATAAGGATGAATTCATGCAATTTCTTATACCATCTAGATAGTCAGGCAAAGTTCAACAGCAGCGTCCCATGGATGTGAACGCACAAGTGACCTTCAGCAGACCAATCATAAAAATAAGGGCCTTTTGCACAAAAAATGTCGTATATTTACAAGAAAATGCATGAAAACACATTAAACAGGGTATCTTTCTCTGACATAACTTAAAAATACGTCCCAGTTATAATGAGGAATATCAGTTGCTAAGTTAGACTAGTTTCTCTACATGTATTCACCAAAGTGAGTGAAGATGAGTTGTTTTTGTTAATCGTTTATCTCTCTTATCTTCATGTGCAGTCTTTCTCAAAAGCCCTCTATTGAATTACTACGGTTTGCAGTAAGAGGATCGACGACCACTTACCAGGAAAATGTGGGTAATAAAACAAATAAAAATAAATGACATCAACTCTGAATCGTAAACCTAACCCTAACCCAATACTTACCTTAACCCTGAACCTGACCTTAACCAGCTATTAACATATTGTCCAAACAGTACTTAAAAAGGTGATCTAGTTGGAATTTCCATCTTGGTGAATAGCGTTGATATTCCAGTTATGATAATGACAGGTACCGTTATCCAACGACTAGCATGCATTCAAAGCCATTGGAGAGTTCGCACTCCTGGGACGCTGTTGTTGAACTTCACCGACAGTCAATCATTATGAATGTGTAGACTTTTAGGGGGAGTGGGGAAAATAACCCCTGTCAAATAGTGATTATATAACATAAGGCCAAATTAAACTTTAAGCACCACTAACTACCAATGGAGTGCGACCGCACCAATGACCTTGAAACGCTCACTGAGCAAATCAGTTAAACCTGGCAAATAATGTTGTCATCATCAATAAAATATGCTCATCGAAGTGTTATGCTGTTAAATGAGATATATGGCAAGTTTCACCTTAGGTTTGGGAAAGATTAAGTTACTCTTTAAGCCAGGGACTAGTTAGGGTTAGGTTAACCTAATAAAAGCGACATTAGGGTCGGTTTGAGTTAGAATACAGTTAGTTTAGGGATATTTTCACGTTACCGATAGGTTCAGGAAAGATTAGGGTTATTGTTAGGTTTAGAAGATGTAAATGATTACATGCAAAGAATGTGGCTAAATTTCTCTGTTGATATAAGAATAGAACTTATGATCTGTGGTAGAGTATAATTCCATTGTGGGTAACATTTATTTTGATAGAGTTTCACAATGTTATACAGTAATATTTACTGATGACGTTTCAAGCACAATTTATTGTTCAGGAAATATTACTGTATTACATTATGAGCTTTATCAAAATAAATTTTACCCACAATGGAATTATACCATGTTGATACAGCAACCTAAAACTGAGAGCTATTTTTATCAAATGTGAGAGTAAGTTAGACTCTGTAACTCTTTTCTACAGTTTTTAGCCATTATTTCATAAATATATATGTATTCCATACACAAAAATGCCCCCTTTACGTGATTGGTGCGTTTGAGGTCATTCGCTGATTGGTAGATAGTGGTGCTTAAAGTTTAACTTGCCTAACATAATGATAAAAACTGAGAAACTCGGATTAAATTACGCAGCTTTGGCATAGTACAATTGTGATAAATAAAATTTACCGTTAACTGACGCCACCGGGAAAGATATCTATTCTAGATTGGGTTGAAGACTATAGAAGGGAGAGGGACTGAACAAACTTTTTCGGAATACATGGCCTAGGATGAAAATTTCATAAGGCAACTCCCCTAGCTATATTTAGCAGCCGAAGGCGCGCAAACCTAGAGAATTGAAGTGACACCTTCAACAGAATTGGGAAAGCTAAATTTTCATCAATCTTGTGCTCTGTATCCACCAGGTACGTCAATATAGAACTCATGATTGATATATACATATATACGTTTCTTCTGCACTATTTGTTGGCATTTCGCTCTGTCTGTTATCATGATGGCAACTTTAGCAATCTCCTCCATATTTCTGTTTCCGTATAATTTCATCCTCCAGTGTGCTGGTTGTACAGACTTTCTAACACTAAACATTCGGGTACTGGTGAGAAGAGCATACAAATTATCTGCATATTTTCATGTTGTCTTCTCTCCGCTTCTTTGTACATTGTTAACTTATTTCGTATATCGTATAAATTTATTGGCTATGCTTAAGAATAGCAACCATGTAGTAGGAAGGCATCAGTGACCTTGGACACATACCATTCGTTGGATCACAGAATCCACTGTTATTAGAGCACCAGTATGAACGCTGTGAACAAAGTGAAGCTCAAATTTCATCCTGTCCTCGTTTTTAAGTATTGTTTGAACAATGGGTTGATAGCACATCAGGGTAACGACCAGTATTAGGCTCAGGGTTGCAGTTAGGATATGGGTTAGGGCTAAGTTAAACATCAGGGTTAGAGTGTTTTATTATTTGGTTACAAGATTTCATCATGAGCTGACATTGGTTAGAGAACCATTAGAGAACCTGAGAGTACTGGACAGCTGTTTCTCCCTAGTTTGGGACTCTTGAGCAGTACGCTCCCACCCAGGACCTTCTGGTTACAAGGCGAGCTCGCATTAAGCCACTGGGACCCGATCCAATGGCCCATGAATTCTAACTTCTGCCAATTCCTCCCAGGTTCTCCAATGGTTCTCTAACCAATGTCAGCTAATGATGAAATCCTGTAACCAATCAACCAAATCCCTACAAACCAATACTTGAATGTTTTATTATTATTAACTGTGTTTTTCTGGTAAAAAAATAAATGGGAGGAGAGCGCTTCATTGTCCATATAGATGAAACCGTTTTGAAACCCATGAAACTTGGAAACTGATGTAGAATACACGACAAGTTCTGTAATCCAACAAATGGTATGAGTTCAGGGTCACTGATGAGTTCTCACTCCGTGGTCTTAATTGTTTGTCGGTACATTGTTACTATAATTATCACTGTTATAGCCCAGTTTTCAAAACTTTTCATGCGCTTGCCAAACATTGTCTTCCACAACGCTGTAGCTCTTCATTTCCACATCCTCCAAAATGATTTCACATATCTCTGTGATGGGCTCCTCACCTTCAACTACGCTTATCTATGCACTATTCACGATAACATTTTGAAGTATATTTGTAATTTTATGTTTATTCAATCATACTTATAAGTTATATATTAAACCTGACGACTTCACTTATTCCTGTTTTTCTTCCAGTTAGAACATGCTTTTAATTGCTTTCAATCGGTTTACGATATCACGTAATTTATAAATCTTACATAATCTTATTTTATGATCTCGAACATATCAAAATGTCTGGAAAGTAAAACAGAGTAACTAAGAATAGACATCATTTAAGTCATCATTGAAACGTGAAGCACTGGATAGCTATATAATCCTAATTTGTAGCTCGTTAGAAATGACCATCTTTGATCTAACCAAAGCTGAAATCTAGAATTGTCAGTATTCAAGTCTAGCAGTTTAGAATTTAATGAAGATCAATATCTGTTAACTCACAAAATGATGTCAATATAACAATATGTCGACTGTAAGTATTCATTGTCACACTCAACTGAATGTAGTATCCCGAGTTCGACCTATTTTCGTAGGTGTATAAAAGCTGAATGAAACGGCTAGCCATATCTGTCTATGTTTCTCCGACCATAGTCTACAGTGAAACTTACCTAACTTCTATAAAATCAATATTCAAAAATAGCTCGAAATAGCAATAAGCTCTTCCAATTAATTCACTTTAACTGAATCGATATTTCATGCATAAGAATGCTCAAAAGGGTGCCTCAAATAACGATTTAAGCATACATCATTTCGACAATACTTGTTTTTACCATACAGCATTCATATACACTGTGAACTACAGGCTTCATTTGGTATTCAAAATATGGTTTTTAATGCCTAATATCTACGTTATACTACTAACATATAGTCAGTAGACGCTTAAAAAGTACTTAAAATAAACACTGGAGTTAAACTTAAAAATAAGTAGGATAGGATCTTAAACATTCTGAAGAATAGTGTCTGTCTAAATATATAGACATACAAGATTTTCTGCCGAAAACATTGTTGACAATAGCGTGCCAGATTCTGAGTATAGAAATAAGATACTCTTATCACACAGACACTACAGTTACGTGAAAGCGCAAATATGTACCACCTACTATGTAAAGATCTTATTAAGGTTTTTAAAATTCCGAAATTTACTAAGAACCCTTTTGTAATCCATGATCTTCCTTGAAAAGATCCACTCGTTTTGCTTCGCTGAGCTCGAAAAAATCATCCAATAATCTAATATCAGTGCTAACCAATAATTTCGTGTATGACAAAATTACTAGCTTGCGTCTCCCAGTTTTGTGGTCAAAACTAAGGAAGGACTATGTGGTTTTTGCGCATAATCACCAATAGGAGGACTTTAGCTTTTTGTTTATTCATACTTTTGGTTCCTGGTTACTACTGCCACTACTCAGTTGAAGTAATTAGTCACCTTTATTATACTAACACCCGAAATGAATTTGACTTTAGTGTCAGCTGTTTGGTAGCAACTAGAAGTGTAGATAGGCTTGTATTATTTCCTCTTTCACATTCATTGGCTGAACATGGCTTCATCTTAGACTCTTAGCTACCTAGATTACTCAGTTTCAAATGACAAGTAGTCATTTATCAACCACTAGGAGCGGGACAACCAAATCGTGTGGAAATGGTATCCCCTTTTTTTATTATTATTGCTACGTGTTATTGACCTAGCATATATCAGACTTTTTCATCTCATAGACAGAATATCACTACTCACTAAAATGTAGTTAAGATAAAATATATCAGTATTCCACTTTCGCTCACTGTCAGAGGAGCAACTATTATCTGCATGAAGCAATTTTACTGAACAATGTGTTTTCGAAGCTAATAGCGATCTTATACTCGACCAAAAATCATATTTATTCAACAGAGTTGAAAAATGAATAAGTTATTCTAGTCAAGCTAATTCATAAACTTAAAACAAAATAATCTGTGTTTTCATAAAATGAATTATTGGACAAATAGTATTCTTTTTGATAAGTTTCTCTACAGGCTCTACAGTGATTACCATCAGTTCTTCAACTTTGACCACGGATTGATATCAGTTAGAGAACCAATGAAAGCCTGGCAGTGAGTACTGAACAACTGTATTGTCCTACTTTAGGACTTTTCAGCAGTACTCACCAACTACCAGGGTTCAAACCCAGGATCTTTCGGTTACAGGGCAAGCTCGTAGACCATTAAGCTTCCGGGACCCGATCCAACGGCAAGTCCATGAATTCCAACTTCTGCCAATTCAAGTTATACCGCGACCACTAGCCACTGTGATTGGAGAGTATTTGTCCTCACACCCGGCCTGATGTACCTCACTGGATCGGGTCCCATTGGCCTGATGTTTTACGAGCTTGCCTTGTAAACTGGAGGTCCTTGGTTCGAACTCTGGCGGTGGGTGCATATTGGTGAAGAGTTCCAAACTAGGACGAAACAGCTGTCCAGTACTCCCAGGTTTTCCAATGGTTCTCTAACTGATGTCAGCTCATGATGAAAATCCTGTAACCGATCTGCTTAAACTGGATTTACTGGAGGACCCATGGCAATGCCACTGATCTGCTGTTGAATGTGAGGTGTACATTCACAGAGCATCTTACAAGTAGCTCTTTGAGACTAATATTTGGAATATATACAAAACTACGTATGATAGAGTAAAGCCTAAAGGTATAACTGAAAACAACGTTGTTCGCTTATATGTCTTGTTTTAAGTTTAGAGAAACAATGAATTGAGAGAAGAAATAGGTATTTCTCTGCAATTAATTCCTCATCTACAGATCTACATTAATATAAACTTATACAATAAAACTATGTCAGTTTTGTGGCGATGTTACCCACTAAGAACTTCCACCCGAATACTTGCTCATCCCTTTGATACAGGATACTAAATCACCAAATATGCCGAAGAAAATGGAAGTGGTCTAAACACCCGCTGAGGCGACAGTCGAGTGACATCGCGCACTAGGCATAACCCCTAGGGGAACGAATATGGGGACCGATTAGCGTGATATCGAAAAGATGATAGGTTATGGGTGGTCGTCAAGACAGCTAAGGACGACTGCGAAGAACAGGATGAAGTAGAAATGTGCAGTTGAAGCTCTATATTTCACTCGAAACCCACGTGAATAATAATAATAATATATATTCCTCATTATTAGTGAACACTCATCTCATGTGTGTGACTATAGTTGAAACGAAATTCTAACCAGCGCAGGGCTTTACCAGTTGAACCAGGAGACCTAAATGCTGATCACTTCACTATACTTATTATACGTGATGCTCAACTGTTATGCGAATAAATGACAAGACATCAAGGACTTATGCTCAAAACTGTTACGGCCAAGTGTAAGATAAATAATCATCAAAGGTACTACTGATATACTACCTCAAGGTCATCGGAACAGTACTAAAATTGGAATATATATATATATGTATAAGCCATAGATTAAATGACTAACCTTGACCCTTCTCTAACTATGAATAAACAAAGTCATTCATAAACATGGTCAGATAATGCTAAAACTGGTACACATTTCACTACAATAAATAACAAATAATCAATGGAATATGTTAAATCTTTGCGATAGTGGTGGTGGAATGTTCCATATTAGTTTGTTTATTAGGTATATCACACAGTGAAACAGTATTATTTACTGGATGACGTTTCGAACAAAATTTATTGTTCATAATCATATCAATTGTGATCACACGACTTTGACACTTGAGTTTTATAGTTTTCTTTGTTCTCTCCTATTCGTCGTATGGGTAGTAGAATTTTCCAAATATCGGGGACAGGTGATGAATCATTCCTATTACATGTATTTGTAGTTGATTCGATAAACAAAGCTTCTGTTATCAATCTCTCCCTATACCCTGTGACATTAGATTTTAAAACTGTCATCCTATCCCATCCTATTGTATGGTTGTGTGTGACTGCATGTAGTGCTATAGCTGAACTATTCTCTAGATTTCTTATCTTATTCGGGTCAACCAATCTAGATTTTGCTAAGTTTTTATGTTCAGCTAGTCTGACTGCCCCTGTTCTACTAGTTTGACCTATGTATTTGACCTGACAATCATTGCAGGGTATTAGATAAACTAAATTGTTTTGTTTTAAAGGCTCTACAGGATCCTTTAGCCGACAAAGCTTGTTTCTAATTGAGTTTGTGGGTTTGAATGCCGTTTTTATTCCTGCCTTGTTAAGAATTCTGCGTAAGGCTTCCGAGGTTCCTTCCTTGTATGGAATTACTACTGATGATTTAGATTCTTTATTGTTGGTGTCGTCATTAATATTATTATTATTATCACTATCATTATTATTGTTATTATCACTATCACTACTATCATTATTTATTTTATTTTTACTTTTCTTTACATATTTCCTGACTAATTTATCCGGGTAATTATTAAGTTTTAAGGCTTCTTTTATGTGTGCTAGTTCCTGTTTTAGATTTTCTTTGGTACTACTTAATTTTTGTGCTCTGTCATTTAAACATTTCACCAATCCTATTTTTACTGACATAGGATGGGATGATCGGAAGTCCAAATATCTGTTGGAGTGTGTGGGTTTCCTGTAAACACTAGTGTTTACCTTCCCATTTTCTTTCCTCATTACGTTACAATCTAACATTGGGAGCTCCCCTTCCTGATTTTCCAATTCATAAGTGAATTGAATTGCTTCAACCTTAGAGTTGATATGTTCGAAAAATCTATCTACATCTTGTGTTCTAAGTACAGTGAATGTGTCGTCTACGTACCTCCACCATACTTTTGGGGTGGGGGTGAACGTTTTAATCGCTATGCTTTCCCACTTATCCATGAATATATCTGCTACCACTGGGGATATTGGTGATCCCATGGCAACTCCCTCAGTTTGTTTGTATATTTTCCCTTGGAATTTAAATACTGTGGAAGTCAGGCATAGCTGTACTCCCAGCATTATGTCCTCAAGTGGCACTTTTGTCCTAAGTTCGAGTTCTTGGTCAGAAATGAGTTCGTTTCTGACTGCCTCTATAGCCATATTTATTGGTATACGTGTGTATAAACTGACTATGTCAAAACTAACCATTTTTTCTTCATTATCTAATTTTAAATTATCTAATCTACGTTTGAGTTCATAAGAATTAGTTAGTCTAGATTTTGAGTGGATTTTTAGGGGATTTAATACCATGGCTAAATATTTAGATAATTCATAAGTAGGTGAATTTCTAAAATCAACTATAGGCCTAATGGGGTATCCTGACTTATGAACTTTAACAACACCATACATCCTACTGGGGTTATTAGTTTTGGGCATTAAGTTAAACCACTTAGACTCACCTAGAAACGGCTTCATTCGGCGTATAAGATCCGCTGTGGATTTCTTAACTTTATTCATAACTGTATCAATTGGTTTATTAATTTCCTCATATGGTCCTGTTCGTATGTGAGTGTTTACCTTGTCTAAGTAGTCTGATTTGTCTAATACTACCGTTGCATTTCCTTTGTCTGACTTTGTGATCACTATATCCTTGTTATTCTTAAGGTGTTTCAGGGCTTCTAACTCTTGTTTTGTCAGGTTTGGCTTTCCACATTTTTGTCGTTTCAATGTTAGTGCACATTGTGCCCGTACTTCATCAGCCGTAATTTTGTCTATTCCACTTAGTGCTATTTCTATTTTAGGGATGACATCCTCAGGTTTCAGCTTGTCTACAGATACATTGAAATTTAGTCCCTTTTCTAAAACACTTATTTCCGTAGGACTTAATATATGTGTTGAGAGATTGATAACCCACTTTGATTTATCGATCGCCGTTGACTTTTGGTTGTTGACTTCATCATTCTGAGATGTAGATTTCTCTTCTAATAATTTGTTGAACTTTTTGATTTGACTATTTTTTGACTTTTTGAAAGTTGCTGATTTTGCATTGCTGGAGGACTGTGTTATAAGATCATAATCTGTACTGGTAACTATTCCTTTTATCTTTTGTTTTAATTGCTCAATTTCAGATCTGATATGTTGCAACTTTTTTACGATTCTGTGGATTTCTTCTTTCAGGCATAATTTTTGTAGGCCTTCTATTCTGCTTCTAACTCTGTCCGTTGGAACTGGAGCTCGTAGACGTAAATATTTAGGAATGATTTCATTTTTTTGGCATCGAATGTTGAAAATACGATGATTTTCATATCTTGCTTCAGTTTGTGAAAGTCGAGTGAGTTTATTGATAAGTCTTCGTACAGGAAGACCATAAGTCATATTAATATATGTGTAAAACTTGGGCACTGTGGTAGTAAGTAATTCCATATTAGTTTGTTTATTAGGTATATCACACAGTGAAACAGTATTATTTACTGGATGACGTTTCGAACAAAATTTATTGTTCATAATCATATCAATTGTGATCACACGACTTTGACACTTGAGTTTTATAGTTTTCTTTGTTCTCTCCTATTCGTCGTATGGGTAGTAGAATTTTCCAAATATCGGGGACAGGTGATGAATCATTCCTATTACATGTATTTGTAGTTGATTCGATAAACAAAGCTTCTGTTATCAATCTCTCCCTATACCCTGTGACATTAGATTTTAAAACTGTCATCCTATCCCATCCTATTGTATGGTTGTGTGTGACTGCATGTAGTGCTATAGCTGAACTATTCTCTAGATTTCTTATCTTATTCGGGTCAACCAATCTAGATTTTGCTAAGTTTTTATGTTCAGCTAGTCTGACTGCCCCTGTTCTACTAGTTTGACCTATGTATTTGACCTGACAATCATTGCAGGGTATTAGATAAACTAAATTGTTTTGTTTTAAAGGCTCTACAGGATCCTTTAGCTGGGAGTACAGCTATGCCTGACTTCCACAGTATTTAAATTCCAAGGGAAAATATACAAACAAACTGAGGGAGTTGCCATGGGATCACCAATATCCCCAGTGGTAGCAGATATATTCATGGATAAGTGGGAAAGCATAGCGATTAAAACGTTCACCCCCACCCCAAAAGTATGGTGGAGGTACGTAGACGACACATTCACTGTACTTAGAACACAAGATGTAGATAGATTTTTTGAACATATCAACTCTAAGGTTGAAGCAATTCAATTCACTTATGAATTGGAAAATCAGGAAGGGGAGCTCCCAATGTTAGATTGTAACGTAATGAGGAAAGAAAATGGGAAGGTAAACACTAGTGTTTACAGGAAACCCACACACTCCAACAGATATTTGGACTTCCGATCATCCCATCCTATGTCAGTAAAAATAGGATTGGTGAAATGTTTAAATGACAGAGCACAAAAATTAAGTAGTACCAAAGAAAATCTAAAACAGGAACTAGCACACATAAAAGAAGCCTTAAAACTTAATAATTACCCGGATAAATTAGTCAGGAAATATGTAAAGAAAAGTAAAAATAAAATAAATAATGATAGTAGTGATAGTGATAATAACAATAATAATGATAGTGATAATAATAATAATATTAATGACGACACCAACAATAAAGAATCTAAATCATCAGTAGTAATTCCATACAAGGAAGGAACCTCGGAAGCCTTACGCAGAATTCTTAACAAGGCAGGAATAAAAACGGCATTCAAACCCACAAACTCAATTAGAAACAAGCTTTGTCGGCTAAAGGATCCTGTAGAGCCTTTAAAACAAAACAATTTAGTTTATCTAATACCCTGCAATGATTGTCAGGTCAAATACATAGGTCAAACTAGTAGAACAGGGGCAGTCAGACTAGCTGAACATAAAAACTTAGCAAAATCTAGATTGGTTGACCCGAATAAGATAAGAAATCTAGAGAATAGTTCAGCTATAGCACTACATGCAGTCACACACAACCATACAATAGGATGGGATAGGATGACAGTTTTAAAATCTAATGTCACAGGGTATAGGGAGAGATTGATAACAGAAGCTTTGTTTATCGAATCAACTACAAATACATGTAATAGGAATGATTCATCACCTGTCCCCGATATTTGGAAAATTCTACTACCCATACGACGAATAGGAGAGAACAAAGAAAACTATAAAACTCAAGTGTCAAAGTCGTGTGATCACAATTGATATGATTATGAACAATAAATTTTGTTCGAAACGTCATCCAGTAAATAATACTGTTTCACTGTGTGATATACCTAATAAACAAACTAATATGGAATTACTTACTACCACAGTGCCCAAGTTTTACACATATATTAATATGACTTATGGTCTTCCTGTACGAAGACTTATCAATAAACTCACTCGACTTTCACAAACTGAAGCAAGATATGAAAATCATCGTATTTTCAACATTCGATGCCAAAAAAATGAAATCATTCCTAAATATTTACGTCTACGAGCTCCAGTTCCAACGGACAGAGTTAGAAGCAGAATAGAAGGCCTACAAAAATTATGCCTGAAAGAAGAAATCCACAGAATCGTAAAAAAGTTGCAACATATCAGATCTGAAATTGAGCAATTAAAACAAAAGATAAAAGGAATAGTTACCAGTACAGATTATGATCTTATAACACAGTCCTCCAGCAATGCAAAATCAGCAACTTTCAAAAAGTCAAAAAATAGTCAAATCAAAAAGTTCAACAAATTATTAGAAGAGAAATCTACATCTCAGAATGATGAAGTCAACAACCAAAAGTCAACGGCGATCGATAAATCAAAGTGGGTTATCAATCTCTCAACACATATATTAAGTCCTACGGAAATAAGTGTTTTAGAAAAGGGACTAAATTTCAATGTATCTGTAGACAAGCTGAAACCTGAGGATGTCATCCCTAAAATAGAAATAGCACTAAGTGGAATAGACAAAATTACGGCTGATGAAGTACGGGCACAATGTGCACTAACATTGAAACGACAAAAATGTGGAAAGCCAAACCTGACAAAACAAGAGTTAGAAGCCCTGAAACACCTTAAGAATAACAAGGATATAGTGATCACAAAGTCAGACAAAGGAAATGCAACGGTAGTATTAGACAAATCAGACTACTTAGACAAGGTAAACACTCACATACGAACAGGACCATATGAGGAAATTAATAAACCAATTGATACAGTTATGAATAAAGTTAAGAAATCCACAGCGGATCTTATACGCCGAATGAAGCCGTTTCTAGGTGAGTCTAAGTGGTTTAACTTAATGCCCAAAACTAATAACCCCAGTAGGATGTATGGTGTTGTTAAAGTTCATAAGTCAGGATACCCCATTAGGCCTATAGTTGATTTTAGAAATTCACCTACTTATGAATTATCTAAATATTTAGCCATGGTATTAAATCCCCTAAAAATCCACTCAAAATCTAGACTAACTAATTCTTATGAACTCAAACGTAGATTAGATAATTTAAAATTAGATAATGAAGAAAAAATGGTTAGTTTTGACATAGTCAGTTTATACACACGTATACCAATAAATATGGCTATAGAGGCAGTCAGAAACGAACTCATTTCTGACCAAGAACTCGAACTTAGGACAAAAGTGCCACTTGAGGACATAATGCTGGGAGTACAGCTATGCCTGACTTCCACAGTATTTAAATTCCAAGGGAAAATATACAAACAAACTGAGGGAGTTGCCATGGGATCACCAATATCCCCAGTGGTAGCAGATATATTCATGGATAAGTGGGAAAGCATAGCGATTAAAACGTTCACCCCCACCCCAAAAGTATGGTGGAGGTACGTAGACGACACATTCACTGTACTTAGAACACAAGATGTAGATAGATTTTTTGAACATATCAACTCTAAGGTTGAAGCAATTCAATTCACTTATGAATTGGAAAATCAGGAAGGGGAGCTCCCAATGTTAGATTGTAACGTAATGAGGAAAGAAAATGGGAAGGTAAACACTAGTGTTTACAGGAAACCCACACACTCCAACAGATATTTGGACTTCCGATCATCCCATCCTATGTCAGTAAAAATAGGATTGGTGAAATGTTTAAATGACAGAGCACAAAAATTAAGTAGTACCAAAGAAAATCTAAAACAGGAACTAACACACATAAAAGAAGCCTTAAAACTTAATAATTACCCGGATAAATTAGTCAGGAAATATGTAAAGAAAAGTAAAAATAAAATAAATAATGATAGTAGTGATAGTGATAATAACAATAATAATGATAGTGATAATAATAATAATATTAATGACGACACCAACAATAAAGAATCTAAATCATCAGTAGTAATTCCATACAAGGAAGGAACCTCGGAAGCCTTACGCAGAATTCTTAACAAGGCAGGAATAAAAACGGCATTCAAACCCACAAACTCAATTAGAAACAAGCTTTGTCGGCTAAAGGATCCTGTAGAGCCTTTAAAACAAAACAATTTAGTTTATCTAATACCCTGCAATGATTGTCAGGTCAAATACATAGGTCAAACTAGTAGAACAGGGGCAGTCAGACTAGCTGAACATAAAAACTTAGCAAAATCTAGATTGGTTGACCCGAATAAGATAAGAAATCTAGAGAATAGTTCAGCTATAGCACTACATGCAGTCACACACAACCATACAATAGGATGGGATAGGATGACAGTTTTAAAATCTAATGTCACAGGGTATAGGGAGAGATTGATAACAGAAGCTTTGTTTATCGAATCAACTACAAATACATGTAATAGGAATGATTCATCACCTGTCCCCGATATTTGGAAAATTCTACTACCCATACGACGAATAGGAGAGAACAAAGAAAACTATAAAACTCAAGTGTCAAAGTCGTGTGATCACAATTGATATGATTATGAACAATAAATTTTGTTCGAAACGTCATCCAGTAAATAATACTGTTTCACTGTGTGATATACCTAATAAACAAACTAATATGGAATTACTTACTACCACAGTGCCCAAGTTTTACACATATATTTGTGGAATGTTGTTACGAGCAGAATACAATGATAATGTTGTACGCAGATATAATCATGCCAACTAATTGCACTCATTTAACGCTGACCGGAAAACAGATATCTAAATCAGAACAATTATTGGATAATTATATCTTCATATATATATTCAAGAGTTGATTTGTTTTTCGAGTTAGACTACGGATTGATATCAGTTAAAGAACCAGTGGAAATCAGCGAGTACTGGACAGTTTGGGAGTTCTGGTGAGAAGTCGTAACCGGTGAGGTCCATCCAGTTGGGGGTGAGGATGTATCTCCCGCCGATGATTTTGGTTGGTGGTCACGCTAAAAATCACGAATTAGTAGAAGTTAGAATTCGTAGGCCATTGAATTGGGTCCCAGTGGCTCGATGATATACGACCTTGTCTTCTAACTGAGAAGTCCTGGGTTCGAACGCTGGTGGTGTGTGAGTACAGCCGATGAATCACAAACTAGGTTGAAACAGCTGTCCAGTACTTCCTGGTTTTCAATGGTTCTCTAAATGATCTAAATTCCTGGTCTAACTCGATATATATAAATATAAATATGGGGAATAATTCGTCTTAATTGGGATGTATGCTGAGCTAACTAGAGATTGTGTAAAATTATTCTAAAGTGACACGATCAAGTATCAAATGGTATTGATGCTTAACCGCGTACCTTTAGCTTAACCAGTTGACTGAAACGGTGAAGATCAACATCCAATGCTGAATAATAAAGAAAGCTGTAAGCTGTTAGTTTTATGCAAATATTTACGTCGACAAATTCATAGTGAACTTCAGTCTTCAAAAGTACACTCAATATTTTTTTAGAGTAGACGTGATTATTACTTCAAAGTGTGGATGATTTCAGCATGGAAAGATAGAAATCTGGGAATAGGTCACCTTTTATTCATTACGAGATGGTGTACATTTATTTTTTTCACACATTTGAGACACAAGCTCGGTTTTGATTGATGAAATGTGCCACCTTGCTATATGTATACATTCTACGCTTCTAATAACAGTAAGAATTTCTGAAGAGGCAATAATTCAATAGTCATCCTGTTAATAAGGATTTATTCTTTGCACTAATATGCTCATGTGAAGAAAGCATGTAAAAGAAACTTGTTTGTTCGACTGAATGTGTTCAAGATGCTATGACTTTCTCAGAATGGAAACTAATCATATACAATTGCAGATACTATTGAGTCTATTCCGTTTGCTGAAACTGTAGTTTCCACTCCTCGAAATGATCGCAAGCTTATATCTGAGGATAATAGATCCCATACTGAGTGAAATGTTTGTGCACACATTATGACAGCTATTTTTTCACGCACACTTCTGCTCGTCGACATAATGTCAAGTGGACAGAGATGAATCATCAATGAGATTCTAAATAGCAAGAATTTGAGACTATAATATATCCATAAAGTCCGTTACAAAGTACCATTCCCTTACAGTCATATCAGGAAATCGTGCGTATACTTGTGCTCTTGATGCACATGCAATAGGAATGACTCATCACTCATACCGGAAATATGGAAAATACTACTACAAATCGAATCAAGCGATGGAAAATAACGGAATTATATAAACGAAGTTAGAAAGTTGTGTGAGTACCATGATATGATTATGAGCAATAATGAATTGTGCTCGAAACGTCATCAGTAAATATTACTGTATGACAATGTGAGACTTTATCAAAATAAAATTTTACCCATATTGTTCTTGATGCAGTTTATAACGCCCTAATGGAAAAGATAAAAAGCTGATTTCTATTATTCTTAGGCAGCAGAGCACTTGGAGATATCGCAAATGGAGTTTCGATAAGGGCAGATTGAAAGAGAGTAGACAAGTACTGAACCAACCTCCACCTTAGTGTATTACTAGACGTCGATGCTGATAATGTCTTATGAGACTTCAAACAAAAGATATTACAAGCACTTTTCACTTTAAAAAAGGAGATCTAGTGGTTTTCTTCATAGACCTGTCTTCAGGAAACTATACGGAGTGGTTGTCACAAGAATTGTCATTTCTGGATGGATCTCTTTGAGAAGAAATAGTGACCTGATCCACTCCTTATCTTCAAGAATTAAAAGGATCAACTCCAGTGATGCGATGGTTGATGACTCAAACAAGTCCTCAATCAAATGGATACCCTATAAGACCCAACAAGAAAAATATGACAACAGAGCAAGAGCTTGAAAGAATCCGAATGGTGCCAGAAAAACTGTGAATGAATTTAAAGGTGATACCATGACTGAGATTGTGGAGAACGTTCAAACAAATCACTGAGAAAAATATTCTTTTTGGTCGAGCTACAGATTAATCTCCACTGTAAGATAATGATCATTGGATGTATGAAGGGCAAACTTTCTCTGTAGGACAATTCAGTGTGTGTTTATAAACTCACTCACTCCTGTGGAGCCTGTAATATTGGCAGCACTAAATGAGTACTTTTTCAAACATATCTCTCAACATTTTCTGGCACAGTTGTCATGACGGCAATTCGGGTCAATTACTAGCTCAATTTTTGACAACTTGTTGAACTCAGGTCAAGCAGCTCCACTGTAATCCTCTTTTAAAATTATCCACAGGGTTATATCAAACTATACAGGGAATGTTATGTTTCAGCATTTGTTTTGTGGTGAAGGCTCTAATGATCTGTAAGTATAACCTCGAAATCTGTCTGCACAGAAGCTGTGTTCAGCCACTTATTTTGCCATGGTCATGAACTCTCTCCTAGTTATTTGCCTCTATTTTTAGAAAGTAATTCACTAATATCGGTCTTACATTTTCCTATTTCTCTCACTTTCTTCACACTTATTATGAGTACACTCAACCACCTTACTTGTCGTCCTACCAAATTTCTTACGATTATTTCTAATGCATCGTCGACTACTACCTAGTTCCTTCTTATCTTTCGAAACCACTTATGAGTAGGTGTATAACTTACGTTACGCCTTCCCTCGAATTACTTATTATTACACTGCTATATGATTTCACTGAATGTAAATACGAATGTACAGACTCTGAAAAATGAATTCGTCGATAAAGAGAAACTTTTCCTCTCTAAACTCCCTTTTATTTCCTTCATACAACAAAATTTCTCCGATAGCATCAACATACTGTAATTTGATAGTCTGCGATACGGTATCTATTTATAGTGAAATTATGAACACCCTATCTTTAAATCACCCTTTGCACAGATCTTCCGTGTTTTACTACTTCTGACCTTTATTTTGTGTTTCTTTGTGTTCCTTTCGCGTCTC
The DNA here is from genome assembly GCA_944472155.2 of Trichobilharzia szidati. Taxonomy (NCBI): domain Eukaryota; kingdom Metazoa; phylum Platyhelminthes; class Trematoda; order Strigeidida; family Schistosomatidae; genus Trichobilharzia; species Trichobilharzia szidati. Next base: position 63,152,763 of record OX235276.1, read on the forward strand.
CCATGTATCTCTGAAACTCCTTATCATTTGCTTTCTCTGATATCAAATCTATCTCCTTGCTATTTGATGTTGCTTTATGCCAATGAACATCTCTTTATATACTGCTGATATATCTTATCAGTAGTACGCGACACAATACCATCGCTTTCAGCTAATCAATCTCATTTCACATTAATCTGTAAGCTAGGAAAATGTAATTATTCTGAAATTCATATGTGACGAAGTTAAATATTTAACCGACATCGACACTCTTTGACAAAGCTCCTTTTGGCTCTCGGGATAGAAAAGTTTTCTTAGGTCAGGTTGGAGACAGAAATTGCCGGGTGTTTTCTGACTTTAATTTATAATAATGGATGCTTAATCAGTAGATGTGATAAAATCTCAAACAATGTCATCGAGACCGGTAGTGAAGCATCCATAATCATATATCAAAGTTCTGAGAACACCAAATAGTACCAATCATCAAGGTGATATCTCTACTGAGGCAAGGTGAATTCCGCGATGTAAATTTTGTAAGTAAGTCTAATTAATCATGCTACAAATGAAATCTAGGGTAAATTACTATAGGAATTCACCTTAGTAAATATTCATAGAGTTTTGATAATTACATATGGGACTTCTCAATTTATTGTGTCAATCTGCCTAATGCATCCAATGACTTTCATCCTCGATTCTCCTCATCAAGTTTGACTTTCCATGGATTATGATGTACTTGAAGCGACTAAAGATGGCTGAATAAAGCAAGACCTTGATTCAAATCTGAAGAACTATGGTCTGATTTGCTGGAATTTTTCACATGCCTAATTAGAGATACGTTGTTTACCAACAAAGTGCCATCGAATTCCTAAAATCTTCAGACTGTCCAGAGATGCCTGACAACAACACCTTTATTAAGGGTAGTTGTCAGGTAGCTAGTTTTCTAACAAGAATTATATCTACGAAGTAAGGGACGCTGACCCAACAGTCACAACATTTCAACAGAAGCTTTCTAAATCTGTCTGAAACTTATTGACTAGTGCATCACTAAATAGCTCTCTCATTTTGAAAGTTTACAGAAACCTCAATGATTTCAAATGAAAATATAATACTGGTTCATGAGAACAATCATGCAACTGTATTTTCACTATTCTGGGAACAAGTATGAAACAAATATTCAATATTTGTCAAATATCATGTTCGTATTTGAAGAAAACCAAATTGAAGGCTGTTAATTACTTGTCCAAGATCATTTCAATCAAATCACTCTAACCTCTCTTATTTAGAAGGTATTTACGCAATATCACATAACTGCCTCTCAGAGGAATTAACTGCATTAAAAAAGCCGTCAATTGCTGTAGTCACTTCCCTTGAGAAAGGTTCACGAAATAACACAAAAACGAAATACACCTCCTATTTATCTTTGTCTGCAGAGTTGACTATCAAGTCAATTAACTTTCAGAATGAAGCGATATTCGGATAGGACATCATTATGGCAAACTTTCGAGAAACACATCAGACACTCTAAAGTTAAATGAAGACAAATAAAATTATGCTTAGGAATTAAGATTTCTAGAATAATTGGTGATTCGTTAAGTAACTGATAAGAGAAATGTAGTATATATTAGAAAACTATAGCTTCAAAAGTTCTAAAGTAAACAGAGAAGCCACAGACAATGATAGTCACTGTGTTATTCAACACGTACGAGACCGATTTTTATGCTGATTATAATGGTGGCTACAATGCATAAACGATAGATAACATAGATCACTGATATAAGAATAAAACTTGGGCACCGTGGTAGAATGTAATTCCATTAGACAAAATAATATAATTTACAAAATACCCTGCAATGACTGTGAGGTCAACTACATAGGTCAAACTAGTAGGTCAGGGGTAGTCAGATTGTCAGAACATAAGAATTCAGCTAAGGTAAGAATGGTTGACCCTGAAAAGATAAGTAATTTAGAAAAAAGCTTGGCAATTGCAATGCATGCATTAACACACAACCACACAATAGGGTGGGAGAGGGTTAAAATTCTAAAAAGTAATCTAGGTAGGTGGAGAGAGAGGTTGATTACTGAGTCCTTGTTCATCGAATCTACACCCAACACATGCAATAGGAATGGTTCATCACTCATTCCCGAAATATGGAAAAAATATTACAACCAATCAAATCAAGTGAAAATCAAGTGAAAAACAATGGAACTATATAAATGAATTTAGGAAGTCGTGTGATCACCTTAATATGATTATGAGCAATAAATTGTGTTCGAAACGTCATCAGTAAATATTACTGTATAACACTGTGAGACTATCAAAATAAAAATTTACCCATAATGGAATGAGATAACATAGATGTTTTCTGATATTTATTGTAATGAATACAACGCAGCAAAACACAAAGCCTATTACGGTATTCTACCCTAAGTGATGTAAGTTGTGATCAATACTTTATAGAAAAGAAGTAACTAAATACAAATGACTTTCTTGACTAAAATCTGTATTTGTTAAGAAGATAAACAAATTTGTTTATACTCTGAAGGAATGTGACTCTTCTGTTGAACATTTAACTGACAGTTGATAAACTATTTTATCAGTATGTTATGGTTGACCATCAGAGGTGAATAGTACTACAACAGGTTATGCAGAACAAATCAAGTACCTGCTAACTTAATCGCCTGCGAAGACGGTTCTCTTCACAAGCTAAATTCCTGCTTTGCATAATACCTAACCAAATATGACCAAAACTAGATTTCAAAAGCAGTTATACCTGGGTGTTGCGGAGAACCTACCTATGCATATATTGCAAGACAATTATTCAGAGTGATTGATCAAATTCTGAGAAATCATAAAAATGAGAGTTTCTAAAAGGGAGTTAATCTATCCAAGATATTAGGGGAATAGTAGACCTGCTTTTAGAACGCGCGTCGCAATATTTTTGGAAGTACTGAATACACGTGCTTCCGTGGAGTTAGACAAGCAGGTAATAACAGTAGGATATTGTCAAGACATGTACAAAGACAGTTACCTCCCCTCCTCCTCCATCAACATGATTGTTGAAGGTAGAAATTAGATGAACCAACTGTTCAGTTCCTGGAATCCTTGTCAGTACATATTATTCCGCATCAGATGAAATGTAAGACCAATTCATTTGGAGGGTTTCCAGACACATCGTCTGTCCACAGCAGAAACTCTCGCTATACACTACAAAAACCCTGAACCATGTATGCAGAAGCAGTTTGTACAATCCATTTTATTACGGTGCTTTTAAATTTCTCTTGACTTGTTCAGTGATTTGATATATAATCCATATCCACCCGTGTTTTCCTTCTTTCCTTCTAAACTCCTAACTTTAAAATATACTATATATTTATGTATTCTGAATATTTTACTATTATGAATGTACACCTGTTTCCAAGAGAGCTCTAAAAAACTGCACAGATTGGAAGAGAGGTTACCAAAAGAGTATTCTTAGCTGTCCAGTATTTTTAATTGCTACTACATGGAATCCAGGTTATACTTGTCAGTTAGGCTGATATTTTAATAACTGCTAAATATAAATATCATAGTTGATTTCATTGCGTATCGATATCATCTTGTGAAGCATTCCAAACTGATGACTGATCGGTAAATGCTTTGCCTTAGTTTGAGGCTCTTTTGCAGTAGGTGCACACCTCGCAACCTGAAGGTCTTGTGTTCGATCTTTAGTTGGTTCATGGGTACTTACCGCTAAAGGGTCGTTACTCAGGAAGAAAATGCTATCTATTGCTTCTTGATTTTCGATGATTCTCTGGGTGATAACGGTTTCTGATGAAAACCAACTTGAAATGGTATCAGTTTCTGCAAATCAAAGCTTGGAAACTGTAATCACCCTGCAACAGTGAACTTTTAACAGAGTAGACTGTATGGAATGCAGGAAAGTAAAATGCTAGACACCGCTTCTTGGTTCATAAAAGTAAAGTCGAAACATACATGAAAGACAACGTCGATAAAAATCGTTGAAATGCCAGTCTTCTTCTACTTCTAACGTCTGAGTGGCAATAACACATTTTTTAATTTGCTTCTTAAATACTTCGATACAGTCTATCTCCTGCATCCAGTTTTGAAGCCTACATCTGTCAGTGGAATCATAGAAATGAATTGTGAATTCTACTAGTTGGATTGCTATACCTTCAGTGACTTCTCACTGCACTTTGCCAACACCTATGTCAAACCTTAGACTGGAAAAGAACCAAGATCAATCAGAAAATGAAGCCTATGACTGTCATGGTAAACCATGAAAATGATTCACAATCACCACGATGTATTTGTTCTTTGCCATATTTGTATTCCTGAAAATTTTCCATGTTAATTATCGAATGAGTATCTTACAAACTTGTCACTGTACGTCATGGTATCTCAGGTTTATAAACTGAAGTTTTACTGTGCAAATTCATACTTCAATCTTCAGGCAATATACGTTATTCATTTCTCAGTCAAAGCAAAATGTGTGAAAATTTCCAGACATTCTAATTAGTTTATGCATCCTATTTAATGTAAAATATCTACACTTTCTAAAACTCATTCATAAAAATATACAGAATGCGCTGTTCGTCATACATGGTGCATTAGCATCCTTTGTATCTACCAAGAAGGAGAAACAAATAAGACAATAGGTCGATCATTTTAAAGGACTCTTGAATCGACCATCATTTGTAAATCGGTCAGAAACACCACTGCCGCCAATAACACCTGCCAGGGGGTACCAATCCTCCGACGAAAGCAGAAATCCTGAAAGCGATCAAGTTACTGAAGTCCAGCCGGGAAGGCAGGAGTGCCAGACGGAATTCTCCCTGAAGAACTGAAAACGGACCCAGAGACTGCCTCAGATGTGCTCACGCCACTATTGAAAAAGGTTTGGAAAAGAAAGGTACCTACCCATTGGAAGAAAGGTTACCTTGTCAGGCTGCCAAAGAAGAGCAACCTAGGACTGTGCAAGAACTGGAGTGGAATAAAGCTCTTGTCCACTCCAAGTAAAATAATGAGTCGCATCATCCTAGACAGACTGAAAGATGCATTGGATACAGAAGCCTACCCCTCCTGGAAAACCTGGATTCAGGAAAGGCAAATCATGTGCTGATCAAATTGCAAGTCTACTCGTCGTCATCGAACAAAGCATAGAATGACAGTCGAACGTCACTCTAACCTAACTTCATCGGATTCGAAAATGCCTACAACAGATAGCGTTGACTAAGCAGTAATCTGGAAATTGCTTCAACACTACGGCGTGCAGTGTCGAAGTCTTTACCAACCTCATTCAACAGCTGGCTATATGACAATATCACGTGTCAGATGATTCACAATGGAAAACTCAGTGTGGTGTTCGAAGTACATACAGGAGTAAGACAAGACTGCCTGCTAATTTTCAATGACGATATTCTTGCTTGTGGTGGACTGAATTATGCATCAGACTGTGCACAGGAAGTGAGAAGACAGGAATACGCTGGACCATCGACAAGAAGACTCTCGAAGATATGGATTTTATGCGTGGATGATTTATGTCTAGTGTCACACAAACTCGAAGACTTGCGGGAGAAAAGCAACAAACTGGCAGAACAGGCTGGCAGCGAAAGCAGGACTGCAGGTGAACACAGAGAAGGTGAAGATGCGGGTGATGGAGATAACCATCGAACAGCAACAACAACCACCACCAATCATCGTCGACGGGAGAGATTTTAAGAGGTTGCCTCCTTCACTTATCTATGAAGCATCGTTTCACCTAGAAAGAATAAGCAACAAGAAACTATGGCTGCTTGGGAACAGACTAATCGAGAACCGATCGCTTAACAAATATGTAGGAGAAAATGGAGATGGATAGGGCATACATTCAGGAAACCGTCAAATAACATCGCGGTCCAGACCCTCGAGTGGAATCCCAATTGAAAGCGACGAGGGAGCCATCCCAGGGTGATATGGAGGACATAATTCGAAGAAGAGATGAGAGATTATGCGCAATCGTGGACCCAGCCGAAGAGGACAGCAGAAAATAGAAGAAAGTGGAGATGTGCTCTTGAAGCACTATTTTCCACTTGGAACATGAGGGAATAATAAGCATAGATTCATTTCAGCCGTCTTTGTGCATTTTAAAAAAATGATGGTAAATGTGATATGATTGTAAAATACGTCCATTGAATAGATTACAGTTAATCTACACACACAATGAAGAACGATGAATATCACTAGACACTGACAATGAATATTTCAGAGAAGCATAAAAACAAACCAAAATTCACAAGTGATTAACTCTGAAGCCTTAGAGTTAACACACATTTGAAGAATAAACATGGAAAATATAAAACGAAAGCTTCAGAGAAGTAATATCTTCCTCCGATGCTCAGAGGTAATGTTTAGCAGTAAGATATTCTTCACACTGATCGTCACTCTCCAGAATTATCTTCACAATGTACCATCAATCTACCATATTTCGACGCTTTCAATGAAAATAGAAATCAGAAGGAATTCATCACAATGAACTCAAATCGACCCTAAATAACACATGACTAGAGCAATTAAATGGCCTGAGCGGCAGATAATAATGCTGCAAACATCGGTATGCTGTCCAAGTTTCCGTAGGGAAATAAAATTCATTTGACGGTTCGATTCCCAGCTGATGTATCACAAGTTATAATAGAACCACTGCCAAGATTCCATCACTGACAAACGACAGATAACATCAGGGTCTGATGAAGGTTGGTATACACACGGAGATTTCAAGAACCAACATTTCTCTATACATCGATGAGATGTTGCTGCTCGTCATGTCAAGCTGTAACATCAAGTTGTCTTCACATTATTAAATGCACAAATTTCCATCATAAACATTTGAGTAATGCATTGAATTACCAATGTCACTTGTGAAACCGTAGGAAATTCTATGTCACTCAAGCAGCCTTGAATGGTAACCTAAGGTAAACCGCCTAATTATCCGACCTCGGTGAAAATAACAATACCACTCATGTGATACTTGAATTCGGATAATCCTGAAGCTTCATTCTTCACACGTCTATACTGTTGAAAATCTAATGGTGGTGGTAGTGATTAGTTAGTCATAACTATCAAAGCTGTCAATCATTGCAGATAATAAAATTTATATTCGTATGCGTGATAATACGTCAGTGTGTAAAATTATGAATAATAACAAGTGTTATTTATTTGTCACACCTGCATCAGGTGACTAGTCTGACGTAGAATGTAGTGGGCGTCTTGGTTTTCTGTGCTAGCCACCAATTATCAGTCGACAACAATAGTGGAAACTATATTTCAGTTAATGAGTGTTGAATTTCATTGTGAATGAATGAAAAATACTGGTCACGTAGCAAATAGTCTGAAGGAGTTCAAAATAATCGGCTGACAAAAGAGAACTTAATTACAACATTTTCACGAGGGCACTACCACCGCCTATCACCTAAATGTCACTCACCTTACTCTTTTCTGTTATTTTATTCACTTTATTTTACTTTTGCAGTTATGTGACCTGTATTTATTGACACTGTTTCAAGTCAAACTTTGTGTCGTGGAAAACACCCATCGGGACATTTGAGGGAAAAGAACAAGAAGTTCGGCAAAGATATCTTTTCGGTGATTTCATTCTCAAAAGCTGTACAATCACATTTATATTGATTAGTTTACATGGATAAAATTATTATTTATTTAATTCAACAAAGTAACGAAGGAGATAATAATTTTTAACTTGATATGAAAGTTTGAAGGTACGAATGTAGATTTCAAGAGGCTTGGAGACAAGATTGCATAGGATTAGAAAACAGTTACAACGTATGCAAAATTAATATTTGATAACTGGAGAAAAAATTGTAAAGGCGAATAAAAGGTGATAATTATTTTCAACTTGATATGAATTGCAAAAGGCTTAGAAACAAAAGTTACGCAGGAATAGAACGAATTACAGGTGTGAACAAAATGAACATGGGAACAAACTGAAATCAAAATTTTCAACTTGAAATGTTAGTTAGGAGGTATGAATATAGATTACAAGAGGCATGGAAACAAAAAAATTACACAGGATTAGAATATAACTGTAAAATGGTTATTCTAAACAGATTACAAGTGTGATCTGGAGGAGCATGGAAACAAACTTTAAAAAATAACGGATTTTATAACTGAAAAAAATGGGATGAACTGAATAAAAACAAAGAGAGAAAATTACACCCACAGGGAACAAAATAAAAAGACTGAAGGATACGGGAACATGCCAAACTAGGTCCATGGTAGTTGTAAAGGCTGGACTAGTTTCTTTTGAAGCATAGGTCCGTCTTTTCGATGCATTTGGTGAGATCTTCCCCAGTTCAAAGAAGTCGGAAACATACTGCCTGTCGTAAATTTTGTTTACTTTGTAAATGACTCTGAATGATCAGTCAGTTGAGATTCTGTGAGAGGTATTGACGAGGTGTTCAATCATGGCGCTTCTGATTGAACCAGTGCCTCCTCTTTGCAGCCATGCTGGGTAGTGTTCTCTAACACGTTTTAATGGGACCCACATAGAAGGACCTATGTACCTAGCTCCGAAGAGCAGGTGAACTGATATATGCACACTGAGGTGGTCATATGTGGAAGTCTGTCCTTCCCGTTGCTCCGAAGTAGTGGGCGGCTAGAGAATATCACTCCTAGAGTTGCTGCCAGAAAAGTCTTCTTCAGGGAATTGGAGATTCTCCTTTTAAGGATTTCTGCTACTAGGTCTCTCCTGAACTCCAGATTCAAATAAAGTGTTTTCTTTGGCACTGAAGTGCATTCTTCTCTTTTTGGCCTTGGTTTAATTTTTTCCCCACGAAACGCGGTGGGTAACCATTTTAAACGGGGATGCTTTTGAGAAATAGGAGCTCTTCTTCTAAACAGTCATCACTGCAAATTCTTCAGGTACGGTGGACTAGCTAAATGATGAGAGCTCTTTTACGGCTGGTAGGTATCCAACTGTAGAAGTCTGTCAGTTGGCCATTCCATGTTGGTTTTCTGTAGATAAATCTTTTCAGAGTTCCATTATCTCTTGTCAATTCGACGTCCAGGAATGAAATCTTTTATTCATTTTTAACTTCCATTGTGAATTTAATTGAAGGATGGCAGTTAGTAAACTCCTGTAAGATACAATTTAAGTCGGAATCATCCTGACAAACTATAACAGTGTCATCGACGTATCTTTCGTACAGCAGCAATTTGCCATTGTTGATTTTAAGATGCCGTTTTCCAGGCTGGCCATGAAGCAGTGTGCCAAAAGTGTGCCAAGGGGAAAGCCCATAGCAAATACCGTCTTTCTGTCTATAGATGACGTCGTTGAATGTAAATTGTATGTTGAGTGTGCACCTTAGTGACAACTCTTTCAGATATGATGTTGATATTCCGATGTTCAGATTCCCGTCATCCACATATTTGCAAAAGAAAACAAATTGTTTCGGTGAGTGGCACATTCGTAAATAGAGATTCTACGTCCAGTGATAGCATTCGTTTTCCATTTAAATTCAAGTCTTTCATGCACTCAATAAATTCAAAAGTATTTCGGAGAGAGTACTTACGTAGTTGTCGTCTCACAGGCTCCAGCATTTCGGAAAACCATTTGGCAATCGGATGGTACGGTGATCCCGCCAGGTATAAAATTGGTCGAAGTGGTAGACCTGCTTTGTGCACCATTGCGAAACCGTAGAGTCGAGTGATAATTGATCCTGTTGGTCTCAGACGTTCAAATAGGTTATCAGTTATGAGGCAGTCGTTCTTCATTTTCCTGAGAACATCTGTCAGTTGCTGTTCCATCTTTTCTGTCTTATTATTATCATTATCTGGTTTTGAAAATTTATTATCATTAGAGATAAGAGCTGTCAAATTATTGATATACACATCTCTGTCCATAAGGACCATTCCCGAACGTTTGTCTGTACGTGAAATGATTATAACTTGAGGTTTCTCAAGTCTTAAAGCTGTGTTCCTTTGTCAGGTGTCTCAATTTATTATTTTAGTTGAGCTAGTGACTCAAAGAGTCAGCGATTTGTGTTTCTTACAAGAATATTTCTCTAATCATCTTCTACACAATCAATCCTTGAAACGACTGATGGTTTAACTACTTACTTACGTCACCTGTAGTTTCTATCAATTACTTTTTGTCACCAGAGAAAATGAATACCTATTCAAGTTGTAGACATTTCTTACATTCCATACTCGCTTTGTAGAAAGAAGTCTGTAGAGGGGAGGAATTGTATGAAGATTTTAAGGACAAATCGATTTTTCCCATTCTCATTCTCACCAGCTGTACAGTTGTACATATAACTAACGGGATATCATTCCATCTTATACATCTATTCCAAAAAACAGTTTCAGATATGATTTCCGTTTGTGTTTACTGGCTATTTGTGTTTTCATATTCATCGATTTATAACTGCAGAGCCTAAAGAAGTTATCGAAGACAGTGGTTCACTGAAAACTCCTCTTGTTCTAAACACTAACTACCTACCATTAATAATCATTAATGTAGAAATGGTTAGGTAATAGTTATTAATAGTTGAATTTCGGGAACATAACTCACCCAAGGATGAGAGATTTTAAGAATTGCAGGAATGGAGCAAATTGAAAACGAATAGGTAAATAAGGTAGGCGAATGAATTACAAGTATTCATGAGGTCAAGGGTTACTTAGTGTAAAACTGAACATCCATTTATTAATTTTTAGTGAGGATGGTAGACAAGACATCGTATTAGCACGTAGCAAGGAATATTTCCGATACTCCAATCTCCTCATAATAGACAGAAGGTCGAAATAGGTGACCTAACTATGTTGGTTTCTTCCCCGAAATAAACTATACATTTAAAATCATGACATATAATAAAGACATTATGTAATTCTTAGTATTATTCAACCTTAATTAAAGCACTCAATATTTCTTGTTCGGTGGTGGCCTGCATTAGAGTCCAGGACTCGTATTTAATCCTACTGAGGACTCGTCACGTGGATGCCCTCCCATTAAGTGGTGCTATTCTCAATGAAACTCATACCCAGTACTCACAGCTTCACTAAGCCAGCGCATCAACTTCGTGTGCAATGGATTTGACTAGAAATTACTTTTCTCAAATTTGTGATTCCCAGGTAATTTCAAAGTCTAATGAAGGAGATTTCAAGAACAGACATTTCTCCATACATCGATGAGATTTTGCTACTCATCTTGTCAAGCAGAAACATTAAGTTATCTTCACACGAATAAATGCACAAATTTACATCATAAACATTTGAGTAAGGCATTGAATTACCAATGTCACTTACGAAACCGTAGGAAATTCTTTGTCACTCAAGCAGCCTTGAATGGTAGGTAACCTAAGGTAAACCGCCTAATTATCCGACCTCGGTGAAAATAACAATACCACTCATGTGATACTTGAATTCGGATAATCCTGAAGACTCATTCTTCACACGTCTATACTGTTGAAAATCTAATGGTGGTAGTAGTGATTAGTTAGTCATAACTATCAAAGTTGTCAATCATTGCAAATAATAGAATTTATATTCGTATACGTGATAATACGTCAGTGTGTAGAATTATGAATAATAACAAGTGTTATTTATTTGTCTTACTTGCATCAGGTGACTAGTCTGACATAGAATGTGGTGGGCGTCTTGGTTTTCTGTGCTAGCCACCAATTACCAAGCGACAACAATCGTGGAGACTATACTTCAGTTTATGAGTGTTGAATTTCATTGTGAATGAAATTCAAACAGTGCAATTACGTGGGTGGAAATTATTTAATCACTGTAGGTATTATTTATTTTGTGAATGTTTAAGAATTGAGGTCAAAATCAACATCACAGGTGAAGAAGAATACATGATTACCTTTATTACGGTATTTAAAAACATACTATTTCGAATGAAAAATTCCAGTAAGCTGATTCATACAATGTTGAACAACAAATGGAGAAGGATAATATGGAATGAATCAAAATGCGAACAAAATGTTTCGTTTTACCTTCTACATTAAAAAGTTAAGACAATCTGGTATCAACCAACCTTTAGTTCTGCAATTTTTAAACTCCTGTATTTTACCTATTGTACTTTATTGTTCTCCATTAATCTTTCCTGGGCTTCTTAAGAAAGACTATGTCATATTACAAAGGGTATTAAATGCTGTGAGTAGGGCGTGTGGTTTGCCACTGCGTGAGCTCGCCAATACTATAGTCGAGAGACACGTAAATTCCTGTACAAATTGGGTAAAGGCTGTACTGTCAGACCCTCTGCACCCTCTTTAATCACAACTATCCTCTTGTTTCTCATCACGTAGGACGAAAAGTCAACATAAGAAGTTATATGCTCGAAACACTAAGTACAAAAATTCTACAATACCGTATTTAGCCCGTATTTTATGTGATGAAGACTCTGTTAGACGTGAAACATATCAGTTACTATGTAATTAGCATAGTGAATCGACCCTTTCATTGTTCACCTTTCTGTAGTTTTATGGTGTCACCCTTTCTATCGTTTAATTATAACTTTGCTATTTTTATTTTAGTTGTTATTACTATTATTACTATAATTTTATACTATATGCATATTTTTCTCCGTACTGCTTACAGTAATTTGCTAAATAGCGGCTATAAAAACGTTTTGTTATCATTATTATGTAATTATTATTTATTTTATTTATTTTTGTTGTTGTCGTTTTTGAGTAAATTGGATGCAATATTGTACTGAATGCTGAAAATTCGTTGCTGTATCATTAGTACCGTTTTTGGAATAAAGCAAATTATTATTATTATTATTATTATTACAAAACCTCATATTACCTCAGTTCACATGCGCGTGTTAGATCACATATATTTGGAGAAAAATATTAAGTTTTATTGTCCATATTTCTAAACAGGTCCTATACAGATGAAACTATAAAGCTCATTGCCATCAAATGTTGCGACTGTATGTCATCTGTTAGATGTTGTTCATATCGCACACAGTCTGAAGGATTTCAAAATAATTAGCAGGCAAATGAAATCCAGCTCAAGACGTTTTGATGGAGCAATCAAACGGTTAAAACCAAATTTATATATGCATAAAGAGACAGCGGTGATGCCTGAGGGTTAAGCTTACGTAACAAATTACACAATTTATTGCATCACACATTCTTGCATATCTTCTGTAGGAAGAATTTTATTTTTTTCCACCTTGATGTCACTCACCTTACTCTTTTCTGTGTTTTTTAATTACTTTATTTTACTTTTGTATTTATGTGACCTGTTTTGTTGACACTGTGTTTCTAGTTAAACTTTGTTTCTACACAAAAGTTTTTGAACTCTGCTTTTTTTCAAGAACATTCCATGAATCTTCCTGTAAATAGTCAATTTTTTTAGCATCTATTAGTTTAACTACTCGCTTATGTTACTGATAATTCCTATTAGTTGCTCATTGTCAGCTAGGGAAATTGGTACTCGTCACGGTTGTAATCATTATTATTATTACTATTGTTTCCTTTAATTCCTAGAGGAACATAGCGCTTCACCCTCACGTCTCCATTGCGTTCGGTTCTCTGCTACAGTCTACACCTGGCTCCAAGTTTGCCCACACGCTTTTATCTCCTCTTCACATGACCTCCTCCAAGTCACCCTTGCACTGACGACCAACTCGCCGCTTTCCTTTCGGGTTCCACTCGAGCAATGGCTTGTCTAGTGATGTCACTTGATGGTTTCCTCAGAGTATGACCAGCCAATCCATCTCCATTTCTTCCTGCCTATTTCTTTCACAATCGGTTCCTGGTTGGTTCGCTCCCAGAGATCCCTCACTGTTGCTGGCCCTTTCTGGACAGCCATCTGATCTTGAGTATTGAGCGAAGACAACTGTTAATGAAGGTCTGTAGTTTGTTCGAGATGCTTTTAATGACGCGCAGTGAAAGTCTCTGATCCGTATCGTATAATAGCACTGACTTCACATTGGAGTTGAAAATCCGGATCTTATTTTTGATTCTGAGTGTTGTTGACCTTCACGCAGGCTTGAGAGTAGTGAAAGCTTGTCTTGCTTTTCCCATTCTTGCTTTGATATCCTCGTCATTTCCGTGCGCCTGTAGTTGAAACTATGCTTCTCAGGTTGTTTCTTTCAGGTTCCTCCCGTTCATGCTGATTGTTGTCTGTTGTTGTTGTTGTTGCTGTTGGTGGTGTTGCCCAGGAATCTTCATCACCTCTGTTTTCTCTATGTTCACCTGAAGGCCTATCTTTGATCCTTCTTCTGCCAACTTGTTGCTTTTCACTTACATATCATATTCCAGTTTGTGGGAAATCAGACATATATCATCGGCTAAGTCCAGATCCTCCAAGTGTTTGTGTGAGTCCATTTTATGCCTGTTTCCTCATTGCCCGCTGTTTGTCGCATTATCCAATCTACTGCAATCTGGGAAATCATTGGCGATAGTAGGTAGCCTTGTCTTGCTCCTGTCCTCACTTCGAAGGATTCCGTAAGTTTCCCGCTGTGGATTACTTGGCATGCAGCATTGTCGTACAGCTGTTGGATGAGATGTGTAATTGTCGGTGGCACCCCGTAGTAGCGAAGTAGTTGCCAAAGCATCTCTCGATCTACGCTGTCGAAGGCCTTTTCAAAGTCGATGAAGTTGAGATAGAGAGGTGACTGCCATTCCAAACTTTGTTCAATGATGATCCGAAATGTGGCGATTTGATCAATGCCAGGTTGTAAGCCACTGTTAAATTTGCTTTTCTTGCTCTGTAAGAGTTTGTTAATGGGAAGTTTTGTATGAAGTTTTCAGAACGCAATAATTTCACTCACTGTCATCCTCACCAGCTGTGTACTTACTTGTAAGTGCATACACTATCTGTCCACCGTCAATAACATTTAATGTATAAATGGTTAAATAATCATAAGTATCGGTTGGTTTTTGTAAGGTGAATTACGCAAAAGTGATTCTGAATGAATCCAATCGAGTGCGTATACGCAAGTGAAATGAGGGAATAAATCTCAAACAGCCACAAGGTCAAAGGTTGGCTTTTGTAAAATTAACCGTTAGTTTATTCATTTGAAGGTGATGAATGTGACATTATAAACTGCCACTCATCATTAGCATGATGAATTTTCTTAGGATATTTCGCGAACCAAAAAATTTCAGTAAGCCAGTTAATTCAAGTAGGAATGAATTCATTGAGCATATTTATAAACGTTAATAAACTTGAACGACATGTAGTACCCCTGTACCAACTATAAACATACGTTTTTAATCTAATTTGCATACTCATATTATATGTTTACACATACCGATTTTATATGTACTTCGTAAACATTTGCCAATTTACTGTTGAACGTTACCTTGATACTTTTTCGAAATTTGACTACGGCTATAATACACGATTATACTCTTCACAAGTGCCTTCTGATTTTACGTTGTGGGCGTCGAGTAGCCACAACGTCTGCGCACATTGATAAACGTGAAGAAGTACTAGGAAATACGTGTACGCTCATTTAGTCAAATAGAACACGCAATATATTGGTGAGCCCCGACGACAAATTGCTGACTCCGACGACGACAACTTTTTGACCTCGACGCGTCATTACACTTACTGGATTATTAAAACTCTAACTTTCGCGGATTTATATATTTATTAAACAATTCGAACTCATTTTTGTGTTTGCCCATAGCACAACCTGCAGTAATTTGTGGTAAGCACCTGCATTGCATTTTTTCTGTTTTGCCGTATTCTTATTGCGCACAAATTTTGCTATTTTGCTAATCTTAAACCATTTTTTTACGAATTGTAACATGTCTCCCAATACCTCTGATAACTTAGAGCTGGGATCTGTTAGTACTGTTTCTCTTACTGTACCAGTTTTTAAGCCCAGAGACCCTCATCTTTGGTTTGCACGACTGGAACATTATATGGCTAGCAATAAGCTCACGTCACAAACAGCTAAATTTGGCATTTTGAGTACAGTACTACCAGACGAAGTCGCCGAGCAGGTACGGCAATACATCGTTCAACCCAGCACGGAAGCACCTTACGACAAGTTGAAGGAAGAGGTACTGCGATGCACTTCGCTTTCAGATAGGCAAGCACTCGATCGCCTGTTAAGCAATGTTGAGTTAGGGGATAAAACCCCATCGCAACTCATGAGGCATATGCAAAGCCTAGTTGCCGGAAGAGAAATCGACAAACGTCTCTTTTATCAAATCTGGCTGCGAAGACTTCCCGCAAACATCCAGCAGGTTCTTGCTTTCGGAGACGACGACATTGACATAGAAAGGCTCACCGAAATCGCGGATCGCATGTACGAGAGGTCAACACCTCAATCTGTCGCTTCCACTAGCAGAATACCAGACACTCATGATAGAATACAGACTCTAGAACACAAAGTCGACACCTTACTGAGTCAGTTAGCAAAACTGACTACACGCACACAACCAAGCCGTTCTAGAAGCTCGTCTCGCCGACGTCTTTCCCGATCCCCTAGCACGTCACAACAACGCGATAATATTTGCTGGTATCACCGTAGTTATGGAAGCAAAGCACGACGGTGCCGTTCACCTTGCAATTTTCAGACTAGACCAAAAGATATATCGTCATATGTAAAAAATACTGTTGGCAACCTACGATCTAACAGTCGTTTGTTTTATGTAACAGATAAAAATACCGGTACTACATTCTTAGTTGACACAGGAGCAGAGGTGAGTGTTCTCCCTCCGTCTACACAGGAACGTCAACATCCTGACCCAGCAGTTACGCTCCAAGCCGTTAATCAGTCCAGTATTGTTACATATGGAACTAAACGAATGACTTTAGATTTTGGTTTAAAGAATACCTACACTTGGTCTTTCATCATTGCAGACGTCCCATCCCCAATCCTCGGTATTGATTTTCTGCAGCAACACAAACTGTTAGTTGATCCGATAAGCCCCAAGCTAATAGATTCGCTCAATAAAACGTACATTGCTGGTACGATTAGCCGTGCATCATCACTGAACTTGATGGTCACACGCACACCAGCATCTCCATATACCAATTTGGTAAATCAGTTTCCTGACCTTTTAAAACCTTCTTTTCGAGGAACAGAACCGAAGCATCATGTGGTTCATCATATTAAAACCACTGGACCGCCAGTTTTTGCACGTCCACGACGCCTTGACCCATATCGACTTAAAATTGCCAAAACAGAGTTCGATAAAATGCTAGAGCTTGGTATTATTCGACCGTCCAACAGCTCTTGGTCTTCACCGCTTCACATGGTACCCAAAAAGTCTTCTGGTGAAATACGGCCGTGTGGTGATTATCGAGCTTTAAACAAGCAAACGGTACCTGATAGATACCCAATACCACACATCCACGATTTTGCTAGCAACTTACCAAATGTGAAAGTTTTCTCTAAAATCGATCTCGTCCGAGCGTATCATCATATCCCCATCCACCCGGATGACGTTCCGAAAACTGCCATTACCACACCATTCGGTTTATATGAATTCGTACGCATGCCATTCGGACTTATGAACGCAGCTCAGACATTCCAACGCCTAATTGACCAAGTACTCCGTGGTCTCCCTTTCGTCTACGCATACATCGATGACTTACTAATCGCAAGTGCAGACGAAGCCGAGCATTTGAAACATGTGAAGACAGTGTTTGAAAGACTGAACCAATACGGAATGACTATCAACTTAGACAAATGCGAATTTGGTAAGACCTCCCTGAAATTTCTCGGTCATTTAATCGATAGCCAAGGAATAAGACCAGTCCCTGATGACGTACAAGCTATCAAAGATTATCCATTACCAGATTCTTTTAAGAAATTACGACGATTTTTGGGTCTCGTTAATTTTTACCGGCGTTTTATTCCCAACTGTGCTAAAGCTTTACAACCATTAACCGATTGCTTACGTGGACACAGTCGTTCATTCCATTTGCCCGCAGAAGCTGTTAAAGCATTCGAAAATGTCAAACAATTGTTAAATGACAAGACACTTCTAGTCAGACGCCAAAATGATGCCCCCCTGTCTCTCATGACAGACGCTTCAGACGTTGCCATCGGGGCGGTTTTACAACAACAGGTACACGGCGAATGGCAACCCCTAGCATTCTTTTCGAAACGACTGAATCCTACTCAATGTCGCTATAGCACTTTTGGTAGAGAGTTATTGGCTGTTTATTTAGCAATCAAGCACTTCCGACATATGCTGGAAGGTACAACTTTTACTGTCTTTACAGACCATAAAGCTCTAACGAAAGCCTTATCAGCAAAACAGGATAACTACTCTCCGCGTGAACTACGACATCTCGAGTTTATATCTCAGTTCACCTCCGATCTGCGACACGTAAAGGGTAAAAACAATGAAGTGGCAGACGCTTTATCACGTGTGCACATTGACAACATTGTATGCCCAGACATCGACTACGAACGTCTCTCAAACCTACAACGAGATGATGCCGAGCTAAAAAAGATCATGTCTTCTAAAACAACATCTTTGAAGCTAGACGCAATTCCTTTTGGCACGACAAAAATAATCTGCGACACCTCTACAGGTAAATATCGACCTTTCGTCCCAGCAGCTATGAGACATACAGTATTCCAGAAGTTACATAACTTGTCTCATCCCGGTGTCAGCGCTACTATCAAACTAATAAAAGAAAGATTTATATGGCCGAACATTAATAGCGATGTTAAGAAGTGGACACGAAATTGCTTGTCTTGTCAAAGAGTCAAAATCAACCGTCACACTAATGCACCACTTGGTCGCTTTCCTAATCCCGACTCTAGATTTGAACATATACATGTAGACATAGTTGGTCCACTACCTCCTTCCAATGGTTGCAACTACATTCTAACTTGCATCGATAGATTCACTCGTTGGCCTGTAGCAGTTCCAATAGCCGACGTCTCCGCTGAAACAGTAGCTAAAGCTTTGCTCGAAAACTGGATAGCTAATTTTGGTGTCCCATCCATTATCACTACGGACAGAGGTGCTCAGTTTGAAAGCCGACTTTTTCAACAGCTAACTGAATTACTGGGCATCAAACGAATACGAACAACCGCCTACCATCCTAGTTCCAACGGCATGGTTGAACGTCTTCATCGACAACTCAAAGCTGCGCTAGCTGCTTCTTTGACTCAAAGCGACTGGTCAACCAAACTCCCACTGGTACTGCTTGGTATACGATCTGCTCTAAAGAAAGATATTGGCTGCTGTGTTTCTGAACTAGTCTATGGAACAACATTACGACTACCAGGAGAATTTTTCACCCCAGGTAACCAAGTTCCACAAGATATGACTGGTTATGTGCACCAGCTAAAACAACACATGAACGAGCTCAAGATATCACTTCCACGCCAGCAGGAACGAACGTCATACATCCCGCCACAACTGACAGATTGCACTCACGTCTTCGTCAGGAGAGAGGGTGTACAACGACCACTTCAACCCGCTTATGATGGCCCATTCAAAGTTCTAAATAGAAACGATAAAGTTATCACGATAGAACGACTGAATAAAGCAGAAGCCATCAGTGTCGACAGAGTCAAACCAGCGTTCATCGACGATTTCGAAGACAACGATAAAGATCAGCTGAACGACGTGCCAACAGCTACATCCACGCAAGCTTCAACGTCGCCAGAGAAACCTATAAAAACTACACGCTCTGGTAGGAGAGTTCATTGGCCTAAACGTTATGTGCAAATCATCAAAATATAACTTATTACGAATTTTCATTTTTATTATCTTTATTCGTAATTGTCATTTGACTACACATTTAACTGATTAATATCTTCATACGTCGATCACGTCACTACTATGTTAACATTGATATTTCCTGTATTATTACATTTAATCATATAGCGCTTAATATTCACGTATCGTTTCCGTATACAGACTACAGATCCCCGGCCGATTGTATCATTCCTTATATATTCTACCACGATCATCAATCCTATTTTTTGTTTTATTATCGCAATTATTATCGGCCTTATTGACCGCATTAAATTGCTCATTTTCTAAGCTTAATAAATCGCTTTCTATGTACTATCGCTGCTACGTATTACGCTGACGCATTTTATTGTCGAACACTTAAATGTATTTTTTTTATATTTCAGTGTTCTGGTGGGGGAATTATGTAGTACCCCTGTACCAACTATAAACATACGTTTTTAATCTAATTTGCATACTCATATTATATGTTTACACATACCGATTTTATATGTACTTCGTAAACATTTGCCAATTTACTGTTGAACGTTACCTTGATACTTTTTCGAAATTTGACTACGGCTATAATACACGATTATACTCTTCACAAGTGCCTTCTGATTTTACGTTGTGGGCGTCGAGTAGCCACAACGTCTGCGCACATTGATAAACGTGAAGAAGTACTAGGAAATACGTGTACGCTCATTTAGTCAAATAGAACACGCAATAGACATGTCTGGAAGGATTGAATGAGCTGAATCAAAGTCGGGACAATCTCCCACCTCATGATACCTCAGGCTACCTTTACTAATTCACATGTACATGCCAAATCACATATATTGGGAGAACAAAAAGAAGGATTATTTTCCGCATTTCTCAGCAGATACTAAAATGTCTTAGGCTTAAGACCTAAAGCACATTGAACAATGGGATTGCGCGCCATGTGTTAGACATTGGTCAGATCGCAGACAGTCTGCTGATTAATTACATTGAACCGAAATCTTCATTCTTTGCTAACATTTCGTCAATTCCATTGTTAGTTACCACCAACCAGAATGAGTAGAGTACGAGTTAAAATAAGCATTTTCCATTCCGCTGTTGTTGTATACTACACTGATTAGAAGTGCAAACATTTCCATTTAAAGTTTAGCAAAAACAAAAACACTGAGCAAAGAATATCCTTTTCGATAACTTCCTCTTCTGGCTCTACAATCATATATATGCTTATATACATAGGATATAACATAGGATAGTACCCATTCTAGACGA
This sequence comes from Trichobilharzia szidati, assembly GCA_944472155.2. Lineage (NCBI taxonomy): Eukaryota > Metazoa > Platyhelminthes > Trematoda > Strigeidida > Schistosomatidae > Trichobilharzia > Trichobilharzia szidati. The sequence continues at coordinate 63,173,685 of OX235276.1, forward strand.
CAATTTCCGTGCAAAACTGATGAATGGGCCTTTGAAAGATGTAACTGATGAACTAGAATTCTACTGTCGGTACATGGATGATACATTTTTGATTATGAAAAGTGAGGATGAAGCAAAGAACATCCTGGACACATTTAACGATGCTCACTCTTCAATAAATTTTACCACAGAGAAAGAAAGACACCCTAGTAGTTCATTCCTAGACGTCCTTATGACTAGAAAAGAGGACGGTACAATAAGAAGAAGTATATATAGAAAACCTTCATCAGCTGGTCAGTATACTCATCTTTTCAGCTTCGTGCCTCTGAAATACAAACACAGTCTAATAAAGTGCTTGGTTCACTGAGTAAGAGCAATCTGCTCTCATGAATATCTTAATGAAGAGCTTAATATTATTAAAAGGTAGAGAAGGTTATCCAGAAAAATTCATCGATAAGAATATGAATCAAAAGTCAAGACATGCCAATGTACCAACAATTCCGAAAAAGTCCTTCTTCTTATAGCTTCACTTCTTTGGTGATAACATCAGTGAGATATTAACACAACGTCTAAGCAATGCAGTAAAAAGAGCATTCAGTGCAAATGAATTATGCTGTGTCTTCAAAACCACCCCTATTTTGCTTTCGGGAGTAAAAGATAAGCTGCCAAATTTCGCCTCTTCTATGTGTAACTACCAGTTTGACTGCACTTGTGGAGCCAGTTACATGGGCCATACAGTCAGGCATGTTTATCGTCGAATTTCCGAACATCATCCTGCGTGGTTAAGTAAAGGACAAACAAAATCCATTCATAGCTCTATTCTATCTCATCTTGTAGATACAGAACACAAGATTGATGTTAACGAGGCGGCTTTCAAAGTCATCTACCGCATACCGACTAATCTTACATTTACCCAAAGAGTTCGTCTATTACATTTTGGTGGGATGACTGGGATCCACATTAAGAAACCCAGTTTATGTAACCAAAAGAAGCTGGTTCAGACACTGTCTTTACCTTGGCCAACAGGGTTCTAATGATCCTCAATTTGTTGTAGAAATTTCCTTAATTTTATTTGATATTCTATTTGCTACTACGCTTTAATGTTTATTATAATTTATATATCTTTAGTGAACTGTAATTCCATCGATCTTACTTAGCAGATCGACAGTATTTAAAAACACCAGTATTTTTAGTGACGACAATTATAGAATATTCTATGTATATAAACACACATATATATGTATATATAACTGTAGAGCCAGAAGAGAAAATTATCGAAAAGGATATTCTTTGCTCAATGTTTTCGTTTTTTCGAAATATCTGAATGAATATTTTCACTACATACAAAGTTTCTTTGTCACCAGAAAGTCAACAATTGCATGAAAGGAAACAACAAACAAGCTTTGATAACAACTAAAATTTTATACAACTCTCAGCTCCAACGGCTTAGTGTCTATAGTAATATCAGAGCTCGTCTTCTTAAGATATCGATTACCAAAGGAATGTAGTATTAGCACAGGTTGAATAAATAAAAAGTGTCTATTTAGGTTCGTTCACTCATTAAAATAAATAACATAACTGTCAACACATATTTCTATAAAATAATAAGTTATGTAACTGTTACATTACTTTTAACACCTTCGAACCAACTGGGTCATTCACGTGTTAAGTTCAGAGTTCAACACCTTTTATATGTAAATATATGCAGCTATGTCTCTGTCAGCTAATTATATTAAATGAAATGGTTAGGTATGACTCGCCAACGTCCAAATATTTTTGTTGTTGGTGCAATCAATTCTTATCACTTAATCGATAGTCATGTGTTACTCTGTGTTGATGCTAGAAATGCGATACATATCAAAGTCTATATATATATGTGATTAGTGCTGACAAAGTCTCGTCATTTTTTTTTGCAAATGACGACCCCCACTATTATGTAACGATTATTAGTTTATTTCTCTTTCAATATTTACGTTATCAGTTGACTACTGTTCAAAAGAGATCGTAGAAAGTGAGTAGACTTGCGCACGATGAACAAAAAAATGATTCTAGAAGGTCTAACTTTAGCAGATGATGTAAATCTCGTTTAAGATATAAAGGCAGAACAATTAGAGAGGGAAAATCATTTCAGCTGTATACGGAAAAGTTTAAGATGTCAAAGTCACAATCAGTAGGGCAAGACAGAAATTCAGTCTGCACCAAAGAAAGGAATAGACACATTACACTAGTTACTAGTGTCCAATCAAAGTATCCACTCCAGTCCAACAGGAGGTCAATCGCAAGCCAGCCCGAATAGCTCAGTGGTAACGCCTCTGATTGCAGCACTGGCTGACGCGGGTTTGAATCTCAGAAGAGACATGAGTTCCTTGAAGGTTGCCTTGCTGACGAGTGCTAACTAGCACGAAACCTAGGTCCAAAGCTTCCTGTGGCCGATTGCCTCCAGTCATCTAATATCATCAGAACTTATGTATATAAATGCGATGCTATAGGTGCTTTTGAACATGAAATCTTTGCTGAACTTCTTGTTCTTATCCCTCTAATATCCCGATGCGTATTTTCCCTGATAGAGAGAATAACTATCTGGAAATTGAAAAGAAAATTTGAAAAATCAGCATCAAAAATAAGATCCGGATTTTCAACTCCAATGTGAAGTCAGTCAGTGCTACTATACGGATCATAGATTTGCACTGCGCGTCATAAAGAGCATCTCAAACAAACTACAGACCTTCAATAATAGCTGTCTTCGCTCAATACTCAAGATCAGATGGCCAGCCAGAAAAGATCAGCAACAGAGATCTCTGGGAGCGAACCAACCAAGCAGGAACCGATTGTGAAACAAATAGGCATTAGGAAATGGAGATGGATTGGCCATACTCTGAGGAAACCATCAGGTGACATCACTAGACAAGCCCTTGAGTGGAACATGAAAGGGAAGCGGTGAGTTGGTCGTCATTGCAAGGGTGGCTTGGAGGGGGTCATGTGAAGAGGAGATGAAAACGTGTGGGCAGACTTGGAGCCAGGTGAAGACTCTAGCAGAGAACCGAACGCAATGGAGACGCACGGCTGAAGCCCTATGTTCCTCTAGGAATTAAAGGAAATAATAATAAATAATTTGAAAAGATTGGTTATTACAATGGAAGTTTAGATACAACATCCGCTTGAAAAGTTCGAAAATTCTACTATCTAGCCGACATCAAACAAATTCCATGTTGTTTTATTTTTGGATTTATGTGATGTGATTTATTTGTTATCCTATGAACTACCCAATTTGTTAATATATTAATGACATACTACTTTCAAAACAAAACCATTCCAATTAAGTAGGTAATGATACATTTAAGTGTATATTTTAATCTGAACTAATGTTTTTTTATACAAAAATTCTAGTATAATTTGATGTCTAGACATTGTGCTAGTAATGTTAACTCTTTGATCATTATTATTATTATTGATACTCTTTTATATTAATTAATAAACAGTATATATGTGTTTGTACTTCATTTCTACTGAATATTCTTAGACTTGGTACCATTACTTTTGAAGCACAGACACTCAAATTGACAAACACTCAGGCGCGCATGTAAACATACAAATATACTGAATGTGCAGTAGTAGTAGTAATAATAATAGAAGTAGTTAACATCACCTTGACCTATCATTAATTTTCATTTTTCAATTCACTCATAAACAACCACTAATGATATATAAGATTATATAAATGAATATTGGTTGGTAGACTGGTCGACTGTCATTAACAATATTTATAATAAAAACTTTTGCAAATATAAATAGATATATATACATATATATTTAGTGAGATAAATACAACTACGAATTGGAAGGTATTTTGTTAAAAATATTCATTCAAGAAGGCGATAAAATGATGAACGAATTGAATAAATATTTGAAAACACTATGCAGACAACCGATCAATCATGATTTAGAAGTTATTGTAGTCGGTTTAAATAAAACGGGAACAACTTGTTTAAAATCAGCGCTCGAAGTTCTATTCAATGGATCAACATGTTTTCATTATACAGATTTAATGTATCAATCAAATGATGTTATAGAAAAATGGTTAGAAGTACACTTATATCAGTATCAAAAACACTTGAATGGTTATCAGTTTAATACACGTGAATTATTGAAAACATTATTAAAAAAGTATCAGTGTGTCTCTGGAATACCAGTTACACCGTTTCTTAGTGATTTACTAGAAATGTATCCAAAAGCTAAAGTGAGTGAGATTTAGTAGTTTTAATTTTTTTTATTCACTTTCAAAATTTGTTTTTGTCTCAAAGGATATTTTTCACAGAGTATGTTGAGAACTCTGAGTATATTTATATTTTCAAGAATTAACTTGTAGGGACTCTATTGGTTTCAGGTGAGACCATGGATTGAAATCATTTAGAGAACCACTGAAAGCCAGGAAGTACTGGACAGCTGTTTCATCCTAGTTTGCGAATCATCGGCAGTACGCAACCACTGGTGCTCGAACCCAGGAACCCCAGTTACAAGGCAGGCTCGTAGAGTATTCAGTCACTGGGATTCGACTCAGTGGGCAACCTATGAATTCTAACCAGCCAATGTTATCGGAGGGAAATGCATCCTCACTCCCAACTGGATAAACCCCACTGGTCATGACTTCTCACTAGAACTCCAGACAACTTTGTCGTGTAGCCAGTCACTAGCAAGCATCACATTAAATTTTTGAGAATTAATTTGTAGGGATTCCATTTCTAATCACAAAGTGACTTCAGTTGAAGAACCACTGAAAACTAACGAGTACTGGTCAGGTGTTTCGTTCTTCAGGTTACAAGGCGATCTCGTACACTATTCAACCATTCGAACAGAATTCAGTAACCCATCAGTTCAAAATTCTGCTAATTCTCTGTATTTATTGCGGCCACCAGTCAGTGTTATTGGTGAGTACCCATCTTCATGGTGGACCCCATTTATTACAATTTCTCACTAGAAATTCATGCAACTTCAACCTTTAGTCAGTCCTTGGTCCTATCCCTGATTGATTCATGGGTCCGTAGTGATGAAGAGTCTCAAACAAGAATGAAACAGCTATCCGGTACTCCCGGGTTTTCCAATGGTTCTATAACTGCAGTCAGTTAGTGATCAGTCTAATTTACACAATCTGGTACTATTCAGACATCCATTACGGAGCCGGTATGCCAAAATGTGACTGACCACTTCCGTCCAAATGTATATCAGCGAGGGAATCACAAATCTGAAAAAAGTAATTTCCACTGCACAAAAAATTGATCCGCTGACTTAACGAAGCTGCAAGTAATGGGTGTGAGTTTCATTGAGAATAGCACTACCTACTTGATGGAGGCATCCACGTGACGAGTCCCCATTAGAATTAAATACGATTCCTGAACTTTAATGCACGCCACCACCGAACGAGTAATTTTTAAATTGCTTTAATTAAGGTTGAATAATACTAAGATTTATATGGTGTTTTCGATATAGGTCATAATTTTCAACTGTGTAGTTTATTTCGAGGAAGAAACCAACATAGTTAGGTCACCTATTTTGACCTTCTATCTGTTATGAGGAGATTGGAGTATCGGAAATAATTCTTGCTACGTGCATATATGGTGTCTTAACTACCATCCTCACTAAAAATTTATAAGTGGATGTTCAGTTTTACACTAAGTAACCCTTGACCTCATGAATACTTACAATTCATTCGCCTACCTTATATGCCTATTCGCTTTCAATTTACTCCATCCCTGCAATTCTTAAAATCTCTCATCCTTGAGTAAGTTATCTCCCAAAATTCAACTATTCATAAACATTACCTGACCAATTCTACATTAATGATTATTGATGGCAGGTAGTCGGTGTTCAGAACAAGAGGATTTTTCAGCGAACCACTGTCTTTGATGACTTCTTTGGGTTGTGCAGTTATAAATCCATGAATATGAAAACACAAATAGCCAGTAAACGCAAACGAAAATCATATCTGAAACTGTTTTGGGATACATGTATAAGATGGATTGATATCCCGTTAGTTATATGTACAACTGCACAGCTTATAAGAATGAGAATGAGAAAAATTGATTTTTTCTCAAAAACTTCATACAATTCCTCCCCTCTACAGATTTCTACAAAGCGAGAATAGAATGTAAGAAATGTCTACAACTTGAATAGGTATTCATTTTCTCTGCTGACAAGAAGTAATTGATAGAAACTACAGGTGACGTAAGTAAGTAGTTAAACTACCAGGCGTTTCAAGGATTGACTGTGTAAAAGATGATTAGACAAATATTCTTGAAAATAATCAAACTTCAAAAGCTTTTGTGTGGAAACAAACTTTAACTGGAAACACTGTGTCAATTAAAACAGGTCACATAACTACAAAAGTAAAATAAAGTGACAGAAAAGAGTAAGGTGAGTGACATTAAGGCGAAAAAAATAAAAACTTCTCTAACTGAAGATATGGAAGAATATGCGATGCAATAAAATTATATGACTCCTTCCGTAATTGTAACCACTGGGGTTCCCCATTGGCTGTTCCCACAAGCATAGATGCGGTTGTAATCATTGAGTGGCAGTGTTCTCAGACAGATGTAGTTGGCTAGTTCTCTTTCGTCAGGTGATTATTTTGAACTCCTTCAAACTATTTGCTATGTGACCAGCGTCCAAAAGATGACATGCAGTCGGAATGTTTAATGACTCTGAGTACTTTAATGTCAGATGTTTTTATATATGTTCAGAAGTACAGACTGTAACAGTTCTCTTTCTTCTCCACGTGTGCACTAGTAGAGGTATTTTGAAGTAAAATGAGGTGAGAGATTGTCCACTTCTGGTTTTGCCCATCCTATCCTTCTGCATTTGTTGTTTCAATTTGTTCAAGTCAAATTATTCGAAGTTTTCGCTTTGCAAAAGCATTTATTCCATTATCCTAGGAACAATTATCAACTGATGTTTGTTGTGACCCTAATTCCTAATCCCTCACATGCTACATGATTCCTTAAGTAATTGGATAATTCTCACCCATGTATCTGCACTGTTTGAATTTCATTCACAATGAAATTCAACACTCATTAACTGAAGTACACTTTCCACGATTGTTGTCGCTTGATAATTGGTGGCTAGCACAGAAAACCAAGACGCCCACCACATTCTACGTCAGACTAGTCACCTGATGCAGGTATGGCAAATAAATAACACTTGTTATTATTCATAATTTTACACACTGACGTATTATCACGTATACGAATATAAATTTTATTATCTGCAATGATTGACAGCTTTGATAGTTATGACTAACTAATCACTTCCACTACCATTAGATTTTCAACAGTATAGACGTGTGAAGAATGAAGCTTCAGGATGATCGGAATTCAAGTATCACATGAGTGGTATTGTTATTTTCACTGAGGTCAGATAATTAGGCGGTTTACCTTAGGTTACCATTCAAGGCTTCTTGAGTGACATAGAATTTCCTACAGTTTTGCAGATGACATTGTCAATTGAATGCGTTACTCAAATGTTTATGATGGAAATTTGTGCATTTAATAATGCGAAGACAAAAACCTAATTTTACAGCTTGACATGATGAGCAGCAAAATCTCATCTTTGTATAGAGAAATGTCTGTTCTTGAAATCTCAGTGTGTATACCAACCTTCATCAGACCCTGATGTTACCTGGCGTTTGTCAGTGATGGAATCTTGGAAGTGGGTTTATTATAACTTTTGATACATCAGCTGGGAATCGAACGGTCAAGTGAATTCGATTTCCGTATGGAAACTCGGACAGCATACCGATGTTTGCAGCATTATTATCTGTCTCTCAGGCTATTAAATTGCTCTAGTCATGTGTTATTTAGGGTCGATTTGAGTTCATTGTGATAAATTCCTTTTGATTTCTATTTTCATTGAAAGCGTCGAAATATGGTAGATTGATGGTACATTGTGAAGATAATTCTGGAGAGTGACGACCAGTGTGAAGAATATCTTAACGCTAACCATTACCTCTGTGCATCAGAGGAAGATATTACTTCTCTGAAGCTTTCGTTTTATATTTTCCATGTTTATTCTTCAAATGTGTGTTAACTCTAAGGCTTCAGAGTTCATCACTTGTGGATTTTGTTTTGTTTGTATGCTGCTCTGAAATCTTCATTATCTGTGTCTAGTGATACTCTTAGTTCACCATTGTGTTTATATTAACTGTTATCTATATACTGAACAGATTTTAGAACCGTATCGCACAGACCGTCATTTTTCATTGTGAACGGATATAGCTGAAATGGTGTAGTTCTTATATTTCTATTATTATATTATTATTGTTTCCTTTGGTTCCCAGAGGAACATAGGGCTCCAGCCGCACGTCTATACTGCGTTCGGTTCTCTGCGAACGTTTTCACCTAGTTCCACAACTGCTCAATTGATTTCATCTCCTCTTCACATGACCTCCTCAACGTCACCCTTGGACGACCAACTCACCGCTTCCCATTCGGGTCCCACTCGAGCGATGATCTGGCGTGTGATGTCACTTGATGGTTTTCTCAGAGTATGGACAATCCACTTTCATTTCTTCCTGAATATTTGTTACACAACAGGTTCCTTCTGGGTTGGTTCGTTCATTACCAGAAATCCCTATTGCTAATCTCTTCTGGGCAGCCATCTGATCTTGAGTAGTATTGAGCAAAGACAGCTGTTGATGAAGGTCTGTAGTTTGTAAGAAGTGCCCTTCGTGATGCGCTGGTCAATTCTCTGGTCCGTATAGTTAGTATCACTGACTTCACATTAGATTTGAAAATCCGCATCTGATACTAAAACATATTGACGTGTAGAGGACAAATGATAGCCAACTGTCGCAAGCATTATCCTTAATATTGACCTAGAAAACGTCTCCACAATGCATAATAATATATCATATATGATAGACAACACATTTTATGTACTTTTATGAATACTTGTTAAATAAATGAAAATATTTTACACTAAATATGATACAAAAATTCTTCAATATATCTGAGAATTTTCACACATTTTTCTTTGACTGAGAAATGTAAAACGTATTCTGCCTGAAGTTTGATGTATGAATTTACACAGTAAAACTTCAGGTTGTAATCTGGAGCTACTATAACGTATAGCAACGAGCATTAAAGACACTCATTTGGTAAATATTGGGGAAAATGTCTAGAAATGAAAATATGATAAAGGACAAATACGTTGTAGTCACTGTGAACATTCTCATTCCCATTGCAAACATTCTTCAATCAATTATTCTTAGCATTGCAGCGATGTCAGCAAAGCAAGTGACATCATCTTATATGGCTTGGACTGACAATGAGAGCCTTTATTCTTTGACCCACCTTAGTTCTTTTGCAATCTGAAGTTTGACAGAGGTATTAGTGACGTGCAGAGTATGCTTTAGTGAGCCCTTAAATACTAAGCAATTTAACTCTGATAATATCCATAATTCATCACTGTCAAGAGGCTCACAAATGGTAGTATGGTTGTAGACTTCATGCTCGGTTTCAAGTGACAGACTGTATTGAAGTATTTAAAAAGCATATCAAAATCCTGTGTTAATGCCATTCAGACATTAGAAGTAGAAGTAAACTGGCGTTTCAGTGACTTTTTTTATCAGATTTATTTTCCATGTATGTTTCCACTTAAATTTTTAACCAAATAGCGGTGTCTAGCATTTTACTTTCCTGCAATTCACATTCCACACAGTCTACTTTTTTAAAAGTCCACCATTACGGGGTGAATACAGTTTCCAAGTTATGATTCGTAAGGATTTATTTAGTTTCAAGGTGGTTTCCATCTATAACTGATGTCACTCAGAATATCATTGAAAGCCAAGGAGCAGTGGATAGCCTTTTCTCTCTGAGTAAAGACCCCTCAGTGGTAGGTATCCATGAAACAGCCAAAAATCAAATCCAAGAGCTACAAGTTAACAGGTGTGCACCTACTGTAAAAGAGCCTCACGGTAAAGAAAAACAGCCATCAGTGACTGTTTAGTTTCAAAAGGTTCTCTAGTTGACATCGATTCACAAAAACAGGTAATCAAAGAATGTTTTTCTCTTAGCTGTTCTTCAAAGTTATATAGTAATGTAGCTCATTGAAAGGTCATGGAAATGCCCCTAAAGGTCACATGTTAATATCGGTAGGTAAAATATATATATATAAATAAGTTATATACAAGGAAAAATAAAGAATAAATTACAAAACATATTTAAGTAGAATTCCATAATCTCAACATACTGGATGATGAATACCAATGACAAATGATTAGCATTAAACCTACATATTTTTGGAAACAGAAGAGTGTTCATAATAGTAAAAGATTCAGAATATATGTATAGTTTACTTTAAAGTAATGCGTTTAGTAGGAAAGAAGGAAAACACGAGTGGATTTGAAATATTACAATCCAAATGATCGAACAAGTCAAGAGAAATTTAAAGGCACCGCAGTAAAATGGATTGTACAAACTGCTTCTACACGCACACTTCAGCGTTTTCGATGTGTACAGCGGGAGTTTCTGCTGTGTACAGACGATGTGGCTGGAAACCCTCCACCTTAATTGGTCTTACATTTCATCTGATGCGGAATAATATGTAGGAACAAGATTTCCAGGAACTGAGCAGTTGGTTCATCTAATTTCTACCTTCAACAATCATATTGATGGAGGTGGAGGGGAGGCAACTGTCCTTGTGCATGTCTTGACAATAACCTAATGTTATGACATGCTTGCCTAACTCCATGGAAGCACGTTTATTCAGTACTTCCAAATATATTGTGACAAGCATTCTAAAAACAGATTTACTGTTTTTCTGATATCATGGATAGAGTAACTCCCTTTTAGAAACTCTCATTTTTATGATTTCTTACAATTTGATCAATCACTCTGAACAACTGTCTTGCAATATATGCATAGGTAGGTTCTCCGGAAAACCCAGGTATAACTGCTTTTGGAATTTAGTTCAGATCATATTTGGTTAGGTATTATGCAAAGCAGGAATTTAGCTTGTGATGAGAACCATCTTCACAGGCGATTAAGTTAGCAGGTACTTGATTTGTTCTGCATAACCTGTTGTAGTACTATTCACCTCCTGTGGTCAACCATAACATACTGATAAAATAGTTTATCAACCGTCAGTTAAATATTCTAGATAAGATTCACATTCCTTCAGAGTATAAACAGAATTATGCAAAGTAATTTAGACCTAATATTGTTTATCTTCTTGACAAATAAAGATTGTAGCAATGAAAATAATCTATACGGAAGTATATCTTTTCTGTAATATATTGATTACAATATGCATCAATTAAGGTTGTGTAGTGCAATAGGTTTTGTGTTATGCCGTGTTGTATTCATGAGAATATATGTGTGTGAATACAACTATGTTAACTATTATTTATGCATTGTATCCACCACTGTCATCAGTTGCATACGTGTTGAATAACAACACACTGAATACCACTCACTGTCTGTACCTTTGTCTGTTTATTTTGGAATTTCCGAAACTATGTGCACTTATTCTTCTTCTGTCTTCCTTCTGAAATCTGGTTGATTAATCCATGTTTCTTCAATAAAAATTACTTTTGTCCTGTTGACAAATCAGCTAATCCTCAATTATTCTCATTTTGGGAATCTCATTTTCTTGGTATAAATCTAATTTTCTCTATCGCACTTCAGAGTGTTTGTTGCGTTTCGTGAAAGGTTTCCATGGTGTTGTCATATTAGAATGTCCCTTCACTCTGAAAGTTTATTGACTTGATTATAAACTCTGCAGATAAAGATAAATCGAAGGTGTAGTTCGTTTTTGTATTATGCTTTGAACTATCCTGAAGGAAACTGGCCACGACTGTTCATTTCCCTGAAGGATAACCATCTCATAATGCGTAAAATACTTCCCAAATAATAGAGATAACAATGATTTAACTGAAATATTTGTGGATAAGTAGTTAACAGGTTTCTGTGTGGTTCTCGTCACATTTGGAAATGAAATGAAAATACAGTTTCATTTGTGCTTGCATATACTGACATGAAATTTTTATTTGAAATAGTTGAACTTCTTGAAAACCTTCAAACTGAGGGATCTATTCAATGATACATAAGTCACTGACTTTGAGACAGACTTAACAAGTTTCTAATAAGATGTGACCGGTTGGGTAAGTATTAATTACCTAATTGTCACAGTGATTATCAGAAAGCTGACTGCCTCACAATTACCACTCATAAAGGTGTTGTTATTCAGCATCGCTGAATAATCTGAAGGCTAAACAGTTTCGATGGCACTTAACTTACAAATATAGCATATTTTCTAATTAAGATTATGAAATATTCCCGAAAATTAGACCAGGGTTTTTCAGATTTGATCAAAGAACTCATTTTATTCAGCTATTTTAAGTTACTTCAAATACATCATAATCCACGAAAAGCCAAATTTGATGAGATGAATCGAGAATGCAAATCACTGGACGCATTATGTAGGTTGACATAGAAAATTTAGAAGTTCCATATCTAGTCATCAAAATTATATGAATCCTCACTGATCTGAATTTATATGGTAACGGACTTTATATTTGTCTTTAGCATAATAAGTTATACTTTCGTACAGAGTTTATGTCATAGAATTCAATTACCTCAAGTAGACAGATTACCTTGATAAAAGTTACTGTTCAGTGTTCTCACACATTTAACATATGATTATGGATGCTTGATAACATCTTCAGCACTTTTTCATGAAGTTAGTGCTTGAGTTTTCACTACATCTAATGGTAAAGAGGCCATGATAATAAATCAAAGCTGAATGAACATCAAATAACCTTCACCTCCCCCCTCCCCGGCAGCAGATAAGAAACCTGCCCTCCGATTTTCGATTCACTTCAGTTAAAGGCTGTCAACGCTTATTTGACATATTGCTTACCCATATTGCGTTAGTCTATATGATTCACAGAATACTGACATAGTACTTTTAAATGGACATCGTTCCAAAAATAAACAGTTACTCGTCAATAACAGTTTCATCGTTTCTTGATCTCTGATTTCAAGAGTGCTAGTATTCTCCTTCATCCATAGTCTTTATTGATTACTTCTCTTGTATTAATACCAGATGGTTTGAAACAATCGACAAGAAGCCATAGACTCAGGTTAAATGCTTGCTGGTACCAGTTAGAAAAGCATGTGACCAACCTTGAAGAAACTTGTTCCGTTAAAGCAGTACTACAGTCAGAGATGCTACCAATGAGCTATCTAGGCTTCTCTAGACAAGTGCAAGGTATTGAAGTCTATGATCAAGCAGTCATTGAATAACCTCTAAGCGTCTGTGTAACTAACTTTCTTGGTTTAAGGAACATTCCTTATATTCCAGTGTATTGTTTGTCTAGAAAGAAACTAAATTTTGCACCACAATTTCATTAGAACTCTTCTTCTAAATACTGTTTATATTAGAGTGTGTACAGAAAGAGATATAAACTCATAACAAACAAGCCAAAAGTAACAAAATATTTCACTTAAAGTAAAAAAAGTATAAGGAATGAAAGGGATGCAAGAATCTCGCAGCTGTTGTACTCTAGGTACACATGTCAGCCACCACAATTAGTTCAAAATGTGGTAAAATGTGAGAATTCTTCTTCACATTCTTTGGTAATATGATTGTACAGTTAGCCTGCATTGAGAATTTGAATAATGGAATCAGTCCGTAATCAACTCGTAAAAACATAACTAATCCTTACAAACCAAACTATAGAAAATTAATCTGATGCTCGCTAGTGACTTGCTACAGGATGGAGTTTCCTGGAGTTCTAGTGAGAAGTCGTGACCAGTGAGGTCCAATTAGATGTCACGTGTGTGGATGGATGTCCCACCAACGACAATGGTTGGGGTCGCGCTAAATCACGAATTGTTAAAAGTTAGAATTCATGAGCCATTGAATCGGGTCCCGGTGGCTGAATAGTATTTGAGCTTGCCTTGTAACCGGAAGGTCCTGGGTTTGAATTCCAGTGGGTGCGTACTGCGATGATTCCCAAACTAGGATGAAACAGCAGCTGTCCAGTACTCCCTGGTTTTCAATGGTTCCCTAGCTGATATCAGTCCATGATCAACTCGTAAAACTCAATCAATGCCAAAAAAGGATCTAGAAACACGATATAGTTATACCCTGGTGACCAGTCAATTTATGATAGCATTAATGTCATTTGGTCCATAGCAGCTAGCAGAGAAGTACAGGACATGTGTTTTGATTTATCGAGGACGAGAGAAATTCAAAGTAAGAAGTAGTAACTAGAGGGATTCACCAAGTCTGGTAAGATAACAGTTATTCGCCTATAACATTGGTTGGTGGCTGCGCTACATATATCGCCAGCTCGCAGAGGCTGGAATTCACAGGTAACTGGATAAGGTCCCGGTGACTGGATGGTATACAAGCTCACCTTATGCGTCAGCGATGGTTATGAATCCCAAATAAGGATGAAACAGCTCTCCATTACTCCAGCGTATTCCATGGGTTCTCTAACTGATGTCATCTCGTCATCATACCTGTAACCAATCAAATCCCTGCAAAATCAACACTTAATAAATTCAAAGTATTTTGTGCGTCGGTGGCACAGCGGTTAAGACTCGCCGACCATGCACAACGGTTCGATCCCCTGCCGGCGCACACCCGATATCAATGATCGGCCTGCAAAATTTGGGCTACTGACATCACATGCTGAAAATTCCATACTTGTACCAAAAATACTGTGTAGTTTCAAGCTATAATCAAAAAAAAATAAATAAATAGCAGTGTTGATGGCTTCCAGACTTTAATACTCCTTTTTTTATTATATTTCAGGTTATTCTAACTGTACGTGATCCTGAAGTATGGTTTGCTGCTTGTCGAGCCACTCTTATTCCCTACCGGCCAAAACAATCAATACTCCGACAAACACTCTACAAATTACCCATGTTCTCTTGGTTATCTCACCTTGATTATTTAAAGGTGTTATCATTACAGAACACATTGGGTAGGAAGACTAATTTAAAAAGTGACAATGAACTACTGAGTGCTTACAGTCGATGGAATGAACATGTTCAATCGATTGTGCCTAAAGAGCGTTTATTAGTGTACAATATTAAACAAGGTTGGCTGCCTTTATGTAATTTTCTCGGTAAACCTATACCGTCTACTGCATTCCCCGGTAGAAATTCATTAATAATATGCAAAAGTTTATTACGTCATACCCAAAGAATATTTCATGTATTACTTTATATTTTCATTTATTGTGTTATTATTCTACATTTCATTAATTTTTTTAGATAAACATTATTTTTTTTTTAAAAAAAAAACAATTTTACGCTATATCTTTCATTGTATACTTTGATTTACTTTGCACAAAACGAAAGACAAAATGTATTTTCTGTACAAAGAAACAAACAAATAAAAAGTAACTATGATCACTATTAAACCTTGAACATATATTTTTAATTATTCTGCTGTTTGTTTTGTGAAATGCTAAGAATTATTTCATTATTTATTTTGAAAATATACTCATCACCGTGATTACGTTTGAATTAGTATTAATACTATTATAAGCATTGTTGATGTTGTTGTCTTTCTAATAGAGATTTTGAGTTGGAAAGTGCTCAATACACGTAGGCAGTTACTTCGAATCAGTGATTTTTTATCCAGGATGGCATACATTTGAGCTGAACACAACTAGTCACACAATGCGCGCTAAAATTAGTTGTACTATTTCGCCATCATTAAGAGAAAGTTGTCCCTGTCCCTAAACCTGGAAACAGCAAAAACGTAAAGTTCAGACCCATTGCCATCACTTCCCCGTTTCTAAAGCTTATGGAAAAACTAGTACTTCTTGAACTTGAACCCTCCCTTAAAAAATTTGAAAACCCCAAACAATTTGCCTATAGACGGGGTAGGAGCACTTTAGACGCGGCAGCCGTCTTACACAACAACATCGTCTCATCATTAGATAAAGGTGCCAAATACGTCCGCTGCACGTTTCTTGACTTCACTTCCGCTTTTGACTCTGTACCTAGATGTCTCCTGCTAAATAAGCTCTCTTTGACAAAAACTGAGTCCTGGGTCACTAACTGGTTGCATTCCTACTTTTCTAACAGAATGCAGTACACCGTATACAAAGGTAAATCCTCGTCTGCTGTGCTCACTGTAGCTGGTGTCTCCCAAGGTGCTATACTCTCCCCACTTCTCTTTTCTTTCTTTCTACATGACTTACCATCTTCAAATGACATTAATTTTGTCAAATATGCCGACGACCTGACTGTATCTTTGCCTATCTAATGTCAAAGTGACTGCTCTAAACTTAATGGCTTTCTATCAGAAATCAGCCAGTGGTCCAAGGAAAACGGTCTTACCCTAAACCCCTCCAAATGCCAAACAGTCAATTTCACTTTTAGGCATAAAACCGACCTAAAAAAACTGGTTGGCTCTCACGAGGTATGCAACATAGACGGCACTGAAATAGAAACCAAATCGGAAATCAAATACCTAGGCGTCATTCTATCTGCTGATCTCTCCTGGTCGTCTCATATCTTAGCGATTTCTAAGAAAATATTCCGTCTTACCTTCCATATCAAGAAGTTAAAATATTCTGGTATAAACCAACCCTTACTCCTACAATTCGTTAACCCTCGCATTCTGCCTATTATTCTCTATTGTTCCCCCTTAGTCTTTCCAGGGCTACTGAAGAAAGACTATAACATATTACGCAGGATGTTAAATGTTGTCAGCAGGGTAAGCAAAGTGCCACTTAACCAGCTTGTTAATATTCTGGTCGACAGGCACATGGACTCATGTGATTAATGGGCCAAATCCATTTTATCTAACTCACACCACCCTCTTCACTCACAACTCTCCCCTTGCATCTCATCAGGTAAAACTAGAAGCCTATATAGAAAACTATATGCTCGCACCAGCAAGTACAAAAATTCAACCATACTCTACTTAGCTCGTGTTCTGTGTGATAAAGAAAGCATTAGGCGTGACACCTATAATTTATTAAATAGTCAGTAGTACAACTGGATCTCGTCTTTCCAACCCACATCATGAATAGGTACAACATTTTCTTTCTTTCTTCTCCTTTTCTCTCTCTTCTTTTTCCGTTATGTGCTGCTTTGTCACTTTCTCTCGCTTACGCCAGTTAATAAGACAGCTCCCACTTTTCTAACACCTTCAAACACTGTTTCAGCCTTACCTTTGCTACCAACATTCCAATATGTTGTTGTCATAATGAACTGAGATTTCCTTAATCTTTGTAGAATTCTATTTATTGATAATGTAGTCAGTATTATGTCTAGTACATAGTGGTGCTGACTGAATCAGATTGGTCTGACATATAAGATCATCAACAAGCTAGGTGACTCAACAATGCAGGGCAGTTCGAACTAACTTGACTGAGAGAATTTAAGTTTGACTATAAAATAACATCTGTTACAGAGGCATTAGAAAACCAGGATGTGCTGGACAGCTGTTTCGTCGTTGTTTGGGACTTTGCAGCTGTACACATCCACTGAGACACGAATCCAGGACCTTCTGGTTACAAGGCTAGCTTGGGGACCATTCAGCCACTGGGACCCGGTCTAGGACGAAACACCTTGCCAGTACACCCTGAGGTCAAGTTAAACTGTCCTAGCCAAAATTGCAGTGATTATAAACAACCAATCGTAATTCAAATGTAAATCTGATTAGTTCTTGGGCGTCAACTTTTGACAGACGTTGACTTGAGCTATAATAGTTAAAATTCACCCTCCCTGGTTTCACAATGATTCCCTAAATTATATCAGCCCATGATCAAACCTGTAAATAGCCGCATCCCTGCAAACCAACACTTGATAGAATTCAGTCTGTACAACCAAGAATTTGACATGAGGTATCCATTGCTTCTTAGGGACCATTCAGTGTGTTCATTACAGTCCTACAGGAAGTCAATGACAGCCTAAGTATCTCAGTGGCAAAGAATCTAGCAGCAGCAAGAAGTGATATGGATTTTAATCTCAGAACTGATATCACTTCCTTCAAGACTAAAGATACGCTAATAAGCACAATACCAATGTTCTGAGCTTCCTTCGGATTGCTTACAACGGTCTGATATATTTTTCATTTTATTCAGTGCCGTTTATTGCATTCCAACTATTCTGTGATTATAGATAGACGTGACGAACCAATGAAAATTTTTTTTGATAATTTTCTATATCTTCATGAAGTATTGAATTACATTGAAGTCATTTTATAAAAGATTACAACGAATGTCACACATTCGCTCACTTATGGGAACGATGTATAGAACACCTCATAATTCACAGTCTATTTGTGAAAGGATAATTAAAAAGGAACTCTAGAAAAGATCAGCCAAGAATCTATCACCCAACAAATGTGAAGAAAGTAATAGCGATGGATTAGACATTCACTGAAGAGATTGTTAAGCTGCATCATGCTTCAGGTCCTCTAGTGGAATCCGAATGATAAGTGACGGGTTGGATTTCTGAAGATGCCACGAAGGATATCGTGTGTGGAGGAAAATAAAGCTTATAAGCAATTGTGGAGTCAACTAAAGAGGACTGCTAAAATGGAGGTGTTCTGCTGAAGCCTTGTGTTGCACTCAGAACCCAAGAAAAAAACAATACTGATGTGGAAAACTTTCACAGACTACAGATATGCCCCATAATGCCCCCGCATGGCGGAGCATTATTCACTGGTTTTTAATTTATTTTGAACAAAACAATAACAACATATGAATCCAGTTTGTTTTGTCGCTGTTTCTTTATTTTTACCTATAACTCGGGTGGCGAATGCAAATAGTTTATCTGCAACCTTAACTCAGTTTATTTACAGGATTGATCATGTGTTGACATTAGTTAGAGAACCATTAGAAAACCTGGGTGTACTGGACAGCCGTTTCGTCCCATTTTGTGACTCTTCAGTTACACGCACCCTTGTGGGCAATCCTATAACCAATCATAGCCTTCCAAACCAACACTTGACAATTTATTTAGTCAGCTGGATAAACAGAATGTTGAACATTTTTACTCAACAAGGATCATGGTAAATATACAGATGGGTCAAAGAGTGATTAATTGCTTTACCTACATATGTACTTTAAAACAAGCAACAAAGATTAATAAAGCAGGATTTAAGGAATTCATCAAATTTTGATAGAACTCGTCAGCTGAATACTCTACATACAGGGATATGTATACAATTGAAATTACTTTGGGAGATATAAGACTGATAAGCAAATAAACTACATTGAATTAGTCATGCAGAAAGGCAGGTGCGAATGTTCACCAGGTCATGTTCAAATAGATGAGGAGAGAGGGAGTATGAGAGATTGAAATTAAGATAAAATGGACTACACCCCAATTACATCACTTAGATAAACAATTAGTCATTAGAGAATATATCAAGAATTGAAAACACAGTAATATCAATAGTAATAGTTATAATAATAATGTTGATGTGAGTTAAGATAATGCTACTGATAAAAGGTAGTTTTGAATGAATCAAGAATAATAATAATAATAGGAGGTAAAATAATAAGTAAACCGTATTACCATGGTAGATTCAGAGTGACGACCATCTCCTTTCGTAAACATAGACCTAGTTTATAAACTAGGATTGCACAAGCCTCTGCAATTGCAAGCATCTTCCTGTTTCTTTGTCCGCTGACAATAGCAGTGAATAAATTGACGGCGTCGACATCATCTCCATAATCCACAAGATGTTTTGTTATTGAGATTTTTGGCACTTTGCATTCAGCTTTTTTCAACCATTTCGTATCGGGAAATAAATGTTTTCAATTCTCAAAGAAGTCCCTTCCATAAAGAATATTTGTAATGCCTGTTTCCTCTGAATAAGAACCAGGATAATAAGAAGATATTAAGGGGAAAATTTCATAAGATTATTTAGGTATTTTGTGCTGCTGAAGCCTGATGTTCCACTCGAAACCCAAGGAGTAAAATAATAATAATAGTAGCAATAATGTAAGGCACTACAAGTAATCAACAAACAAAGAAGATCAGTGAGTTAAGCTCATTCAATTATACATAAAAACATCTAAAATAGGACTTGACAAATAATAATGTAACTAAGCAAGGGTAAAAAGAAATCAGCATTAGCATTCAATGCAAGATCATAAAATCAGTTGTAGGTCAAGTTAAATGAAAAATGATAGACACTTAATATGATCGTGTCATATGATCTGAACGAATAACAACCATATGTAGGTCAGCTTTGATAATGTTTTGAAATGATTTATAATGGAAGGACAGCAGTAGAGTATATGCAAGCTTCAAGGTACTAGTTAACTGTGATTATTATCATTCATTTCTTGCTTTCCGAGTGTAGTATGGTGTTTCACAAGCACATCCTCATTTCTGTGACATCACTCACAACTGGCACCACAATTACCAGCAACCCTTTACTTTGTTTGCACATCTTTACGTAATTCTCAGATCTAAATCCAATTCATCACTCCAAATTCTGATTCCAATCGAGAACATGGAGTGTAATGTCACTTGAAGGTCTCTTCAATGTACATACAGTTTATTCACATTTCAAGTGTTGGTTTGTAGGGATTTGATTGGTTACAGGATTTTCATCATGAGCCGACGTTATTTAGAGAACCATTGGAAAACCAGGCAGGGAGTACTGGACAGCTGTTTCGTCCTAGGTTGGGACTCTTCATCAGTACGCACCCACCGCGAGCTCGCCTTGTAACCAGAAGGTCCTGGGTTCAAATCCCGGTGGGTGCGTACTGATAAAGAGTCCCAACCTAGGACGAAACAGCTGTCCAGTACTCCCTGCCTGGTTTTCCAATGGTTCTCTAAATAACGTCAGCTCATTATTTACATTTCCTTAAACAAATTTATTGGGCTATAGGTTGTTGTCTGACCCAATGCCAGAATTCCTTGTTACTTACCATTCCCAACCGGTCATCTGATATTCTGTCTAGAGAGGAGAATTCAGCCGAAGAATAGATGTAGCAAGCTGCTGAAGATGCTTATTCATCGAATTCATTCAGAGAACTAAGTGAAACCTATACTTCTGCAAAGGTTTAAATCCAATTCCTGCTGTTGAAAATGCTACAAGTGACTTATTCAGTTAACAGAAGCTAAGAACCTTAGTCAAGGCCTCCGTGACATTGATCTGTGACTATCTAGGTCATCATGATTTTGAGTAATCTGCTGCAAAAATCTGTTATGTTTATTCAAAGATAAAACGATTTTTCAACTAGTTCATTCTTCAGTTAATCTAATTTATTATGTAAAATCAAAAATCAAAATGAATCAGCAAATGGGTTAGCGAATGTGGCGTGATATTTTCTAGCTAAATGAAGGCCATGTAAACTGGAAGTTGTATTATTGTTTAGACTGTTTCAAACTGCCCTAGTTTTCTTCAGACTGACTTCAGTTTAATTCATTGATAAGCTAAAATTTAAAATGAAGCCTTGGTTTCAAATCTTTCACTATTCAATTATTCGATAGCATCATATTTATTTTAAATGTTCATTAGACTTTTGGAATAGAATGATAAATGATAAGACTTTGTAGTGAAATGAAATGAGAAAAACCTAGACTAATGACTTCATACTAAATGATATATATATATGTAAATCCACTATAGAATTCTAAATGAATTGTATGAACAACTGTGAAGAATAACCAACCAAACGAACCACCAATTTGAAGACCTTAAGTAACCAATCAGGATAGCCGTATGCCTTGAAGGTATTAATTGATTACAAAGTGGAAATTTAAGACGATTAAATGAATAAAATAATGGAAAAACAAATGCTAAACGAAATTTAGGTTTCTCTAAGGAGGCAATATAAAGAATTTTAGTAGTAGATGATTGAAGGCAATTGACAGGAAGCCATACCTGACCTAGGTATTTTTGCAAGTTGGCGCTCGTCAGCAAGGTGTATCTGCAACTAGCACGAAACCTAGGTCCAAGGCTTCCTGCTGATTGCCTGCAACCATCTAATATCAACAATTCACAGTGCGCCAGGATGGAGGGCCATCTTGAATGGTGGTCACATTACAAACTTGACTAATAGAATTCAGTCTGCACCGAACAAAGGATTGGACATATTACGCTAGTCGCTAACTAGCGTCCAATCAAAGAATGGAATAATTATTCCTGAATCCCCACCTGATTCTAACTCTAACCTTTAACTTACACTCTTAGTCTAACCCTAAGGTGATCTTAAACTGAAAAAATGATTCTAGATGCATCCGTGAATAGAGCTTGTGAATAGAAAATATATCTTAACTGGTAACTGATCTGATTCGATGTTAACTGTCATTTGATGGATCGTTCATTTTTCATATTTACCTGAAATATTTACTTCTTATATAGAATCTTCGCGTAAACATTTATTCCTCCATTATTCTTCCCTGGACTACTCAAAAAAGACCATATAATACTACGAAGAACATTGAAGGCTGTAAGTAGGGTCAGTGCTATCCCTTCGACTCAACTAACCGACACTGTTGTCAATAGGCATATGAATTCTTGTAAACACTTAGCTAAAGTTATCTTGTCTGATAGTGAGCATCCTCTTTATTCACAATTGTTTCCTTGTATCTCTTCGGGTAAGACCAGAAGAAATTTCATAAACATTTATGCTCGTACTACAAAATATAAAAATTCGACCGTACCATATTTGGCACGAGTATTGTGTTAAGCGACAAATATCAGAAAAGAACTTTTACAACTTTTAAATCATTAACTAAACTATAAAGTGTAATGATGAATATTATTGCATGTGTTATTTGTTATATTATTTATTTATTATTCACTGTGACCTAGAAATGGTGTGATTCTGTTGGGTTTTATTTTTATTTTTCCTATTAACTATCAATATTTTAACATTTTATACATTAATATAATTACAAACAGAGCTAAACCATTGCAATATGTAAAAGAAAAGCTGAAAATTCCATGCTGTAAATTGTTACTGTTGTGGAATAAAGTGATTATTATTATTAATTATTTAATTGATTAAAAATGCCCATTAAAATTTTCAAAAGAATAGACACTGAACAAAGAGTACTCTTTTCGATAAATTCATCATCAGGTTCTACAATTATATATACATTATAATGAATGAATTAGTCTTATGAACGACATTAATGTTTAAATAACATCAAATCAATAATATTGATAAATTACAGCTGAACAGCATCAACATTAAATAAACTGAATGTCAGAAGAATTAGGAAAGGTAATGGTACAAATTCATGAGTTAATAGTCTCTACTGAGGGCCAGGGCAGTAGTAGGGGCTGGACTTGTTTCTTTTGGACACAGAGAACAAGGTCTACTTCATTCATCGAAAAGTAGACAGTTTCATTGATGTTTAAACGTCCATGTAGAATTTTCTCCGATGAAGAAAGCAAGACTGCTGCGGGCACGCTGGCATTAGTGCTATAAATCCCTAATTGATAGAAGATAGGATTCATGGGTTACTGGATTCTGTTCCAACGGTTGAATAGTTGAAGGGATCATCTCGTAGCCTGAGTTTGATTCTTAGTAAAGTCATGGGTGTGTGATGCTAAATAGTTCCAAATCGGGAATAAACAATTGCCCAGCACTTTGTGTTTTCTATGATTCCCTATTTTACGTCATTTTGTTAAGCTAAGTATGAAGCTATTGAAGTTTCTAAAAACCAGTACTTGATAAAGGACACTATAAAAAGTCTGATAAAACTTGAATTCATTTCCCGGTTTATAAACACCATCATCCATTCTTTTTTGAGGAGACACTGATTGCTCTTTTCTGATGATAATTCGATTCTTTTTACTGTTTTCACCCTCTTCTAGCATTTCTTCAGTGGATTTTCCATCCACTGACACGTAAATAATCTTCCGTTCCCCGAAGAAATCATTCGATATCTACTTATATCTGTTTGTAAGTAGCACACACTGCACATTTATTATATTATTATTATTGTTTCCTTTAATTCCTAGAGGAACATAGGGCTTCAGCCATGAGTCTCCATTGAGTTCGGTTCTCTGCTAGAGTCTTCACCTGGTTCCAAGTCTGTCCACACGTTTTCATCTCCTCTTCACATGACTTCCTCCAAGTCACCCTTGCACTGACAACCAACTAATTCGCAGCTTCCCTTTCGAGCAATGGCTTGTCTAGTGATGTCACTTGATGGTTTGTTTCCTCAGATTTTGGCCAATCCATCTCCATTTCTTCTTGCCTGTTTGTTTCACAATCGGTTCCTGGTTGGTTTGCTCCCAGAGATCTTTGTTGCTGATCTTTTCTGGCCATCTCACTGCACATGTCACTGCACATTTACTGAGATGAAAATGGGATCGATTCATTTTTTATCGAACGACAACCTACTGCTCCAGACTTTTATCAAAGAACAACAAATTACCAAAGCAGGCATGTGAGATTTTTTTTTAACCTAACCGTAGATAAATCATTCATCCTATTGATAACTCTATGGTAGGTGGGTATGCATTTAAAAAGAAACATTTGTATATTGGACCTGTGTCAATTTGCATACTGATGGTCACAAGATTTTTCCACTTATATTCTTCAGTCAAAATGCCATTAACACAAATTCAGAGATTTCTAAACGGAAATCTCAAAATAAGGAAATAAAATTATGTATTTTGATAACTGAAGATAATTTCTGGCACGACAATATGGAGTGGGTTGAAATAATTAAAATGCAATATAGTAACTTGCAGAGTGAGGTTTATTGCTGAATCGTTTTCCACTGAATCAACATTGAACACTCGCATCCGAAATGACTCAATGCATATTCCGAACACGTGGGACTAGGACTATGTAAATAAAGTTATCAAGTCATGTGAATACACTGATGTCACTGTTAGCAATAATTTTTGCTCAAAGCGTCATCCAGATATTAATACTGTATCACTGGGTATTATGTCAAATAGACTTATCTAATATGAGGTTGCATTCTACCACAGGTTCCAAATTCCACTCTGACATTTATAATGATATTGAATTGTACAGCACCAGTCATTATTCTGTGTGTAAGAAGTTTTATATAGCTTGGTGTAGACTTTTCCAAAAGATGTGATGAGATTACTTCCCTTCATAAAGTTACAGCAATTAATGACACTGTGCATATCTTTCTTGTAGCCAAATTCGATGACCATGTGTGAACATGTTCGTAAACACTAAATATTATTCACGGATTCTCATTTCACTATTTGTCTTCAAATGACATCTGTTTTTGTCATTTATGTATCACAATAAATTACTGCGAACAAGAATAATTAGAGTGAACAATTGTTTTCAGTAACCTCAACCTCTTCAGAGTCTACAGGTATAAATCCATTAATTTTAGAAGACAATAGTCAGTGAAGGTTACTTAGAACTATATCAGAAAGTTTATTGTGGTGAACAAGTACGAGATGGAATAATAGTCAGTGACTGAGTTTTGTTCATTTTAATCCGTAAAAATTCAAAAACCGCTGTTTGGAAGACACGATAGACAAGGAGTTAAATTCATTACGTGAAACCTTACTAGAGAACGGGTATCCACCAAGATTTATGGAAAATAACATAAAGAAAAAGCCTCCGCCACCAAAAATCACAACTGTTTTTAGGAAAACTCTCTTCATGAACCTGGAGTTCAAAGGTGACATCGAAGCAGAAATTCTAGGTAACCACCTTTCTAAATGTCTGAAGGAGACATTTCAAGCAGCCACCTTACGAATCATATTCTCCCACAGACAGTAAATCTAGTATAACATTAAAGACAATATACTGCGTTTTGTTTTTTATTTTTCTTATTGTAGCTTGACTCCACACAGCAGTTTTGATACAGGTATGAAATTTTCAGTATGTGATATCGGTAGTCCAGACTTAGCAGACCGACCATTGGTACCACGTGTGCATCGGCTGGGGATCGAACCCCGGACCATGAGCATAGTCGGCAAGCGTCCTAACCGCTATGCCACATCAATGTTTATTTATCAGTTTGCACCCTCGTGTGGAGCAAAGCATATCGGCTGCACGCAACGTCAAGTCCACAAAAGTATTCTGGAACATGGTCCAACTTGGTTAGCCAGAGGAGAAAAGAAGTGTAGCAGCAGCTCGATCCTCGAATACATTGTCAACTCTGGACATCGAGCACCTCCGCGTAAATGCTTCACAGTGCTACGCAGCGTCCCTCAATATCCTAAGAAAGGACTTCGTATACGCAATCCGTACATTGATGAATCATTGGCTATTCGCGATCTGAAACCAGACCTCTGCATTCAAAAGCACTGTATACATTCCCTCGCCCTACCGTGGCCACAGTAACTTTCTCCATATAATTTTGCATCCTTTTACTATGTAAGTTTATCATTATTAGTATTATTCTCATCTTCCTTGTTCGTCGGTGGCATCTTCCTTACTTTGTTATCTCTCTACTACTGTTTATTAATAACATTGCCTTTTCATACAGATTTTATAAAAATATTTTACCGTCTTCCCACTAACTCTTGTCCACTCTACATATATATTGACTAGTCATTTTCTTACATTCATTACCTCACGACAACTTCAGCCTCCTCTTCTTATTTCCAATTAGTCACCCCCTCTAGACTACACCTTACTTTACGTAATACATCTTCGAGGAAAAATTTTACTATTATCTGATTTATGAATTCTTTGTGAAATATAATTACGATTGCACAGCTCATGAAAATGAATCGTCGAAAAGAAAATTTTGTTTGTGTTTGTGTATGTATAATCAACAAAAAAGTATAGCTTCAACTGTTAGATCTTTATCACAAACCAGTATCATTTAGAGAGACAAGTGAAAACCAGGAAGCATTGAACAGCTGCTTCGGCCTGTTTTGGGGAACTCTTCATCCATGCGCACCCACTACTCTGCGAGAGATAGAATGTAGCACCTCAGGGTATATTGACCAAGCCCGTCGACCATTCAGACATTTGAGCTGGGATTCAATAGCTTGTGGTGGTTTGTGACGGAAATTTTAACAACTAAAATTAATCTCAAATACTATAATCTGAATGGCTACTGGAAGGATTTCCTCAAGCTGCAGTGGGAATTCGTGACCAGTGGGGTCCACCATATCACACTGAAGTGGATTCACATCGAAGGTATTTTTGTCGGCGGCTCTGTGCCATGAGTTGACAAAGTTATGATCCACGGGTCATTGAATACCAACCCAAGTGGCTAAATGGTCGTTGAGCTAGGTCTCGTAACCTGTAGGTCCCCGGTCTAAACCCTGGTGAGGTCATGGGTGTGCAGTTCTCAAGAGTCCCAAACGATAGGACAATTCAGCTGTCTAGTATACCCAGGCTTTCAATGATCTCTCTATCTGATGCTGGTTCGTGAAGAAAATCTAACAGTTGAAACTAATTAAAAATCTTCACAAGTCCTATAATCTGAATTAAAGTATGGGCTTATTTATTTATATTTATTTTGATTATAGCTTGACTCCACACCGTATTTTTGGTACAGTTATGGAATTTACAGCATGTGGTATCGGTATCGCAAACTTAGTAGGCCTACCATTGATATCAGGTGTGCGTCGGCTGGGAATCGAACCCCAAATCATGTGCATGGTCAGCAAGCCTACTAACCGCTGTGGCACCGACGCATGGAGAGAAAATGTTAATACTACGGAGAAGAATTTTCACGGTTCGTAGCGTACGTTGGCGGCCTGCTTAAAACTTGGTCTGATAAAAACTTCCATCCTTTCCGTACATCTACATATTTGCATCTAATGCATCATGTTTTCATTTTTAATTTTAACAAAATATAAACACAAATCATATCAAATACAGTAATGAATTCATTAAACGTTTTAAACCGTATGACTTTCATGCATCTAATAAAATTAAGAGAAAACATCATGGTAGTTGGCAACGTGCTCTCAAACGAACACCTTTATATCGCACAGCTATTCTTGTTATTGTCAGTTCAAACTGCCGTTCACTTCCCAAGAAAATTATGCATATCCAGTGTGTCTTATGATCTGATACTTATCACAATACGGCGATAGTTGCACTACAAGAAACATGGCTCCATGCTCTTTATGATGACAACCTGGTTTGTATAAAGGGTTTTACATTGTTTAGACAAGATCGACTATGCTCCAGAAAGAAAAGAGGTGAAGGTGTTGCAAATTTCATTCAATCTCAGTGGTCAACTTCAAATAATGTATGTTTTTCTTTCTCTAGTGACTTTATTGATTGTATAACAGTCAAATGTCGTCCGAAACACTTATCCAAGTTTAAATACGGCCTCATCTCAAATATTTATGTTACTTCTGGCTGTTCCGCCTCGGATCTATCTGATTTTGCCGATGAATTCACAACATAGCTGTTACACAGCTCGAAAACTCTTTATCAGTTGTCACAGGAGATTTCAATTCCTGCGATTGTTCTTTTCTTGAATCATTAGGTCATGTCAATATTGTTAAATTTCCAACTCGACTTGATAAAACACTAGATCTAGTATTTATTAATGATGTGGAAATATATGAAGCACGCAGACGTGCTCCTATAATGAACCCTGATCATTGTATTATTCGGATATTACCTAAGATATATAGTAGATCTCACTCTAATATCCTCTCAAATCTGTCCAGAAAAACACAACAAAGATGTTACTCACAAGAAAATATGCTCAAACTAAGACGTTTGTTTAGTGTTGTTTCAACCAAATTAACTGATCATCTTGGCGATAAACATTCTTAAATATCATTTCATAACTTCTTGTATGACTATAGCTTTACTGTCACCATGCATAATCATATCATGGCTTCCACTACCCAACACTGAGATATTATTATATGTTGTTTATTTTCCTTTCTACTTCTTGGTATTTTTTCGCATTTAACAAAAATTATTTTTTGTTTTTTTGTTGTTGCTGTCTTTATATTTATTTTTTGAAATACTCCTTTTAAATGTTTGATAAAATTATATGCAAATATTGTAGATATGTGCTGAAAATTCCACACTGTACCACTAGTACTGTTTCTGGAATAAAGCAAATTATTATTATCTCTCTGTTGCATATATTTTCTCTAGTTCGGTTAGTTTTAATCAATTATGACATGGCCTCTATCGGTATTATCTACTCTTGTGTATATTTAGAAAGTTTACAAGCTTCTGATTCGTAAGTTCCTACTAAACGCTAGGAAAGGCCTGATTGAGGGTGGCAACGTGTTCCAATGCATGAGATAACTGTTCTTCCCTTATGTTCTTGGGTCTCAAAATGTATTTCTGAACATCTTACAACTGGCTTTCAACCAGATATCGTGAGTTTCTTGAATGAGAGGGACAAAGCAGATATATCATAATGGAATGGTTTGTGCTTCAACTTAGAGACCATTGCGTCACAGGATATACTGTCCATTAATATTTTACTTGAAGATACTGTACGTAAGGAAAATATCATGTGATAAACTCCCCTGAAAATTTTGTACATTTTATGAATACTGTCCAGAATAAAGATGCTATTATTGTTAAGTCAGCTTAACGCTAGACGTTAGTTCAAGGTTTTTTTTAATTTTTTTTATTCCTTCACCTTCCCGGTGGAACATAGGGCTTCAAGTTTCTGTAGCAGTGTTTATTTTTACAGGATGGGGTTGCTGGCCTCATGCCCAACCTTTCCTCTTTACCAGCTTTTATTTCTGGTATAGCGAGGTAAGGGAGTGCGTCGGCCTGGGATCGAACCCCGGACCACGTGCATGGTTGGCAAGCATCCTAACCGCTGTACCGCCGACGCACTAGTTCAAGGTTTACAAATAACGATAATAATGATAAGAAGAAATATAAAATGCTATAGGGTAAACACAATACTAATTTTAGTGAACAGCTATGCATTAGTGGAGAAAAGGTTCATTCAAAGAATAACCAATAATAAGAACAACAGCATTACTGTAATGTGAACTAGGTGAAAAGGAGTAGGAAGCGCATACACCATACATACATTGTGGTGTAGTGGGACATGAATTTGAAAACATTTGTTTTGATAATACGAAGTGATAACAAGCAACACATGTTAGTAAACGTTGATAATATATGCTGATTACAACTACAATGACCTTAGGGTAGGCCAGTGTAGACATAGAGGTTCGATGTACTTTTTTGGATGTATAGGTTAAGCTTATTCTTATTGATTCCCATAGTTGTTTATTTTAGCATTTTAATATTCCCATTATGATAATTACAGAATGTAGTTTAAGCAAGTGTGTATTTTAGATAACTTTTAATCAGGCTTGACAACTTCACAATAAAACTATCTGATGTTTAATACTAATGTGGTAAACAGAATAAAATTTCAAATACTTGAATTAGTAGGTAATATTAAAACAATTAGTCCCTTTGATAAATTTGAATTAAGCATTTGGAAGACAAATTTTGCAGGATGATACCATCATTTCGTAGCTTACTTACAACCGCTTTACAACTAACGTGGTTAACAATAATAAAATAAAGTTCATGACTCAGTTAAAAAACAAACAACAAAAGTACATACTAATGACCAGTCATTTAAATAGGTCAGGTAGTCCGTGATAGGCGAAGGTTGAAGTCTATTGATTTTTGGACACACAGTTTAGGCTGTATGTGATTAATCCCAAGGGCTTCCATCACCTTCAGTAACCTTGAATTATGGTTATGTGAAATAATTGTAAAGCAGTCATTAATATTGATTTTGTGACTTGACATAAGTGTTTTGCAATGGATGATACTGGATTTCTATTCAGATTAATTGTATTTGGATTTTCTGTATGTTTTAGTAACCATTTTGGAACATGTTCTTTTTGACGACATTGGAACATTCTGTTGGTTTTACCTGTATAGGTGTCACCGCAGCTGCAGGTGAACTTGTAGATACAGCTGGAAGTAGAGTCCATAGAATTTCGTCCATTAATCGTACGTACAGGGATCGAAAATGTTCTGCATGTGAGAAAAAGAGATGTGGCGGCGTAGAATGTGCGTTTGATGGCTGGACGAAGTCTTTCAGCTGTCAACTGTATAATCTGGTCACATTTGAATGGTAAGTTAATAAAGATAGCTTCCTTTGGTACAGAAGCTGTCTTTTCGAGATGTGGTCTATCCTTACTGTGACAACTGATAGACTTTTCTGGATAACCATTAGTTAATAAAACTGAATGTAAATGTCGAAGCTCATCCATCAATGTGTCACTCGTGCATATTTTCCGGGCCCTTGGGAATGTTTATACTGGATAGGAACAAAACTGGTGAAATGAAGATATTGTCCACTCCATGTCTGTTTACGAAAAATAGATCGCTGAATCGTTCCATCAACTCTCCTGGCCATTGTAATATCCAGGAAACCGAGTTTGTTATCCGATTCGAGTTCGGACGTCACTCCGATATTTGGATGAATATGATTAAATAAAGTAATAAAGTTTCAAATAGATTTAATATTATTACCAATAATGAGTGTATCACCTACATAACATTTATATAGCATAAATTCTCCAACCATACCTTGCATTTGTTTCTCCAATTTTGACATGAATATATCTGCTAACAGGGGCCGAAGAGGGCTCCCCATCGCAACCCCGTCGATTTGTTTGTATGCCTTTTCTTGGAAGGTGAATCTAATTTTTTCTGTACATATTAGGATGATGTCTTTGATGTAAGTGACAGGAATAGGTAAATTTATCCCATTGCTTGTGATGTAATCGCAAATGAAATCAACAGTTTCATGAAGAGGAACATTCGTGAATAAAGATTCTACGTCGATTGAGCACATAACCTTTTCCTTAATGTTCAAGGTGTCTAGCGTATCGGTCACATCAAATGAACTTTTAACAGAATGATTTGATAATGAGTCTCTTACAGGCATAAGGACCTCTTTAATCCATTTCGCGATTTCATGGTATGCAGAATTCGACATGTCTAAGATGTGTCTCAGTGGGTTACCAGTTTCGTGGATCCTTGAAATGCCATACAGCTGGGGAGTATGTGACTCAATAGCTTTAAGTTGTTTATAAAGTTTTTCACTTATGCAACCTTGTATCAGTAAAATCTGAAGCTGACAATTGATCTGCCTTTCCACAAGCAGCACATTATCAGTAGCATTGTCCACCAAACATTTCGACTGATCTTTGAGGATATCATTCATTTTATTTTGATAGTCCGATTTATTCATGATGAGAACGCCTTCTCCTTTGTCAGGTTTTAGGATAATAAGATTATATTTTTCGATTAATTCCTTAAGTGCGGCGTGGTGTTCTTTATATAAACCATTTTTCTGATGTATTCTGGCATTTAGAAATTGGTGAGAAATGTCCACCGGTTTAACTTTAAACCAGTCCAGATTATCTTTACTAGAAGGAGTTAAATCAGAGATTTTATCATAGAGGTTTTCATACTGTGACTGGACTTCCATTTTCTTTGTTTTCATAGGGATAGTTTTGTATTTCATTCCATACGAAAATGCTTCCAACTGTAGTTGCGATAAAGTGCAGGTAGATAAATTAATTATATGCTTGTGGATATCTTGAGGAAATTCCAAAATGTGATTCGTGTCTTTCAAAGATTTCGTTAATATTTTGTTCCTTGGAACTTATGATCTTTTTTGCCATTTCATTGCAAAATACAGTGAATTTAATTCGACATACTAAAGATAAATTATCCATAACGGGAATGGTGTGTTTCGATATATTTTGAAAGTTTGTTATTAATTTCATCAATTTTTAATTCAGCAAGATGCTGAAGGTTAGAGAGTGAAGATTTTGACTTATTCCGACGTAGTGATTTGTAAAATGATATACAGGATAATGTTTATTTTGTATACAGTTGGGATAAAACCTAAATCGTTCACGCTGAATTACAATTTCACATCTCAGATTTAGAAGACAGTTCAGATGTCTTATAGTATCTTTGGGGAGCCTTCGTTTGAGTAAATTAAAACAATTAGTCCCTTTGATAAATTTGAATAAGGCATTAGGAAGACAAATTTCGCGAGATCTAAAGCGGTTGTACAGAAACTACGAAATGAAGATATCATCTCTTCTATATATCTCTTCTAAATGCCTTATTCAAAGACAATAATTATATTATTATTATTATTGTTCCCTTGGGTTCCTAGTGCAACATAGGGCTTCAACTGCACGTCTCCACTTGCTTCTGTCTTCTGCTGTACTTTTCACTTGCGTCCATGTTATTCCATACTGTTTCATCTCCTCCTCACACGATCTCCTCCATGTCACCCTTGCACCGACGAACCACTCGCCGCTTCCCTTTCGGGTTCCACTCGAGGGCTTGACGCGCGATGTCACTCAACGGCCTCCTCAGCGAGTGTCCAATCCATCTCCACTTTCTCCTGCATATTTGTTGGGCGATTGGTTCCTGTTTCGTTTGTTCCCATAGCTTCTTGTTTGTGATTCTTTCCGGCCATCTAATCTTCAGTATAGAACGAAGACAGTTGTTGATAAAGGTCTGCAACAGGCTGTTGGAAATATTCTTGGTGACCCGCCAAGTTTCTGATCCGTAAAGCAAAATTGACTTCACGTTTGTATTGAAAATCCGAATCATTTGTTGTTGATGCAGGCTGAGTGACGAAGATTTCCAGATTGGTTTCAGGTTGATGAATGTGTTTCTCGCTTTCCCGATTCTCGATTTGATATCCTCGTCCGTTCCTCCTGTGGTTGAGACAATGCTCCCTAGATAAGTGAATGAAGTAACCTCTTTCAAATCCCTCCCGTTGATGGTGATTGGCACTGGATGTTGCTGCTGTTGTTGGTTGGTTATTTTCATGACCTCCGTCTTGTCTATGTTCACCTGGAGTCCTGTCTTTGCTGCTTCTTCGACCAGTTTGTCGGTTTTCGTTTGTAAGTCTTCGATTTTGTGTGACATCAAACATAAATCATCCGCGAAATCCAGGTCTTCTAGGTTCTTCACTTCGGTCCAGGATATCCCTGTCTTCTCGTTTCCCACTGTCTGACGCATAATCCAGTCCACCACAATTAGGAATATCATTGGTGATAATAAGCACCCTTGTCTGACTCCTGTGTTTACTCCAAACGCTTCGCTGAGTTTTCCGTTGTGGATCACTTGACATGTGCCGTTGTCGTACAGCTGTTGAATAAGGTTGATGAATATTTGGGGTACGCCGTAGTACTCGAGTAGTTTCCAAATTACTTCGCGGTCAACGCTGTCGAAGGCCTTCTCAAAGTCTATGAAGTTGAGGTAGAGATTTGATTGCCATTCCATGCTTTGTTCGATGATAATGCGTAGAGTTGCAATTTGGTCAGAACATGATTTGCCTTTCCTGAATCCAGCTTGTTCTGGTCGGAGTTCTGTATCCAGTGCGTCCTTGATTCTCTCCAGGATGATGCGACTCAGGATTTTACTTGGCGTCGACAGGAGCATGATTCCTCGCCAGTTCTTGCAGAGTCCCAGGTCGCCCTTCTTTGGTAGTTTCACCAGGTAACCTTTCCTCCAGTCAGTAGGCACCTTTCCCTCTTTCCAGATCTTTTGCAGTAATGGAGTCAGCATATCTGCCGTCGTCTCTGGGTCCGCTTTCAGTGCTTCCGGGGGTATTCCATCTGGTCCAGCTGCTTTTCCAGCTTTCAGAAGCTTGATTGCATTCATGACTTCAGTTTTCGTTGGAGGATTGGTGTCAACTTGCAGTTGTGTACGTGCTGTTGTTGGTATTACTGGACGGGTTGTAGGTGGTGGTCGATTCAAGAGTCCTTTGAAGTGGTCCGCCCATTGTTTAATCTGTCTTTCTTCTTTGGTAATTGGGTTCCCTTGGCTGTCTTTTATAGGTTTCACTTGTGTTGATCTCTTCCCGGATAGAGACTTGGTTATCTGATATAGTGTCCTCAGGTCCCTTTTGCCTGCTGCCTTCTCAGCTTCAGTAGCCAGGTTGTCGTAGAATTGTCTTTTGTCCTTCCTGGCACTCTTCTTCACTTCTTTGTCCAGTGCTGTGTAAGTTGAGTTCAGCGTCTCTTTTTCTTGTCCATCTTTGCATTGAATCATTTTTTCTTTCACCATTCTCCTCTCCTCTATTAGTTTCCAAGTGTCTG
This sequence comes from Trichobilharzia szidati, assembly GCA_944472155.2. NCBI lineage: Eukaryota > Metazoa > Platyhelminthes > Trematoda > Strigeidida > Schistosomatidae > Trichobilharzia > Trichobilharzia szidati. Next base: position 63,208,689 of record OX235276.1, read on the forward strand.
TTGAGAGCCATTCCTTGTCTTGTTTCTTCTTTCTTCCTAAAACCGTTGAGCACGTTTCGTTGAAAATTACCTTCAGAGAGTTCCAATGGTCCTCCACGGATGATTCTTCGGTGGTGCCACGTAGTGTTTCCTGCTTTGCTCTGACAGTTGCAGTGAAAGTATCCTTTGTGGTTGTGTCTTTCAGCTTTTGCGTGTTGAACTTGCATTGTGGCCTATCCCCAGGTATCCTCGAGGCTTTCAGCTTCACCTTGAAAGTCCCTTGTACTAGATAGTGGTTTGAACCCACATCTGCTCCTCTCCTCGATCTTGTGTCCAGTAGGCTCCGTCTCCACTTCCTTGAGATTGAAATGAAGTCTATCTGGTTTTTGGTGTGTCCGTCTGGTGAAATCCATGTTGCCTTGTGTATATCCCTGTGTTTGAACACACTGCCACCAATCACCAAATCATTGAAGGCGCAGAAGTCTGAGAAGAGTTCACCATTTTCGTTCATTTCACCGAGGGCCTCACGACCCATGGTGAGTTCTCTTCCTGTATTGTCTCCTCCCAGTTTCGCATTCATGTCGCCCATCAGGATTTTGATATCGCTCTTTGGGACGTTGTCCATTACTGTTTGTAGTTGACTGTAGAAATCCTCCTTCTTCTCATGTTCTGAGGTGTTTGTAGGCGCGTAGCACTGAATGATTGTAACCTTTTTTTCCTTTTGAGTTGAACCTGGCTGTCATTATCCTGGAGGAGATTGGTTCCCACTGCATGAGAGCGTTGGCTGCTGTTGGTGACATCATGATGGCTACTCCCTCGGTGTGCTCGTGATTGTCCTCTGGGTGACCGGAGTAGATTATTGTCTCTCCAGTTGATAGTTGGCACCTTCCGCATCCGTTCCATCTACTCTCGCAGATTCCCAACACTTCTATTTTATATCTCCTCATTTCTGCGGCTACCTGGGCAGCCTTTCCAGTTTCGTACATTGTACGAGTATTCCACGTCCCCATCCTTATTTTTGCTTTCATCGAAAGAAGGCACATCGGCTGACTGGCTTCCCGAAGGCTTTCACCAGCCTGCGTCATTTCACTTGCCCGATTCCAGCGAAAAATAAGGTTATTGTTTGTATTTTTAGAATTTTGAATATATTTGTGCATTGAAGTTTTAGTAGCAATTTGGTTAAGTTTTGGGGGTGGAGTTGCTAGCACCACGCCTCAACCCTCCCTCTTTATCCGGGCTTGGGACCGGCTAGAATACTAGTGACCTAGTAATCTAGGCGAGGTTCAAAGACAATAATCAAAGCAAAAATAATAATAATTTTCAACATTTAGTTTGTGCAGATCTGACTTGTTTCAAGTTTGATCACGAGTTGAGATTAGTTACAGAACCATTGAGAACCAGAGAGATATGGACAACCGTTTCGTCCTAGTTTGGGACTTTTCAGCTAACATCACAAATTTGTAGAAGTAAGAATTCGTAGGCTATTGAGTTGGATTTTCAGTGATCGAATAGTCTACGAGGTCACCTTACACCCGAAAGGTTCTGAGTTCCAGCTCTATTGGGTGTATACTGATGAAGAAACTCAAAGTAGTACGAAGTAGCAGTCGTGTGATTCGCTAACTTATATCAGCTAGTGATCAAAGTTGGAACAATAATAATAATAGTGAAATCGCTGAAGTGCCTATTTAATCTCGGCAGTTAGTGATTATAGATGTGGTGAAGTAATCTGTGCGTTTTTAAGTGTAGAGGGGAATAATTACCATTGTCCTGAGGTAGTTAGATAATAGAGTAAGTGAACGCATAGCAAATTGCGTGTCTAAGGTTAAAATGTGCAATCATCACATAGGATAACAATGATAATAAAAATAATATTTGCAGTCATCGGATGTCATCGAGACAGGAAACTATTCTACTTATATTTGGGTTGAAGGTGAAGACTATGGGAGTGACAGAGAGAGACAGGAACTGGACATATGTTTCCTAAAAGCACAAATCAGGCTGGAAACTAATGATGACATCTGCCTTGGTTATGCTTAGCATTTGCAGGCGTACAAACCAAGAGAATCGAGGCGAAACTTTGTAATTTTCCTCGGTAAAAGCTGATTTTTATGAATCTACAATTCAATAATTCCCATTGTAGCATTAAGAACACAATATTCAGCGAAGAGACTCTTTTCAACGAATTTATTATCAAGCTGTACAATCGTATATATATGGTTTTTTACCTACCTCTACCTCTATTAAAGATAAGCTACCCCGTCTGGCCGCCTCCATGTGCATCTATCAGTTCACCTGCTCTTGTGGAGCTAGGTACATTGGCCGTGGTCAGAGGACGCTTTCCACACGGATACGAGAACATATTCCAACTGCATGGTTTTACAAGGGAGAAAGGAAGTGTGTGCGAAGCTCTATTTTGGAACACCTGATCGACTTCTGTCACTCTGTCAACCCTGACCATGATTTTAAGATCATATATAGAATCCATGCTAACTTCCTGCGTTCTATTCGTTACAGACTTCTAAAGACAGCTGAGGCCTTGACAATTAAGCCTTGACTTTAAGCCAGACCTTTGTGTACAAAAGAAGTATGTACAATCCCTACTTCTGCCTTGACCGTAGAGGGATAGACATTTATTTATTTTGTTTATTTAGTTATTCTATGTACTCTTCCCTTATTACTATTATTATTATCCTCCATACAATTAAACAAAATCCCTACCAAACCAATACTTGAAAATTATAGTGAATCCTCTATGATGCCGAAATAAACTTTGGGCTAAAATTATTAGATTATGCTGAATCAATGGAATGTCAACTAAACAAATGTTTAGTCCGTCTGTAAATGGTTTAGGTGTTTTAGTTTTATTTTGCGTCTGTTGCTTGTGCTGCTAGCACGCACAGACTCAGAGTTAGCAGTTCAGCCTATAAGCAAGATAAGTTCAAAAATCTTTTCCCTTAACAACCTTAACTTCTATTTAAATACACTACTCATCAGAGCAAATTTGTAAATAACTGTATATTTTAGATTTGCTTTTCGTTATCAGTACTTGCAAGTCAGGTAGGGTACTGATTGACTGGGTAATTAGGCATACGACGTTTAGTAAGGCTGGTATAATGTAGCTAATCAACAGCACAACCACTACTTTACAGACTTTACTATTTTGTCAATGTAACTTTTTCTAGAAATATATCATTCTGAGTCACGAACTTTCCCTATTATTCCAAAACCCCATAATTCTCATTCCTAACACACCTAGCATACAGCTCAAGAAAATGACAGCGGAACTGTTAAATTATTGATTTTTCTACTTTGTGTGACACATCGTTATCGAAGCTTTTCTAGTTACCTATCTTAAAATTCCTCCCATATAAGATACATAATTCACGTTTGACGGTGACCGCCTGGTTGATGGAGTGGCACGCCTAGTCACTGGTTTCTGTAGTGAGAAGTTTGTCTAGTTCAAGAGATTATATACATTCATCTCGGAGGAAATCACTTCCCTTTGTATGAATCAATGACAATCCCACCGTATCAAGCGGCCAACACTAAGCATAATATTTCCCAAAATCCTTTTTTAAAATAAAAAAACGGAAACACTCAGTTCTTAAGAACACTCAACAGGGGTGGTGTAAAATCAACACCAAATCTAAGACTTAGAAGATGCATTCATTTCATGAAAGTTTGACCAAGTGATAGATGACTGCTGCTTGAGAATTCTTTCAGAAATAACTACTCAAAAATTGCATCAATAAATTTAGTAAGATCGGGTAAATTGCATTCGGCAGAGATCAGGATGTCAGAGGTGGGATTGGAAAGGCCAGACATTACTCTGAAATCAGTGTGGAAACTTACCATAGTCTAAGTAAGGAACAAGATCCAGATCTTCAGCATCAATTTTAAATAAGTTCTATATGGTTCAGAGACTCAAGGCATCAACAAAAGCATTTTCAACAGGGCTGAAGACATTCATTAACAGTTACCTTGGGTACATACTCGAGATAAGATGGTCTTGAAAGACAAGCAGCAAGGAACTCTAGACAAAAAATCAACCAGGAACCATACGGCCAACAAATATGCAGAAGGATGTGGAAGTGGATTCGACACACACACACACAGTAAATAGACCATTGAGTGACACTATAAGCTAGGCCATTGCTAGAGTGGAATTGCATAAATAACAATGTTTGTAAAGCATTCAGCTGATCAGTCCTACCGAAATATATGAATTCATTAAATATCGCCTTTTTCCCAGTTGTTGCTTGTTTAAAATTTACCATGGGGAAGAAATTTTTTCAATTTATTTTATCTACAGATATAGTTATCAAGTTTTGGTTTGATGGGATTTGATTGTTTACAGGTTTGATTACGAGGTAACACCAGCTAGAGAACCACTGGAAAACCTGGGAGTGTTGGACAGCTGTTTCGTCCTTGTTTGGGACTATTCAGAAGTACGCATCCATTGAGCCTTAGTCTGTTGAGAATCCCTTGAATGAACCATCACATTAGGATTTTCAGCGGGTATCACATAAAATGCAACTGGAAAATGATTTCGCAATTATTGATATAAGCATAAAACTTGGACACTGTGGTAGAGTATAACTCCATTATGGATAAGATTTTATTTTGATAAATCACACAAAGTTATACAATAATTTAACTGATGACGTTTCAAGCCCAAACTATCGCTCATAATCATATCAAATTACTCACACAACTTTTTTCCTTCATTTATATACATGTGTAAAATTGACTCGATATCTAGTCAATTGAACATTCGTGTACGATTTAATCTGAACGTGATTAGCTCTTGACACAGCTATGTTGTTGTTTTTTATTGACTCATAGTGGCAGTGCATTTGATGGTATTCAGCCTTAAATCCCTTAAAATTTGACATTTGTACATTATATTCATTATATTACACACAATATAGTACCGTACTTAGACAAGTCCTGTGTATTTGGATTTTACGCTTAAGTCAAACGGTTGGTGCAACCAATAGATTGCTAACATCGCCCCGGACTTCTGAGAGGAAATCTACACGTTACAGTATTTGAAATGTCTTCTATTTATCTCAACCAACAATCAAGCTATAATGTGTAATATTCTAAACCTACTTAAATAAATCATTAGTGTGAGTATTTGTGCATAAGAATTCCTTCATTAATTCTTATATCACTAGACTTTGATGTACCCCAAATGTCAATGATCAGGTTCAAACTCTGTGTGTACCAACAATCACAGTGACAAAAGAAGTTAAGACAAAGTCAAATGAAATCAGAAATATTGATTATGAAGGGTTTGAGAAAAATTATAAAACCTCATTTCTAAACGTCTACCTTATTAGCTCCATTAAAATGCATCGCAAACATATTTAATTAATATAACACCTGCACCATTGGTGTTGGTTACTTTATTATTTGAGCTCGCATAATATTCAGTTTTGTATCTACCTTTACAAAGAACTATTTGCACAGATCATTAGATGAATTGTAAAAATCTTAATTTCTGAAAAACCTATCTACTGGTGAAATGCAAAGGCTCTTATTCAATCTCATCTACTTTACAAATTACTTCAATGATTCTTCAAAAGTATGGCCTCGTACTATCACGTGCTGTTAGATACCAACCCTAATTTTGCAAAATATTTGCTGGACATTAGTCTATAACTTTAGAATAAACATATTTTCAGTTATAATGCTTTTAAAATTTTCCACTCCTTGTGAAGACTGGAATTTCATTGGCTGTTAACTATATAAACCTATTAGAACTTGTCAAGGTCATTTGAAACAAACACATTCAGCATATCTGTGATCTGCTTTAACTATTTTTTATGATAAGAAAAAGTTCTCTAATCAGCTGTCCATCTTCTCTTTTGTTTTCGCATGCCAATATTCTTTTTGTTTTGACTGACACTGAGATCAACAGATCATGGCTACGTTAGTGTTATTCCAGATAGAGATAGGAATTAGTGCATAAATTAAAAGTTCAAACGACCTCTAAAAATAAACAAAAATAGGCGTATGAGAGTTCCAGTGTTTTTTTTCAGGAATTAAATTTATGCGATATTTTAAGAATTTGACCTCCTATGGAATAGTTTCAGAGTTATTCTTGAATGTATAAACAAATAAGAGAAGATCAATAGCAGACGAAAATGGAACAACAAAGTATTCAAAAGTTTCATCAATAAGCTATGTAACTCTCTCTATTCATTTAAGTCTATTTTGCTTTTCCTGTTGACTTGTTGAAGAGAAATTCTAGGCTTCTGTTGGCATGTCCACTCTTAGTATGGGTGCTTCAACGATGTTTGATTGCAAACATTATGTTATTCGATGGATGGTGACTACCAGTGGAATCCACGACACACATTTCGTCCTATTTGGGACTGGTCATCTGGATTTACTTACAATCTTCATTGAGTGATGGTGTTCTACTGGGAACTCGAACCTATTACCCTTTGTTTCAAACACTATTGCGTTACCCTCAACTCCACATGCACCAAGAGGGTGAACCTCTTAGACAAAGAGGATGAATTATTATTTTGTTCATTCTGACTTCGTATTCGGCACTGATTAACTGGACTTAAATGTTTGATTTCTGATTTGAAACCAAGGTTGCTTGGTTCGAATCCCACTTGGGATTGCTGATTCATTCTGTTGACTAATCCTAAATAGGACAAAGTGTGCATCTTGGATTTCCCTGCTATTCACTATCTACTAAATAATGTTAGTCTACCTTTGTTTAGATCATTTCTCATCTCCTTATAGGAGTAATACAAAAAATGGATATCCATGAACCAACCAACCAAATTAAAAGCTACCAACGTAAGCACAACGAAAATTGTCCTACCATGAATAAAAGAAATATCCAAAATCACTGGAAGCCTATTCAAACCTTTTGAAATTGCTATCACCCACAAAGCGAAAAAGTCACTTTACTCGGCTGTATGTCAGCCGAAAGACTAAACAGCGGAAGAAGACAGAAACAACATCATCTACAAGATAATTTTCAACGACTGTGAAAAAGTTACATAAGTCAAAGAGGATGTCCTCTTCGTGCTCACATTCATGACATTATCACTGACAGGAGATTGCTTTCATGCAACAAATTCGCAAAAGGGATTTTGTCAGACTATGAGCACCCACTGTACCCGCAGCTTTCACCTTGCATCTCCTCAGGGAGAAAAAGAAGTGACTTAGGTGCGCATGCCTAACTACAAAAACTCCACTATACCATATTTGGCAAGAATTTTATGTGGTGAAGATAGTGTCAGACATGAACTAACTAACTAACTAACTAACTAACTAACTAACTAACTAACTAACTAACTAACTAACTAACTAACTAACTAACTAACTAACTAACTAACTAACTAACTAACTAACTAACTAACTAACTAACTAACTACTTTTATTTTTATGAATATTATATTTATTATTCTGGTTTAATACTTTGCACACTTTCGACATTATTCATAATATAAATGTATAAAATTTGCTGTGGTTAATTCTACTTATATTTCGAGTTAATTACATGCAATCTTGTGACAAATGCTGAAAGTTCCATATTAGATCATCAGTACTGACTTTGGAATAAATCAGCTTATTATGATGCAATGGCCGTCAAAATACACGATATTAACTCCCTCCTACCACTGCTAACAGACAACCATGGACATCAATTCAACTGGGATAATGTTCAAATCTTAGACAGAGGAAACATTAAAAACGCCAGAGAATTCCTGGAAGCCTGCCATTCAAGTCACCTGGTAGTCAGCAGACATACTGATGCAGACAAGATTTACCAACCTATAACAAGGGAATCACATGAACAAAAAGTTAAACTTCATGCCTAAGAAACAATCAATACCAATGCAAGTGGACTTGAAGGAGAGAGGAGATACAAAAACAACCAATCACGTTCAAGGTTACCACAAGAGATTACTAATAAACTCGCGGAGAAATTTAAAAGCTTACTTCAAATTGAAGTATGCTCTGAGGATAATGTCCAGGAAGACAACGAAAGCTTCCCAACTAAACCATCTAGCTAGGAGAAAATAATTTCAAAAACTAATAACTGATACTCACTACACAACTGATAGCTGAAGTGGGTTCGAGTCTTGGTCGGATCACTATCACTTACTGAATATATAGATACGTACATCTGGACATTCCTATATATGTGGCGCAATGCTCATCCTGTATTCCTTTGTTAGCCACCACTAAACAATAGGAAAACTCTGTCTTTCTTTAGAGATTAGTTAAATATATCGAATGTATTCACTGAGCTATGAATATAAGAGCAATGTGTACATTTCACTTCTAAAAGAGAGAAAATTGACTTCTCATAGAAATCAAAGAATATAAGTTGAAAAAAACAGTTCAAAGAATGAATTTATGTCTCAGTAGGATTCACATTGACGTAAACGTTTTTAGGTAGCTTAATTGAGGGCAAAAAATAATCGTCACAATAACAACGCTTTAAAGCAAAGTACCAAAAACAGTAGACTCTAATGTACACAAATGAAATAATGAAACAACTAATAAATATCTCTTGTGTAAAATATTATTTGAAGAGTTTTAAGTATTTTTGAACACTTTATTTTTACACGAATGATAAAATAATTCACCATGGCTAAGGTTTCATTTATTCATAAATACTTCAAGTGTTCATACATATCACACGTACACATAGACGTATCTCTATGTGATAGTGATAGTCTTAAACGTGAAATCTACCATTCATTATGTTATTAGCCAAATAAACGGCTCTTCTATCCTCTCCTATTTGTAATCTATGGTCGAGTAAATTAGATGCAGTATTGTACCACGCGTTAAAAATCCTACACTGTATCATGGGTACTGTTTTGGAATGAAGCAAATTATTATTATTGTTAAAATTACTTATAAGTGCTTAAATTGTTGAACTTCACAGAATTCTCACGAATAAAACATACTGTTGCCTTATATCCATCTTCAGTAACAAAACTGGCCACCTTTCATTGACATATTTTGTTATATAATACTAGCGACACTTCATCTAGTCATTGTAACGGAATAATTCTTTGGAAAATACCCCGTGAATGGTCTAACTGCAGTATCAATACCTACTTGAATGTTTCAACTAAATTTGTAATTATTTTGCTCTTTTCTCCTAGTGTATGCATCATTGTTCCGAGGTTTGCATATTGTATGTTGACTTCATCCTTGTTATTTGCCTTTGTCACTATTCATACTGCACCACGTCGACTTGGGTCATTACAGCCAGGCTGAGGTAAAAAAAGACTGGATTTGAATGAAGAAGCAGATGTGATATCTTATAATTTGCATTTTGTTGTTGGATTACACTCGCAAGTATTGCAACTCACCTGGTTGGATCAGTGATAGGTCACATGCATTGTCTCTGAAAGCCTTGGTAATCAGCGCTAGCACTTTTAAAATCTTAACCAAAAGAGAAATCACTTGTTTTTTTAACGTATATTCTTTTGTAAAACAATTGATTCTTAGAAACTTAGCTATCACACAATTTATCTAGAGAATAAGTACTTATCAGCCTTATATTTCTTATCTAAGAGTTCAACTTCAGTTACAGTGACTATCTGTATTAGTTCTGCTTTTGATGCAATAATAGTGCTAATTTATGGGCTTTAACCTAATACTGATCACCGGTTACTTCTGATTCTCAGGGTTCATGTAAATAGAGATAGAATACAGACTGATCCATGTCAGTGAAAACAATTCCATTATTAATCACACAAGAATATACCACATACAAATATTATTGATATAATGATAAAACTTAGGCACTGTGGTAGAGTATAACTCCATTATGGATATGATTTTATTCTGAAAAAATCACACAGTGTTATACAGTAATATCTACCGATGACCACCTTTCGAGCAAAAATTATTGCTCATTATCTTATCAAGGATCCGCTCACACAACTTTCTTGCTTCGTTTATATAAATGAGTAAAAGTTGATTAGACATTTGAATAGAATCAATATAAGATAAAGTACATTCGGAAATAACAATATTAGTGTTATCAATCAAATACAGTCAGATGGGAAATAAGATGTTTAATAGTAAAATAAATAAATAACTTGTTAGAATGTTATAATGTGAATTGAATACACTTCAAAATTATTTATTGTCCTCTGATTTGACTTGTAATAATATATTCCATATCTCAGGTATTTGCGTTGACTCACTTCAATTGCGTGTGTTGGGTGTAGGCTGAGTGGATGAACCAGGATTCAGTAATCAATCTCTCTCTCTATCTGCTTATATTACTCTTTAGAATTTTAACCCTCTTGCAGATTGTCAGAACATAAGAATTCAGCTAAGGTTAGAATGATTGATCCCACGAAGATAAGTAATTAGAAAAAAGCTCAGCAATAAATCTCACTGCATACATTAACACACACCCAGGCAATAGGATGAGACAGAATTAAAATTCTAAAGAGTAATATAAGCAGATAGAGAGAGAGATTGATTACTGAATCCTGGTTCATCCACTCAGCCTACACCCAACACACGCAATTGAAGTGAGTCAACGCAAATACCTGAGATATGGAATATATTATTACAAGTCAAATCAGAGGACAATAAATAATTTTGAAGTGTATTCAATTCACATTATAACATTCTAACAAGTTATTTATTTATTTTACTATTAAACATCTTATTTCCCATCTGACTGTATTTGATTGATAACACTAATATTGTTATTTCCGAATGTACTTTATCTTATATTGATTCTATTCAAATGTCTAATCAACTTTTACTCATTTATATAAACGAAGCAAGCGGTGCATTGATATGATTATGAGCAATAATGAATTGTGCTCGAAAGGTGGTCATCAGTGAATATTACTGTATAACACTGTGCGATTTTACCATAAGGGAGTAACAAATTACCATTTATATTGTTTACATAAGTCCAAGTCCCTAGCTTTTTCAATCACACTGTATTAAATATCCTGACTAAGCCAAATATCTTAACCTGTTTAAGCTGGTATTTGTCTGTTTAACTTGGTTTTAGCCACGTTCTATCACCCCAATAGAACTGTATGACTTCTTCCTTGGATCTGTTTGCAAATATTCTAGTATGTTTTTCTGTTGAAATGATCTTGAAAGCTAACGCTAGAAATTTGATCAGTATATGACTACAATCGATCAGCTATATAGATTACATACATTTTCATTTACTGTAAACTGAAGCAAACACTAAGTTCTGACTATCATCTGATGTTCATAATAATAATAATAATTTGCTTTATTCCAAAACAGTACTTGTGATACAGAATGGAATTCTCAGCAATTTTTTACTACAGTATTGCATCCAGTTAGCACATTATCAATAAATAGAATTCTACATAGATTGAGGAAACCAACAGTTCATTATTACAACAATACATTGGCATGTCAGTAGCAAAGGTAAACGATTCGACTGAAATCCACAAGGCGAGTGATTTATTCAAACGTGTTACCTATACAAATATCCTCCGCAGATCTAAGAGGTTGACCAGTTCATTTTGACGTCTAGCTGAACTGAGAATCTAATGTAGTTGGTACTCAGTAATCTCAATACTTCCAAAATTGTGTTATTCTGTCTTCTTGATTAACATTTTATTGGAATAAACATTAGTAAAACAAAACTGTACATAGTTCTTTAATGCAAACATCATGGCAAATATTGAGATAGTTCCTCCTTTTATCTGGAAGCAGTGCTTGAAGTTTCACAGCCATTATAATTACCATAACTCAACTGATTGAATCTGAACTCAGGAAGCCAACCAATCCCTTCCGCTAAATAGTTTGTCGAACCCTGACGAGTATCACAGTCTCAGGTTGCATTACAACAATATCAAAACACGTAAGGCTTGATAAAATCTGTGGTACTGGTGAACAAAAGCTAACATATCAAACAAACTAAAAATATCAAAAGCTGCCTAAAATGCTGTTTTGATAGCAACGTGCAGTACTTATCTAATTATGAGACTACTATGATCACTCACGCTTATCTTTTTCCTAAGCAAGGTGGTAAGTACGTACCTATTGTCTGACAGTAACACAGTGGTTAGGACTCTCGCCGACCATGCACTTGGTCCGGAGTTTGATCCCCTGCCGACGCGCACCCGATATCTACGGTCGGCCTGCAAAATTTGGGCTACCGATATCCATGCTGAAAATTTCAAATATGTACTGAAAATACGGTGTGGCATCAAGCTGTAATAAAAATAACTTTACCCACTTTACTTGATTAATGGAACGAGGGACGAGTACTTCTGTAAAACTGGGGTGTGAAACGATGGATACTGGTTCATAGTCTCCATAGGGACACCATAACTAATTCAGGATACGGGTACATTTAACTGACGAGACGCACCTCATGGATTCCACTACTAGCTACCACCAACCCAGTGATATAATGTTCACCTCAAGGTACCACTGAGTCATCCGTGATAGCAGCGAAAATGTCAAAAGACAGTGATCATTTTGCATCCAGTATAATCAATCAGTGAGAAAATCAAAATAACTGGATTAAAACTTTTAGTTGTTAAGTTCATAATTCTAAAATCAGTAGTAAGAAAGGAGATTATAGAGTGACATTAAGAATACTCTTCTAAACCATTTCTACTTCAGTATGATAATCCTCCTATCTGGACAAAGATATCGCTCGCCCTTAAGTTTGGTTATAGACTGATACTTTAAAAACGAATGATAAGTGTAAATGGACACAAAACATTTTAAGTCTGTTGTCCGATAAAATGTACACAAAGGTATAATACTACTTACACGTTAGCTAGTAATATAATGCAAATAGCAAAACCTTTTTACAGTGCACAGAAATGAAGTGTTCAGTATATGATCACTCTAAGTGCTTTTGAAATAGGAGATGGATTCTTCCCTTTGTCCATTACTCATCCATTGCTTCACTGTATACTTGGAACCCAGTAGCCTTCAATCAGCCATCAATTAGTTCAGATTTTTCAAGCGATATATATATATATGCAATATCTTTATCATTATTGACCAAAATATTGAGCTAAATTAAATCCCGGAAATCTCTAATAACACTCATCCATCAGTAGAATTCAAAAGTGGGGTTGAGTCAGAAGAAAAATTAACCTCCCTATATGTTCAACTTTCAAGAAGAACAGATGGATCACCACAAAGATCAATTTACCATACGCAAAAGTGGGTTGACCAGTTTTATCAAAACAAACAGAAAAAGTAATTTTATCACCTCTCTTCCGACCACAATCTGTCGCATATGAACCGGAGATACATTTACTAGTGAACTGGAATCTTATAGAGACGCTCCAATCAGGAATTGATATCTAATCTCTGACATTTGTTGTCAGTTAACATTGTAAACCCCTAAATAAATGTCCAGATTTGAGTTACGAAAGAGAGGAAGGTGTTAACTGGTAAGATAGTTGTAAATTTAAAGTTAACACGAGATATCTTTCACTGAAATCTTTTTAGCTTTAGCGTCATTGTTGATATTATTAATCTCTAATAAAGAATGTCAGAGGAAAAACCAGTGTCAGATATGAAACCACTGAAATTCAAGAAGTATCCGACAGCCGTCTCATCTCAAAATTATTTATTCGCGTTTGTAACTTCCCGCTCACATTTATGGACCAAAGTGGTCCACGTGATCATACCTGTTGCTCAAGACACGTAACTTGCGGCTTACTGGCTCAGTCAATGACACTTTGTAACTTAAAGCGATCGTTGCTAGTTTCCAGTGTCTATGGGAAAACGATCACTCAGAGGAATGTAGATACACTCGAATAACAAGACTGATATATAATGCAATGCACGTTCTGTATCCCACCTAACTGCCATCAAAACAACTAACTCTGAATTATTATTAATAACCTCAGCATGAGTCTAAAAAAGCTAGCACTTTTAACCACACTTAGGATGGTAGCCAGCATTATGAGTTGGGTAATAGGTTCTTTACTCGTTCAATGCCTTCCAGAGTTCCATGATGCTTATTCTTTTCGATAGACCATCCATTATTCACTATCAGCGGAAGGCAGGTGCTGATGGGAGTCTTCAGTAACCTTCCGAAAATGCTTTCGATGACTCTTGTAGTCTGTAAAGCATATAAAATAAATGAGTCGACATTAGTACTCTCTCAGTGAATGAATAGACAGTATGCTTGCCTTGCTTACTAGCTTCCTAGAAGATTAAAGGTCGAGGTAGCGATCTTACTCCTTAAACAAAAACCAACCCAGCCAACAGGGAAACTATGAAGTGCATATGCAAACAGCGAATACAAATTACAAACATCAAATTGTTAGGTGTGTAGGATAAATGCTATCATAAGTGCTTTCGCTGCTCATTCATAAGATAACACCAGGGATGTACCAAAAAAGCGAAGGCGGGGCAAGGACAGTGAGTACACTACAAAAGGAACACAGTTACACGGAAACAGCATATTGCATAAAATATAATTAATCTACTTTCAAGTTTTAAGTAGTATAAATTTAAACAATAAATTGACAGAAGTTCATTATAAGTTAGGAGACCGAAAATACTCATAGAGCAAGGAAGAAAATATTCTTTTTCGACAAAGTCATCTTCACAGGCTATACTGTCTTAACCATAGTTGTGCAAAACGTATAGCAGACTATTTCTGAGTGATAGGGATGTGTGTGTGACGTAGTCGATCAAATTACTCCGTGGTGGTTTGTAGGGATAAAAAGAATTAATAAAAAGACAATTGCAGCGAAGAAAATTTTCTTTTCGACGAAGTCATCATCTAGGCTGTACATTCGTGTATTTATATCAAATGGATAGGAAAGTTCCAGAACAATTTCTGGTTAGGGGTTAAATTAATAAAAATTACAATTAGGAATTGAAATGACGTAACAAACAGGGGGGATGGATAAAACTCGAACAAAGTAGCATTATAATAACTAAGAAGACTGACATTATGCAATTGGGGGTTAGAAATGTAGAAATAACAAAATATACAGGATGTTTGGATAAGAAACTAGTATGATGAATAATTGTTTATGCAATCAGGGATTAAATATGTAGAAATAGTAAGATGACAAAATAAACAGGAAGAGTGGGTATGAAAATATGGTAGTGTAAACAGGGTTTAAGAAAACTTAAAATAACATGAATAAACAGGGTTTAAGAAAACCTAAAATAACATGAATAAACAGGAAGTTTAGATAAGAAAGGTGATGAGATTGTCATTACTAAAAAAATTTTACCTGTTTATGATGGCCATGGTAGGGAGAGGGGTTGGACGTAATTCTTTTGGATACAAAGTGTGGGTTTGAGCTTTTGGATAGCTAGCGCCTCAGCTATGCCCAGATGTCTTGATTTGATTCCCTTTGATAGGTTTGATTGAATTTTGTATATTACTTTGAAGGATTTTTCGAAAGGCGCTGAATGTCCTGAGTTGACCAAATGTTCTGTCACTGAACTGTATACACGTTTTCGGTCTCCTTTTACTAGCCAGGCTGGGTAGTGTTCGCGAGCGCGTTTTTCAAGTCGGCGCATGGTACGGCCGATGTACTCAGCTCCACAAGAGCAAGTAAACTGGTATATGCACGTTGAGGTGGCCCAATGCGACGGCTTGTCTTTCACGTTCTGGCTGAACAGTTTCTTGCAAGAAAACGTCAGTCGTAGGCTCGCGGCGAAGTATGTTTTCTTTAGAGATTTGCAGAGACGTTTGCGAAGGATTTCTGCTTCAATATCACCTTTGAATTCTAGATTAAGCAGAAGTGTTTTCTTTGGAACAGATTGGACTTGTTCTGAAGTCTTAGTCTTAGATTTGAAAAATCCTTCAAAGTAATATACAAAATTCAATCAAACCTATCAAAGGGAATCAAATCAAGACATCTGGGCATAGCTGAGGCGCTAGCTATCCAAAAGCTCAAACCCACACTTTGTATCCAAAAGAATTACGTCCAACCCCTCTCCCTACCATGGCCATCATAAACAGGTAAAATTTTTTTAGTAATGACAATCTCATCACCTTTCTTATCTAAACTTCCTGTTTATTCATGTTATTTTAGGTTTTCTTAAACCCTGTTTATTCATGTTATTTTAAGTTTTCTTAAACCCTGTTTACACTACCATATTTTCATACCCACTCTTCCTGTTTATTTTGTCATCTTACTATTTCTACATATTTAATCCCTGATTGCATAAACAATTATTCATCATACTAGTTTCTTATCCAAACATCCTGTATATTTTGTTATTTCTACATTTCTAACCCCCAATTGCATAATGTCAGTCTTCTTAGTTATTATAATGCTACTTTGTTCGAGTTTTATCCATCCCCCCTGTTTGTTACGTCATTTCAATTCCTAATTGTAATTTTTATTAATTTAACCCCTAACCAGAAATTGTTCTGGAACTTTCCTATCCATTTGATATAAATACACGAATGTACAGCCTAGATGATGACTTCGTCGAAAAGAAAATTTTCTTCGCTGCAATTGTCTTTTTATTAATTCCTATGACCCAATGTGGATAAAAAGAAATTACATTAAGGGCAACGACACGGGTGAAGTGAAAGTTTGAAATTTGACAAGGTGAAAATTAATATAAGAGGGAATGCAATTTCGGTGAGTATTCCCTTGATAGGTGTGAAGAAGATGAGAAAAAACTTCAGAAGATGCACATGATGGTCGTGTAAGAGCGATAATGGTGAATTACTTGATGTAAATAAAAGCAAACAAGTAGGAAAGAGTTTAAGACCATGGGAGAATAAATAATTCAATACATCTTTTATACACGCATAGTTTGACGTTCAGTTGATAAAACGCTAACACCTGCGTCATTCTCAAGTGTCTCAAGATAATACCCGTTGCAATACTTGACCTTCTCTTGTTGATAACTCTAAAAGGTTAGTTCACAAAGGAGTCAGCACATGTAGCCGTTAGGTTGCAGACGATGTCGACTAAATCGCCACCTAATGACAAACATTTCATTTTATTATTTTGAACCACAGTAGTTGTAAAGCGATTTTAGAAAACCTACTAAATGATATAATCTCGCAATATTTGTCTTCTTGGTATCTTATTTAAACACGAGATCAGCTTCAACATAAACGAACCGAATGAATACTTATTTATCTTTTCATCATCATTTTATATTTTACTGGAGATTCTAAGTCACGCAATGAAGACTTGAAAGCTACAAGTAATAGTTTAATGTTATCCTTCAATTAAATTCACTATGTAACTAGCAAATGAATCACAGATTCCATTTTTGGACGTAGAATTGACGAGAAGAAATAATGGAACTTTGAAAAGATCTATCCACAGAAAATCATCATCGAATGGCCAGTTGAAAAACTTCTATATATGAATACCTATGAGCCAAAAAAGAACTCTCATCACCTCAGTGGCCCAATATATCGGAAGACTGCTTAGAAAAGGAGCGCTTATTTCTCAAAAATATCCTTGCCCAAAATGGATACCCGGTAAGTTTTATGGAGAAAATCATGAAACCATAGCTAATAATAGAAGAATGCACTTCTGTACCAAGGAAAATACTGTATATGAATCTGGACCTCACAGGAAACTTAGCTGCAGATATCCTAAAGAACGGAGTCTGTAGTTCCCTAAGGAAGGCTTTGCCGGCAGCAACTCTAAGGGTGATATTCCCTCGTCGCCCAGTGCTTCTAGGCATTAGGAAGGACAAATTTCTGCATTTTCGTTCAAAAGAAACTAGTCCAACATTTCCACTTACAATGGATTTAGTTCTGTCTGACTTTTTAGCTCCCTTCTTTTTGTTTTTTTCACCTTCAGTTATAAAAAAAACCATTATTCCAGTTTGTTCCCATGCTCATTCCGTTCACACTTGTCTGCGTTAAAAACTATTTAACATATTAAGCAACTATTTTCTAATCCTGTGTAATTTTTTCTCTAAGCTCCTTGTATTTTAAATTAACACATTTTGACTTTTATATCAAGTTGAAGATTACTATCATCTTCATTCACCTCCGTTATTACACTTTTCTTTCTTTGACTGAATGAAGCGAAATTTTCAGCCGCTAAGGTCAGCTTGGTTCCTGGTACGGACGCTTCGACGATGTCTGAGGATTAACATGATGACATTATTTGGTGGAAGATGACTAGCAGAGAAATCCAGGATGCTCATTTTGTCTAACTTGAGACTCGTGAACAGGATGCAGCTGCTATCCCTGATGAGTGAAATTGTTGGTACTGTGTTTGAGTCTCTGTAGGAACACCATCACTCACTGGGGAGTGCAGATACATCCGGTTGACGAGTCTGCAATAGGGCAAAGCGAGCATCTTAGATTCCCCTGCCAGTCATATCCCACTAAAATGAATAGATATTAAGCTTATGATAGTGGCCGAATACATAATCACTGAAAACAAAACATTTAGTTTAGTGAAGATGCTCTTCTCGGTGAATTCATTTTCTTTAGCTATACGATCTCATTTACAAGCAATGTTTCATGAAAGAGGGTTATAAAAAAGTAATGAACTGTCACAATCATGGTTGTTAATACTAATCAATAATTAAGAGTTGGATAAGTGTATTAGAGAGGTCAAATAACGAGTTTCCAGAGTTGGGTGCGTATTGAACGGAAACGAAATTCAACGGAATCCCTTTCAACTCGGATCCGATGCATCTGTAACCCTGCTATCCTAGGTATTTTGAAAGAAATCTTCATCCAAAGTGTATACACACCGAGATTCCTTGAGAAGAACATCAAATCAAGAGTTCAGAGGAACAAAACACTATTTGTACTAAAATAGGAACTTTACACGACCCTTGATTTCAAGAGTGATCTAACCTGCGATGTCCTTAAAAGAAAAAATTCTACATCCTTGAGATGAACATTATTTGCAGCAAAGCTAAGAGAAGTGCTCTCCAGTCGACTACTGGTCTGAAGAAGCCTGAAAGGCAAGGTCTATCATCTAATCACTTATATGTCCCTTTTCTTGTCTAGTCAGGTATATTGGTCGTCCTGCCTAAAAGAGTTCAAGAATGCTATCCCGCATGGTGGCACAAAAGTAATAGTGGCTCTGTGGGAGTGGGTGATCGAACACCTTGTCAACATTGTTCATTCTACCTCAAAAAACACCTCCTTCAAAATAATCTACAGAGTGCAGAACAATCTACTATAGGAAATACGCTTTCGTCTCCTCTGTGCATTGCTGAAGCTCTAGCCACTCAGCTAGAAAACTCAGAGCTTTGCATTCAAAAGAAGACTATTCAACCACTTTTACTATCATGGTAACAACCTTGTTGATTTCTACCAACTTGATTTTTATGTGTTTATTTTCCTAATTCCTTATAACTCTTGTATTTGCTTAGAACTCTCACATAATTTCATATTTTCCTTACTGATTACAACTCACTCACTAAGTTATTCATCTAACATAACCCTAATATACACTTAGTCAACTCCTCTTATGTATTGACTAATACTAACAACTATGATTATGACGACTTATCACTTTTATTACTACCCTCTTTCACGCGAAAAATTGTCTACAAATGTGATTATAAAGCTAAAGAAAATGAATTCGCAAAGAAGAGCCTCTTCGCTGAACTACATGTTTCGTTTTCATTAATGTCTTGATGCGGATTATTCATATGTCATTGGAAAGTGCGTCGGTGGCATAGAGTTAGAATGCTCGCCACCCACGGAGGTGGTTCGCAGTTTTGTCCCCAGCCGACGCACACTTTTACCTCGCTAAGCCAGTAATCGGACTGATAAAGAGAAAAAAAGTTGGGCATGAGGCTAGCAACCTCCACCCCTTAAAAAAATAAACGCCACTGCTATTGAAACTTCAAAGCTATGGCTTGAAGCTCTATGTTCCACTGGGGATGTAAAGGAATAAACCAGAAGTCATTAGAAAACCAAATTGAAGAGGATAAATATGCTATATTTGAGTCTTTTCTGCATATAATCCAAGGCCACTGGTCGCCACTTGGGATTTCAAATAAATATTAGGAAAACTCGAAAGTGAAGCACCTCTTCATGAAGTGAATAGTGGTGATCAAGTTAGTTCTGGTGGTGGTGAAATGCTCACGATCAAATATCACACCTAGGTCAAGGCTCCAAAAAGAAATCTACTACTTCTCGCCGTGACTGCGTTAAGTCTAGAAGTATTTTATAGATTTTGGAATTTACATTAGAAAAAGTCATGGGTCACCATCCACGCCTGAATGGTAAAGTACCTTAACTGCTTCTGGCACCTAGTCACCATCTCAGCTGCTTTCGTCAATATTCCGCTGACTCACAAAAGACATGTAGGAGAACAATGGACACATTGCAAATATGCTCTAAAAGAGTTGGATGTCTGAGCATTCTTAATGATTATGGAAGGAGTATATACTGAACTGATTTATTTTGTCTTCTTCACAGACTTCAGGAGCAACAGTTACAGCCTCTGTTACTACGTTCCATTTTTCAGAGCTTATTCGAAACAGTGCCTATAGCCCAAAATTCTCACTATGCCAGTTCGGTGTTGGCATATAATAAAGAGGCCATCCTCATTCATAATGAACAACCGAATTATAACATACAGGGAGCGTAATTGCTCAGTGGTTGATCTCATGACTTGAAGATTCTGGGCCTGATCCTTGGTAAAGTGGTGGGTGCGACTATCAGTAAGTAAGATTGTATCACCGTACGTTTTAATCAAATACATTTATTCTATGATGGAATTATATTCTATCGCAGTACATGAGTGCTATTCCTATTGGCAATACACCGTTTAATAGACAACTTCAAATTTGCTGAGATGTCAGAAGGTTTAAATATTCCCAAGAAATTCCTGGCATCGTTCTATATGTCATCATTAATTACAAATATCCCATAGGAAGCAACTGTAGAAACTTTGTTCCGACACCAAAACTTTCGTCCATTGGATGAAAAGGAATTCAAATGCTTTTTACCTATGCGCACTGAGAATGTGCAGTTCAAGTTCAACAATTTCATGTGCAGCTAGATTGATGAAGTTGAGATGGGTAATCCATTAGGTCCATAATAGCGGATACTTTTATGGGATACTTTGAGCACACAAGCTTGAAACACGCGATAGGTGGAGTGACATGCTTACTATGTGTATTAACATTAAAAAAAGTTGTGTGAGTAACTTGATATGATTATGAACAATAGTTTGTGCTCGAAAAGTCATCAGTTAATATAACTGTACAACACTGTGTGACTTATCAAAATAAAATCTTATCCATAATGGAATTATGCTCTACCACAGTACCCAAGTTTTTTACTTATATCAATGCCTACCGTATGCCTAACCTACTTTACATGGCACAGATGAATAGAAATTTCACTACGAAATATGAACGAAATGGAAAATTTCTCACAGACATTCTTCCACAACATTGTAAAACTTTGCTCTAAGGAAAGACTTAACAATGATATCGTCATCATTCAAAAGTGTTTAAGCGGCAACAAGTATCCACGAAATATCAATAATGAATACAAGGGTACATCAAAGATAAAAAAGTAAAATTTTCTATAGAGTTAAGATGAAACTGGTCTCCTCAAAATTTGGATTAACAGCTGGTGAGGTATCTGGAAGACCTAAATGTGCAATAAGTGCTGCCCTCAGACTAACTTATCCAGCTCCTAGATTAGCCACAGTTGATTTGTCTTTTTAACTGATGATAATAATTTGATTACTAAGAACAGTTTAATTAATTGCACTTTTAGAATGCATTTTTTTGAAGTATCAATTTTGAAATTATACAGGACAGGCATAGATCAGGAGGCTATGGATTTCTTTTATCACGCATTAATCAAACTTTCATTCTTTAGAGATGTCTCCATGGCATTATTATAATTATTATTACTGTTCGATTTTGTTCCAAGTGGAACATAGAGATTCAGCAGCACATCTATGCTTTGTCCTATTCCAAGCAGTCCTCTTCAACTGGGCCCATGATGGCCATAGTCTCCCATTTCCTCCTTACACTATCTTCTCCATGTCACCCTCAAATCGATGCCCAACTAGTCGTTTCCCATTCGGCTTCCACCAAAAGAGACGGTCTGACGTGTTCCCAATCCATCTCCATTTTCTTAGGCGTATTTGCTGAGTAATTAGTTTCCTATTGGTTCATTCCTAGAGCTTTCTGTTGCTAATTCCTTCTGGTCAGCCATTTGATCTTCAGTATGAAGCAAAAGCAGGCGCTGATGAAAGTCCTCAGCAGACCATTGGAAGTGCTTTTAGCGACTCACACACCAAGTTTCTGAATGAATTGACATTGGTGTTGAGAATGGGAATTTCGCTGTGTATGGAAGATTTCTAAAATGACTTCAGAGTAATGAAGGTATGTCTAGCTTTTCTGATTCTGCTTTTGGCATCCTCATCCGTGCCGTCCGCCTATGATTAAAATGATGCTTCTTAGATAAGTGGAAGAAGTAGCTTATTTCATTTTTATTCCGTCAATAGTGATTGGTGTTACTTGCTGTTGGTTGATTATCTTCATCGCCTCCGGCTTCTATATGTTCACCTGGAGTTCTGTCTTCTCTGCTTCTTCAGTTAGTTTGTTGGTTTTGCCTATAAGTCTTCGATTCTGTGTGTGACACCAGATCTTCTATAGTCTTCTTATCAACACCAAGTTGAATCGTATTCGCGTTTCCACTGGAAATTGAAATTACTGAGTTTACGATATATGTGATTTGCTTCACACCATAAATGACGAAGGGAACTGCAATGAAGTCCCCTTTTTGAACTGTGTTGATTGTAAACGGCCAATTAATTTGAAAATTGAGAATCTGACTGAATGCACTACAAGTTCAACTAAGCAGCTAGCCAGAATAGGGATGGCTTAAGCTGATTCTGCTCTCTGAGATGAGCCAAACCATATACACCAGTGATCAGCTGAGGCCTAGATTAGTGAAAGAGCATTTCAGTGTTCAGATCACTTCAACCTAGCTAGCAAGCACTACCGGTTATTTTGCGTAGTATGCAACTACTCATATTATTCAGTTAGTAGTAAACAGCTTCATTCATTTAGGCATTAAGCTGAGCCAATAAAAGCTTTTCATTTTTCAACTAGTCAACTGGACTGATTGAATATTGGCAGTGTTGACTGATTTTACAGCTGGATTTCGAATAGTTGAAGGAGGCGCAAAACTTGGCATTATTTAGAAATTACACCGATTGAAGTAAAAATCTACTAGTGTCTCTAAGCAGCGGGCTAGTATTAGAGGGGTTTGAACCGATTTGTCTATTTGATTTGAGTTGAACGGATTACTTTGCAGATGAGTTCTTCTCCTAAATACCTAACTGACCATCCATTGTTTAGATTACGACTATCAAGCCAGAGGTCATTATTGTCTGAATTGAGTAACTGTCAATTACTCACTTCCCTCCCAGTATGCTTAAATGAAGAAAACAAAGCAAAACGTGTTGTTAAACGAGTGTGTCTTGCTTCCGGTGGAAGAACACTGAGTAAAACGACAGGCTGTCAGTCACTATTTTACTTGAAGATCCTGCACGAAAAGTTAATATCTTCCAATTAAGTACGCTGAGAATTCTGCATTAGCACACTGTCTATAATAAATCTGCTTTTAATTTTACTGTAAATCAGAGGGGTATATCCCCACTTGTGCATCAGTAATCCAACGGCAGAATGTGGTCAGCCACGCGGAGGTCCGGGCTCATTTCCGGCCGACACGCTGCTAAACCTAACCTAGTTTTTTACCAATAATAAGGTCGAAAAGAATGTCAAAGCTGGCGGACAGTGAATCCTTTGTTTATTCAAACTGGCTTTCATTTGGCGAGATACAAGAAGATTTTTGTTGCTTAATCGTATAATGATTGAAAGAGGACTGGAGAAATATGATCAGAAGTATTACTGTACATTATATTAACGCTTATTTACAGACTTTGCACGTAGTCAACTGTAGCTCTGTTTTGTCATCGGTGGAAGAATAAACAATCGTATTACCCTACCGTTTCCTGTTGTTCCGCGTTGGTTACCCTTGCATAGTATTCTGAAACCAGCGAAAGGTTCAGGATATCTGAGATTGTGACAACTGACGGAGAAGGTTTAGCCTGAAGCTAGCAACCCTATACAGTGAAAACAACTCCAACACCTCTCCTGAAATTTCAAAAATGTGAAGCTATATATTCCCCACAGAAGTCAAAGGATGTTTTTAGAAAGTGTCAGGAAGCGATTAACACCAGCTTGAACTAGCTGACACCATTTGAAACAAGCTTGTAATGCAATTGAACAACCTAGAATCCCCACCTTATGCAACCAATATAACTGATTATTTGTTGTCATAACTTTTCGAGGTACGTAATATTTGCGAATCAACGTACCTTTGCATTATAAAATCGATTTTTTTTCATCTACAAAGATTAGTCTATATTCTATCTTCAGCTAAAAGGGGTTATGCGGGGGAGGGGTGGTGGTAACTTATTTGTAATCAATTTTGATCTTCGGTTGAGTTGCCAAACGCTTTTCAATGTTGAATCGACAAATCAACAATATTATCACTGACATCACAAAAGTATGCCGTCGGTTAATAGATGTACTTTGAACCGCTAATTTATGCTTATTTTCTTGTGATTAATTAAATCAAATTAAATTTAAATGAGTAATATATTGAGAATAGCACTTGTTTTTTTTAACAGATAAGCATGTTCCGAAATAATTTGCCGCCATCAACAAAAGTTACACACAAATGTTATTGAATCGAATAAACAAAGTTAAGGAAACACGTACAAAGAATTCAGTCATCCAGGAAGGTATCCAGTAATATATACCTCAAATTCCTCATTATTTATCAATGATTATGACATCTTTAGAAAGACAAGTTGTTTATCCGTATTGCGCATTTTAAAATCATTAAAAGTAATGATAATAATAATAGTAATGATAACAGCAGTAGTAATAATCTATGTATAATGTATGATTGATATAACTAAGTACAGAGTTTGAAATATACACGTGATAGCTTGATAAACAGACACACAAACAAAAACACACGTACACACACATTTACACATACCGATTATACACACATACATTGCTGCATACACACACACAAACGTAAGAAAAACGGTAATCAATTGTTCAATGTTATCAATTGTATGAATAGCTTATTGAAACAATTAATTGGTACTATTGAAATTTATATGTTCAAAATACCTGTAAAACAAGCAAATGAAAAAACAAAACAGTTAAAGTGATATACACACAATGAATTCATCAATAGTAGAATTGAGACAGACAACTGATTGTAAGGTAAGGAATTTCAAGTAGGCGTTTACCTCTTGATGAATGCAACTGTGTCTAAGTACTGTCAATCACAGTATTTGATATATATACATGTATATACATATATTCAAATAATAAGTGTGGTATCTTTCGGTTAAAGATAGAAACTATAATCATGTTAAGACATTGAGTTAATGGCTAGGCAATTCAATTATTCAGCGGTTGCAGGATTTCATCATGAGTTGACAATGGTTAGAGAAGCATTGGAAAACCAGCTTGGAGTGCTGGACAGCTGTTTCGTCCTAGTCTGGGACTCTTCATCAGAATGCACCCACCGCCAGGGTTCAAACTCAGGACCTTCCGATTACAAGGCGAGCTCATACACCATTCAGTCACTCGGATCCGACCCAATGGCCAGAGCATGAATTCCAGCTTCTGCCAATTCACGATACAGCGCGACCACCAACCAGTGTCATCGGGAGCATTAGTCCTCACGCCCGACCTGCTGTACCCCACAGGTCACGACTTGCCACTACAACCCCAGGTAACTAACTACATAAAAAGGACCAGTCGCTAGTGAGCATCTCATCGATATTCAGTTATTGGTTTGTAGAGATGAAATTCTGTAGCCAATCAATCAAATACCTACGAACCAATAATTGAATATTCAGCGGGTTTTTTTCATAAACGGCTACCATTTTGCTAACCAATGAAACCTACACAGAGTAGAGTAGCCGTTCTTTCCTATCTGTAACTTTTCCAGTGAGCATGGAATTCTCAGCATTCGGTACAGTATTGCATCTAACTTACTCGGTAACAATAACAACAACAATAAAAACATTACAGGGCATAGGTAACCAGAATTGATAACAGCAGTATCAATAAAGTTAGATACGTGCAAAAAGTATCGAATGTTACTAATAATATTAGAAATACAAAAATGATAAGATAATTGAAACGGTGTCACCATACATTACAAATAGGAGGAGATAAAAGAGCCATTTATTTTGCTTATTACACAGTAAGCTATCAGTTTCATGCTTAACACTCTATCTATCATATAGAATATGAACCGAATAAGGTATCGAGGTGAGATGTAAGGAGAGCGTTGTGAAAAAGAGGGTGTCTGGAGTCAGACAATGTGGATTTAGACCATTTCTCACACTAATTTAGGTGTCTATCGACTATAGGGGTCACAATCCGACTTACTGGCACCCTACTTGCCTTACTTACAACCTTTAATACTCTTCGCAACATGACATAGTCTTTTTTGAGTGGATAAGAAAGACTAAGGAAGAGCAGTAAAATGCAATATATGTAAGATGCAAGAGTTAACATTTTTCTAGAAATTGGCAAGATATGAGATGACTAAGAAAGGTCAGAGGATAAAACTATTCCAAAGTATTTTATGCTTGACTTAGTAGACACAGTAATGGCAAAATATAAAGACCTTATATTGACATCTCCATCTGAATGTACTGTTTGCATTCTGCTTTTTACCATGCTATTTTATATTTGTCTTTTTTCAAGGATCTTTAGTTCCCTGTCTTCGCGACTTAATCCGTCACTCTGCTATTCAAGATACTTATAGAAGACACCAAGTATGTACAACATACCACTTATGACATTATAGTCGGTAATTTAAGTGATAATGTCAGATCACTTCTGCATGAGACTGGGCTCAGTGTCACCCCAAGTAAACTCAATGATAAACCTTTAACTTTAAAACGCCCAACGAACATCATCTCTATTTCACGTAAGAACACAATGAACACATGTTCTATTAAGCGAAACACACTGGCCATGAATTTAAAAAAAAAATTAGTGAAGAGTTGTTGGAATTTTAATTTTAGGCTTTTAGGGATTTTAGGACTAGTCAAAGTAGATTTCGTCACGATTGGACATCAGCCAGAGACCTACTACAAACGAACGATCATTATTAGGCTAAGAGTTATTCTGACAATCTCCATATGATCGACTGGATTCCTAACACCCTTCCACTGCTGACTCCCACCCCCCGCTGTGATCACTGGCCAACTATTTAGTCGTAGTTTAGGACTTTTTATTCACCTTATGAAGTTGAGGTTCCATCATAGTACGACTCATAATAGAGTCATGGATGTCTACTGATGACGAGTTTCAAACCAGGACGAAACAGTTGTTCAATGCTAGCAATGATTTCAATCATATACAGGGAGTTAAAGTAATTCTTTTACCCTATTGTAACACAGTACGCAATAATAAAATTGAAAATGACGAAATCATGAAGATTTAAAATATTGACGTCATGAAAATTGCATTACCAACGAGTATAGTTTAGTTTATACAGAATCAATCAATTAAATATATAAGACTATTTCACGTGAGTAGGTAAACACAATCAAAAGAAAAAAACACGTAAAGTGATCAAATTTATCAGACATATTAACTTCATTCCAGCCACACACACACACAGCTTTTTTTTTAGATAACTTGACTACTGCCACTTTTTCTAAGATATTTATTGTCTCTTAAACAATTTTCAATGATAGCAAGTTCATTATCGGGTCTTTCCTTAGGACAAATTTCTACAGTGCTGTAGAAGTGTGTCCGTACGAAACTTCTTTCCATGAGTGTCTGGTGTTAAAATCACTTCAATCTAACTTAATAGGCACACTGCTGTTTGACATGGACAGTTTCCAGCGACTCATAAGCAATTGCTTGCTTTGGGTGTTTAACAGCTTTCAATGAAGGTCCAAGATTAAGTAAAAACAGTTTTTCCATTACTTTTAAAAACAGTGAGGTAATAGCAGTAGGTCTAAACTTAACGCATGATCCCACTTGATGATCTGGACACAAGAACCACTTTAATGTCTTTCCTGTGCATGAGAGTCGTGTAGATCTGCTCCATAGAGAGAAACTTTTTGACCTCGAGTATGCAGACAATATGATATTACTGTGCGATAGCATGCTGGCTGCCCAAATCTCACTTAATCAGTTGGCTATAGGTGTCTGTAAGTATGGTATGCACTTTCCGCCGTCTAAGTGCAAAGTACTGTTACAAGACTGGCAAGAGCCTGTACCTGCAGTCACTCTTGCGGGTGAAACTCTTGAAGTTGTTGATAAGTTTGTGTATCTGGGTAGTTGTGTGAGTGCTGGCAGAGGGTTGACGGGTGAAACTTCCAACCGTATAATGAAGGCTAGGGTGGCATACATCAACTTCAGCCACCTCTGGCGCCGTCGCGTCATTAGCCTGGCTCTCAAAGGTCGGGTATACAATGCTTCAGTGCAGGCTGTCTTGCTCTACGCCTGTGAAAACTGGCCTTTACGAGGTGAGGATGTGCGGTGACTCCGCGTGTTCAATCATCGCTGTCTCTACAAGATTGCTTGCATTCGATAACATCATCGTGTAAGTAATTATTCTGAGGTTCGGCGGCGGGTGTTTGAACACAGTGGAGATCACCACTCACTGAGTGTCGTCATCTGGAAACACCGGCTCCGGTGGCTTGGACATGTGCTGTGAATATCATCCCAGAGGCTTCCGTACAGGTCTCTGTTCGCTAGCCCTGGGACGGGGTGGAAAAGGCGAAGAGGTGGTCAGTCAATGACGTAACGTCGTGGGATGAAGGATGTTTGTGCTAGATTAGCATCGGTTGGTGCGTCACGACTCCCTGGTTGGGGTTCGCGAGATAGCCCGAATCGATGGCTCAAAATGTTATTGGATATGGCCAAGAATCGTAATCAATGGCGAAAGTGTTGAAAATTCCTTCTTTCTTCCCTTCCTGATGATAGTTGACGAATACTGCTTGAACTTGTTAAGTATGACTGTTTTCCTTCCAGATGAAGTTCTTTACCTATTCTCTACTTATATTTTTTACTTTTGAACTATGTTGTTTTATTATTATTGTGTGGTGCATCTTTCTTGGTGCCATATTGTACCAAGCTTTTTTCTGAGTTTAAAAATAATTAATTAATTAATGTCTTTCCAAGGA
Source organism: Trichobilharzia szidati (assembly GCA_944472155.2). NCBI lineage: Eukaryota > Metazoa > Platyhelminthes > Trematoda > Strigeidida > Schistosomatidae > Trichobilharzia > Trichobilharzia szidati. Next base: position 63,237,869 of record OX235276.1, read on the forward strand.
GCAGGCACAATATTTGTGGAAAGTGATTAATTGAAGACATCACTGAGAGGATGACGTAAAATATTCGCACATTTTCTCAGGATGATAGCAAACCCACCATCTGGACCGAAGGACTGGGTAGGCATCAAGGAGTGAAGACATGTTAGAACATCATTTGCAGTAAAACCATATAAGCAAAGATAGTTAAGACAGTAATAACTTGTTAAAGGCTTAGGAGAGGGGGGAGGTGGATGTACCAATTTCTTCTGAAACAACAAATTCGATTTCTCCAGGTGTTTGTTAAAGATGAACTAGTGAATCCGAATACAAGAATACAAACTGACTGTAAAAATACACGATATACATATATATATACCCCATACTCAAGTGAATTGGCAATCAACAAACACACTACTATTGGCGAAATTTACCAGCTAATAAAAAGTAAATCATCACACGACAAGAAAGTCCGAATTCCAAGTTAATAAGAATACGATCAATAGAGACGTAGATTAACAACCAGTGACGATAGTGGTTGCCAGGAGATACAATTACATCATTCATGGAGAATTTAAATCAGTCGATTTTATACTAAAACCTGCAGTGAAAATGTTGTCGAGAAGGACTTCGCATTTAAATCAATCGGCTCAGAGAACACAATTCATTCAAAATAAATACTAGCTGGAATATGCTTGATGACTTTAAACAACTTTATGCTCATTAACTACAAGTTGTGCTAAAATAGAGGTACATGCGGAACTTTGTTAAGCAAAGGACAAATAAGGTCTATTCGTAGCCCTCTGTTTAGCTCATCTTGTAGATACTGAACATGAAATTAATGTTAACAAAGTATTAGAAGTTAGATATGACGAAAAAGATTTGTAGGGTTTATTTGCGAAGCTTCCACTGCCCTGCTAGACAACATCTTCAGTGCATACTTCAGTTTGATGAAATGAGCTTTTAGATTTCTCCATGAGTTTATTAGTCATCTCTCCTGGTGACCTGGTGAACTTGAATGTGATTGGTTGTTTTGTGTGTTTTCACACCCTCTAGGCTACCTGTATTGGTATTGGTTATGATTGTTTCCTTGACCTGTGTCAGTGTCAAAATGTCTATTGTCTGATATTGAAATAGACAAAATTTACCAATCGATAGGAATGAAATCTCACACACACACACATAGGTCAAACTTCAGGTCAAGGAGACAATCATCACCAACATCAATGCAAGTAGCCTAGAGGGTGTGAAAACACACAAAATCAACCAATCGCGTTTAAGGTGACCCACCAGGAGAGATGACTAATAAACTCATGGAGAAATCTAAAAGCTCACTTCATCAAATTGAAGTATGCGCTGAAGATGTTGTCTAGTAGGGCAATGAAAGCTTCGCAAATAAACATAACTACATCAAAGTATTCAAAGTTGTCTATCGTATTCGTCTCCAACAAATACCTGAAGCCATCAGAAGCTATTTGAAGAAGCCAGAATTGTGTGTTCAGAAGAAACTGATACATCCACTTTTCTTACCTTGGCTGCAGTTACATGATTGTAAAAATTTGAGGATTTCAGCTTCACACTAAACCTTTATTGGGCGTACTACTAGACAGCTTAGCCAACGTGTTAGTGAACATCTCCCATCGTGGTTTGGTAAAGGACAGACAAAAACAATTCGTAGCTCAATTTTGTCACACTTAATTGATAGTGGTCATGTAATCGAGAAAACGAGAGCCTTCAAAGTAATTCATCGTATCCCAGCGAATCTCTCCAATAGACGTGGCTTACACAGCGAAACGTTCAGAAAAATCTTGTTTTGATTTTCTTAACACGCTGGGATTAATTTAAATAATTTATAATGAATCAATCTGACTCGGCGCTCAAATTATTTCAGGAAGTTCGTAACACCTACGGCCTGGAAACCTTTAAACTATGTATTCAAAAAAAGTTCGTACAGCCATTATCCCTCCCACGTTGGCCTATTAAGACATAACCAACTAATGACTTCTACATCACCCTTTGTTTATATTTTCAACCCCTTTCTTATCATCCCTTAATCTTATCTTCACGTGTTTCATTTCCTTCCCTTACAATCCAACATTACTTAATCGGTTCATTTGTTTTTACTAGCCTTTATCGACTACTTCCACCTGAACAGTTGTTTGTTTGATCATGCTGTTTTTCATTATTCGTGTTATCACAGATTGCATCATTTTTTCATCCTTATTATTGATAAGACCATTTTTATTATTACTATTATTATTATTATCATTACTACTATTATGACTAATTGCACAATTTATATTCACCATCGTATTATCCTATAGACAAAACACCATGATTGGTTTATATTTGGATTTTTATTTGTAAACTTATATATATTAGAGTTAAGCCTGATGAGATCTAATTGTAAACAAGTTTAACTATCCTTAATTGTTGTATTAATTTCCACTCTTAGTTTTATCTGCTTTAATTTTAGTATAAGATATTTTTATGCGCATTATCACATACACATGCCTTTTAAACTCTAATCTACAGATTATAAAAAATCAATATTATTTTAAAAACAATAACACTGTGAATAACAAACACTCTTTATATATAACTGTGTGACCTGATGTTGAAGGAGTTATCTAAACGGATATTCTCTGCCCGATCTTATTTTACAAGAATAATCATCACTTAAAGTAAGAAAATGCTATTTATTTTTATCAAATGCAACTGCATAATAATAATGATAATTTGCTTTATTCCAAAACAGTACTTTTGATACAGAATGGAATTCTCAGCATTTTACTACAGTATTGCATCCAGTTAGTACATTATCAATAAATAAAATTCTACATAGATTAAGGAAATCTCAGTTCATTATGACAACAACATATTGGCATGTCAGTAGCAAAGCCAAAGCTAAACAGTGTTTGAAGGTGTTAGAAAAGTAGGTGCTATCATATTTACTGGCGTAAGCGAGAGAAAGAAACAAAGCAGCACATAACGGAAAAAAGAGAGAGAGAATAGGAAAAGAAAGAAAGAAAATGTTGTACCTATAAATGATATGAGTTGGAAAGACGAGACCCAGTTGTTCTACTGACTATTTAATGAATTATAGGTGTCACGCCTAATGCTTTCTTTATCACACAGAACACGAGCTAAGTAGGGTATGGTTGAGTTTTTGTACTTGATGGTGCGAGCATATAGTAGTAATGAAAAGGGTTATCCGAAAAAGCTGCTAAATCATATTATCAATAAAAAGGTGTAGAAGGGAAAACAGAAAACTGAAAAATCTTGGCTACCAACAATAACCATTCCATAGTGAAATGGGACAGCTGAATAACTTCAAAGACTACTTGATTCATATATACTGTTAAAGTTTATTTCAAGTTCTCTAATTCTATAGGGAAAGCTTTGGTGAATGTCAAAGATATGGTTGTCAAAATGTCACAAAGTAATTGTGTCTATAGAATGAAGTGTTTAGAATTGGGAAGCTTGCTGGCTATACAGGGGAGAGCACTAGACAGGTGAAAGTCAGAGTGAATGAACATACACTGTACACGAAACATATCCACCTAGAAATGAAGTAGAATCAAAAAGACAGCGAACATAAGATTGATTTCGATAATGTCGAAATTCTAGGAAGAGGCTTTCATCATTCACATAAAGATAGGTTGACCTCTGAATCCTTTTACACATTTTAACCACATTGAATGCAGTAAATAGCATGGAAGGGATAGACTTATCGCCTATATGGCAAGTCACAGACAGTATTTTAGGGGCAGTAGTCACTGTAGGTTATGGGCCCAGCATACTTCCATTGCTCCAGTCTTGTGTGTCGGTGGCACAGCGGTAGAATGCTCGTCAACCACGCAGGTGGTTCGGGTTTGATTCCCGTCCAACGCTTTCCTTTACCTCACTAAGCCAATAATAAGACTAGCAAAGAGTGAAGGTTGGATATGACGCCAGCAACTCCATAGCGTAGAAAAAATACCACTGCCACAGAAACTTCAAAGCTCTAGCTTGAAGCCCTGTGTTCCACTGGGAACGCAAAGGGATAAAATAATAAAAAATAAATAACAGTCATTCTACAGAACTGACAGATGTTTAACTTTGTATTTTTTGACGACCGACATTTAATGTTTCATACATTTATTCCCCTTTATGAATTTGAATCAAGCAAGAAAAACAGTTTGTGCAGAATAAGATGGTACCATCATTTGTTTCGTTGGCTTCTCATCAGCTGCTTATAGCCTAAAGATATTATTAAGTTTATATGTAGTCAAAATTACATCATCCTTTCAAATTTTCACATGATTTCAGTTGACAGAGAGTTCAAGTTTAAACAAAAAATCAATACAGTCGTACAATTGTGAACGATTCAAAGGTTACATAATCAAATGAAAGAGAGAATAAAGACATCCAGCTGCCAGGGCAAGGAAAGACTGATAACTGCTTCTTTCTGAACACATAAATCGGGTTTCAGGTGTTTGATAGAGACTGCTTTGGCAAACTTGAGGAGAACTGAGCTATTTTGTGTATTGATAATTTTAAAGGACTTTGCGATATCCACCTCATGACCCTTATCAAGGAGATGCCTGGCAATGGTACTACTGAAAGCAATTGTTCCTTTGAGACGGAGGATTTTTGTTACATGTACCTAAAAGCTAGTAGTTTCTCAAGAAGACTCTTTTAATCACAATGAAAGTAAGTAGTTGAAGTAATAAACCTTACTGTTAGCATAAGCAAATCTAACAGTAAATAACTTAATGTGGCTGTAATAAGAATTTGGCGACTTGAATTTTAATTTTCCTAGTCTCACAATCCCATCGATTGGATTCAAAGACAGAAATACTATCGAGTATTCAGGTGACTTCCAACTGATCGCTTTAGAGCATCATGATTCGCCTTGGACAACCTCAGTAACATAAATTGTAGCCATCATCAACAACCTGAATATGTGAAAAAATGTGTCTGTCTGTTGGAGACAAATTTAGTTTACTGTGTCATGCCTTCCTGAGAATAAACAGTTAAATAGTACCAATTTATACCGGTGACTTCCTGCAAATACTTCCGAAGCAAATTGAACAGTCTTATTACGGTAGTGTGGACACCTTTGATGGGACGCCTCGATATTGCCATAATGTTTTGGTATGTACTTACTCAGGTATCAAAAACGATGTCACTGAAATTCAGTGTCAATGAGGACACCGCTAATCAATCGCCTTGTAGCCAGAAGGTCCTGGGTTCGAATCCTGGTGGGTGTGTACTGATGAAGAGTCCCAAACTGGGACGAAACAGCTGTCCGGTACTCCTAGGTTTTCCAATGGTTCTCTAACTCATGATGAAATCCTGTAACCAATCAAATCCCTACAAACCAACACTTGAATTCCGATTCTGATATAATTTTCATTCGCCTTTTCTAGTTACGGTATGCTAAAATTAATGGATTTATAATTGTAAAAAACTGAAGTTATTACTGATTACAACTGTTCACTCCTAACTATTCTTATCCCACACTCTCTGCTCCCAAAAACCTTCTTTATCTGAACCTTCAATTCAATAAGGCTAGGTATATCGGTAGTTCGACTCGAGTTTTGTCTAAGAGGGTGCAAGAACACTATCCTGCATGGTTACGAAGAGGTAGCAGTGGAGCAATAAGAAGCAAGATCATTGAACATCTGGTCGATAATGACCACCCTATCTGTATAGCCTCCGCCTTTAAGGTCATCTACAAGGCAAAAAGTAATTTACTGAAATCACTACGTACCCAACTTATCTGTACTGCTGAAGCTTTAGCTATTGAAACAAAAAAGCCAGATCTCTGTGTACAGAAAAAGTTCGTTCAACCCCTCCAACTTTCATGGTCTTAACCCCTCTACGCTAAAGTATGGTAATCCCTATTCATATTTTGGCTATACCAGTTTTTCATTTTTTCATTTTGTCTATTCAGTTTGTATACTCTTCCTTTATTACGTCAATTGTTACTATTATTATTATTCTCACTTTGAACTGTCCCCGGTATTATTTCACTCGTTCCACTACTCGTGATTCTAAATCAATTCCTTTATGCAACATTAAATTCTATGCTATTAAATTTCACACAATATTACGTAACGTTTTTATTTTATTCGATTTGTCTACTAACCCTATAATTGCACACCCTTTCCAAGTTCTATCCATCCTATGAATTATTCTATATATGACATTAATTGTTTTGCCACTTGACATTTAACTATGATTATAATCACAAACATTTTAGTTTTAATTGCATTTCATACTAGTGTTATTATTATTATTTTATGCATTCACACCTATGATTCGATTCCCTCACCGGATATAACTTCTTAAAAACCATATATATACGACTGTACAGCTTGATAGTAAATTCGTTGAAAAGAGTCTCTTCGCTAAATCCCTTGTTTTGATTTTCTATATGTTACAATGGGAATTTTCCATGAATTAAAAAAATAGCAAAGAACCTTCAAAATCATCTACAGAATAGGTGGGAATCTTGCTAAAAGAGTAAGAATCAAACTTCTTCAAACCGTCGAAGCAATGGCAATTCAAATATTAAAACCTGAACTCTGCATACACTGGACCTGACCTATCTTAACACTAAATACATAATTTTTGTTTCGTCTTTTTCTTGCTTCCATCACTCCTTATTAAATCTCTACCACTTATTACCACTGTTGTTAACTTGATTTTTGTTCAATTTTAATTCTATCTAAGCTCTACTCAACCACGTCAATTAGATTACGTCACTCACCCAAGCTTATTTAATCTTACTTTAGTTTCTAACCAATTAAAGAAATCTATTTTCTAAACTTTACAATATTATTTAATACTTTTAGGTAATGATGATTAATGATGATTGTACTTACTTCAACTGTAAAATAACCTGAAACTGGTTTATGATCACTGGACACGTACTTTGGATGTGATCTATACACAACTGGTTCACAGCCTCTGCCATACCAGATAATTCGATCACAATAGGCCGGTATTCGATTTTTTTCACTAACAATCAAAATTTAAAAGAGGAGACAAAGATTTATAAGTTTAAGAGAGAGAGTGTGTGTGTGTACCATTCATTGAAATGAATGAAAATTAGTGTTGAGAAGTGTCTGACATCCCCAGCGCTTTAGACGGTTTGATCGTGAACCTTCTTTTCACCAGCCTGTTGAAGATGTCAGTAAGTCTAGTGATGAAACATCCAAAAACCAAGTATCAAATTTTTGAGAACAGTAATGTAAAGGAGAAAAATAAAGCATGCTGGCAGAAGTGTGAAAAAGAATCCTAATCAGAATCGTTTCCATCCATTGTGATCAGCACATACTGTTGTTTGACCAACTTACTGCCTCTAGATAGATTGCTAAAAGGTAAAATAAACATCATACAGATTCTTTTACTCCAAACCTTAATCAACATTTCACGGGGAACAGTTCATTTCTCTTATCAGTATTCCTCGAAGATAAGGCATAACCACACTGCAAGCAGTCAGAGACTTGGCGCGTCACAAACAGCATCTCAAACAAACTACAAACCTTCATTGAAAGTTGTCTTCGTTCAATACCACTCAAGATCAGATGGCCAGAAAAGATCAGCAACAAAGATCTCTGGGAGCGAACCAACCAGGAACCAATTGTGAAACAAATAAGCAGGAAGAAATGGAGATGGATTGGCCATACTCTGAGGAAACCATCAAGTGACATCACTAGACAAGCCCTCGAATGGAACCCGAAAGGGAAGCGGCGAGTTGGTCGTCCAAGGGTGATTATGTCGACTGGAAATTGAACCTTGGATCACGAGTGGGGTTCGCGAGTATTCTACCAGTAAACCACCAACGCAATGAATTTATATTTACTTCACCAATACGTTTACATACACACGGATACATCACTAATTCAGCAGCTACTAAAGAACTGACTGTCGTCAATCGATGAAACGTGTAACGTACAACAGCCTTTAGATTAAACTCATCGAGATTTTCAGTATATTAATTGCTGAAGGAGTAAGATTTTCACTAGGTAGAACATTGGCAGGAGTAAACAGGAAGGATTTATAGGATAGATTATAGGCCGTGTCAATAAAATGTCAAAAATTATAATAGTGTCATGGTATGTACTACTGATTTATATGAGTAGCTGGAAGCGCCTCGCGTTGAACAATGGTATCCATAAATTAGATCGAAGTGATTCAAACATCAGACAGCGATTTGCCTCGTATCAGTGACTCAACCCAAAAATTTTAAATTTAGGGAAGACAACGGTTTGAACAAACTAAGACGATGTCATTTTATTATGTAGGTTTCTCGTCAGCCGCATACACCCTGAAAATAATTTATTAAATATATGTAGGGAAAGATTTAGCGTCCACTTGCCATTATATACAGTCCGTCACATTTTGGAAACAGGCTTTCTGATTCTAGTCCATTGCTGAAGATCCGTCTATCTATATCACATTTCACAGAAAACCGCGTGAATATTTCTTGCCACCTAAACATTAATCTTTAAATTGAGATTTAATCTTACTTCTTCATGCATGTAATGGCGCTAGAGGCAATGCTCAGCTTGTTCAGTCTGAAAATAGGACAGTTGAACCCTTAATATTACTTTCAGCACGTTATGATATGCTAAAATATGTCTAATCATTGCCTTCGTCATAGTCTTCGCAAGTTAGTCTGGAGTCCTTGTAGCATCTAGTCATCACTGGTTGTCAGCAGACATCTAATGGAAGGGTATGAATACTGTTCTTGAATATATGTCAGTGGTTGTTTTTTTTCTGGAGATTTTGAAACAGTGGTTGTATGCACCAGACACTTTTTTATCAACGAACCTTACGAAAAATTGAACACATACTTCACATAATAATTTACGAATGGGTGGTATTCATTTTGGTTCAAGAAGTCAGTGATTTTGTAAAACCTGTATTGGCTACCTGGTGACCCTTGTATACAAAGGATTTATGAAAACATTCTAAGACCACTGTCACCCGATTCCATAGCTCCATTCTTAACTAAGCACTTGGTAGACTTTCAGTTCCAGTCTGTTATATTCACAAAAGCATCGTTACCACTTCCCTGTACGATTCGCATTTCTCGATTTTAGCCGTTTCGTTTATTGACCTTGGGATAGAAGTAAGTTCTGATGGGCTGTACTTTGTCGTGCTTACTTTATATGCCGTTTATAGTATTCAGGCTTCCCCGTACAGTCATGACAATGCATCAGATACTACAGTTTTCCTAATATATGCCCGATAGTGCCTTTTCGAAGTAACATACAGTGACAAACTCCTGCTATTATATGGAGTTCCATGCAGGTAGTATTTCGATTTGCTTAGCACATGAATTGTGTTAAAATGTCGTCATTCTCACAAGAAGATTTTTTTTCATGGCTGCTAGAATATGACTAACATTCTCTAAGTACCGACCATCATGTCCTAGGATTGAACATATATCGTGTTGACTCGTGTTCATGAAAAAGCTGTATTCACGCAGTACTATTCGGCTGTCAGCTATCTTCACCAATTGTATATATCTGGAACTGATTGGACACGAGGTAGTAACTAGTGTCATAAATGAGGTCTTTTTTCGGTGCAGACTGAATTCCATCAGTCAAATTTGCAATGTGGCTACCATGCTAGGTAGCTCGCTATTACGGTACACTCTAAATTGTTATTATTAAATGGTTGTAGGTTATTGGCAGGAAGCTTTGCTTAACTTAGGTTTCGTGCTTGCTGACACTCATCAGTCAGCAAGGCTCATTTTTACGGTTGACAGAATTCAGTCTTCACCAAACAAAGGACTAGATGCTTGACACTTGATCAAAGTATCTAATACAGTCCTACAGAAGGTCTGCTGTTAGCCCAAATAGCTCAGTGATATCTTGTCTGACTGCAGCACTGGATGACACAAGTTTGATTCACAGAAGAGACATTAGTTCCTTCTTGGTTGCAGATACACCTTGCTGGCTGTTGCTTGCCAACAAGCACAAAACCTTGGTCCCAGGCTTCCTGCGGTCAACTGCCCCCAACCACCTAATAAAACAAATCTGGAATTACTTAGTATCTCCAGGGTAGCTACGCAGACTCGTCTAGATTTTACACAAACCGTCTGAAGAGGTTTGTTCTTCTTAACAGCTGTTAAACAAAATTATGTTTTTGCTAGTCATTTTCTAAGCTGATCTCTGAATTCCTATTTTGTAAACTAAAAACATGATATTAGGCAAAACATGAAATAAATGTCATCGTTACCTTGAATCATATATGTTAGTATTCACATCAAATTTATAGGTTGGAGCAAAAGTGATTTTCGATTCACGAAAGCCTTGAAATACCTTTTTTGTATTCAGTTGTTTCAAAAGCTGACAAAAAAAACGAAAAGAAGAAAATGGATATGTAAACGTTTTAAGTGTATACAGGATTTCATTATGAGCTGACAGTGGTTAGAGAACCATTGGGAAACCAGCTTGGAATGCTGGACAGCTGTTTCGTCCTAGACTGGGACCCTTCATCAGTGCATACCAAATAAGATTCGAGCTCAAACCTTCCGGTCACAAGACGAGCTTGTAAACCATTCATTCACTGGGACCCAATCCAATTGCCAGCCCATGAATTCTATCTTCTGCCATTTCACGATGTAGTGCGACCACTAGCCAGTGTCATCGGCGAGTATTTGTCCTCACACCTGACCTGCTGTACCCTACTGATCACGACCTCTCATTTGATCTCAGGTTACTACCCAGATTGATATTCACGTGTTGGCTTGCGGGGTTTTGACTGGTTACAGGACTTCATTATGAGCACATATTGATTAGAGAAACATTGGAAAACCTGTATTTGAATAGCAAATAGTAAATACTATGTTCTATTGATCAGTAAAACAATTACGATATGCATCTGAGGACAACAGGATTGATGAAAGTAGACCTAGTGCTTATGCCGATAGAATACAGTGGACATTATAAAAATTCATAAACGCTCAACCGAATTCACTATTTGCAAATTATATTACTCATTTTCTATTGGGTTTTTCATTGTTCACACTCGTTTTTTGCTTATATGCTTTTAAAAGCTTCTACAGGTATATGTCCATATTAATTAAAGAATTATTGTGATTGACAATATTAATGTTTTAAGTAACATTGGATCAATAAGATCAGAAGACTATCGTGCAAAACTGTCTGTCACTTATGATGTGCATCGCTATAGCCTTAAACTGAATTTCAGGAAAATTAAGGAAAAATAATACAGACTATATGAATTTGCTGGTTCCACAGCAGGTAAGCATAGCAATAGTGGCTTAACCTGTTTCTTTTGCACATACAGCTGCCGTTTATACAGAATTGCAACCGCCTCTACTGTTCGGAGTATTTGATACCTAGAGGCTCTTGGAGATTTGTTTGGTACTCCATATACGAAAGCGAAAGATTCTTCAATGCTAACTTTAAAGCCTTTCTGAAAAACGTGGTCTAATATGGAACGATTGATGCTTTTTACTCACTTTTATTTAGCTACACTGCTAGGCATCCCCGAGAACAAAAAAACAAGTTTCTAGAGTAACTGTGTCTCTTATTTAGTGGCCTTTTCAATGACGTACAAAATATCATTCCTTCACCGAAGTTGTTACAATACAAACTACTTGTATCTCTTTATGAGCAGTACACGTTAAATTGCCAACCAGTATAACTTGTTGGTTACAGTCACCTTTTACAATAGGAATGTCTAACCCAACGTAAGTTATCCTGAAAATCCATCATGTTATCATTTATAGCCTATATATGTAATCAGTGATGGATGACTGCAATACTGACTGTAGAACAACTACACCACTAGACTGTATACACCATTTACTTGAAAAAACAAGTGAACAGTTCATAAACAATTCGTATGTTGTGTACTATAGCTAAATAAAAAACTAGAAGTCCAAAGATAAACTGTTAACAGTTATGACTTTTGAAGTGATTGATCAATAATTATTCGAATGTGACATCCACTGACTGATTAATTGACATTTTTATAAAACTTTAAAATTTTTAATATTTCTATGAGTGTGCTTAAATTTTACTGCCGTATTGTTGGTAATGAAATTTAATTTCTTCTTCTTTTTTAAATATTGCTGAGAAGCTCATCTCATTCAACCTATCAATGGGTAAAATATTATCCAGAAACACTGTCCTTATTGATTTGGATGTGTTTTACCTATATCAACCCCAGTGGCTTCATACTGTTCCCTGTTTGTTATCCTTTGAACTCAGTGGAAGGATGTGGTGGGTAGTGAAAACATGATATGAGAAGATGGGATGTAGGACGGTTGTGATGGCTTAACATCTGTTGGTGAGTCATACCCCTTCCCCTCAAGGGTGGGATCTGACAGATCTGCTGATTCAGTGCCTTCAGATATAGTTTTGATTCGAAAGCGTGTTGAAGTTTCTTTGTTCCTACTACCACAGGAATTAATAGGAAGTGATGAGATCTTCTTAGAATCTACTTCTAAAGTATATACTTAGTTGTTGCATTCTTTTCCTCATCTGCTTTGTATCTCTTTTTTCCTTATATTGTTGTTAGGTTATATTTGCCTGGCACTTCTCCTATTGTCAACACTGTGACAACTTTATATTTGAAATTAACAAATGATACTATTAATAAAAACTCTGATTGTTCTTTTTCATTCAGTTTTGATTTTCTCGTTGACTGATTAAACCAAAATACCTTGGCCTCTGCTGATATATGTCGGCTCCAAGTACTGAATCATTCAGTATGTTCAAGGACTAACTTGAAGTAATTTGGTGATTAAATGACTAGCAGCAGAATCCTTGGTGCACACATAACATCATGTTTGGGACTTGTCATCTGGATATACCTGCATTCCCCAGTAAGTGATTTTACTCCCACTGAGGCTGGAACCCAATAGGCATCGTTTCTACCGCCAAAGCGTTAAGCATCCAGTGACAAGTCCCTAATAGGACGAAGTCTGCACCCTGAATTCCACTGCTAGTCACCAGCCATCATACAATTGGTTCTCTATATAACGAGATACAGGATGGAGGAAATATTCTCAACACTTATCATGTGAATGCTGATGATACTACTCACTTATCCGGTCTGAAGTAGGTGGAGCGAGATTTCACTACGCCACCTACTGGCTGAAAGTCAAGTCCTTAACACTTTTTTGCATCCGTAAATCTGAAAATGAACTTTATGAGTAGTATTTCTGTGTTATCAGAGGACACGTAATTCAGAACTTTGACTTTCTTCTGGTGACTCGTTTGAAAATACCGCATAAGACAAATAAACATTGAAATACAGGTTTAGGAAACAAATGAGGCAGGATATTATTAAGTGGTCTCACATTTTCAAAACTTTCCTGTATGTCACCGTCATATGTATACTTCCAATAACAGACAACGAAAAAGAGTACACAAGTTGAAAATGGCTTCTAACTAGAACATCAAGAAACTTCATCTCATGGACTGATTTTCAAGTATTTAGGTTGTAGGGACTCAACCGGTTTCAAAGTTTAATTCACTAGTTACTGAATTCTAACCCGCTGGTTAGATTGTCTATGGCGTTGATCACTAAAGTGAAAATTCTAGATTCCGGCCATACTGAACAGTTAAAGAAAGCAGGACAGACGAGCTGTTCAATGGTCCTTGGTTTACAATGCTTCCCTAGCTAATGTCATTTCATTACGTCTACCGTTAAGTGTCTTTCATACTATACATCGCTAACAGTGTTTGTAAATTCTTACATACTCTTTTACTGCCTAACCTTTTAAAGCATACACCCAACGGGTTATTCGCAAAGCTAGACCTTACTTAACGTAATCACTAGACATCCAAAAGGCCTCAAATTTGAACTCTAAAATGAGAATTAATATTATCAGTGGAAAATGTGAATGATAATACACAATATTTATCACTGTTACTCTACATCTCTTGTTAATTTAATTCTTTCTAAAAACACTTTGAAATAGATGACAAGAAACAAAGTTGATTAAAACAGGAATAATTAACCTACTTCATCATTCCTAAGCAGTGTGGAATACCTCTTCTGTTGGATCAACCTCCGAACATTATCCGAATTCAAACCAGTTATTCGATAGTTCATATCACCAAATACGAAAATTACACTATAGTTGAAGAAAGTAGATCAAATTACCAAAAAGATATAGTGATTAATGAAGCATAAAAAAGTGAACATAAACACGTCTTTTACAGATAAATTTATCGGATATAACACATAGGTATGATATGATTATGAGCAGTAGGTTGTGCTCCGAACATCATCCAGTTATTAATACTTTATCACTGATTATTATATCAAGTAAACTTATGTAATATGAGGTCATTTAGAGAACTATTGAATGCATACTGCTAGATGTGTAAGTGAAGTGGCTGGGCGGACTAAGGCGCTAATTTAAGGCACTAGTCTGAAAGGTTGTGGGTTCGAACTCTACCCCCCCCAATCACATAATCCTCGTGTCTAGTACTCCGTCGTTTCATTGATGATTCTTTAACTAATTTCATTTGAAATCTATCATATCCCTGCAAACCAATACTTGAAAACAGGTCTACAGTGAATAATTTTATATAGACCAGCTAAGTTATAAATCGTAGTAAGTCCTTACAGTTTATACATTGGAAGAGAGATATGTTTCTATTGTTCACAGAATACTCCAAAACCTCACTACAAAATGAGACTAGAACTGTCGACTTTGTCTACACAGACAGTAAAGGCTTTGCATTTAAACCGTCCAACAATTAAAGGTCTAAGTGAATTGAGACTACGACGCACTGTACTGTATTATGACTTGATAATTATATGTTTTGAAGAGAGCGGAAACAAAGATGCCCTACTTATGAATCCCAATATGTACAGAAATCAAGATCGATGGTATTTTACCTACTGACATGTTCTAGCATGCCATATTGGATCATTTTTACGTAAAGATTTCAGCTAGTTCTAAAAATTACGTAGAGTCATTTACCTAATAATAGTGATATATGCTGTGAAATGTGTGCACATATAACATGAATACCTGATGGTTTTTGGTGTTGTTTTGTTCTGTGTGCTGGATGGTTTCAATATTAATATTGCATTGTCTATCCTTCTGGACAGCATCTTTATTGGTAAATTCAGAGTAAAGTGAGCTTTGGGAATTCCCCATGTTTGAAATATTCGTCCATCCTAGTGGTGGCACTCACTGCGATGGTTGTAGATTTAAATGGTCTTAAAGATACATTTGACTTCATCAAATCAGTGAAAGATATCAGGTTGTTTGAAAGATAGATACTCTATCTAGACCTTACTTCCCCCCACTTCACTAGCATTCTCTTTAGTGAGACAATATGCTTCATATTTGACTACAGTTAAGTCCAGTAATGTAGAAATCCCTCTTCCTACCAACGACTTGAAGGAACTACATCTTATATATACGTTTGACATTCATTTCAAAATTCAATGAACTTTTCTACGTACAGGAAGATGGTGTGATCATACAGTCTCTGGCTGGTTCACTCCTAATTATCTGTTTCATTATGAGTTTTACAAACAACATCCTACATCTTTTGATCCGTCAGCTACACCTCTACAAACGATGTGTACATGATACCTTAGAAATTTGTGCGTCTTGATTCTTTGTTAAATATAAGTATGATTGTACAGTCCTTGGAAATGACTCATCGAAAACAAGATTTCTTCGGTGTTACATCACTTTTCGGAGAGTTCAATTACTTAGTTATACAACTTCTAACTTTTCATAACGCTTGTATTTCTTTAGAACCCTTACACAGGTGATGAAAAATGCCCATTACAATTTTTCAAAATTCCATATTTTTTCTTCGTTTCTCTATGTATCCTGATTACAGTTCATTCATTAAATTATTCATCTTATTACGTAACTGTTAAACACCTATTCTACCTTCTTTTCTGTATTGACTAACATTAAAAAATACTTTTTGTAATAAATCGTCACCACTACCCTCTTACTAATCTTCACACCCGAGTTACAATTTGATGATTCATCGCAGTTTTTGAAATATTTGAATGAAGTAAACAACAGATCTGACTCGTCTTTATTCCTTCTGACAAACCTAATCTAGTGGGAAGCCGTGACCAGTAGGGTACAGCAGGTTGAAGATGAGGCAGTAACTCATTGAAAAAGACATTGCGAAACGGTTGCGCTATGTCGTGAATTACCAGAACTTAGAATTCAAGGACCACTGGATCGTGGCTCAATGGCCTACGAGCTTGCCTTGTAACCAGAAGTTCCTGGGTTCGGATCCCGGTGGGTGCGTACTGATAAAGAGTGCCAAACTAGGACGAAATAGCTGTCCAGAACTCCCAGGTTTTCCATTGGTTCTCGAACTGATGTCAGCTCGTGATGAAATCCTCCAGGCAATCAAACCTGATATACACACACATACAAAAATAATTATATATATGTAATTGTGACTGTACAGCTAAATGATTGAATTCGCCGGAAAGAGACTTTTGGACGAACTAAGTGTTTTCTTCTCATTAAGGTCTAAGTGGGGATATTCATAAACATCTTTTGTTTATGACTCAATAAAGAAATTTTCCATTCATTCCTAAATTTACTTATGATTGTATCCACTTGTATTGATGATCATCCTGTCGTGGACCTGTTATTTGACCGCTTGGTTGTGTGACCTTTCCTTTATTGATTGATAAATTTGATTTATGTCCATATGTCTATTAACTGCCAACCGATTTGAGTACCAGGCCTCTGAAAATCGTCTAGTGTTTCTATTGTTTAAGACCTCTACGTTTTCCTAGTCGAATTAATGTCTGTAGTTGTTCACCTGGAATGATATGGACTGATGGACTTATGCCACCGAAGCACCATAACAAGTGGATATAGGTCAAATTTGTCAATCAGCCAACAATAATCTACCCAACAAAAGATCAAATTTCAGGTCAGCAAGAACATCATAAATAAATCTACTGGAAACAACTAGCCACACTATACATAATCAGGTGGGATAAGCATTTAATCCACGATGGATCCCATAGCTCACTTTACAATGAAGTTAATACTGAAGATGCTGTCCAGAAAAACAGAGAAATCCCCTTAAGATTAAATTATGCATTTCAGAGAACACAACAACACATACTCGAAGACTTGCCGGCGAAAACCAACAAACTGGCAGAAGAGCCTGGCAGCAAAGACAGGGCTTCAAGGGAACATAGAGAAGAAGGAGGTGATGAAAATAACCAACCAACCAACAGCAACAACAAGCAGTACCAATCACTTTCAATGGAATAAGTTTGAAATAGACCGCTTTTTTAGCTTATCCAGGAAGCATCGTTTCAAATACAGGTGGAACGAATAAGTACGTCAAAACCAAAATTGGAAAAGCAAGTCAAACCTTCATCACTTTGAAATCTGTTTATAAATCCTCTGCACTCAACATAAAGAACAAAATTAGGATTTTCAGTACCAGTGTTAAGTCAGTCACCTCTTCTATGTGAGTCAAAAATTTCACCAGCGCGTCACGAAAAGCATTTCCCACAGGCCACTGCAGACTTTTAACAACAGCTGCCTTTGCCCGGTACTGAAGATCAGATTGCTAAAATTAGTCGGCAACCAAGAACTCTGGCAACAAACCAACGAATGACCTATTGCTCAAGAAATATTCTGAAGGAAATGGAGATGGATTGGGAACGTACTGAGGAGATCGTTGGGTGACATCGCACACAATGCAGACCTGTGGGTGGAACCTGAGTGGCGAAACGACAAGTTGGGCGTCCGAGGGTGACATGGAAGAGGTCTTATGGCAAGGAGATGAGAGACTATGGGTAATCATGGAGCCAAGCGAAAAGGATTGTGGAGAACAAAAAGGAATGGAGACGTTCTGTTGAAGCCGTATGCTCTACTAAGAACCCAAAACAACAACAATAATAATCAAGGCTGTAGGTTTGTGGAATCACCTGTTCAGTTCACCTGAGTGGAAGACCAGAAATCGTGAATCTTGCTACAGTCAAAGTTTCCTTTTCAATTCCAACATTTCATATTTATCATTATCCCTATTAGCTAAAGTCATGTCAGAAAATCTAAGCTTATTGACTGTAATGACAGTTTAAATCTGCCTGTAAAAGATCACATTTTCTTTGGATATATGTTACATAGGTGTGAGAAAAACTACTTCTTTTTATTGATAATAGAAACACATTATGCCTTGTTTCAAATGGTAGAATAACCACTATAGAGTATTTTAAGCATGCTTTGTGTCAGTTTTTGATGATTAACTCTCAAGTAAAGTTCAAATTTGAGTCACTCGCTATCATACACACACATGCATACGTACGTTTAGCTTTAAGATGCTGAGTAATTTAAACTATGCGTCACTCTTAAGTTAATATCTGTGATTGCTGATTTTACTAAACTACCTTGAAGTAAGAAAGCTTGTCTGATGTAAGCCGAAGAATATATCATATTCCTTTGGTTCCTAGTGGAACATATGCTCTATGTAGCAGATCTCCGTAGCAATTGGTTCTCTGACATCACTTCTGATTAGTACTACAACTGCCAACAAGCTTCCATTGCCTCTTAAAATTATCTTATCAGAGCCATCCTCTGACCCACATCCACCCCGTCACCTTCAATTTAGGTTCCGCTACAGGGACTGATGTGTGATATCATCTGGAGGTCTCCTCAGAGTATGTCCAGTTCTCCTCCATTCCCCTCTGCATACTTGCTAAACATTGGGCTTTGACTGGATAACTGCCAGAATTTTTTTCTTATTCACCCTACCCAACAAGCCATTTAAACTTCAATATCTAACGAAGGCATTAATCGGAAAATATATTGCCTATATATAATCTCAATGTAGACTTCATCATAAAACGATATCAATAATACAATCACTGAAAGTCCGGACGTCTCTTTCTGCCTAATTTGGAACTCATTAGCAGTATACACCTACTATCCTACTAGAGATCGAACCCGACACCACTTCCAAAGCTGAAGCTGAACAACTGCCCGATGCTCTCTGGTTTTCAATAATTCTCCAAAAGATGATGGTACGTGAAGAGAACGATAATGTAAGTGATCAAAATACCTTCAATATCCGAAATATATGAAGCCATATGAAACTCGAATTTTATAAGTAAGCAGACCACCGAAAAAACAAAACAACTGTGAATATACTTCATCGGTTCTGAGTGTATATCCAGTCTTGACTTACTCATGAATTGATATGTATGACTTTCTAACCGGAAATGATAAATGCTTTTGATTTATTGGTAATAACAATGACATTTTGCGTACAATCTCTTTGAAATCTTCATTACGACGTTTAAGTTTTTCTTTACCAGCAGCCAAATGACAATTTACAAAACACAATGAAGAATTGAATATAGTTAGCCTTAGGCAAACACCACCTTTATTACCCTTAAATAAGTAGGAAGAAAGAAGAAAAGGATCAAGAGTAAACTTTATGAAATGTAACTAATAGAATTAAATTCGCTATTTACGAATAACATAGTTAGAAGTGAAAATTCCCCACGATTTTATTAAGGAAATCTAAAGTGTTCAGCTTAACACTAGAAATAGCATTCAAGAAACTAAGCATAGAAGCATGACGAAATATGCTAATACTACTGCAACTAACATACTTCTGCTACTGGTGAGACCGGTCGTCCAGTGTTTAGGCCACTTCGGTCTAGTTGACATGATTATCTTCCAACTGCTCGTATCAGTCAGTAGTTGATAGGACCCAGCATAAAGTAGTATCTCATCTTTTCCCCCGAATCGAGTGATTTATCTTGCGATGGAGCTACTATGTTAATGTATCATTTCTCATCGTCTTCTGTCTCACCTTGGTCTTTGTCGGACCACCAACCAATCAGAACAGACATTTCTAGCCAACAAGAACAATACATCCTCATGGTTGTGAGCCAACTTTATTGAAGCGATGAAACCCTAGTCAGTAGATTAGTTTGTAAAATATAGACGAGCGAGTTGATTATCTGAATACCGTACACTAGACACCTGTGAATTCTCTTATATTCTTTAAAGCTCACTAATTATTTACTGGAGTTACTTAACAAACCTCACTGTTAAAGACTTCACTGACGAGTATCGACTGCGACTAGTTTCTTTCTGTGAGTACACAACATATCTAGGAGGTGCTCTCACTGCCGAAAACTTCTTTTACTAGAATTAAAATGTTTTCTGGACTACCAATAGTTAAAACTTGGGATAAAACCCTTAATGGAAAATATTCTAAGCTCTTATTTCTTAAATATATTGAAATTTTCACTCACCCTCATGATTTTAAGGTTTACTTACTATCCGTTGAATTTAACATGAACCTTTTGTAATGTGAAAAATGTGGAATTCAGATTTTTAGTACTTGTGACTTGATCAGTGACCACAGAAGATTTCTTCACAGATTTTAGGAAATTCTAATCACATAAAATGGTTTGCTCAATGCTTTCATGGTCTAGTAATAACCTAAGTTGTTTATAAAATCTACTCTAATCACAGAAACGTATTGGAATACAGCCACAGAATTGGCTTTATGGCTAATGTAATTAAAAAATTTCCATTCATACATTTAGAAAACAAACGACATATCGGGTAGAGAAATATATTCCTTTTCAACGAATTTCTCATCAGTGTAGATTACCAAATGACATCAGTTAAAGAACCATCTAACCAAGGATGTACTATCTTATGGTAGAGTTATACATCGCGGATTCGCAGAAACTATGATTTGAGCGGCCTTTCAGTTCAGTTTCAATGGTTGAATGGCTAGAGGGTTCCCCTAGTAATCAAAAAGACCTGGTGGAATCATGCTTGCCTACTACTGAAAAGTCCAGAACCAGGAAAAACAGCCTCCCAGTAATCCCATGTTTTAAATACTTCTCTAAATAATATTGGTCTGTGAACGAGCTCGAAGTCATCAAATCTCTGCAAGCAAACACTTGAAAATATAAATATTTCACTGTAAATATTAAGACTCATGTCTTCAACTTTTGCAGTGTAGTAAGAAAGAAGTGTTGATACCGTCTTTGTTGTCCGATTTAAGTCTTAATCTACATTCTTGTCGTAATGTACAAAATAAGTGCCCAAGAAAATATAGATATTAAGTTAGAAAAGCTACCGAAAGATGATTCAGCTAAGAAAACTTTCGCTGCTAAGTCTGATCATCAAATGCCATACAT
Organism: Trichobilharzia szidati; assembly: GCA_944472155.2. Classification (NCBI taxonomy): domain Eukaryota; kingdom Metazoa; phylum Platyhelminthes; class Trematoda; order Strigeidida; family Schistosomatidae; genus Trichobilharzia; species Trichobilharzia szidati. The sequence continues at coordinate 63,259,031 of OX235276.1, forward strand.
TTGTATTGACAGATATTAAAAGTTGGTGAATCTATAAAAAGGTCAACACAAGCCCCTTAAAATAGGCTCCAACAGCTGTAATTAAGCCGAGTATGATTACATAAAAGTGGAAGTAAAGAAAAAACTGTATTACTGGACTAAAATAGAAACAGCATTCGTTTTGTCTGACTTAAAAGCCTAAGGGACATCTGCTTGAGGGCCTTCCCAAACTAGTTTATGGAGTTACGTTTTTAAGAAGGTACTACCACTGGCGACAGACATTGTTGGTCAATATATACCTTTTTGAGGCGTCAATCCCTATTGACTTCTCTCCCCTGAGTCCTAACTCAGGGGAGAGGCAGCATGGCTCTCTTTCTTGTCATCTGAAAGAAATACCTTAATGCTGCTACACCCCCACTGTCCACCGATATGACTTCACTCTCAAAATCTAAACATAGTGTAAACAAACTTACATTGTGATGATAACTGCTAATAGTCTAACCGCTCTTCAAACGGCTTTCTAGGATGGTAACACCAGCAGGAATAATTGAACAGCAATTTTAGCTCATTTCATTAACGCAACATGCAAACCCAACCACCAGTATTTACGAAATAGATAGTATACGGGAAATATTTATAATGCAAAGTATATGACGGACACACCATGAAAATAATAACAATATTAAAGATGTTGATAAGTCCACTTTTTTAAAACCATATTAAAAAACAACCATGGTAAAATAGAATATTTCGGGTGTTTCTTATGCGTATTCCGTTACGATCAATGATATCGCTCAGTTAACCAGGCTAACTTAGTTGGGACGGCTTTCAAGCGAGGAACGCGGTGGCTGAAAGTCAAGTGCATAAGCTGACGAGCTTCACCTCCACTTTTACGTGTGTAACTGCAGTTTTAGTTTATGGGTTGCCCAAACCACTACATAAATAGCCAAACCGTGTTGTTTATCGACCAGTCAGCTTAAATTTATTCGAAATGTTGGCTGTAGTAAAGCTGTCCATGAAGTATTAGACAACTGAGCTAATTGTTCAATCTAACATGTGATATTCACTTACATAACATGACTTGAATCTTCGCTTGTTAATGAGCATATCAGAATATACATTATTATGCTCTGAAGATTGAATGATGTAACCCTGTATTGTTTTCGTCCGTGGTTAAAATCTTTAATGGTGAAAGCCGAACGTAGAGCTGTCAGTATATCAATTCTAGAGCACATTATTATCTCTGATCATGAAAGATCAACAGAGGCTTCATTTAGAGTAATATATAAAGTAAGGTCAAGCTGTTCAAAAGACTCTCACTTATATCTTATTCATGCAGCTGAAGCTTTAGCAATCTATAAAGAAAAACCCTAACTTTGTGTTTAGCAAGGTCTCATCTTACCTCTTATACCACCACAGCCTTAATGTTAATTTCATTTTTCATGCATTGTTACACAATAAATTTCACGTAATTATTTTGTATTTTCTCATTTTCTGTGACCCACTTACAAATCATTTTCCTTTGTTTCCCATCAGTTATTTACGAATGATTTTTCATCACTTAACTAGTTAGTCATAGCATTTCTCGTTACGTAAGACTAATACTTCTCACACAATGTTACTTCTTATTCAGTCTGATTTATTTTGTTACTAAATGACAATAACGTCGGACTTTTATTGTCAAATCACCTTGCATATATGAAACCCCTAAATAACTACACAGCCTTGTAGGGAATTTACAAAATGAGATCTTTTCGCTGACTTATTTGTTCAAAATCATTGAGGTCCTAATATTATCAAAATTTCTAGTAATATATGATTGGAAGATGTTTAGTTATAAAAGGCGTTCTTCGGTTGATGTAGGTGCGAATGGGATCCCAGATGTACGTTCCGTTATATTTGCAACTTGTCATTTCGTTACATCTGCACCCTAATTAGTAAGTATATTCCGAATGAGAATAGGAACTAGTACACATCTTTCCAAATGCCAAAGCCTCATCCACCAGGCTACGGAGACACTTGAACCGTGTTATGCATTATCAGTATTAACTGTTATTCACTGAAATTATTTTGAATTTCCAGCTCATTGCATTTTGTTTATTATTTTTAAAAAGAGTTTAAAGAACTTATTATCTAACGACTGGATGCGTTAGCTGTCGTTGAAATGGGTTATCTTTAAAAATTAATCCAGTATGTATGTGTGTGCCATTGTCTGCAGCATCTGCAGAAATTGCTTTTAAAAATATGTTACACTGGATTATTTGTTAAAGGCACTTTCCACATAATGATATTTTCATAATGGCAGCTAATTTCCACTTTTGAATTCATATTTATTCGTTGGTAAGACTTGCTAACATATCAATTTCTATCTTATTTTTTTTTATTTTTCTGTATGTTCGGCTGATTTTATTTATTTAAATCTGTGTATACTGAGCGGAAATAATTGTTTATAGACAGGATTACAGAAATGATTTGAAGACAGTGATAAGATATAACTTGCATTACATTAAATTATCTTCTAGTGAAGTGACAGTCACACATTTAAACCTTCCCTTCATTGGTCTCTTCAAGTTCAGTGATACAAAATGATTAGAAGTGTCAAGAGACGCGGAACCTATTTCACGGGAGCTTTGTTAACTCCGTCGTCCTAAGACATGGTGGCCAAACTATGCAACGAATTAATATCAACCGAGCTGTCTTCCTTCTTGTTCAGCTTGACTCTATTTCGTCCAGATGATAATTGAGATGATAAGGTTATCTTAAATTATTAGTATATATCATCCTTAAGTTTTATTTCACTATAGCTTTCCTACTGCAGGACTGGTGATGAAAAAAGGTGTATTTAAATTGGTCTATAGCTAGTTTTACTAGATGTTATAAGTTGTACGGAGCTGACGAGAACCAACGAAATAAAATGGATCCATATTATTCTGCAACAATTATATCTCTCTTTGTTGACGAGTATTGCCTAGTAATGATGATTTAGTAATAATTACATTTCAACGATTCTTTTACACACAATGATAAGCTTTTGATTTGAAAATTAAAAGGAAATGCGTCGGTGGCATAGCGGTTAGGACGCTCGCCGACCATGAACATGGTGCAAGGTTCGATCCCCGGCCGACGCACTCCTTTACCTCGCTAAGCCAGAAATAATGCTGGTAAAGAGGAAAGGTTGGGCATGAGGCTAGCAACCCCATCCTATAAAAATTAAACACTGCTACAGAAACTTCAAGCCACTAGGTTGAGGCCCTATGTTCCACTGGGAACGTGAAGGAAAAAAAGTATGATTCAGGTGACTGAACCTTCTTAAGTGGCTAGGATGAGAAATATTTCCCAAACAAACTTTACGCCTATTTTAATAAATCAACGCATTTCATCACTTTGTAAAAACTCTTAAACAATGGACCATTCGGTTTAAAGAAAGATTAAACCGATGACCTCCATTTCAGCAACTGTCACCTATTGCATCATTACAGTCTACCAAACCGTTAATATCCCTGGTAGTCTCATCAACGAGCTGAGAAAGATGTCTGTCACTACTATTTTATTGTTCTTCTCACAGTGAAATTTGATCGCAAATTTTTCATTGTCAGGCCTACTATCGTCTTAACATCACCTGAATGATACTAACATGATTTCATTATTGTATCAAACTAAAAACACTTTCCAAACTTTCTTCTCATCCCTTTGCATCCCAAGGGGAACATAAGGCTTCAAGCTTCTGAAGTTTTAGTAGCGATGGAGTTCACTATCTAAAGAAGTAAGTCCACTACCATCAGGTCCAGTCTTCGCTCTCCTATGGGCATACTGTCCGCTAATAAACGAGATGAGGTTTAGGAATGCATCAGCCACGTGCGCACTAGATGAGCAACCTACCCCTGAACTATCAACGCACCGGATAATTAGCATTAACCAAAATCTTTTCTTGGTATATACTGTTCATCAAATTTCTTTTTTTTACGAAAGAAACACTTACCATTACATTCCAAACTCCAGTTGGCACAACCTGATGAGAAACTTCATGACGACGTAGATGAACTGACAATTTAGCTGATATGTACACTATCATCATAATACCAGCTAGACGAACACGTCTTACTCTCAGGTATCCACCACCAGTATGCTGGTGCCATTGGCCTGCAAATGTATTACCAGTATCAGTTTTATCAGTAAATCTGATGTTGGAATTCGGTGGTTTCAGTAAACCACCTAAGGCTTGTTCTAACTGTTGAATCCATAAGTCTTCTGGTCCAGAAGAACTAGTCTTATTCATAGTAATACCTCTGATGCTTAAATCCAATTCTTGTAGTCTAATTCAATAGAGTTAAGAAAAAAAATACAACACAAAAACAAGACAAAAATTAGAATTAGTGTAGATGGCAGTCGGAAGAAATCAACCGTACAACTAGAAATATTTATATATACCAGCTTACCCAAAAACATAAATATCAGCCGGTGGTTGGCCTTCAGGAGGCATAAGCCAATCATCTAAATTCACACTGCTAACATTTCGAGCATTCACATTCCATGTACCAATACAAATGGTAATTCTTTCAGTCTTACGACTTTCATAGGTTAAACGTTTCTCAATATTAGGATGATAAATTTTCGGCTCCACAAATCTGTTGAATAAGTAGGGAAAATAAGTGTATTACAGTGTTCAAAAAGTACGACGATTATTAAAGATCAGTACTTTAACTGAATAAAAAACATTCACCATGTACCAACATTTTGTAAATTTCTCACAGGTGCGTGAAGAATACTTTATGTCTACACAAAAGTGTATTATTATAAAAACTATTTTTGTTCCCTTGAGGTCCGACAGGTACATAGGGCTTCAACAGTACATCTACACTTTGCTCTATTTTCTGCTGTCATCTTCAGCTGGGCACAACATTGCCCATAATCTCTCATCTCTTCCTAATCATTTCCTATTCGAATTCCATTCAGCTGATGACCTCGACTGAACGCGATGCTATTCATCGATCCCCTTAATAAATGCCCGACTCATCTCCATTTTCTCCTGTATATTTAGTGACCAATAAGTTCTCGGTTAGTTTCTTCTCATAGTATCTTGCTGCTAATGCTGGCTGACCGGCTGGCCATTCAATCTTCAATATGAAGGCGGCGAAGACAGCTGTTGATAAAAGTCTGCATTAGCCTGTTGGAAATGCCTTTCGTGACGTACTGGCCGAGTTTCTGATCCATATAAAAGAACTAACTGAGTTGATGTTGGAGTTGAGAATCCGAATCTCGCTCTTTATGCTGAGTTAGTGTAGAAGATTTCCAAACTGGTTTCAGACTGATGAAGGTGGCTGTTTTTGACATATTCATCCGTTCCACCTGTGGTTAAAACAATGCCGCCTAGGTTACATAAGTGAAGGAATTAACCTCTGGCAAACCTCTCCTGTTGATGGTGATTAGTGCTGGTTGTTGCTGTTCATTGGTTATCTTCATCACCTCCATCTTCTCCACGTTCACCTGGAGTTCTGCCTTCTCTACCTCTTCTGCGAATCTTTTTTTGTTTTTGCCCGCAATTCTTCAAGCTTGTGTAACATTAGACATATATCATTTGCGAAATCCAGATCTTCTAGAGTCTTCTTGTCGGTGGTCCAACGTATTACTGTCTTCTTGCTACTCACAGTCTGATGTAAGATCCAGTCCACTACAATAAAGAATATCATCGGTGATAATAGGCAGCCTGCCTAGTCTCACTCCTGTATTCACTTGAAAGACTCCACTGAATTTTCCGTTGTGGATCACGTGATACGTGTCAGCATAGAAGTCTATAGCAATAAAAAATACAGAATTAATTGTATCCGTTATGTTACCACTTTCTTAATTTCAGTTTCTTAGTGGCCTGCTTAAATCACTGAGTTACCTCAATTTTCATCTAGCATAATGCGTCTACTCTTTTTTCCTTTTCTTTATTTTGTTTTAGTCTTTCAGTTATGGCCTTGCATTGCAACATGAACTCACAAGAATTTTTAATAGCAAAATGAAAAACAAAAATAATATTACACGGTATAAGTAACCAATATTAATAATATAATAATAGCTTTGTTCCAGACAGTACTTTTGCTACATACATGGAATTTTCAGCATGTAATACAATAGTGCATCTAATTTTCTCATCATAGGGGTAATGATTAAGACAGGGCATTTTTATTGACAATATTGTTCAGTAAAAATATGAATATAAAATTAAATCAGGTGAAAATATTAGCTACAATGTAACAATGAGAAAAAAAATACCGTTTACTTAAGGTTCCTCAGTAAGTTGGTAATTTCCTGTCTTACAGTTTTCTCATCACATAAAATGTGTGCTAAATGAGGTATTGTAGAGTTTCTGAACTTAGTAGTCAGAGCATACAGTCTTCTACAGTCACTTCTAGTTTTACCCAGTGAGATGCAAGGAGAGAGCTATGCATAGAGAAGATGCTCAGAGTCTGATAAGATAATACTAGCTAATTTCTTGCAGGAATCCGTGTGTATATCTACAACAGCATTAACAAGTTGGTTAAGTGACATCCCACTCGCCCTACTTACAAATTTTAGTGCCTTACTCAGTGCAACAAACTCTTCCTTAAATAGCCCAGGAAAGACTAAGGGGAAGCAATAAAGAAGAATGGGTGGAATACAAGAATTAACAAACCTAGAAAGTGGAGACTGCCTGAACTTCCTTACGTAGAGCAATAAACGAAATTTCTTTCTGGAAACTAACATGATGTGGGAAGATCAGAAGAGGTCACAGGAAGTACGCAGTCCAAGGTATTTAACATTCGATTTGCTTTCAACTTCTGTGATGTATGTGATAGTGGATCCATGCGAACTAATCAGTTCATGTAAGCCGCTCTTGCGTCTGAAAGTAAAGTTAACCACCTGACATTTGGAGGGATTAAGCTTAAGACCATCGGACAAGGACCACTGACTAATTTCAGATAAAAGGTTATTCATTTTAGAACAGTCTGACTGAGAAGTCTCAGGCATACAATCACTCACATCACCAGCATACTTAACAAAATTGGCCTCGTCAGGATGGAGCAAGTCATGTAAGAAGAAGGAAAAGAGAAAAGGAGAAAGAACAGCTCCCTGAGGAACACTAGCTTGAGTAAAGGAAGCAGTGGAGGACCTCCCATTGTAAAAGGTGCACCGCTTCCTATCAGAAAAATATAAATGAAACCCCTTATTAGTCCAGAACTGTGATTGTATTGCAGCAAGCTTGTTTAACAAAAGAGGCCTAGGTACAGAGTCAAAGGCAGGTGTGTAATCTAGGAAGGCACACCGAACATATTTGACACCTCAATATAAACTAGAGACAATATTATGACATTGGACGACAGTCTTATAGTAGCTCTTTAGTATCAGCAGCGACAATAAAGTTCAAAAAATCCAGAAAGTGTCAAAGTGTAAAACAATTATATTAATGTTAATAGCTAGAATTATAAGTTTGTTGAAATACTGTCACCGTACATTACGAATAGGAGAGGATAAAAGAGCCATTTATTTTACTAATAACATTGTAAGTCGTAGATTTCATGCTTTACTCTATCTCTATGACATAAAACGCGGGTCATATATGAAATCGTCGAGTTCTTGTACTTGGCTTTACGAGCAAATAATCTTTTATAATGACTTAAGATCCTACCTGACGATATGTGAGGGGAAACTTATGAATGAAAAGGGTTTTGAGAGTGAAACAATATAGATTTAGACTATTTCATGCATGTGTTTGGGTGCCTGTGGACTACAGTGGTCTCAAGCCAACTTAGTGGCACACTACCATCCCTAGTGACAACCTTCAATACCCTTAGGAACATGACATAGTCCTTTTTGAGTAGCCCAAGAGAGACTAAGGGGGAGCAGTAAAGTACAATAGGTAAGATGCAAGAGTTAACAAATTGTAAAAGAAGAGGTTGAGTGATTCCTGATTGTTTTAACTTCTTCGTGTAGGTCAGATGGAACACTTTTCCAGAAGCTAACAAGATATGGGATGACCACAAAAGGTCAGAGGATAGAACTACCCCAAGGCTTTTTATACTTGACTTAGTTTCTACTTGAATGCCCTCTATGCTACAAGCATCATGTGAATGGATCAGTTTTTGTAGATCACGTTTATGACTGAAGGTGAAGTCAACTGTTTGTCATTTAGAGGAATTCAAGGGAAAGACCATTTAGCTTAGACCACTGGCTGATATCCGACAAAAATCTGTTAAGTTTGGAACTATCAGATAGGGACGTAACTGGTAGCACGACAGTCAGATCATCTGCCTATATAACGAGGATGATTTCACTCGAAAAAGGAAGGTCATGTTAGAAGGAAGACAAAAGAAAGGGAGAGAGAATGGCACCTTGAGGAACACTGGCTATAGTTAGCAAGGCAGAGAAAAATTTGTCTTTATATACAGTATAGTGCATTCTGTTCGACAAATAAGAATGCAACTAGTTAACAGCCCAATAGTAAAAGTAAAGTGAATTGCCTTATTGGTCTGCATTACAAAGTAATAAAGTTATGAAATAATTATTAGGGAAAATGAAATATGATAAGTGTTGTGTATAATGAGATTTTTATCACTTACAACATTCCCACAAATTCATTCATCAAATTAAACAGTATCTCTTAATATGTGTGTAAAACTTGGGCACTGTGGTAGTAAGTAATTCCATATTAGTTTGTTTATTAGATATATCACACAGTGAAACAGTATTATTTACTGGATGACGTTTCGAACAAAATTTATTGTTCATAATCAAACAGATATTTAGACTTCCGATCATCCCATCCAATGTCAGTAAAAATGGGATTGGTGAAATGTTGAAATGACAGAGCACAAAAACTAAGTAGTACCAAGGAAAATCTAAAACAGGAACTGATACACATAAAAGAAGCCTTGAAACTTAATAATTACGCGGATAAATTAGTCAGGAAATATATAAGGAAATGCAAAAATAAAATAGATAATGATAGTAGCGATAGTGATAATAAAAATAATAATAATGATAACAATAATAAAGATAATAATAATAGTGATAATAATGATAGGAATAAAAATGGCATTTAAACCTACAAACTCAATTAGAAACAAGCTTTGTCGGTTAAAGGATCCTATAGAGCCTTTAAAACAAAACAATTTAGTTTATCTAATACCCTGCAATGATTGTCAGGTCAAATACATAAGTCAAACTAGTAGAACAGGGGCAGTCAGACTAGCTGAACATAAAAACTTAGCAAAATCTAGATTGGTTGATCCAAATAAGATAAGAAATCTGGAGACCAGCTCAGCTATAGCAAACACTACATACAGTTACACACAACCATACAATACGATGGATGGGATAAAATGACAGTTTTTAAATCTAATGTAACAGGGTGGAGGTTCATCAACCTGAAACCAATCTGGAAATCTTCGTCACTCAGCCTGCATCAACAACAAAATTCGGATTTTCAATACAAACGTCAAGTCAATTTGCTTTACGGATCAGAAACTTGGTGGGTCACAAAGAATATTTTCAACAGGCTGCAGACCTTTATCAACAACTGTCTTCGCTCCATACTGAAGATTAGATGGCCGGAAAGAATCACCAACAAGAAGCTATGGGAACAAAACAAAACAGGAACCAATCGCCCAGCAAATATGCAGGAGAAAGTGGAGATGGATCGGACACTCGCTTATGAGGCCGTTGGGTGACATCGCGCGTCAGGCCAGTGCTCGAGTGGAACCCGAAAGGGAAGCGGCGAGTGGGACGTCAGTGCAAGGGTGACATGGAGGAGATCGTGTGAGGAGGAGATGAAACAGTATGGAATAACATGGATGCAAGTGAAAAGTACAGCAGAAGACAGAAGCAAGTGGAGGCGTGCAGTTGAAGCCCTATGTTCCACTAGGAACCCAAGGGAACAATAATAATAATAATAACAGGGTGGAGGGAGAGATTGATAACAGAAGCCTTGTTTATCGAATCAACTGCAAATACGTGTAATAGGAATGATTCATCACCTGTCCAGCCAGATATCTTTAAAATTTTACCACGCCTACGACAAAAAGGAGAGAAAAAAGAAAACTATAAAACTCAAGTTTCAAAGCTGTGTAATTACAATTGATATGATTATGAACAATAAATTTTGTTCGAAACGTCATCCAGTAAATAATACTGTTTCACTGTGTGATATACCTAATAAACAAAATAATATGGAAGTATCTCTTAATATTTTCGTATTTCACACCTGGAGAATTTGTAAACTATGAAGTATATCCATATATTCGAGGATGAAATGTGCTCCCTGGATTCTGCTGTTAGCTACTATCAACTTAGTAACGTTACTTCAACTTTAAGATATCCTTGAAGCATTTCAACCAGAAGCTAACATTTCTGTAGGTTTCAGATTGACCCTAAGTAATACTTCTCTTCGAAAGGAAGGAGTAATACGGTGATCAGATTCAATCTGTGAGTAAACCATAGATGGTTATACATCCTTTTATAAGTATCTCTAATTCCTACATCATTGGTCATATATATATATATATATATATATGTAGCTGTTTCCTTCTGTAAATATACTTATACCGATACTGATAAAAATACTTTTGGTCTAACGTCATTGTGAGTTCCCGCTTAAGTAGTGCGAGATGGTGGTGGGAGCAGGTAGCTGAGGTGTAATGTTGTTGGCGTGGACAAGCGGTATTCTTGGTCAGCTCGGTGTCCCAACTCAACTCAACGTATTGCAAAAAAATATAAAAGGGGTCATGCCATAACATTTTCTCAAAACTCTTTTAATTTATTCTCTAGTGATAAAATTAACTTTACGTTTAGAGCTTACCTCTTTATCATTATGTTATTCAGACAGTCTGCTTGTGTATGATTATATCCATTTATACAAACTAGCCAAGAAAAAGACGTTCACCTATCAAGCAACCTTTAAAAATCTGAATCTTTCTTGCAAACCACTAACGAGGCCATCATGAAACTCTTGAATGTTTAACATAGAAAGTAATTATGTTACTATTGAAAAATTAATCACAGGTAACTTACTGTCTATTTTCAGGTGAAGAAGACAAACGTGGATCAGAATAATTTTGAGATTTTGTTAAGCCCTAGAAGTAAGCATAGGATAAATTTAAATGTGAAATGTAATCAAACCAAAATAATTATTATGCTATTCGTCAGTTATGCAATGTGAGCTAGAGTTCCCTGCCAACTACTCTTAGCCGTCTAACGTCAATCCGAAGTGAACCACGATGGCTAATCACCTAACCTACTGACAATTCAATCAACCATAATAGTTAGAAAACATTAGTCGTTGGTTTATAGTATAACCAACGGTGTACCAGCCACAGTTCCGCAGAAGGAAAATCGCGACTATAGTAGCTAAACAGTAACACATTCAACTACATTTACTGAGGATGCATTTTCGAATCTACGATTCCTTTGAGAATGCAGGTGCAGTCTGATGATGAGTGTCATTAGGCTAACAGTTTGGGTTCAAGGTTTTCTGTCCGCTACCCAGAAAGTCAGCTAGAATCTGGATGGCTTCAAATAATTCAGCTATTTTGGCTGCATCATACATCACAGATAAACCACAAACGGGTGAGATGGCCGTTCGGTGTTTGGATCATTTTGATTTCTCTGGTAAGCATTGACATTTGACACGAATGGCTTCAAAATACGCATTATCGACACGTCACCTGATTTATTAACTATTATTTGTGGTATCAAGTAGACTACATATAATGATGTGGAAAATTTTAGTTTGCAAAGGAAAATTGTGATAAATTCTCACTTCAAACTCTTTTAATTTGGAAGTTAAGGATTTGGTTTCATGATTAAAGGGAGACAGCCAGAGTGTAGTGGACAACTCGAAAGATAACCATCAAGCAGTAACAGTTTAATGATGATGAATAAAAAGGATTAAATTGCCACGAGGAATTCGACTCTTCATAATTCTTCTAGATACAATACTAATAACTGGCCAGTAGGAGTTAGCTGATTCAGTTGGGAAGAGAAATACAAGGCTTCTGGTCTGCTTTCTTCTCTTTTTCTTGATATACTTTCACTGCATTACAAGTTTAATTGTAGAAACTTCTTATAATTTTCTAACTTCCCATTAGGATTTATCAGTGAGCTATGATGATGATTTGTTAACTGCTGTTCAGCATTGTTTAATTCAATTTGGACTTTACCGTCGATTGTTTGGATCGAAGTGCTCAGTAGGAACACTGTCACTCACTGAGGAATGCGGATACATTCAGATAACAAGTCCCAAATAGGAAGAAAGGAGCATCCTGGATTATACTGCTAGTCACCATCCATCAAACTACTACCCAGTATTTTTTAAAGCTCTAATGAACTAAAGAGTACTGAAATTAGCAATATAACTATATACTTTGATTTTTCAGTTTATAAACAGCTGATACGGTACCGAAGAAAGAAAATGGATCCGTTTAAGCCTCATTCCTTCTCTCTTATTGATCTTTTCTAGTTCATAAAATAAAATTCGTGCATGCCATCTAGTAATGTGTTACTGCCATTCAAAGGTGTCCATCATTTCAAACGTATACCACTCCAATGACACTATGAAAATTTTGTTCTATAAAAGTTTTGAATTCCCCGTTATTTAAATTGACTATACTGAACTGCTTCTTCTCCGTTAGCTTGTCGGTTCATACCAGAGATGCTCCAATGGTACTTTGAGACCAAACTGATGCCACATTCTATGTTTTTGGTTGCGGTTAGCAACGGAATCAAAGACACACGTCTCCTCAAATTTTAGATCCGTCAATTAGACGCACTTGCAACCTAGTGAGGTCTGGTGTTCCCAGTGAGACTTGGACCTAGACGTCAGCAATCAAATGACATCAAGCTGATATCAATGAGTAATAGGGCGTATGTACTAAGAGGTGATGTGTTGACAACACACAAATCACAAGTGATACTTGTCACGTAAGAATTAGCCTTCATAGCTCACTAGTCTGACTGTTAACTCTCCTTTATCTCAATTAGCCGGCAGTAAGCCCCAAAAAAGAGGAGGTTAGGCATGAGGCTAGTAACCCCATCCCGTAACAAAAACCACTACTGCTACTGCAACTTCAAAGCTCTACCTTGAAGCCTAATGTTTTACTGGGAACTCAAAGGAATAAAATAAATAATGGCAATAACCATCCTGTAAACGACTCATGTACACAATCTAGTCCTACAGGAATTCGACTGTACCCTGGATACAGTTTTAAACAGAAGTGACAGCATAATCTTCATAATGTTGTATGTACCTCTAACCGGCCAATGCTGAAAAGCACAGCTATCTATTGACTGACTCTTCTCAATATCAAATAAAGATTCTCATACACGAAAAGTACTGCTGTCAAAATGTATTTAGTAGCAAGTTATAAATAAATGACGGCGTACATACATCACTATGTGTTATATTCCGTGAATGATGATCAGTTTTTAAGATATTGTAAGAATTCACTTTTTTATCCAATAATTTCATTGTCTGTGAAGGTATTTCTGGTTTTCCTTGTGATGTGGATAAAGAAGATTTACACCGACGTAATTTAATCAATCGCTTGGTTACTTTCCGCTTTGTTCGAACATATTCATTAGGAATCGGTACTTTGATATCATCTAAGACTGGACAACTGCTAGTTTTTTCGTGTAGAGAGGAAAATGTTTCCTCAGATATATCGTGCATACTTGTATGAATGCTACCAGAATCTGAAGTAACTAAACCACTGGGATCGGTTGAAGTTGTGGGAAGAACTATTGATCCTCGTTTTCCGGAAAAGCTTGAAATATAAGAAATAAAATATGAATAAATCATTGGCATTAAAGAACATTTTGAAAGAAAAGAATTGTGATGAAAATGGCACGCGAAATGTAACAATCTAGTTTCTATAGTATAATATGGAATCATATGAAAAGATTTCTTCTTTCTGCAATAACCTGGTTTCCGAAATTTTTTCCTCATTTACACACTGGTGTACCTTAAATATCCCTGACACATACTTCGAAAATAAAGTAGCTCAGTTTATAGCGAGATTTAGCATTTTGCATTAAAGTTATCGATTTCACTGAGCCAAGAATACTTACTTTTCAAGATAAATTCGTCACTGTCCCTGGAAGAAGCTCCTGCTACACACAAACAAGACCCTGAACTGTGTATACAGAAGCGGTTTATCCAATCGCCTTAACTACCGTGACTTTTAACACTACCTTCTTTTCTTAGTGATACTCATCACTTATTATTTTCTAGATTACGTAATTTATTATTTTGCTAAATAATGATATGACTAACTGACCCTTACGGGCGATTCCCTGACCTTTTACAACACTACGTGACCGTAAAGCTTCGAAGTGAAGTTATGAAAAGAATATTTTTTGTTGACCTATATCTTTTTGTGAGGATTTTATTTGTATGCTATTTTATTCTTAGGCAATATTTGGGTCTAATTTGAAGGAAAAAGCTGAAAACCACCCGTTATACGTAAAATGATCGAATCACTGTCTGAGATTTGTGAAGAAATATAGTTCTACAAACATCATTTAAGTGGCAGATAAAGTTGACCGATGCCTACTTATTCTTTCCTTACCATAACACTATTCATTCCTCAAAGTGAAGGTGTTTTTTATCAATTCATTTGACAGCACTTATGTTTACAATTCAAAATCTTACTGGAAAGTCCTTCAACTTGATTGTCCGAACTGTAAATGTATGTAGTCCAAGTGTACATGGTCAGAGGGCACTCTGTGTGGGTGTACATGTAAACGAACTTTGATACAAGACGTCATTCTCTCTTGTGAAGAATGACATGTACAAGTTAGAGCAATTCCTTTGTTTGATGGTGAATAGCAGAGGAATTCAAAATGTCAATCTTCTCCTACTATGGATTGATCAGCTGGCTGTACCTGAATGCTAATGAGTGATCCTGTCTAAAGTAAAGCTCAAGCCTAGAGCATCTATGTTTTTAAATGTCAGAGTACTATTCATAAAACCTGTGGGTCATGAGAGCCACTTTGCGTGCAATCTCAATCAGGTGCTATTTATTTAAGTCATTTCGATTTCCCATTGATTGATTATATTGAGCTCGAATCCTCTGCCTCATGGCCCACTACCCTTGTGGATAACGTTTCGGCGTTCGAAACAATAAGGTGTTGGTTTTGGGTTACAATGAAATCACAAGCACCAACTAGGGATGTAGGCGATTCCAGATGACGAGTCTCTAGTGGGATGAAAAGCGCATGCCGGATTACACTGTTAGCCACCGCTAACCCAGTGACACTGCAATTCTTGGTATACTCATTTGTTTTACACCTTTTCATTAAGATATACAGTGATATACACACCTTCGGAGAAGAGAAGACAAGACACTTTCTAGGCATTTCAATTTTAGCATTTAGTTTCTACAAGTTTCTTTCATTACTCAACTAAAATAATACTTGCGTTTATCAGAGTTTGATGTCAGATATCCGAGTAAAATATTGACGCAT
The DNA here is from genome assembly GCA_944472155.2 of Trichobilharzia szidati. NCBI lineage: Eukaryota > Metazoa > Platyhelminthes > Trematoda > Strigeidida > Schistosomatidae > Trichobilharzia > Trichobilharzia szidati. The sequence continues at coordinate 63,274,493 of OX235276.1, forward strand.
ATCCATAATCATGATGTAAATGATTGGCTCTTCTACTGAGGCTTGACAGTGAAATCCCTTATTTAGTGTTGGCTGGCATTCCGTCCCATTCGGGACTCATCAACTGAATGCATTTGCACATCAAGTGAATGATAACATTTCTACTGGGACTCCAACCTATCATCCAACGTTATAAGCTCAAACGTATTGTTCAATGCAGTTAATCCGTAGGAAATTCAAAATAACTTAGACGAATATTAACACCGACTTCTTTTATAATCAATATCAGTAATATCTAAATTGTAGCCCTTTCTGTAAATGTTATAATTACTAGGAAAGAAAGTGAAATGATATTTAAATACATACTAACAGGTACTTATATAGCCAAGAATATTTCTCTTCAAAAGTCGCCTCATCTCCTTGTTCATCATCGTCAAAATCTTCTACGTCTACATCATTCATAAAGAAGGCGGTCGACGTCTCAGCAGTAATAGTCAATTCAGGTTGAGATAAAGTTTTTGTGCACTTAGAAAAACATTGAATTATCTGTCTATGAAATTCTGCAGCATCATCGCTGGTGAAAAATTCCAGTGTTACTTTTAAAGACTGAAAAATAAGAGATGAAATATTAAGAATTAAAAATAAAACTACACAAAAAAAAGTCATGTGGTGTTAAGAAATTAAACTGCACAACTCACACTGTATACATAATCAAGGCTGAATTATCAGTGTGAAATAAATATGAGATCAATAGACTCACTCAATCAAGTTGAACAAACCTGTAGTTAACTGATACACCATGTGTTATTTTTCATGTAATATTTTGCATTTAATCATTTCTTTTGTCTGAATTCAATTTCTGCATATTGGGAATATCTTAAGAAAGGAGTGATGGCCAGAAATCTTTATTTAGCCAGTCCCACATGAATATCCAGTCTAGACACCTCAATTCACCCTCGTCTACAAATGTAGATCTCTGCCAGTTTAGAATAATGATTAAAATAACCCTCATAAACTAACTGGGTACGGCTGAGGGTGGTTAGTCTCGGCCCAAAATGCTCTAATGTGGCTCCGCGTCTATAGTCTGCGTTAAGTAGGTCCTATTCACTACGCTTATTTAGCTCAGCTGTTCTTCACAAAAGTAAGGGGCTAATGCGAATGTTTGGACCTTCCAAAACGGACTGATGGATAAGCAGGGTCTACCTAAGATAGCTGGGAAACACTGATTCCAAATCTGCGGTGTACATGGGCCTAAGAGTTCAAAGGGATTGAGTGGCATATGGACCTGTTTTGGTCGCTGGAAACTGTGGGAACGTATCTCCTGACAATTCTCCACTGCTTCGCATTTCAGACTTTAAGTCAAAGGTTCGAGGTATGACCCTTTAAGACAACTAAATGTTTCAGTCTAGGCGTTCGGGTATTATTCCAGTCCCCGTACAAACTATGAGGTTTTGTGAGGCTCATCCCTTGGTATCCATAACGCAATCACTTTCTCTCTTAATAAAGTAACAATAAAAATATGTATTACATCCCTAACTAGTCATCTATTTTATTTTTTTTAATTTTGATTTACAGCTTGATTCCACACCGTATTTTCAGTACAAGTCTGGCATTTTCAGCATGGATATCGGTAGCCCAAATTTTACAGGCCGACCATAGATATCGGGTGTGCGCCGGCAGGGGATCGAACCCCGGACCATGTGCATGGTCGGCGAGAGTCCTAACCACTGTGCCACCGACGCACAGAGCGGCATGAAATAATTGTTCGTCTGTGGCAAAACGTTTATTAGGAGATAGAGTTACCGTTGATTCTACTGCTACACCATGCTTATGTCCAGGGAACAACAACAGTGAAACCACCGTCTCAGTTGATGCATGATAGGAAACGACGACTACAAATATACAGTGAGACCTGACTACATTACCAACAGTGGAGTATGAAGAAATCAAAAACGGGACGGGAAGAAGTAATCAGAAATGTAAGGCACAAACAGAAGATTGACGCTCATGTCTTTAAGTAGAAATGCATAATATTTGAAACCCGAGATCATGTGAAGTTTGGAGGTGGATCAGTTTCACGACAACTCTTTCCAAGTTGTGAAAATCCATAGACTGTTACCAACAGACATGATCCAGTTTATAACCATCAAAAGAGGAGATAAACTAAAAATTGTCAACACTAACCAACTTCGGAGAGTGATATGGTGGGAAGAAGAAGGCGACAGTATCATGACACAACAAGAGCGGATGGAACCAACAAAGTCGTAGAGGCTGCACTCTAAACTTCTGGACGATGGAACGAGTGCAAAAGTGTACTACTGACAGAAATTTATCAGTAGTGAATTGAGTGTGGTGTTTTCTGCAAGATTCTTGAATATCGAGGGGGGGAGCACTAATTGATTAGTGAAAAGAAGAAATGATCTTTGGGAAACAATATAGAAAGCATAAAATGATGGCAAAAGAAGTCGAATACAAATAACTAGTGCAAATTGAAAATATATATGCAGTAATGAAGCTATAAAAAATGCAATACGTTGGCTAGGAATAGATCTATATAATTTATCCTTTTAACTTATTTTCATTATTTCATTTTTATAAAAATGTGTGAAAGAAACTGAGTTCTACGTGAAATCCAATGAATTTTTCGTATAGAATTTTAGGAAGAAAAACATCTGTTTAAGTTCCCAGACTTCATACAGCTATGCATAAGGATGCCTAAGCAAAATAATCGTTACATAAAGAAAAATATGGGTTTCTGAAAAGTGGAACGTCACAAGAAATCAATACATCTGCGTTACTGAGACTCATCTTGAGTCATTCCACCAGCAGCCTTCAATTATTAATTCTTGGCATCACAAAAAGACACCAGCCAGACAGTCTCCACCTCCCTCTGTGGCCTAAACTCCCAATCAGAGTCATCATGTACTTATTCTGTTCTACCTCTTTTCCCACCTAAAATAATATCAAACAAAATCGTGCATCATGAGGAGATATGGTTGGATAGACGAAGCCCACGACTTAGGCACCTCAATCATCATGACAACCTGATCAGTTTATTCTTTGCTTTTCATCCAACAATCCACGCCTAACCTCATTATTACTGGCCATAAAATACCATCTAATATAAAAGGAAGAATGTAGAAGCCTATGGACAAAGATACCTAACTACTTCATGCCTCCCAATTTTAACTGACATAACCTACAGCTACGAAGAAAGAAGTAGACACTTCTGAACATCACACACTCCCTAAAACTTCATCTGTTTAGTTTTTGTTCGCGACGATTTAAAAGACACGCCTCTAATGTATTAACCAGTCCTAGGCTATAGGTATTTTTCATGAGTAAGTGCCTGTAGTAAATTAAGAAAGTGGGCAATTCAGTCATCGCAAATAATCTGGCATCCCTGCTTTCTCTGCTTCTGAAAAGTCATTGTAGATGGTATGTGTGTATTTCAGCCTAACTTTGGAAAAAAAACTTTAATTCAGAACTGGTCATACATTGAACATAAACATTGAATAGAAGTATGTTAACAAACTTCTGTGTGCTATTCTGAAAACCTCGCTTCTGGTCTGTAACATACTGATCTTAAGAAACTAATGTAGTCTGGAGGTTATGTTTCTCTTTACACTAAAGAAAGGATCAAACTAGCAACATATATCAAAGCACTTATCAGACAGCAACAAAGAACTCTGACCACAAGCCAAATAAGAAACTTTTGCCCAACAAACATACAGTGGGAGATGGAGATGGGATGATGAGACACTCCCTAGGGTGACCAGTGAGTGGCATAAGACACCAAAGCGTCGAGTGGAACGCGAATAGGAAGCAAAAAGTTTGGTGTGGGTCTGAAAGTAACATGAAGGAGACCATTTGAAGAAGAGATGACAGCTTGTGGGCGATTGTGCAGCGGGATAGGAAAACAACAAAGAACAATGCTGAAGCTCTATGCTCCGCGCAAAATCCACGGGATAAAGAATAATAATTTAATTCTACTGCTTAGAATTTTGAGCATATTCACAATTGATTTACTTCATAGGATGAGAAAGTCACGTAATGAAAGTATAATATTGCTGTTGTCATTAGAGTTCAGCTACCTGAAACAAATTTCTTGTGTATCAGACTATAAGGCATTCTTACTGTCGGAAAGCTTATGATACTACATAGTAGTTCAGATTGATTGAATTAGGCGAAGTGGGATTCGAACCACGGACCCATTGCCTCTAAGCTGACTGCCTGAACCAATAAGCCACATGTATGTGTGTTTCTGTAATTGAAAAACTTCAAATAGCACTGAAGTTAACATTGAAAACATAGTCTCAAAGGACAGTGAAAAACTCTATAAATTAACAAACCAGTAAAGCAAACAGAACAACGTCAGCAAACGTCACACAAATAGTTCCCATTATAAAATTTCGATAAAGCAAAAAAGACCAAATTTGCAGTAACAAAAGGACGTCATTTTAATAGATGAGCTGAAGACAACTAATTCACGGAGATTGGCCAAAGACATTACAATCAAACGTTTTAAACCAATCCTATGTATGCAGAAAGAGACTGTATTGAATATCTTATTCCTTTGATAACCAAATTTCAACTCTGACTCGACTAATTGCGTAATCATCGACATTAGTGATTTCACTGCAGTTTTCTTGAGTTACTATACGATCTTGTAAATAAACACTGTCAAGTGTTTCTCCCCACTTTCTGTCTTCTCCTCCTTCCAACTTCAAACAATGAGTTGAACATAAATTGATGATGGCTACAACTTAAAAATTGTGATGTTTAAATTTCTGAAAACTTATTTCTTATAACATTTTCTCTGATGTCATTTCAACAATTAAGTATGCTGTTCTCACTCTTTCATAACCATTGTAATTCCAGTTAGTCTGTAATTGATGATAGTCTATGCAGTAGGATAACGTCATTTTGATTGGACACTAGTAACTAGTGTGATGTGTCTAGTCCTTTCTTTGGTGCAGACTGAATTCCATCAGTCAGGTTTGCAATGTGGCCACCATTCTAGGTAGCTCAGTGGTAACGTCTCTGACTGCATCACTGGGTGACGTGGGTTTGAATCTCAGGAGAGACATGAGTTCTTTCAACTTGGTTGCAGATACGTCTTGCTGACAAGCGCGAACTAGCACGAAACCTATGTCCGAGGCTTCTTCCTGTGACCGATTGCCTCCAACCATCTAATATCATCAAATAACCTTACTTTATACTGCAAATTTGGTCGTTTTGCTTTAGAGAAAAGTCAGGAAAAATCTACTTAAGCCACAGATATCCTCTCATCATTTCTAAGTAGGATGCTATTGTTGAACACCAGCACTGTGACAAATGAAATTATACACTTTTACGTATGTTTCAAAAGGTACTACCTACCACAGACTTAAATTCAAGAGACACATTTGTCTTATTTTGTGCCAGTTTTTAAGTCACCTCATTTATTACTATTATTAGTTCTAATTTATTGTTAGCTTGTCGGTTTAACAATTCAAATCTTCACTTCTCTTGTGTAGTATCATTCTGCATCCAAATAACTAAGTCAAGTGACTCATTTTCCACGTGTTCGCCTGCCTTTTAAGATTATTACCCAAGGTTATTCTAGCAATTTTTAGAAATTAGTACTTTCCTCTCCTAATATTTATTTTAACATAATATGTTAATTACTTGGTTTTAACATTCTATTCTTGTTAAGTATAAACCAAATTACTTGCTTCATTTGGGGTTAAGTACCTATGTGGTAAGAGATGGTTGCTAGCCAAATTGGTTGACAGTAATTGAGGTCAATGTTTATGTATCAAATATTAGTCATGTGAAAACAAGATCAAGATGGACAGGCGGATACAGTTAACATATAGATGAACTGACACAGCCACAAAGAGATGCAAGGTTAACTTTGTGTGCGGAACAACCAATCAAAAGACTGTATTTTCTACTAACACTAATCTACAATAACGTATATTAAAATCTATAAATATGTGTTGATTTTCCGTAATAAACGTTCTGTTGCCTGGCTCTTGTCTTCTGTTGTTACACCTACACCGTCGTTTCAACCACAGGTGGAACGGATGAATATGTCAAAAGCTAGAGAGAATTGGAAAGGCAAAATATACCTTCATCAATCTGAAACCAGTTTGGAAATCTTCTGCACTAACTCAGCATAAAGAAAAATATTCGGACTCTCAGCACCAACATGAAATCAGTCAGTTCTTCTATATAGGTCAGAAACTCGGCCAGCACGTCACGAAAGGCATTTCCAACAGGCTAATGCAGACTATTAGCTACAGCTGCCTTCTCCGCTTCCATATTGAAGATAAAATTGCCAGATGACAAGGAACTCTGGGAAGAAATTAGCAAAGAACTTATTGCTCAACAAATATACAGGGGAAAATGGAGATGGATCGGGTATATGTTAAAGAGGTCGATGAACAACATCGCGTTCAATCGAGTTCATCACCCGAATGGAATCCGAATTGGAAACGGTGAGTGGTTCGTCGTTGAGAGGGTGATATTGAGGAGATCGTTTGATCAGGAGGAGGTGAGAGATTATGGGCAATGTTGGGTTCAGATGAAGATGACAGCAGAAAATAGAGCAAAGTGTAGATGTGCTGTTGAAGCCCTATGTAACAGTCAGACCTCAAGGGAACAATAATAATAATAACATACTCCGTAACAGTCGCCTGCTTGCCTGCTTAACAAAGAAGGAATGAAACTGTGTCTTCATTTTGATAATAGAGCATCATGTGAATTCAGGACACTCAGCTTAATTTCTATTCACTTTCAAAATCTTATAAAAAGTTTTATCAGGCCTCACTCACAAAGGAAGTGCAGTCAAGCCATCTAAAAATTTAACCCACCTTTAATTTCCCACGACCTCCATAACCAGTTTACATTCCTAGGACGTCCTTATCATTGATCGTTATTCATCTCATGTTCATCAACTTATTTTAGTTGCTATTTGCATTATGTAACTTTATTTTTTTATTCACTGTATTTTGACCTCTGACCGAGAACAGCTCTGTAATTTGCTTATCCTTTTGTTATGTGTCCAACAATTTATAGTCTAGTTGATTTTCTGTTTTGGTTATAGCTTGAAACCACACAGTATTTTTGGTACAAGTATGGAATTTTCAGCATGTGGTATCGGTAGCCCGAATTTTGCAGGCCAACCATAAATATCGGGTGTGCGTCGGCAGGGGGTCGAACCTCGGACCATGTGCATGATCGGCGAGCATCCTAACCACTGTGCCACCAGCGCACATCATGACATAACTTTTATAGTAGATTCCTTTGCCCTATTAATGTCCTTTTGGGAGATATATGGTTTCGTCTCTGATTTTTCCAAAATGCTTTCGGGTATTCATGCTTATCCAGACAGCTTTTCCAGAAGGAAATCTTCGCTTTCGCTTCAGTAAGGTTGACAGACAAACGTAGAAACTTGTTCAGTTCCTTTACCGTCGAACGGTCCTTGCTCTTTTTCAAATTACAGAATATACACATTTGATCATAGGGAATTAAAAGACAGTTGCAGCGAAGAACATTTTCTTTTCGACGAAGTCATCAACTAGGCTGTACATTCGTGTACGTGTGTAAAGCAGTTTACTTGCTCTTGTGGAGCTGAGTACATAGACTGTACCATGCGCCGACTTGGAAAATGTGCTCGCGAACACTACCCAGCCTGGCTAGTAAAAGAAGACCAAAAACATGTATACAGTTCATATATCTCCCGATTCACGCACTCTCAGAAGACACACCCAGAATCACATTAATGTCCTTTTGCATTTCATTTACTGAACCAAATAAGCCCAACCCATTAACAAAAACGTAAGCCTTTCTTTAACCTTTATCAACCCGTGTTTGTATTGAAATCACATAACATGCAATTTTATAAAATGATTGTGAAACTATCTGAGTTAACATTAGACTGGTAGAAGGTTACTGAAATAGCACGCGATGATCCGAACTAGTAGTTTCCAAACCACTAGTCCTTCGATCTTTCAGCTGAGAAACAAGACTCAGGTGTGAAGCAAGTGATTATTTCCCTAAAATCCCCGCAAGTAATGCCCAGCTCTCATGCGACCGAATGATACATTTCTGTATTTCAATACGAGACCAATTTCATTTTGGTTCAGTGAAATCAATCCATATGCCCAGGAAAATTCATTATCTGAATATTAGTCTTCAGCTGACTGATGGTTACTAGATGGATGTCATGTAACCGTGCTGAGAAGTAATCACTATGTCAAGGTGAAGTAGATGATCACCGAAGACATTGATTGAGGGTAGAGATACATCACGAATTGGTGAAGTTAGAATTCATAGATCATCGGGTTCCGTTCCCGTGATTGAATGTTCAACCAGCTTAGTCTAGCAAACTGAAGGTATCACGTTCAATCCCTGGTGAGACTGAGGCTGTGTGAAGACTCTCAAACTACGACAGAAAAACGGTCTAGTGTTCCCTGATTTCCAAAGATCTCCAGCTCATGGAGGATTTCATCATAAGCTAACATCAGTTAGAGAACCACTGGAAGACCTATGAGTACTGGACAGTTGTTTCGTCCTAGTTTGACACTCTTCATCGGTACGCACCCACCACAGGGGTTCGGACCCAGGACCTTCTGGTTACAAGGCGAGCTCGTAGACCATTGAGCCACTGGGACCCGATCCAATGGTCCTTGAATTCTAACTTCTGCTAATTCACGACATAACGCGACCATTTCACAATGTCTTCTTTGATGAGTTACTGCCTCATCTTCAACCTGCTGTACCCTACTGGTCACGGCTTCCCACTAGAACCCCAGGTTAACTGCCTGAATAGGGCCAGTCGCTTATTTTGGTTCATGATAAAGTTCACACTGAAATTAATCCAAATTCCTACAAAAACCCATAATCTAAACGTTTATCATCACGCTGTTTGCTCAGCTAAGACCTTTTTTTATCATCAATATTAATCATACTGAACTAGAAAGAGAGGAGTAACTTGTCAATTAATGGTGGTGAATTACTCTTTTATAAATTTTGTAAATGAAAATCTATGCCTAAAACTTACTTGAAACTCTGGTTTCATCCTGTTTCTCTCCTTACTTATTTTCTTTATACGATCAGATATGAATAATTCACTGTCAGTGGTTACATCACCATTATCTTCTTTAAGCGTTGAGTTCTGCTCACCATTATTATTATTATTACATAGAATTGTAAAAGGATGAAAATTATCATAGACTGATTGTTTACCGAAACGAACAGTGTTCACTAATCGTTTTCCAGTTAACTGGATACAACCTGAAAGGTCTAAACAGTGAAAAAAACAGTGGCACAAATCGTCAATAAGCTAAGCATTTCACTTTAAACAAATTAATGATAGGAAAACACATTTTTAACAATAAGAAAACAATCGCCTGTTGGTTAACAAACTTTTTATTTGTTTGATCATAGACTATCTTCTCCTACGTAACCTAAGATGATTAGACTATCAAACGCCCTGAAATCATTTAGTGTTGCTGTATCCTCTGAAATGGATAAATTATTCTCAAAGCTTTCATTTTCCTTGACAGACAAGATCTTTAATACTAATTTCAATGTGAAATGAGCTTATTGGTGGGTAGAATTTCTGTCTTTCTCGATGACCATGACTGTAAGTGACCATTGCCTAGCATTTTCTTGAGATTATATTCACCTACATTGATAGTGATAGTCTCGCTGACCTAATATTGGATCGTTTCACTGAATGGCTTATTCTTTGATTTCTTTGATTTGACTTAACTTTTCTTTGTTTGTTTGTTTGATTTGACTCAACTTTTGTTTGGATGCTTATTTTTCTACTTAAAACCTTTGTGTAATTCTGTATATTTTGTTTCCATGTACACCCTGAGTACAACTCTTTCATTTAACTATTCATGTTATTACGCAACTCTTCTTTAGCAATCTTTTGTGACAACTCATCACTTTTGTTACTACCCTCTTATATCAACATCCAATTCATCTGAACTTACTAATTGTATTTTCGTTTGAAAAATTTAATGTACACACACATACAAAACAACCATATATATTTGCGATTGTACAGCTATGAAAATGAATTCGCCGAAAAGAGACTCTTCGCTGAACTACTTGTCCTCTGTCTATTATTTATTAACCGGTTAATTTAATCCATATCTCCAAGTCTCTTAATTGAGAACTCATATGAGTACTAGAAACTGTTCAGAAAATTCCAAGAAGCCAGTGCTTTTTTCATTAGACTGATGCTAAGCTGCCAGTACCATTCCTGGTACAACTCATTGGAACTGTTATTTTTGTTTTTAGGAATTGTGAATTTCTTATTGTTCATTTTTGGGTGATCGAGTATATCTAGAAACACAGACTATCTTAATGAATGTTGATGAGTTTATGAAAGTTGCTCTTGTATTCCTTTTTAACTGTCTGAATCATTTTGTATGCCTAAGTGTTAATCTTTTTGGGATTCCAGCTACTTTAAGTAACATTCCATTATGGGTTATTGCATCCCGTCCGAGTAACTGAATCATGAAGGACTCGCCTGGTAACCTGGAGGTTTTTGGTCTAACTCCTAAGAGCGTCATGAGTATGCACTGCTGAAGAGTTCAAAGCCAAGGCGAAACAACTGTCCAGTACTCCTTGGCTCTCAATGATTCTCCAACTGATGTCGGTTGGTGACGAAATCTAACTTTTTCTTTTTTTACTGTAGACTTATTTTCATAAGTCTGTTTCGTGGTTATATGGAATATACAGAGAATTCGAAAATATGGCCTGAATCATAATAACATTCGCTTTAACAACTAATATCAAAATATTTCGTGCATCATACGTTTAGACACTTTTATTCAACTTACATCTCTTACTTGTGTAACAACAGAAGACAAGGGTCAGGCAACAGATCGTTTATTAAGGAAATCAAAGCACATTTATATATTTTCATGTACATTACTATAGATCAGTTAAGCAAACAAACACAGTCTTCTGATTGGTTGTTTCTCACTTAAAGTTAATCTTTCATCTCTTTGTGACTGTTTCTTGAATATCAGATCATCTATATGTTAACTGTATCCGCCTGAGCAAAGTCTGCTGTGGTCGGTTTTGAATCAGGCTTTGTTCATATTTTCTCACGACAAATCTTGAGAACGTAAACATTGACGTAAATTACTGTCTACCATTCTGGTTAGTAGACAGCTCTCACCACACTAGTACTGTGAATGTTTAAATGATCTAAGGCTACTTTTTAAACCAGAATTCGTCAGCCGGTCGTTATTCATCTACCTACTTAGTAGTAAGCTGAAAATGCAAACAAATAATCAGCTTTCCCTTTCAAGCAAATAGTTTTCGTTCCGTAAAATAAAGTAATACAAACGTTTCACCCCACCCTTGGTCTTCATTCAGCAGTTGAGTAAGACTTCATTTTGTAGTACATTAACTAGGAAATACTGTTTGCCTTAAATATGCACAGAAGTGTTGAATACATCTACCAAAACACCTAAAGAAATCTACATCCGAAACGCTGAGAGATATATCTGATCCAGTTGATGAATTAGATCAAGAAGATTTCAAAAGCTTCTAAATGAAACTATGTAATCAAAATGTATTTTTTTGAGGAGGACCACCTAACTTATTAGTTCGCTGGGTGAAATTAAAGTGCCATATAAACCAAAAGCGATTATAAATAGAAGCCATATTGTGACGAGAGCTGGCTGCTAGCCAAAGGTGGTAGACAGTAATTGCCGTCAATATTTATGTCCCCAATATTGGTGGTGAGAAAATGAGAGCAAAGGCTTTGCGTAGGTGGATACAGTTAGCATATGGATGATCTGACACAGCCACAAAGAGATGCAAGGTTAACTTTCTGTGAGAAACAAACAATCAAAAGACTGTATTTTCTACTAACAATAATCTACAATAATGTACATTAAAATCTATAAATATGTGTTGATTTTCCTTAATAAATGATCTGTTGCCTGGTCCTTGTCTTCTGTTGTTACAGTATGATAACCGAGAAGGTTCTCCCAAAAACAGTTTATTGACTGTCAGACAGAAATACAAGGCTGAAAATTAGTTCTTCAGACTGAAAATCAAAACTTTGAGAAGACACACAAAAATCCAGAATTGCAGAATAAAATCCCTGAATAAATATATTAAAATTGAAACACTTAAACTAAACCAACAGATTTGAATTCATCTGAATTCCCCTACAGGTTATTATTACACTACAGCTTACCGGTATTTCAGATTGAAAATCAGTTCCTTCTCAACTGACTACGTTCCCACGGACTGGAATCTCAGAGAAAACATTGGTTCCTTCAAGGTTGTTAGCCATTGACAATGAAAGTAAACCCTTGGGCTAAGGATGTGTTTCTCACCACCCCTGACTGCCACTTAACGTCAGGTAGTATTGCACAAAGATGAACATTCTCCTAACTTAGTGACCACATTCCAAAAGTGACAAAAAGAGCTCAGTCAGCATTAGGCAATGGACAATATAACAATAATTAATCTCCAATGTCCAACTAATGTTACTTTTTTCTTTCTGTTCTCAATCACGAATTAGGTGTGAAGCAATTGCTGAATGCGGCTTTATATAATGAAACACAAGTCATAGTCATATAGTGTGAAGATTTTAGATCTTACATGATCATGTAAATCTCGATCACTGACATGTAAGTTCACTTATTATTCTACTGGCTGAAAGTTATCAAACGATTTTATACAGCTGCATCTGACCAAAGATGTGTGCGTTCTATCTCTTGTGTTAAGTGGTATAATATGGTAAGTTATATTGAAGTGAAGGACAAAGTGTTAGGTACGGAGAGAAAGTCAATCGGTCAGGTTTTGAAGCAACATCTACTGAGATGGCTAGAACATGTGTTGTACATAAAAAGCCACCACCTTCCTTGCTGAAAAAAAATGATAGCTGACTTATTATTAAGTTGAAAATACTAAGAGTGGTCAAATCAAGATTCGGTATCAATCAATGAAGCACTTGACCGTTAGGCTGAGCCACAATGGGAGGTGTGGATCATCTGATTAAGATCCTTGGGATTCTAAGAATAAATGTTCGGAGACTTCTGGTGATGTGGTTCAAAATTGTTTTTCAATGGCACAGGTGCATTCACTCTTTACGAGCTGGCATATCCACTAAACTGCTACATTTTTCAATGTTACTCTCCTCCCAATCCCCGCGCACACACATTTATGCTCATTATAGTTGATTAGAATCTTATTTTTTTTTCTGTCTCCCTTTCTTCTACTTTTGTAGGCTAAATGAAGTGTAGCAAAGGGAGTTACTGCCTTTCCGTGCAAAGTTCTGTGTTGATACTCAGTCAGTCATGCAGAACTATGATATTTCCGGGTAAGCTACATGGCATTATTGTTATACTATAATTTATAGAGTTGTTCATATTTGTTAAAAATAGAATAAATATGTTTGCATATTCTTACCCATTTCACAACTCAGTACATCCTCCAATATAAAAATATCCATTAGAATAACATCGGTTTGATTGACATCGAGATTTTGTGATTCAGTGAATATGAAAATGCTGAAATTACAGAAAGAAGAAAGAATAAAAATAATACGGAGCAGATAATTCAGATATCACAATCATCTGAAGGGAAAAATAAGCCAATACGCCTAGTAAATCGTGGTAAGAACTCCAAATTAATATAAAATCATAGTAACGAAGAACACAAGGTGCCTACTGAGTGGAAGAAAAGCTGGCTACCTCGTCAAGCTGCCAAAGAAGGGCTTCCTGGGCCTGTGCAACGACTGGCGTGGAATAATACTCTTGTCCATGTCAAGTAAAATACTAAGTCGCATCATCGTGGAAAGAATAAAAGATGCACTGGATACAGAACTCCGCCCACTGGAAAAAGCTGGATTCAGGAAAGGCAAATCATGTGGTGATTGAATTTTCACTCTACACATCATCATCGAACAAAGCATAGAATGGCAGTCAAACCTCTACTTCAACTTCATTGACTCCAAAAAGGCCTTCCACAGTGTTGACTGAGAAGTAATTTGGAAGCTACTCCAACACTACGGCATGCAGTGCCCAAGTCTTTATCAACCACATTCAACAGCTGGCTATATGACAATGCCAAGTGATAGGTGATCCACAACGGGAGCCTCAGAGAGGCGTCTGAAGTGAATCCAGGAGTAAGACAAGGCTGCCTATTATCTTAATTGTGGTGGACTGGATTATGCGTCAGACTGTGTGGAGCGAGGAGACAGGATTACGCAGGACCACCAATGAGAAGACTCTAGAAAATCTGCATTTCGCAGATGATATATGTTTAATGTCACATAAACTCAAAGACTTACAGATGAAAACCAACAAACTGACTGGAGAAGCAGATAGAAAAGACAGGACTCCACATGAACATAGACAAGACAGAGGTGATGAAGATAACCAACCAACAGCAACAACAACAACCAGCACCAATCACCATCAACGGGAGAGATTTAAAAGAGGTTACTTTCTTCACTTATCCAAGAAGCATCGTTTCAACTACAGGTGGAATGCACTGGTAAACCCACTTAGGATAGAATCCAAAACCTTCAGATTACCAGCCAAACCCACTGACCATTTAGCCGTTGAGTTAATATGCTGTATCTCATGAATTCCAACTTCTCGAATGAATGGTATGGGGAACCACTACTGTTGCGACAGAATGCCACCGCCAATCGATGCCGTTGATAAGCATCCACTTTAGACACGATATAGTGAACCTCACTAGACCTTCAGAACAACCGTCCTAAAACCACTGACCACACAATTGATTGAATTTGGCTCTTATTCTAGATATCCTAAATTCACTGTTTGGTGAGGTTGTGCGTACGCACTACTGAAAAGTTCCAAAGCTCGATGAAACACCTATCCAAGGCTCACTGGTTCCCAATGATTCTCTCATTGTTGTGGATTTAAGACTCAATCTTCAATGAAATGTTACAAATAACTACAAGTTTAAAATCTTAATTATTAGCTGACTCTTCGATCGTATTTTTATTTGACAGAATGTCTACAATAGTCTACTATTGAAAAATATTGGTAGGCGGGAGTGAAATCACTCTTACACTGACTCAGAATTAGTTTCTAGAGAATGTTTATTTCACAAATAATTTACTGATACAAAGTCACTTACTCCTGTGCTTATTTAAAATGTACATAAAATTATATAACCACCACAGCTGGCTGTTTATTGTGCAAATGCGTAAAGTGCTTGCAGTTAAACATACATAATCCTAGTAAATTACTACCGGACCTCTAAAATGATGCTCATATATAAACGAATAAAAGATTTCGTTCTACAACCAGCTATTCAATTTATCAAGATGTAAAAAATACAAAATAAAAAGTGAAATTATTCCTTCATGTTTATAATTTCCTCTTGAAATAGCTGGGTCGAATTCATCAGACTGGATTCAAGCTTCAGTGAACATACCATCATTGACTAGAAAAGCGGTAAATCCAGCTGATGAGTCCCGAATGGTGCTAGGAGCACATCTTGTGTGCTACTGTCAGACAAGTAATTTTAGATTAGAAACCAGGGAAATACTAAAGCATTCTCTCATGAGGCCCATTCTGCCCAACAGGTCATATTGATTTGGTCCACAAAGGTGGAAGGGAAAATCGCAAGCACAGACAGATACTAAATCTATCACTTTTCTGGTAAAAACTCCTTGATACTCAACAATGGTATAGTGTCATACATTCCAGTCAGACAGTAGCAAGATAGATGACTTTCATTTATTTCAGAGTATTTCTTAGTATTTTTCAGAGTATTTTTTTCAGCTGCTAATAGACTACTGTACCACTCATCTTTCATCTCTTGCATATGCTTTCAGCTTCCATTTAAAGTATCACTACAATTTATTTATTTCTTCCATTAAGATATGCCATTTAGGTTAACTAAAGAAAGAATTAGCTTTGTCAGGGAGTCGTCTTTTCAAAAATTTCATACATTTGGTTCCCTTGATAAATTTTGATAGAGAAAGAAAGACCACACTTTCAGTATAAAATGATATCATCATTCTATTTCACAGGTTCTCATCAGTTGCAAACTGTATGAAATTACAATGGTTATAAATAATAACATTTCATACTTCAATGTTTGAAAGGTAATAAAGAAAAGAAGAAAGTGTTCATTTGCCTTGCATACAAAGGAGAAACAGTATCACAAAATATTGAAAAGCGGATGAAAGGAGCAATAAAGAGATGCTTCCCACCTGAAGCTAAGCCGGTGACACTATACAGCAATACATGCTCTATAAGCCAATCGAAACTGGATAAGTACCCTACTGATGTTACCTCCGACTGCATTTATAAATTTACGCACACCTGCGGCAGCAAGTACATTAGAAGGACAGAAAGAAGGGCTTCTATCCGGTTTTCAGATCATATTCAGAGAAGCTTATGCTTAAAAGGAAACAGATATTTACAAAGTGCAATTACCGGACACCTTTTGGATATCTCAGACCATTTTGTCGAGATTTCCAAATCCTTCAAAATATTAAGCATGCAAAGGACAGCGAATCTACTATGACTGCAGTCAAACGTCTCAGGCCAAACTTATGAACACAGAAAGAGAGTGTAGTCAATCTCTCACTCCCTTGGTAATCATATTACTTTCATAACACTGATTAGTCATACACACTAGTGAGCTCAGCTCACTGAGCAAGTTTTCAATTTGATGAACTTTAACCTTCCTGTGTTGCCATTTTGACGTACAAACTAACACTGTTTATCAGGTTTTTCTGTTTTCTGTTTTTTTTTGATAGTATATAAATTGATGGCAACTTAAACTAAAAATAATTGTAGTACTTATACTCCCGATGTGTTCATGCTATAATGTTTCCTTTATTAAATGTCAAACATTGAAGTATGAAATGTTATTATTTATAACCATTGTATTTTCAGGCAATTTGCGGCTGATGAGAACCTGTGAAATAGAATGATATCATTTAATACTGCAAATCTGGTCTTTCTTTCTCTATCGAAAAAAATTAGTTTTTATAAATTTCATTCAGCAGCTAAATGATGATGCCATATGCCAACTGATTTACAGCGAAAAGTTCAGTGAAGGCCTTGAAGGGAAGAAATGAGTAAGACAAGGCTGCCTTCTATCACCGATGATCCTCCTCACTATGGTGAACTGGATCACAAGATAGACAGGAGGGACTGGGAAGAAGGACATACATTGAACCGACAAAAAGATTCTAGAATACTTTGACTTTGCAGATGATTTATGTACAATACCGCATAGACTCGAAGATCTACTGCCGGAAACCAACAAGTTGGAGGGAAATTCGGCCAAGACCGGACTTCATGTGCATATATGGGAGAGAGAGGTGGTGAAGATGCCTAACGAACCACAACAACCACCAGTCATTAACAGGGGAATAAGTGCGAAGGAAGTCTTCTCATTCACTTACCAGGTTAGGTCGCATTATTTCAACTACTTGCGGCATGAATAACTATTTCAAAACAAGATAAAATCAGAAAATCAAGACAGGTGTTAATTTTTCTGAAATCAGTGAGTAGATTAACAGCACTCAAGACACCAAACAACAACCGAACTGTAAACTCTAATATCTTAGCAACATAGCGTGATGCAGATTGACAGGAAGCAGCCAAAAGAGAAATTAGCATTTTGAATCAGTCGCTGCAAAGGTAAAAGTGTTTATTCTGAAAATTTGGAATTAGTTTAAGTTGTGGACATGGAAGACCTCATTGGACAACCTGTTTAACCTTGGCCGATTTCCAGCCAATCAGAATAATTTATTCTCCTCCAACCTAGCCGAATTTTAATGTGGCTGAAGATGTATAAATATGATGTATTTTTACTTAGTAGATATTCATTACCAAGTCTCTTATCTTCTAGCATCACAGCTTTAAATTCCTTAATAGTTATATTCTGTCATTATTAACTGTGGCTATTCTTACTTTTCATGCTGGTCTTAATAAACTCTTGAATGAATTCGAATGTGTAATTAGTTACTGGTAATGTTTCCTTTATTTGTTTAATTTCCTTACTCACTGGTCAGGCTGTTGCCTGAAATAGAAAAACATCCAATCAAACCTGCCTTTACTGATTTTGGGTGGGATAATTCAGAATGTGGTGCGTCGGTGGCATAGCGGTTAGGACACTCGCCGACCATGCACATGGTCCGGGGTTCGATCCCCGGCCGACGCACTCCTTTACCTCGCTAAGCCAGAAATAATGCTGGTGAAGAGGAAAGGTTGGGTATGAGGCTAGCAACCCCATCGTGTAAAATAAACACTGCTACAGAAACTTCAAGCCACTAGCTTGAAGCCCTATGTTCCACTGGGGAACGTGAAGGAAAAAAAATTCAGAATGTGAAAGTTATAACAGATACTAGTATCTAAAGCCCCCATTCCGTTTCTGTTTTATTTTGCTATCTTGGATAGCTAGATCACATCATTCATATGCTAACTCGAAAGTGAACAGGTCATTGGCAACTGTTCAGTTCATGTGTGCAAAGAAATAAACGTTATCATCAAATGTCAACATGGCAAATGTATCGACCACTATAACTTAGGAGAAGGAATAAGCATTCTCAACGCCTTATGATCCCAACTGTCCATAAATATTGGATACTACTAATCCCAATCGCAACCCCTTTTCTTTATTTGTATATTCTCTTTTGAAATTTGAAGTCTAAGGAAGTCAGACATAATTGGACGCCCAATATTATTTCTTCAGCTGAGTATAGCATTAACTTTTACCTGGTTTCTGACCACTTTCAAAGTTGCATTTAATGGAATGTTAGATTAGAGACTTGTCACATTAAAACTAATCACATTTTATGATAAACACTACTAAAATTTTCACTAGCTTCCACCCAATTTGTCCACTTAGTTTAATTAAACTATTTTTGCCACTTATTACGTAATTCCAACTTCCGTTTTTAACCTTTACTTAGTCATTCACTCCTAGATCACACCATACATTACGTAATGCATTTCTAGCATATAGTTGTCAGTAACTGACTAGATTTAGGTTAGATATATAAATGCTGTCGTACACTTTGAACTTTGACGTTCATATTTATGAATAATATAATAATAATATCATATAAACATGTTCTAAACGGTAATCTAGTAACAGTTCATTCCCAATAACCTCTTAGAATTTTGTTCCTAATGATTCGATGTTATTTGAAAACAACATTAACACTAATGATGCTTTATGTAGTTTGGACGAACATAAAACTGCATAACCTATAGAAGAAGAAGTTACCAAATAGAACATGATTTATCAAATAATGGGTATTCTCTGAAATTAATTCATCAATCAGAAATAAGCTTTAGTTGATTAGTCGAGCAGACAGTGATAAAGATACTACCTTTTATTGAAGACCTGTAACTAATGCCTAAGTTAATTTAAATACCTCACTCTAAATGTTTCTGTGAATTTAGATTATATTCAAAACAGTAGAGAATTATTATTATTATTATTGTTTCCTTTAATTCCTAGAGGAACATAGGGCTTCAGCCGTGCGTCTCCAATGCGTTCGGTTCTCTGCTAGAGTCTTCACCTGGCTCCAAGTCTGCCCACACGTTTTCATCTCCTCTTCACATGACCTCCTCCAAGTCACCCTTGCACTGACGACCAACTCACCGCTTCCCTTTCGGGTTCCACCCGAGCATTGGCTTGTCTAGTGATGTCACTTGATGGTTGGTTTCCCCAGAGTATGGCCAATCCATCTCCATTTCTTCCTGCCTATTTGTTTCACAATCGGTTCCTGGTTGGTTCGCTCATTGCCAGAGATCCTTCCCTGTTGCTGATCTTTTCTGGCTGGCCATCTGATCTTGAGTATTGAGCGGAGACAGCTGTTAATGAAGGTCTGTAGTTTGTTTGAGATGCTCTTTAGGACGCGCAGTGCAAGTCTCTGATCCGTATAGTAGCACTGACTTCATATTGGAGTTGAAAATCCGGATCTTATTTTCATTTTCATGCTGAGTGTTGTTGACCTCCACACAGACTTGAGAGTAGTGGAAGCTTGTCTTGCTTTCCCGATTCTTGCTTTGATATCCTCGTCAGTTCCCTCAGCCTGTAGTTGAAAGGATGCTTCCCAGGTAGGTAAAAGAGGTTGTTTCTTTCAGGTTCTTTCCATTTATGCTAATCATTGTCTGTTGTTGTTGTTCCTGTCCAGGTATCCTCATTACCTCTGTTTTCTCTATGTTCACCTGAAATCCTGTCTTTGATGCTTCTTCTGCCAACTTGTTGCTTTTCGCTTGCATGTCTTCCAGTTTGTGGGAAATCAGACAAATATCATCGGCGAAGTCCAGATCCTCCAAGTCTCTTTTTGTGTAGGTCCATTTTATGCCTGTTTCCTCATTGCCCACTGTTTGTTGCATTATCCAATCTACTGTAGAGAATAAACAAACGTATTCACCTCTTCTTTCATTTCAGTGTGATTAAGATTGACAGGAGTAAAATTTACTTGACAGTTATTGTGGTGATAAACAGTTAGTAAATTTTCATTCATTCACATGTCATCTGGGTGTTACTCATCATGATTTCAGTGAAATAATCAATTAGTTGATAGTTGAATCACATAGCTCAGCTACCAAATCATCGGAATAAAGGATTAGAGGCCTCTGATACACATCCCACAGCGAATCAGATTTTCGCTTCACCATCAGTCACCACAAATTGCATCAATAACAGTCTGTCAACTGAAAGTTTTCGCAGATAGTTTCAGCATCAATATATGATATAAATTAAGGTAAATGTATTCCAAAACATACGCGCTTTGATTGGAAGGTTGGTTTTTCACTAAGGATACGAATACACCAGTACGTGTCCCATATTCATCTATATATACGGGGAAAGCCTGAAAAGAAAGAAAAAGACTGATTTGTATTCATTCACAGATAATAGTTTACGACTATTTTGAAAAACATAAACTGAATTTTCATATCTTACCTGGTGGACAAATAAAAATAATTTTCAAGTATTGGTTTGGTAGGGATTTTGTTTAATTGTATGGAGGATTTCATCATGAGCTGACATCAGTTAGAGAACCACTGGAAAACCTGGGAGTACTGGACAGCTGTTTCGTCCTAGTTTGGGACTCTTCAGCAGTACGCGCCCACCGCGATTCGAACTCAGGACCTTCTGGTTATATATATATATATATATATATATATATATATATATATATATATATAGCTTTTCCAATGCAAGAGTAATTAATTTCATAAAGGTTCATCTACTAGATGCATTATGTTGAAACATACTACTGCTGAAAAGATTTATCAGCGACTGATAGTCTAGTACTCAATACAAACTATTCAAAAACAGCCAAAACTATGTAATAGTTATTCGGAGAATCTCATGATAAAGGCCGAATGTGAATGCAGTGGAAGACAAAAGTGTTCACGCTATGAAGATTTTGGAGCTTCAGAACGCTGAAAGCCCCTACAACTATTTTAATACTTAATGATTTGTGATAACCGCCACACTAGTATAGACCGACCAATGCTTGCTCAATAAATATGTGGAACAAGTTCTTACAAGTCTTATTTCAATAAAATAATGCGAAAGCGAACCATTTACCCTGGAAACTGTAATAGCCCACTTCATGCGCTTAAGCTTGCAAGTTCATTTATAAATGCTTCGACAGATCATGACTGGCCAAAGATAACATAGTAAGGAATTATACCTGACTCTCTATTCAGTGATAATAAGGCTTGTCTCCAAATAAATAACTATTGTAATTTTTGAGCAAATATTCAGTAAAACTCAAATTAAAGGCTCGCCATCACATAATGAAGCTTTGACACCACCTGAGCGCACCACTAAAGAAAATTGTATCTAAAATAAAATCAACGTGAGCATCTAATATATTATTACATTTGATACTATTAACAGACAAGTGGAAAGCTGGAGAAAACTGAGGAAAAATTAATAAAGCTTGCATAATATGAAAAGGAGGATTGATTTCGAGTATTCACGACGAACATCAATGTTTAAATTACAGAAATCTACAAAAATCAGGTAGCTAGAGAAATTAAAACGGCAAATCACTGATAACTGGCTACAAATTACATGACCTACGCTCCGTCGAAATTACCAATATTTGATACACAAACTTACTTTTTAGTTTTAAACTAGATAACAGCATAAATTAACAGGAAAAATATATCATCACTATAAACATGAATATGAATTCTATGAACAAAAGTATGCGAAATTTAAAACATACTGTAACACACTGGTCATCACTTGAGCATGTTGTCGAGCAGTCAGATGGAGAATCAGAAAGAAGCAAATGATTCCTTCGAGTTTGCTTATTGATACTCAAGAGTTGTTCTATATCATTTGCTGAATTAATATCCAAAAACTTTTGTATAGCATTCACGTAAACATTTTCCATGTCCACTGTGTATGTTAATGTTCAGCGTTTGTGCACTTTAACATAGCACACGTAAAGTCATGTGCAACTTTAAATCGTTTCAAAAACCCACTACACTCATAAGGCTTTAACCTTGAACATTGAAAAACTATAACAATTCGAAACTGCCTAGTGAAAAGATTATTCATCCTGATCAACCAGTCAGATAAGTCCTTCTTATTTAGGTGGAATTATGGATACTCTACATGAATTGTGAAAAATTGCATATAAAACTAGTATTTAAGCACTGCTTAGACTACAGGATCGTTGAAAGGAAGAAAACCTATAACCAACTATCAAAAACGCAACTATGATTTGATCTGGAATGACATTTCGTAGCATTCTTAATGTTTGATCGGTCTTCGAAGGTTAACTTTTGAAAGATCTTGGTTGTTATTATCATACTTTAACTTCGCTGCATTCCAAAATGAGCACTGAGCTACAAGTTTTGAAGTTTCAGTAGCCACGGTGTTTTTTTAACCAGTTGGGAGTGCTAGCATTGCACCTTATCTTCCCACAAGCCAATCGAGGTTTAAGAGTGCATTGTCCAGGGATTAAACCTAGACCACGTTTGAGGTTGGCAAGCATTCTAATAATGAACCACCAACTCACTGATCGATAACGACTGAGAACTGATTTTTCGAAACTCATCCTAACTATTCAGCTTATCCGACAATTTAAACTCTAAGCGTCAGTAACTACCTATGGAGTGAGACAACACCAATGACCTAGAGTTCGCCAGTGAGTTTCCCCACGTGGGTTCAAGCTTCCATTCCGCTTGACTCGAGACAAATGACTGCTGTAAGCAGTTGCGTCTGAAATTTGTGAAGAACAGGTTTTCTAGTATTGCTCAGATGTGTAATTCATGAGAAAAGAAAATTTTCTAAAGTTTGGTTTGTAAGGGTTTGTTATGTTTTTACGAGTTGATCACGGACTGATATCAGTTAGAGAACCATTGAAAACTAGGGAGTACTGGACAGCTGCTGTTTCATCCTAGTTTGGACCAGTGAGGTCCAATTAGATGTCACGTGTGTGGATGGATGTCCCACCAACAACAATGGTTGGGGTCGCGCTAAATCACAAATTGGTAGAAGTTAGAATTCATGAGCCGTTGAATCGGGTCCCAGTGGCTGAATGGTATACGAGCTAGCTTGCCTTGTAACCGGAAGGTCCTGGGTTCGAACCCTGGTGGTGGGTGCGTACTGCCGATGATTCCCAAACTAGCTGGATGAAACAGCAGCTGTCCAGTACTCCTTGTTGGATTCAATGGTTCTCTAACTGATATCAGTCCGTGATCAACTCGTAGAAAAGAAAATATTTGCTCATATGGAGGTTTCGTGAGTGTAAAATTCTTCCCCAGATCGGTTGGTGAACACGTTCATCGTAATCCAGTTGTCATGATTCTCGAGGTAAATGCTTATCTAAGTTGAGTTCAGAGAACATATCAAAGGTTTGTGGTCAGTGAAAATCGTCTATTCACAACCCTCCACTGAATATCGAAAATATCCTATATCATAGCACATAGCCAGGAGTTCTCTGCAGAATGCTCTGCACTTTGTTTCTGCTAGTTGTGGACGCCTCGAGTGGTTGCCACTCTCTGTTGACCAGTTGTTGCAGAACTGCACCGGTTGCAGTGTCTGATGCATCAAGTGAAATACTTAACGGTGTCGTTGAATCCTGATTTAGCTTTAGCTTTTTAAACCTGAGTGAAAGCATTTTGAGCAGACGAGT
The DNA here is from genome assembly GCA_944472155.2 of Trichobilharzia szidati. Classification (NCBI taxonomy): domain Eukaryota; kingdom Metazoa; phylum Platyhelminthes; class Trematoda; order Strigeidida; family Schistosomatidae; genus Trichobilharzia; species Trichobilharzia szidati. The sequence goes on from OX235276.1 coordinate 63,298,635, forward strand.
CAAGTCCGATGGACTTTTTATTCCCTTGAAGGAGGTCTGTTAGTAGCTGAATCAGGGAAGCGTAGTCGGGAATAGACCGTCGGTAATGGCTTACCAAGCCGTTTAAAGTGCGAAAATTTTCACTGTCTGTGGCTCTGGAAAGTTCAGTATCGCCTCAATTTTACAAGCCAGTGGATGAACACCCTTGCAGTCAATGGTGTGGCCAAGAAAGTCGAGTGAATCAACGCCTATCTGACACTTCTCAGTACTAGCGGTAACAATATGTAAGTGTAACCTTCCGAGTGCCAAGTCCAAGTGTCTAAAGTGAGTTTCCTTGTCTGGAGTGGCAACCAGGCGGCCGTCTAAGTATGCATATACAAAGTCGACGCTACGAAATTCTTCGTTAATGAACCGTTGGAATGTTTGTAATGCAAGCCGGAGGTCGAATGGCATACGTAGAAATTAAAAAGTCCGAAAGGCAAAATAATAGCTGTTTCTGGAATATATTCTGGTACCACTGGGATTTGGTTATATTCTTTAACGAAGTCTATTTCCAAAAACATAGTTGCGCTAGATAATGATGCCTTCAAGTAATGCACGTGAGGCAGTGGATAGCACAGTAAAACAAATCTGCCAGGCAATGACCCATCTCAAGGAACTTAGCCCTAAGTTCCTATTGTAATGAAGACGTTTTCGTTTTGAACCGATAAATACTACGTACGTCTTTCAACTTTAAATCCAAAACACCAGTATTCCTTGAACGAAATTATATTGTTTGGCAATTAAAGTGAAGAAAACTACGAAGTCTACAAACAAATGTTAAGTACAAATGAAGTTATAAAGTACTTTTATTCGTATTTAACTCCAATCTTCATTCAACATGCGAGCGATCGACCATTCGCGCCTTCGAATTGCCCACCAATAGTTGCCAGTTCCAATAAACAAACGTTCAATGTTCACGTCCATTGACACTCCCCGGCAAAAAAAGTCCATCCCTTTTTTCCACAGCGGCCGTAACCTTGAACTGAACTGCCAATGCGGGAACCTGGGCCAATCGGGACTAGGCTGAAATTGAAAAAGCAAGACAAAAAAGCCCAACACACAGCAAACATACCACATCACACCGACACGCTCTCCCCGGCGCATGGGATCTACGCTCTCTGACGACAATACCACCACTGATCTGGTTCACGAAGTATCGATTGCTTCATTCCATTCTGGCCCAATCCTCTCCCCGGCGTATCCAATCGCGTACGCTGACTCTAACACTACTCGATTCGTTCACAAGTTTAGAAGCGAATTCAGAAGTACTTACAAAAACATTACAAGATGATTCACACAATGTGACAACTATAAAATTAACTGACAATCAGATGAATCGGAACCCACTGAATTACTCAACACAAACATATGTCCAGTCAATACATCAAATATTGCAGATTCTGCCTTGACAAGCTACCCTTGAAGAACTGTAGCACTTACGGCAGTACGCCTACATTCTTTCTCAGGTTGACGATCCAAGTGGGAGACGTCCGAACACAAACAAAATTAATCAACAGATAGAAGAGGGATGATACCAATTGATTATATACAACATGAACATATGCATAAAATAATACACCAAGTACGATGGACTGCTCTTCGACGTACTACCCTTGAAGAATTGTAGGACTTACAGTAGTACGCCTACAACCCTTCTCAGGTTTACGCCCTTAATTTGGAAAATCGTCGTTGAGTTAATTTGCTGACCTCCTTCCATCATCTATATCCTCGACTCTGAATGGTAACACGCCCATGACATTGTATCGTGGAAGGTAGATGACTAACAAACATACTACGTATCTCACCAACCAAGCGAATGTACAGAGTAATTTGCACCAAAGATAATAACATTCAAATAGTAGTTTAAAACCTGAAATGCCTTTATTCGTGAAAGCCAGTCTAACAGTTACCACCTTGTACACAGTTGGCTTATCGTCACTAAACTGGCCATTGACTTTCGTCCCTTCGAACGGACCGACACTAGAATAATCACTGCATAAGCACGTGGGTTCATGGACGGCTCTTTTACTGCATATGACAACACCAACGACGACTGACTGACACCAGTTGAAGAACTTAGCGGTGTATCAGAAGCTGTTGTTGTTAGACCTTTAGGAGGTTGTCTAACCACAGGATTACCACCACTGCTATCTTTTATTATTGGCTCCAGTTCAGCTTTAACATCTGTCGATAGTTAGGCTACACTCGGATCATTTACACTGACGGTCTCACGATTATTCATATCTGCAGCAACCGCATCCGCCTTTAATTCTACTTCACTTTCAAGTTGTACAGAACCTTCGTTCAACTCAGTAGTAGTAGGCATTCCGCTAATCTCATCATGATCAGCCACAGACAAATGTAAACTATCGTGACCATTGTTACAAATACCCACTTTACCGCCGTTTGTATTGTTGACCCCATCATTTTCAACCTCTTTAATAACAGCCGCAGATGACTTAGGTACTTCCTCATGAATCCATAGAGGTTTTATACCTTCACTCTGACTAGTAATACCTTGTAAACTTGTGGAGTCAGAACTGGACACTGAAACTGTAACCTTCTTCTTATGCACAAACTGCGGTGTCGTCTGAGCCACTCTTTACAACAATGGATTACCAGTTGCGACTACAGGCTTCTTCACCGCACCATTATCGATACACGATTCGGAGTCAGAACACGATGACGCTGACTTCACATTTAGCTTGCCACTAAACTTGCTCATTACTTCACAGTTCGCTTTAGTATGCACTTCCTACAAACGGACGAAGCACAACCGTGTTTGTCTTGCAGCTTGTAACTTATCCGTTGGGGACGTCCCAATAAAGCTGTCACAATCATTAGGTTTACTAGAAACCATACAGCTTTCTCGGTATCCACTACGCTGAGACCCATTCGTCATAAATGATCGCATTTTGCTCTCTGATTTCTCTATTCCAAGGGTGGGATACAGTATACTAGCAAACTTGCTCAAAGCTTGGTTGACACTGTCTTTCACCAGGCTCACAATGTCATCCAACCTGGGCTCTAAACCTTCCTCCTCTAGACGTGAACAAACCTTTATAAACTTCCTTTGTAGACGAACAGGTAATCTATTGGCAACAGTCTCAAGCACGAAACTTGAGTTCAATTCATATACGCAGTTAAGAGACATGAGTGTATTTCTATATACCATCAAATTATCCATGAACTCTGCAAGTTCCTCTGCATTATCGTTTAACTGTGATCCATTACCTTTCACAGTCTCAAAAACGTTACGGGATACCATAAATGGTCTCCCAAACCTTTGACGTAGTATCTTCATTGCCTCAGCATATCCTTCGTTCGGGGGCATAAACTTACAGCACTGTATGGCTCTTGCAGCCACACCAGTGCAATATCTCAATAAATACATTAACTTCATTTCATCATTTAATACAAAACCACTCAGCATGACCTCAAACTCTTTGATGAACTGTGGGTAGTCGGCTGGGTTTCCATCGAAGTATCGCGGCTCAAACTTAGGCAATCTTAAGCCCTTACTATCACTTAACGGTGAAGCGTGAACATCAAACTCAACATGCTGAGCATCATACATATCATCACAATTTACAGGCAACTCATCAATACTCACTTTTTTGTCTGCTTCCATGGTGCCATGTCCCTTTCTTGACCCAGGCAATATCCAACGTCACCAAAGAATCCAAATTGCGTTGACAATCCTTGTCCAACGCGAAGCTGGCTGCAAATCTAGTAAGTACACCTGGAAGAAGTCCAGAAGGCGCTCCAAAAAACGACCAAACGAATAAAAACTGTCAAGGAACTTAGCCCTTAGTTCCTATTGTAATGAAGACGTTTTCGTTTTGAACCGATAAATACTACGTACGTCTTTCAACTTTAAATCCAAAACACCAGTATTCCTTGAACGAAATTATATTGTTTGGCAATTAAAGTGAAGAAAACTACGAAGTCTACAAACAAATGTTAAGTACAAATGAAGTTATAAAGTACTTTTATTCGTATTTAACTCCAATCTTCATTCAACATGCGAGCGATCGACCATTCGCGCCTTCGAATTGCCCACCAATAGTTGCCAGTTCCAATAAACAAACGTTCAATGTTCACGTCCATTGACACTCCCCGGCAAAAAAAGTCCATCCCTTTTTTCCACAGCGGCCGTAACCTTGAACTGAACTGCCAATGCGGGAACCTGGGCCAATCGGGACTAGGCTGAAATTGAAAAAGCAAGACAAAAAAGCCCAACACACAGCAAACATACCACATCACACCGACACGCTCTCCCCGGCGCATGGGATCTACGCTCTCTGACGACAATACCACCACTGATCTGGTTCACGAAGTATCGATTGCTTCATTCCATTCTGGCCCAATCCTCTCCCCGGCGTATCCAATCGCGTACGCTGACTCTAACACTACTCGATTCGTTCACAAGTTTAGAAGCGAATTCAGAAGTACTTACAAAAACATCACAAGATGATTCACACAATGTGACAACTATAAAATTAACTGACAATCAGATGAATCGGAACCCACTGAATTACTCAACACAAACATATGTCCAGTCAATACATCAAATATTGCAGATTCTGCCTTGACAAGCTACCCTTGAAGAACTGTAGCACTTACGGCAGTACGCCTACATTCTTTCTCAGGTTGACGATCCAAGTGGGAGACGTCCGAACACAAACAAAATTAATCAACAGATAGAAGAGGGATGATACCAATTGATTATATACAACATGAACATATGCATAAAATAATACACCAAGTACGATGGACTGCTCTTCGACGTACTACCCTTGAAGAATTGTAGGACTTACAGTAGTACGCCTACAACCCTTCTCAGGTTTACGCCCTTAATTTGGAAAATCGTCGTTGAGTTAATTTGCTGACCTCCTTCCATCATCTATATCCTCGACTCTGAATGGTAACACGCCCATGACATTGTATCGTGGAAGGTAGATGACTAACAAACATACTACGTATCTCACCAACCAAGCGAATGTACAGAGTAATTTGCACCAAAGATAATAACATTCAAATAGTAGTTTAAAACCTGAAATGCCTTTATTCGTGAAAGCCAGTCTAACAGTTACCACCTTGTACACAGTTGGCTTATCGTCACTAAACTGGCCATTGACTTTCGTCCCTTCGAACGGACCGACACTAGAATAATCACTGCATAAGCACGTGGGTTCATGGACGGCTCTTTTACTGCATATGACAACACCAACGACGACTGACTGACACCAGTTGAAGAACTTAGCGGTGTATCAGAAGCTGTTGTTGTTAGACCTTTAGGAGGTTGTCTAACCACAGGATTACCACCACTGCTATCTTTTATTATTGGCTCCAGTTCAGCTTTAACATCTGTCGATAGTTAGGCTACACTCGGATCATTTACACTGACGGTCTCACGATTATTCATATCTGCAGCAACCGCATCCGCCTTTAATTCTACTTCACTTTCAAGTTGTACAGAACCTTCGTTCAACTCAGTAGTAGTAGGCATTCCGCTAATCTCATCATGATCAGCCACAGACAAATGTAAACTATCGTGACCATTGTTACAAATACCCACTTTACCGCCGTTTGTATTGTTGACCCCATCATTTTCAACCTCTTTAATAACAGCCGCAGATGACTTAGGTACTTCCTCATGAATCCATAGAGGTTTTATACCTTCACTCTGACTAGTAATACCTTGTAAACTTGTGGAGTCAGAACTGGACACTGAAACTGTAACCTTCTTCTTATGCACAAACTGCGGTGTCGTCTGAGCCACTCTTTACAACAATGGATTACCAGTTACGACTACAGGCTTCTTCACCGCACCATTATCGATACACGATTCGGAGTCAGAACACGATGACGCTGACTTCACATTTAGCTTGCCACTAAACTTGCTCATTACTTCACAGTTCGCTTTAGTATGCACTTCCTACAAACGGACGAAGCACAACCGTGTTTGTCTTGCAGCTTGTAACTTATCCGTTGGGGACGTCCCAATAAAGCTGTCACAATCATTAGGTTTACTAGAAACCATACAGCTTTCTCGGTATCCACTACGCTGAGACCCATTCGTCATAAATGATCGCATTTTGCTCTCTGATTTCTCTATTCCAAGGGTGGGATACAGTATACTAGCAAACTTGCTCAAAGCTTGGTTGACACTGTCTTTCACCAGGCTCACAATGTCATCCAACCTGGGCTCTAAACCTTCCTCCTCTAGACGTGAACAAACCTTTATAAACTTCCTTTGTAGACGAACAGGTAATCTATTGGCAACAGTCTCAAGCACGAAACTTGAGTTCAATTCATATACGCAGTTAAGAGACATGAGTGTATTTCTATATACCATCAAATTATCCATGAACTCTGCAAGTTCCTCTGCATTATCGTTTAACTGTGATCCATTACCTTTCACAGTCTCAAAAACGTTACGGGATACCATAAATGGTCTCCCAAACCTTTGACGTAGTATCTTCATTGCCTCAGCATATCCTTCGTTCGGGGGCATAAACTTACAGCACTGTATGGCTCTTGCAGCCACACCAGTGCAATATCTCAATAAATACATTAACTTCATTTCATCATTTAATACAAAACCACTCAGCATGACCTCAAACTCTTTGATGAACTGTGGGTAGTCGGCTGGGTTTCCATCGAAGTATCGCGGCTCAAACTTAGGCAATCTTAAGCCCTTACTATCACTTAACGGTGAAGCGTGAACATCAAACTCAACATGCTGAGCATCATACATATCATCACAATTTACAGGCAACTCATCAATACTCACTTTTTTGTCTGCTTCCATGGTGCCATGTCCCTTTCTTGACCCAGGCAATATCCAACGTCACCAAAGAATCCAAATTGCGTTGACAATCCTTGTCCAACGCGAAGCTGGCTGCAAATCTAGTAAGTACACCTGGAAGAAGTCCAGAAGGCGCTCCAAAAAACGACCAAACGAATAAAAACTGTCAAGGAACTTAGCCCTTAGTTCCTATTGTAATGAAGACGTTTTCGTTTTGAACCGATAAATACTACGTACGTCTTTCAACTTTAAATCCAAAACACCAGTATTCCTTGAACGAAATTATATTGTTTGGCAATTAAAGTGAAGAAAACTACGAAGTCTACAAACAAATGTTAAGTACAAATGAAGTTATAAAGTACTTTTATTCGTATTTAACTCCAATCTTCATTCAACATGCGAGCGATCGACCATTCGCGCCTTCGAATTGCCCACCAATAGTTGCCAGTTCCAATAAACAAACGTTCAATGTTCACGTCCATTGACACTCCCCGGCAAAAAAAGTCCATCCCTTTTTTCCACAGCGGCCGTAACCTTGAACTGAACTGCCAATGCGGGAACCTGGGCCAATCGGGACTAGGCTGAAATTGAAAAAGCAAGACAAAAAAGCCCAACACACAGCAAACATACCACATCACACCGACACGCTCTCCCCGGCGCATGGGATCTACGCTCTCTGACGACAATACCACCACTGATCTGGTTCACGAAGTATCGATTGCTTCATTCCATTCTGGCCCAATCCTCTCCCCGGCGTATCCAATCGCGTACGCTGACTCTAACACTACTCGATTCGTTCACAAGTTTAGAAGCGAATTCAGAAGTACTTACAAAAACATTACAAGATGATTCACACAATGTGACAACTATAAAATTAACTGACAATCAGATGAATCGGAACCCACTGAATTACTCAACACAAACATATGTCCAGTCAATACATCAAATATTGCAGATTCTGCCTTGACAAGCTACCCTTGAAGAACTGTAGCACTTACGGCAGTACGCCTACATTCTTTCTCAGGTTGACGATCCAAGTGGGAGACGTCCGAACACAAACAAAATTAATCAACAGATAGAAGAGGGATGATACCAATTGATTATATACAACATGAACATATGCATAAAATAATACACCAAGTACGATGGACTGCTCTTCGACGTACTACCCTTGAAGAATTGTAGGACTTACAGTAGTACGCCTACAACCCTTCTCAGGTTTACGCCCTTAATTTGGAAAATCGTCGTTGAGTTAATTTGCTGACCTCCTTCCATCATCTATATCCTCGACTCTGAATGGTAACACGCCCATGACATTGTATCGTGGAAGGTAGATGACTAACAAACATACTACGTATCTCACCAACCAAGCGAATGTACAGAGTAATTTGCACCAAAGATAATAACATTCAAATAGTAGTTTAAAACCTGAAATGCCTTTATTCGTGAAAGCCAGTCTAACAGTTACCACCTTGTACACAGTTGGCTTATCGTCACTAAACTGGCCATTGACTTTCGTCCCTTCGAACGGACCGACACTAGAATAATCACTGCATAAGCACGTGGGTTCATGGACGGCTCTTTTACTGCATATGACAACACCAACGACGACTGACTGACACCAGTTGAAGAACTTAGCGGTGTATCAGAAGCTGTTGTTGTTAGACCTTTAGGAGGTTGTCTAACCACAGGATTACCACCACTGCTATCTTTTATTATTGGCTCCAGTTCAGCTTTAACATCTGTCGATAGTTAGGCTACACTCGGATCATTTACACTGACGGTCTCACGATTATTCATATCTGCAGCAACCGCATCCGCCTTTAATTCTACTTCACTTTCAAGTTGTACAGAACCTTCGTTCAACTCAGTAGTAGTAGGCATTCCGCTAATCTCATCATGATCAGCCACAGACAAATGTAAACTATCGTGACCATTGTTACAAATACCCACTTTACCGCCGTTTGTATTGTTGACCCCATCATTTTCAACCTCTTTAATAACAGCCGCAGATGACTTAGGTACTTCCTCATGAATCCATAGAGGTTTTATACCTTTACTCTGACTAGTAATACCTTGTAAACTTGTGGAGTCAGAACTGGACACTGAAACTGTAACCTTCTTCTTATGCACAAACTGCGGTGTCGTCTGAGCCACTCTTTACAACAATGGATTACCAGTTGCGACTACAGGCTTCTTCACCGCACCATTATCGATACACGATTCGGAGTCAGAACACGATGACGCTGACTTCACATTTAGCTTGCCACTAAACTTGCTCATTACTTCACAGTTCGCTTTAGTATGCACTTCCTACAAACGGACGAAGCACAACCGTGTTTGTCTTGCAGCTTGTAACTTATCCGTTGGGGACGTCCCAATAAAGCTGTCACAATCATTAGGTTTACTAGAAACCATACAGCTTTCTCGGTATCCACTACGCTGAGACCCATTCGTCATAAATGATCGCATTTTGCTCTCTGATTTCTCTGTTCCAAGGGTGGGATACAGTATACTAGCAAACTTGCTCAAAGCTTGGTTGACACTGTCTTTCACCAGGCTCACAATGTCATCCAACCTGGGCTCTAAACCTTCCTCCTCTAGACGTGAACAAACCTTTATAAACTTCCTTTGTAGACGAACAGGTAATCTATTGGCAACAGTCTCAAGCACGAAACTTGAGTTCAATTCATATACGCAGTTAAGAGACATGAGTGTATTTCTATATACCATCAAATTATCCATGAACTCTGCAAGTTCCTCTGCATTATCGTTTAACTGTGATCCATTACCTTTCACAGTCTCAAAAACGTTACGGGATACCATAAATGGTCTCCCAAACCTTTGACGTAGTATCTTCATTGCCTCAGCATATCCTTCGTTCGGGGGCATAAACTTACAGCACTGTATGGCTCTTGCAGCCACACCAGTGCAATATCTCAATAAATACATTAACTTCATTTCATCATTTAATACAAAACCACTCAGCATGACCTCAAACTCTTTGATGAACTGTGGGTAGTCGGCTGGGTTTCCATCGAAGTATCGCGGCTCAAACTTAGGCAATCTTAAGCCCTTACTATCACTTAACGGTGAAGCGTGAACATCAAACTCAACATGCTGAGCATCATACATATCATCACAATTTACAGGCAACTCATCAATACTCACTTTTTTGTCTGCTTCCATGGTGCCATGTCCCTTTCTTGACCCAGGCAATATCCAACGTCACCAAAGAATCCAAATTGCGTTGACAATCCTTGTCCAACGCGAAGCTGGCTGCAAATCTAGTAAGTACACCTGGAAGAAGTCCAGAAGGCGCTCCAAAAAACGACCAAACGAATAAAAACTGTCAAGGAACTTAGCCCTTAGTTCCTATTGTAATGAAGACGTTTTCGTTTTGAACCGATAAATACTACGTACGTCTTTCAACTTTAAATCCAAAACACCAGTATTCCTTGAACGAAATTATATTGTTTGGCAATTAAAGTGAAGAAAACTACGAAGTCTACAAACAAATGTTAAGTACAAATGAAGTTATAAAGTACTTTTATTCGTATTTAACTCCAATCTTCATTCAACATGCGAGCGATCGACCATTCGCGCCTTCGAATTGCCCACCAATAGTTGCCAGTTCCAATAAACAAACGTTCAATGTTCACGTCCATTGACAACCCATATTAGTCTGCAACAATTGTAATTCAATTCTGGTGTTACTTACGATGAGATTGCTGACAAAAGTATACAAATATACCACTTGTTTTAAATTAATACTCATTTGGGATATTTATCAAGAATAAGATTTGACGCTGTGGACAATAAAGCTATATGAGGGAAATGACTTCAAGCTTTATTATTTCCCAAGTATTTTTAATCCATCCGACACATACTTGGGTTTTTGTTAACGCGGAGACAATATTTCTATATTTCTTAATGTGGTCCAATGAATGACTAGTAAGTAGATTGTTCCCGCAAACTAGAGACAGAAAAGATAGCAACCATGCAATAAACCGAACTTATATTATTTAAGTAGTGCTGATCCATGCCTGTACAACTGGTTTGTCCTACAAAGATAAGAATCAATATATTATTGTTATTACAGGCCCGGCAGCAGACCGGGGTAACAGTTGCAGCAGTAACTGAATATTTCGCACGCGGATCTCACGGAGGCAAACTGCAATTACCTCTGCTATATGGAATGTTCGGCATTAACAGTCCCTTGACAATTTACTCGATACCCAATAGGCGATAGAAAAAGATTCTTCTTCGCTGCTCGTTTGGTCGAGGTAGTCCAGTAAAGAAGTGTTGACGGTTTTAAAAACACCGTTATTTAACCACACCTTACTTAGCTGCTAGTTCCTCTACAAATCTGAGTGTGGAATATTCTCTTCATTAATTTCCCTTCAGGTTCTTACCATTATAAAATATAAAATTCGCTATCATGACAGTAATACCCAGTTATGTGTGAATATATTTTTTAACGTAAAATAACATTAGTTTTCAGGTGACAAAATAAGTGGTATATGTGTGACTACCGTGCTAAGCTGAATTCAGTTGGAAAATGCCGTGAAACGGGCGACAGTAGTACGGAGTGTCCCTAAAGCCCACACTAGGCATTTCTCGGCCACCCAACCACAAGATTGCAATGACCAGTGGGGCACAGAATCGAGGATACCTTCCAATTTTTTGATAAGAATTACAATTCGAACGCGACTGGCAAATATATAGCACTACTTGATGCTCCACCTTTACCAACTAATGTGCAAATGGTGGAAACCGCCGACTATATCTGCCAAAATATTTCAGAAAGGGAATTGTTCACTGATTTTCCTAAATAATAATAATTTTTTATTTCTGGAACAGAAACCAGCCATTTTAACAGGCATGAACATATGTACACTAATTAGAACTTATAGAATATATGATTTGTTAATCTAGAAATAGATTGAATACTGGTAAATGTGAGGAAAATATTTAAAAAGAAATGTACATATAAGGCAATAGGTAATTTTTGAGATCTACTTTCAGCTGAATAATTCATGAGATATAGCATCAAATATAAACTGTAATTGAAATATACGGTATGTCAATTTCACGCGGGAATTATAAACCATTACGTTATTTGTGGAAGGTAAGTAGCATTTTTGTACAGGTGCTGACGTGAAATATAAGAGATGCAGAATGGACAGTGATTGTAAGTAAATGATTCATAAAGTGTTTGAAAGTCCATAAAACTTCAAAGTCACCAGTAAGTACACCATAATTGTGACATTTCTGGTTGTATATGAGACCAACTTTGAACTTGTCAGCAGATTTCATGATAGAGGTGGTTCCGTTGTTCACCAAGTGGGCTAGCAATATTCCGAATTAGTTGAGGATGGCCGCACTGTTTCAGTGCCTTCGTTTAAGGCAGTACCTTTGAAAAAAAGAAGAAGACACAAGAAAATTGCCAGAGAGGTGCAGAAAGGTACAATAGGTGTTAATAATTCAAAATGTATATGACAAACATGGGGTTCATCATTTTTTATTGTTTTTTTTCCATTAAAAAATCTTATCTCCTCCTGAGGTTTTAGTAATGGAATTCTAGTCTTTCTTGCGAAAAAAATAAGTTTAAGTGAAAAAAGGTGATAATTTTACCTACTTATATAGGTTGAACACGAGTTAAACACAAAAGTCAGAGTGTGTGAACTATGTAGAAGAAAAGCGAGGGCTTAACAATAACTACTATTTTTCTGAAGTATACATTTAGGTGCCCTTCTGAAGTAGGGGACTCATACCATGTACTTGCATTCGGGAGTTTGTTATTTAAACTCCAGCTTTAGGGTAATTTTCAACTTCTGTTGTTTTTTTAAATTTCATTTACTCTCTTATTTTGCAGAAGCCATTCGAACTCAGGAGCCTTAGCAAGAGTGCTGTCCCACAGATAAGGGTGGTTCTCATATGTCCCCACCATCATATCCGCTGACTAGCAATCACCACCCTCCTATTAGTAATCTGAAACTACTGCTGCTTATATTTACCAGAAAGTCCACTTCTTGTTTAATAATGAGAAATAAAAACGGGTTGATGGAGTGGCCATGAGATCCCCTCTAGTGCCCATTTTTGCGAACATAAACCTGGCGAAACTAGAAAACGGTCCTTTGGGAGATGAAATATAAAAAATGGATATGTATTGTCACTAGACGGATAACACTTGTAGTGTAGTTGAAGGATTACGTAGTGACTTGATTTTGAACAACTTCAATAATGCTCACTAAGCGGTCCAATTCACCTGCGAAGGGAAATATCCTCTACACTTTCTCGACGTCTGACTAACGAGAATAGAGGATAGTACCATCAAAAGAACCATATTCAGAAAGTTAGAGACCGAGGCTCAGTATACACACTTCCCTAGCTTTGTACCTATGAAGTACGAATGTAATCTGGCCAGACGCTTAGCATTTAGAGAGTGGTTAATCCGCTCTGGAGATTGTGTCAAGGAAGAACTCTAGGTCATCCGGGGTATTGTAAGAGAGGACGGATATCCAGAGAAGTTCATTAAAACCAACGTAGACTACTACAGTCATAAACATAATAATAATTTGCTTTATTCCAGAAACAGTACTAGTGGTACAGTGTGGAATTTTCAGCACATATCTACAATATTTGCATCTAATTTTACCGACATTTAAAATAATTATTACGCAAACAAAAAAAAATAAATCTGAAGACACCAACAGCAAAAAAACAGGATAAACACAAAATAATAATAAATGTGAAAAAGTACAAAACTCTACCAAAGTCTAATGCAGTGTTTGTGGTGGTAGAATGAGTAATCCTGAATAATACAAAATTTTTTAAGGTGGTGACTATGGTGTTCACAACCAATGATTGTCAGTTTAATATTGCCGAAAAGTATGGATAAATAAGAAAAAAACAGCCACAAAACTAATATTACATGATGGTTAATGACAGGACAATTTTGTAATACTCATAGTGCTAATAGAGTCGGAACCAGTGGATGCACAATAGAAGGAATATAGTAAAGTACAAAAAAGGAAGCCAATGTTAATATTTTAGGTAACTAAGTATGTTTGAGAAGGAGTTCACTAAAGAATACAAAATAAGAGAGAGATAAAAGAGCCTAAAATTATGTCGTTAATAACAGAGCAAGTCGTAAGTTTCACGCTTAACATTGTCTCTGTCGCTTAGAACACGGGCCAAGTATGGTATCGTTGAGTTCCTGTACTTGGTTGTACGAGCATAGATTCTTTTATACTGATTTCTGGTTTTACTTGATGAGATACAAGAAGAGAGTTGGGAATAGAGGGGGTGTTGGGGGTCGGAGAGTATGGTTTTAGACCATTTTTCGCATGTATTCAGATGCCTAAAGTAGTAGTGACGAGCTGACTGAGATTTACACCGCTAGTCCTACTAACTACTTTCAACATCCTTCTCAGGATGGAATAGTCCTTTTTCAGTAGATCAGGAAAGACTAACGGGGAGCAGTAAAGTAGAATAGGTAAGATACAAGAGTTGACAACGGAGGTACTCCAGCAGAGATTCCACAGTGATGTTTAACCAGGTCGATAAAGATAACTTTCCACTCTTCACGTCTGTTCCTATCCTTCAGTAGCCATCCAGTGCTCACCCAACAACTGAAAGAGGTCTTACCTAACCTCAGTTCTTCTTCATGTATACTCCATTTTTACTGTTGCTGTGGCTCAAGTTATATAGGGTATACGATTGGGCTGGTTCATCCGTGGGTTCGATAACATTTCCCAGCTTGGTTCAGAAAAAGGAGAAATTAAATGCATAAAAGGCTCGATTCTGTCACTAGGCTGAAATCGATCACAAAATGTTGTAAAATGGGGTACAATAGTGATGACCAGTTATTTCCATATTTACATACTTTATCTCCCTGCTGAGCGTAATCTTCTATATACCTCCTGGTCGAGGTCGAACAACCCAACATTTAAACTGAAATGACCATTTAAGTAAATTCAAACTCAAATTCCATGAACGATCCGATGCAACCACTTGAAAACGCTGGCTAACATTCTGTACAAGGAGTATTCTTGATCTGATATGAAGAAACAACTGGTTTTCAAGCAGTTTTCAATGTATTACTCAACTTACATGTACAGTCTGCCATGCTGACGCAAATGGCGCAAATGGATAGTTCTAGAATCGACCTCGGCCCCATTTGATGCAGTAAAACAATCTAACATGAACTTATCTAATTTTCGTATCAAAGAGCAAATTTCTTTCCTATTATTAAACTACGATTAGACTGGTGAAAAAAATGGAATAAATACATTATTGACTCGAAATAATACATCAATAAACTTTATCTCAAGGATGCTGCTCACAACAAAGTTATATATAGGAGAATTGACTTCAAGCTTTATTTTTCCCAGATATTTTTATTACATTCATCTGAAGTCTAGGTTTTTTGTTAATGCGAAGACAATATTTCTATATCTCTTTATGTGTTACACAGACAATTTTGCAGACTGTTCTGACTGACTCTAATGTTAGATTGAACATACAAACTGTAATTTATATAATAACTTATCCATGCCTGTACAATTGGTATGTTCCTGCATAAACAGGAATAAATATATATATATACAGATTTTTAGGGTGTGGGTAAGGAAAGCTGGCAAGTCAGTTTAAGGTTACAAAAGGTGTGAGGTGAGTGGCTAGTACAAAGTGGTTTATATCAAACAGGAGATAGTGAGACTGCAATGAGAGATTCCTAATGAAATAACGAATGTACGAAACTAAACAGGTAAAGGCATATATTGAGAAAAGAGATAACATCACTAATAATAAGTCCGAAGAACTAAGAGTCCTTCTCTCTTTTTCTTTCTTTGCTTACTATTACAATAATTGTTCGTCATAATTTAAGCTCTTCTTTCAAACATTCTCTCAGTACTATCGAATTTTCCATTTATACTATCTGGACACATTATTAGTGATATTATCTCTTTTCTCAATATATATAGTTTGAAGTTTGATGAACCCGAAACCTGTATAGATAGGCCGCGGAAGCACCAAACAAAGGTAACAGTTTACTACACAAATGTCCGCAACCTGTTGAAAAAATAGACTGAGCCTGGTAATGTGACAGACTCCGGAAACCCAGATATAATTGTCAGTACAGAGACATGCCCCACATCCGACTACACTGATAACGAAGTTTACCTGATAGACTTCACGTGGGCAGGGCGAGCCGACTAAATCGAAGAGGAGGTGACGTAGTCTTATACTTCATAGCATTGAAGCCTTCGCACACAAAAGTGGAACATGTGAGCGTCTCCTCTGCGGACTTAAATTCATAGGCCAAGGTACTGACCTCATTGCTGTGTGCCGCAATCCTAACTGCAGTGCAGACGACTTCCTAACAATAATACATTCTCATTTTTGTACACGACGGATGCCAGTTTACAGGCATCATCAATATGATAAATTATACACACGATTAGTAAGCATATTTAATAATAATAATTTAATAAAAGACATGTTTATTCCTACCTATGTAGGACACACCAGTTGTACAGGCATGGATCAGCACTACTTAAATAATATAAGTTCGGTTTATTGCATGGTTGCTATCTTTTCTGTCTCTAGTTTGCGGGAACAATCTACTTACTAGTCATTCATTGGACCACATTAAGAAATATAGAAATATTGTCTCCGCGTTAACAAAAACCCAAGTATGTGTCGGATGGATTAAAAATACTTGGGAAATAATAAAGCTTGAAGTCATTTCCCTCATATAGCTTTATTGTCCACAGCGTCAAATCTTATTCTTGATAAATATCCCAATTGAGTATTAATTTAAAACAAGTGGTATATTTGTATAATTTTGTCAGCATTCTCATCGTAAGTAACACCAGAATTGAATTGTACTCAATGCAGGCTAATAATAACGATAGTTTATATTTTCTTATAAACGGGTGTTAACAAGAAATGTATGCCATTTTACAGGCACGATCAGTTATGTTGTAAATTACAATCGCGAAGTATTATAAATTAGTACTTTTTCGTTGGTTTAAAGGTATATCCCACAACTGTAATCCAGGATGCGTCTTGGGGAAGGTAATAGGTAATTCACGAGGCAATTGTAAGATATGGGTTCAGTAATGTTTGCAGATCATTTGTCATTGTGAGCGGTCAAATATCTACATTTTCATTCTCATTCAAAAATTCATATAGAGGCTAAAATAATGAGAAAGAAAAGAAGACAAACGACAGTAGCACAGAAGAAAGCAAGTGGAGTCCTCAAGGAGTGATTTATAAATTTGTATATACATTTATATATTCTGTTTAGAAACTATGAGTATTTTGTTACACTAACTTACCTGTTATGCTAACTTTTATATTATGCGTGAACTAAGATTAATGGTCAGTACAGAAATGTTTATCATGTCCTTTCAATAATATTGACATTTATAATTGTAGTTTGTTGTAACTTATACGTTTAATGAATTTAAAATATCAATGTAGAATTTAAGTTAGTGTGTAGGAGTCAGACGCAGGAGTGCATTGTATTCTTTTAGCAGTCTAGTGACTGAGGAGATGAACACTGGAAGTGAGTTCGCATCGCGCACAATAGGTGGTAGTCTATTCCAAATGACTGAAAACTTATTTAAGAAGAAGTTGTACTGCATGTAAGTCTGACAGTGCTCTATAGAAACTGGACTATCATGATTTTTAAGATTGTAACTGACGACAGAGGTAGTGATCTGGAGGAGTGCAAGAGAAGATTAGTTAGCTTGTAGTAGAAAATAAGGTTTGGCTTAAGAAGTTTTTTCCAGAGTGGTTCTAATCTTAGGTCAAGGTTACTGTTGCCGATACAAATCCAGCCGCATTTGTCAGTGTTAAACTTTAGACAGGATTCAGCACACCATGTTGCCAGGTCACTTAGTTCAAGATGTATTTTAATTACCAAATCGTTTAATTCATGAGTGTAGCAAGAGCAAACGACTTTGGGGTCTTCAGTATATAGGAATGGTTTACCTAAGGGGAAGCAGTTGCAGGTGCTGTTAATGTAGACTGTAAATAAAAGTGGTCCTAGGACATCACCTTGCGCAACCCTACTTGTGATCTGCCTAGGATGAGACAATACTGATCCGACTTTGGTTATTTGCACCCTGTTGCTTGGAAATGATTCTAACCAGTTCAGTAATGGATTGCGAATTCTGCATGAGCACAGCTTATCAAAGGGAATACTTTGTGTCAAATGCCCTAGGTATATCGAAGCAGAGAACAACGACTACTAGTGCTTCACGACTACTAGTGCTGCAGTTGAAAAAGTCGAAGCGGCAAGTAACGTAGGACCTATTTTTGAGAAATCCGCTTTGAGACCTTGTAACAAGATCTTCCCTAAGTAGATAGTCTGAAAATTGATCTTTGACAACGTTCTTCATGATTTGTGACATAATTGGGGTTATATTTATAGGTCTGTAATTGCGGACGTTTGCCTTATCACCGGATTTATAGTGTGGAATTATGAAGCTAGTTTTCCACTCATTAGGTTAAGTGTCAGTGTCCACAGATATTGAGAAGAATTTAAGAAGTAACAGGGGAATATCACACCTACTGATTTGGAAAATTATCGAAGCATGGCCATCCAGTCCCATGCTAGTAGAAGGTCTGAGGCTTTTAGCTGCTTGTTCTATTAATTGACTGGTGAACACTATACTTCCAAAGGAAGAGCTGGTAAAGGGACGGTTTCACCAGGCATGCGCGTTTCTAAACTCAAGTTCGCAAACCACTCACTGAAAAGTTTACAGATAGTGGCAGACTCACTGTAGATTACTTTGTCGTGAAGTAAGTAGAGGATGTCCCTCGTCGACCGCATTCGTTTTTGAAGAAGTTTTGCTAGGTTATAAACTTTGGAAGCACTTTCAAGTGCACTTAAATCTTTGCCAAAGTCCTTTTGAGAGCGTAGACGCCTGATAGATTCAAGTGACTCGTGGATTGAGTGCAATAATGGTGTATACTTAGTGGAATAGTACTGTTTCATTGACTTCCTTAACTTATTGCGGTATGCCCCTGGAATATATCCAACTTGGTGTCTACTTAATTTCACTATTTTCTTAGGAGCAACAGTATCTAGATAAAGGGTAACATTCCTGTAAAATAGGGACACTACAGCCTCGAGGGAGTCAATGGTAAAATAGTCATCCCAGTGACAGAGTCGAATGAGTTCTTGGAATAATCCCCAGTCTGTATGTTTGTAACTACGACCTATCATGCTCCCTGAATCTTGTTTGTTTCCGGTATTTAGTGGTGAGAAGGGCAGAAGCAGTCAATCCGATTTTCAGCTTTATTTAGGTTGTCTGGAGACATTTTAGGATGTTTTTTCAACAGGCAGTCTATTGGGTCTAAATCTGCAAGCTTGTTTTGAGTTACATCCAGTAGAGACTTAACCTGGCCATTATCAGAAGGGCTCTCCGTGATATTTGAGATTAGAAGTGATATGCTATCAAACTGACCTGATTTCTTCTGAAGTTCAATTACTTGCCTCTGGATATCTTTCACAAGGTGGTTTAATTTACAGAACTCAGAGTTCTTTAATAGAACATCTTTCACTTATATCACAGGAGTGAGAATTGCACTTGAGCTATTTTGTGAGCTAGCGGTAATTCAGTTATAATGAAGGTTGAGCCACTATCTAAAACAGTTGTGTTTCCACGAACACGTTTTTTTTAGAGATTTGGACTATAATTTCAATGATAATATATTAATAAGGAGTAAATAAATATCAGAGAAAACACGTGCAAAAATGTCACCAATTTCGAACGTACCGCATCAGAAACTGGGCTTCTGGGCATAGAAATGTCTGAGTCTCGTGGTTGACAACTTCAGTGGCTTGAAAGTTAGCTGGTCGAACAATGTTACATCATCTTCAGACAACGCCGTTGAATACAAACCATTGGAATATAGTATTTTGCCAGGCCTGGTCCAACATTCCATGAAGCCAACGCGCTGTGACTCACAGCACTCCCTTTCAAACCCGGAGCTGTTGTTCTCCCATGGTGTGGGTGTGGACCTCATACATCTTTCTCCCTTAAGAAGTGATCACACTGAGCTCACTTTCAGGTTCACAACACTGGTATCATTGGCCAAAACACCAGCCCGATCAAACTTTTGGAAAGCTGTCACAAATGCTGTCGTCTCAGCAGCCAGCTCACTAAATTGGCACGTAAACCTAAAGTCGCAAGTGGAAGCCACATGTAACAAATTTAAGCAACTTTAAGCTCAGATACTGGGCCATTCATCCGTTGGTCTATTCCATAGTGTCGGAAAAATTGTCCCCCATGGATTAATTTAGAGATTCGTAAATTACTCAGGCACAAACACATATGCTGGAACCTGTTTACCACACCTGAGACTCCTGAGATCAGAAAGTTGCACTACACCGCTAGGCTCAAAATGCAACGGCACAGCCCAAGAGAATTTTCTCGTGCATGAACTGCGGGAATAAGACATTCAGTGGTGTCCCGGACCTGACTTTTGTCAGTGACACGATCGAAGAAGATAGAGGAAAGTTAGAAGTTATGACAGACTACTTCTCCGAAGTCTGTACACAGGAATCATCACTTCCCATTGGATCAGCTCTGGAGGCATCAGAGGAACACAGGATAGACTCCGTTTATATCAACCGGGACATCGTGCCTGACTGCCTAAAGAAACTAGATGCAGGGAAATCAATGGGTCTTGGTAATCCTCATTCAAGGCTTCTATAAATGCTATCAGCTCACGTAGCTGGCCTACTGACTACAATCTTCAGGCTATATCTCCCAAATGGAGTGTTACCGCACAACTGGAAAGACGTTGTAGTAAGCCCCTTTCACAAATGGGGATCAAGCCAATGCTAATAAAACTACAGGGCTATTAGACTCACCAGCACCTTAGTCAAGATACTGGAAAGAATGTTTAAGAGAGCTGTCATAGTATATCTATAAAACAACGAATTGTTGCCCAGAGAACCGAATGGCTTCCGAGTAAACCCCTCACAGCCGTCAAATCTGCTCACTACAAGGGAAAGCTGAGTCAAGTCAAGGGACAACAGGAGGCCTGTCGATGTTGCCTTCATCGACTTCAGCAAAGCCTTCGATAAAGCGCCTCACAAAAGACTACTCGGGAAGTGAGAAAGCCTTGAAATCAGTGGCGTTTTGCTTAGCTTTATTAGGAGATTTCTCATAAGTAGGAGACGGGGTCAGGATCAACTTAAACTTGTCCCCCTGGACAACAGTGCATAGCAGGGTGCCACAAGGCATGGTACTTGGGCTCTATTACTTATTTTGTATATCGGTGAGTTATCTATGCTCACGAGCTCCCCAATGGTCCTAAACGAAGATGACTTAAGAAACTGGAGAGAGCTGAAGGGCGATAGTGATATGCGTTGGTTGCAAGGAAATCTCAACAAGTTCTTAGAGTGGTCCAAAGAATGGATGCTGCCGATCAATGTAGCGAAATGTGCAACCATATGTACTTGACACGCAAGCTTCAATTCCTACGAACTAGAGAGAATAAAACTCCTGTCAGTTCAGACCCACGTGGGCTATTCGCCGAGCCTCTATTAGAATCACCCGAGATAGGTTCTTCTCCTGTCGTGCATTTCTGGTGAGGTCAACACTGAAAAATTGTATCCAGGCTGCCAGTCCTTGTCTTGAACGGGACTCATATTCCTGAAATGGTTCAGAGGAAGAAAACACATATGATTCCTGGCATGAGTGACGTATTATGCGCGGAAAGACCAGACAATTTAAATCTCTTACCTCCTTCATACAGTCGGCAGAGAGGATAGCTGATTACAATGTTTGAAATTTTAAATAATGACTACGGATCTGATCTATTCTTTTTCTTGTTACTGGGCTGAAGGACCTTAGAGGAAATAGAATGAGAGTTCAAAATCCAAGGAGAAACTATATTGTTGTAGATTTTTGGTTCATACACCAAGTCATAAACTCCTAGAACCGAATCCCAGAAGAAGTGGTGTCGGCGGCCTCAAGTGACTCATTCATGAAGGGTTTAGAGAAGCACAGAAATTTAATTGAAAAGGAATAACATAGACCTCAAGCCTCCTACCATCAATCAACGAAATGCGATAATTGGAAACCTGATTTGAGTACTGGTTAACTAACCAAGTAATTAACTCTTGAAATTGACTCCCAGAAGAAGTAGTACTTGGTCCTTCGACTGAATAAGCAGAGAATGGGATAGACCGGCACTAGCAGTTAACGGAAAAGTAATAATATAAGCATAAAGCCTCCCATATTGAATCAAAAATCTGAAAATGATCCCTGAGTTGAAGGACGTTCTGGTCTGGCGGGTTTTCTGACATTGATTGTACTGTAGGTATGAGACGGCGACGCATGGTTGTGTAGATGGATTTACTTAACTCAGATACAGATTGTGTAAATGTCGTTCGGAATTATTTGAGAATTCATGGCACGGTCTTAGATGCTTCTTCAGATTCTTGTAAAGTTGTGAGTTGCTATTGCTGTTGCCACTGTATTTCGTGCTGTTGTAATATGTATTGTTTTCGTCTCCAAAACAAACTTGGTATTTTATGGGCATTAAGAGATGTACCACACAAAACAGTCAATCAGCAGTATAGGCAGAATGAAGTGAAATATTTAGGGAATAATAGAATGAAAACAACAAGTAAGTACCCAAGCTTACAATAATGCTGAATTAAATCTCAGTAATTCTGAAATAATTCTTGCATCCTATAGTGAGTAAATTCTGAATCTGTTCTGAAATGGTTTGTTTAATGGCACAGACTAGAACTCAGTGCTGGTTTTCAGCATGACTAGAACTAATTCAGCACCGTGTTCTTTTTCTAGGCATTTTCAGGAGTAGATCAGAACATACTGGGTTTCCTTATCAGCGTTGTTCCAGCCATTACAGGACATATTAAGCACTGACTAGCATTACTTCAGAACGAAAAGACCTAATTCAGCACCCAGCTCTCTTTTTAAGCACGACCAGCGTTATTTAAGAACATAGTGGGTAGAAAAAATTTTCATTTACCATAAAAAGGCATTATCAACGCATAGGTTAGAATAAGTTTAGAACTGTTGTAAGCTTGGGTAAGTATGTCAATAATATTGACATATGTCAGCTAGTGTAGGACTACATTTTTGACCGACCTGGAACATACTGAAGTATAATCGTAATCCAGATAATTGCTCGAAACAATGATAGCTCTGTATGCATCCACGCTAGCGTTAGTTGTCAGCGATGTGATATATTTGAATTTAGCCTTGGATAGCAGATAGAGGATGCTAGAAGACATTGAGGTAATGACTATACTGGAAGTTGTTGGTAGATGGAATTAGGTTGTAATATATGCAAAACTGCTGAAGACGGTCCCTATTATCTGACGTAAATGTCTGTCGATCACCCTGACGATTCTCTCCTTGGCTGAGATGGTTGACATGCGCATTCGAATCCAAAGCTAACACTACAGTATCTATCGAACATCCTTGTTTGAGGTTACTCATTTAATGATAACGTTCACCCTTAATTGTATCCCTGTTATTATCTGTCGGTGTGCAGGCACAGATAATTCAAATGCAATACTATTTCTGACCAGTTGCTCCTTACTCTAACCTAGGCCATCTGTACGTAAATAATTAATAGGAGCCGAGTCGATTAGTGCAACATTGGTACCATCTCTAAGGGAACACCGGTACCAGTTAGGCCGGATGATCGTTTGGCAGAATCTCTATATAAGCGCTATTTAAGCTGGTAGATGAGGAAGTAATTCTAAACACCTCACTAAGATCTTTTATGCAAATCTTTGAGATGCAACCTATATTAATAGCAAGACTTTCCAGGTTTCTGGCCAAACCTTCGTTTTTCCGATTTGTATCAATGTGCAAACATTGTAGTCGACAATACGTGATATTGGTGTAAGTATAGTCACATTAGATATCGCAGCGAAAGGAACTTATTAACTACTCGAAACTACACAGATGGATTAAGATTACAAAAGATAACGAACACTTGATGAAAATAAATATACTGACAAACGCAAAGATGGTGAAAATAAAACAATGCAGTTTCTGTACAAGAATAAAAATAGTGATGTAATAATATTGGATTCAATGTCTTAATATGTGGTCGATGAAGTAACAGGAGCACTAGGTTGCAAGGACGTAGAGACGAATTGATCTTTAGAATTAATTGTTCTGTATTTCATATGAAGGCCGAGATACTGCCTAAACGTCCAGACCGAAGTAGATTCCTGACCCCAGGAACCAACGCTTCAGGCTTTGATGTAGTCTGATTTACAAGGTAGCTTAGCAACATCAGGAGTTGCTTCCTCTTGGCTGTGGGTATCCATAACAGGTTTATACACATTTCCGTTTTGTTCATGGAAATATGCACCATAAGTGTGGGATTAATTTTCCAACTCCCTAGGTTGAACCCTCCATGCTCACCAATTTTGTGATGAGTGCAGAATATTTATGGGAACATCCTCTATCTCATGTAGGTGATGAATAAGAATTACTTGGGAGAAACTGTAATTGCTTGGTCACATAAAAGCATTTAGAGAAGAAGAAAAGAATCTATCTACCCTTGATTGTGCCAGGTCATTTACCTTGGGCGTGTCTTATTCAAATACTAATAAGATTGCAATATGGAGATATAGTCACCAGCCATCATCTGTTAACCGATGATACTTGTGATTCAATAATGATCGATGACGTAATACGCTACTTAGTAATAATACAAGTTGAAAATAACGAACCAACAAAGAAATTTACGTGTTATTCCTTTAGTGTAACTTACTCTGGGTTTAGTTGACCTACAAAGCGGAGGGTGGACAGAAACAGAAGGATGTTGGGGTAGATAATAAGAAGCGTGGGAGGAAAAGAAAATAGATGAATGATGGAAACCTCTCATCACAAAACGTGTCCATCTCTTACGTGTACTTTATTAATAATAGTAGGATTTAGATAACTTTTTTTCCAGAAAGTATTTTCTGGTAAAGATACATTGGAATAAAAGCACGTATTTCTAATCTAAGGGCTGTGGTATTTTTTGTGATTTTGTTACTGTAACCTGTAGAAATGAAGTATAACGTGTCATGATCATTGAATCGTTTCTCTCTTTAACTTGATTGATTTCTTCTAGGCATTTCCAGCAACTTTTATTCATGACCAAACACGATATGGTATTATAGTTTCCCTTGTGCAAAATAGTTCTTCAAATCAAAGCGCGTAGGTTTTTTAACTTCTTGTTTTTATACATAACTGGTTTTATACACAGAGTATGTTAAATGTTGCCGGCTAGAATGAAGCGAATTGCAATCAACTCAATGCAAAGTTAAGTGCGTTAGAGTAGTGTTTTACCTAGATAGGTAGTCTCACTAACGTATCTTGCCGCTTAATTATGTACATGATTGTGACGCTGTAGTATTCTAACGGACGAAGCATTCGACTTTTAAAGGGCAGGTCTTGAGTCCGAACCCTGCCAGGATTACTGTAGTTTGGGTAGTCAGGTAGTAAGTGTTCCTCATTGTCAAGCCTACTAGCATCTGCGGTTATTGAATAGTATTTTATTCCAAGTGGCTACCGAGTTAGATTTACAGTATAAGGCATTTTGTTAGGTCATTTAAATACAAGTCAGCTAGAATTTGGACATATTTATTCTAATTCATTTGGATAGCCTAGCAGCATGCTTTGTACAGTTGGTTTTGAGTTGCATACCATTTTGTTGCAGGTGATATGGTACGCTGAAAATTTGGGTCTTTTGAACTGTAAGAAAAAATTTAAGTGTTTGACGTACAAATTCATCCCTGTCAAGTGTAAGACAATGTTACGAGGCTTGTCTCCATCGGCTTTTAGTCAATGAATATAGAGTGAAATAGCTGTACATGTTCACCACTTATTTACTAAGTTGAATCATGTCTAGTGGAGTGGTCCCTGGCGAGACCTCATTTTATTTATTCTCCTCATACATGTTTATCGATGGTAGATGTTGTTCGAAATCTACCCTTTCTGTTTGCGTGTCATATCTAGATATAGTGCCTTAAGCTGATGCATCTGTTTATAGAAGACTTTATGTCGATTTTTTATATCAAACAAATGGCATAAATTTACATGTGTTATTCCGTTTCCATAACTCACTTGTCTAAATACTCGACTTCCAATCATTCGATCACTGAGTTCGAATCCCGGCCCACCTATCGAAGTTCTGACAGACCAATAATATCACTAGTCCTCTATACAACTGGCCTGGTTTATTGTCAACTGCATGAAAATGCAAGTGGATGTTAAGTAACGTTTCATTCATTTCATTTATGTTCAGCTTGTTGTTGTTGCATAATGCATTTTAATCAATAAATTGACAAGTTGTCAGCTTACAGTATGCATTATTTTTCACTTCACAATATATAATACTACTTTTACAAGTCAGACAAATCAAAATTTAACTATAAACCTTCAGTGGAAAATAAAGCAAATCATTCAAGTAAGATTTCGAATCTGTATGCAGTCTAGATCACTGGGACATGGCTTTTGTTATTTTAGAGTTAATGTCTTGTCATTCTTCGCCTATTTCTTTTTTTTTTACTTGCATGTTATATCAGTTTTTTGTATACTTTCGTGTGCTAATGAAAATGTTAGGGTGGTTATTATTTCTTGATTGGCAGCATCGTGAAAGTTGCTTTTTCTTTACGAATTTGCCTGAAACAGAAAAAGGATTAGTATTGCATGCTTACAGAGCCCAGAAGGCTACGGTTTGAGGTTGGTCGCATGTGATCTGTTTGAAGTGATTTTTGGACAACAATTATCGCAATGTTTGCCTGATCCGTCAGTATACAATGGGCTAGCAGGTAATTTGTGGAAACGTAGCTTATTGGCTTAAGCTGTCGACTTTCAGGCAGTAGGCCTAGGTTTCGAATCCCGGCTCACCTACTTCAGCTTGCTTAACGGGATGGTAAGTATTATCACAACCTTGTGAGGGAGGAATGTCCTCTCTTCGTAGATGAAGTCTAACAGCAACAATAGTGACAATGACAGTGTGCATCATTGAAATTGCCATTCGGAGATATAGTGTCGCGTGCTATTTTTCTTTTGTACTGGTAAGCCTCTAGAACGGTCAACCAATGATAGGTTTCAACGATATACTAGGTGTGCTGGGTGTTTGTTGAACAAAAAAAAATTTAGTTGAATCTTTCGCCACTTGTTTCCGTTGCAGCTGTAGCTCTGACGCTCTAGAAGACGAATTGCATCTTCTGAAAGAAATCTTCATCCAATGAGATTTATTGGCAAGACCATCATACCACAAAAAAACTTTACATGAACCTTGATTTCAAGGGATATCTAACCTGCGGTGTTCTTAAGCGAGCAATTTCAATATCTGTATGAAGGACATTATTCGTAGCAACGCTAAGAGTAGTGTTTTCCTGTCGTACATTGGTTCACAGAAGCTTTAAAGACAAGATATCGCATCCGACCACTTCTATGCACATATATCAGTTCACTAGTTCTTTTTGAGCCAGGTATATTGGTCGTTCTGTCTAAAAGGGTTCAAGAACACCACCCTTCATGGTTGTAGAAAGGTAACAACGGCTCTATAAGGAGTGCAATTGTTGAACACCTTGTTGACACTAACCATTTTGTTTTAACAAACGCCCTCTTCAAAGTAATCTACTACTTAGCATACGCCTCCGCCAGTTTGATTTATTTTTTTTAGTTCCTAACTCTTCTGTGTCCATCGAACTCTTACGTAATATCACATTGCGTCCCCATTTCTCTTTGTATCCTGGTTAGAACTCATTCATTAAGTTATTTATCTCATTATGTAGCTCCAGCACTTTTATTCAAACTCCCCTTATGTATTGATTGATATAGAGAACTATGATTATAAAAGTTCATCACTTTTTTATTATTCTCTTTTGTGAAAGAAGAAATTTTATATAAATGCGATTTCGAATCTTTAGATATTCCCATTGTTAATATTTAAGCAAGACATATAAGCGAACATTATTATTTTCAATTAGATCTTATTGAGGCTTTACTACAATTTGCATAGCCAAAACTATGGGAATTTCGAGAGAAAAATCCTAGTCTTTGCATACGAAAGTAGTTTGTTCTACCTTTGTCTCTCCCACGGCCTAGGAAAATTCTAATTAGTAAAACTCCTGCCCTTTCTTATTTTCCATTTCCTTCGTACTTTTATGATATTTATTTGAACTCCGATTATCTATCCACTTCACCTTTAGTATTACATAATACTTAAGGTTTGACCTAATTTGTTTATTTATTGAATTGTCTACATATGCATATATCACTCACTACCTTCGTTATTCTTATTGCCACCTTCATAAACCTTATTATCATTATTTTTGTTGTCATCATAATCATCGCTATTACTGATGTTTGAAACGCTTAACAATTCACAAGATTTCATCATGAGCTGATAACAGTTAGAAAACCATTAGAGAGCCTGAGAATACTGGACAGTTTGGGACTGTTCATCAACACGCATCCACAGACACAGGGTTCGAACCCAGAATATCCCGGTTATAAGGTGAGCTCGTAGATCATTAAGCCACGGGAACCCGATCCATGAAATCACTTATTATTATCATTGTAATTTGATTCACAAGCTCATCGTTATTGGTTAGATTTTTTTTATATATAAAGCTATGCAAATTAGAGTGAAGCCTGAAAAAAATTTAATTGATGAAAAAATATTGTTGGTTTATACGTCTTGTTCTAGGAAATGGAATTTTACTGATAAAAAAAATGAATTCGTCGAAAAAACCACTTTACTGGACAGTACTTGTTTTTTCTTTTGTTTTTTTATATTTTTGTATTTAAAGTGTGACATATTGTAAATTGTAAACTGATGTCAGTCATTTTTAGGTGTTATTTTTGTTTACTTCAATCTAGCAATCATGTCACACTGAAACATGCACTGCAAATATAAGTGTTTATTGTCATTTCTGTGTAACTCACTGTTTGTAATTATTTTGTTTTATTTGAAAAAAAAATTGTAGCCTCTTCATTTTTTCACGTGCCAAAAATTATGATGAAACTGAATTGACTGATTTGGTGATTGTGGATAAAGACTCATTTTGTGGAGAAATAGGTAGGCTCTTTCTATTATTATTATTATTATTATTATTATTATTATTATTATTCACTTGGATCTCATTTTTAATTTCTGAGTAACATTGCATAGTGAAACTTTGTATAGAGACTATCTGAAACACTCAAGCCCACCCGATAGGCTGATACCTTGACTCACTGGTCGTGTTCGCATATCTCAATGAGCCACTGAGCCACACTAACTGAAACTAATGTTCCTGAAGGTCCCTACCATGCGAAAAAGGTTGTATGGATAGCAGTTAGATTAAAAGCAGTTGTCATCATAGTGCCTGTTCTGCGGGTGGAGTCATACTGCTTGAAAATAATAGGGGGATATAACAGCAGCAATAAAGCGTTTCCCTCAGGTGACCAGCAAGTAAGCTATGCTAACTCTCCACTATAAAGATGGAGGGGAGGAGCAGAGAAGATGTTGACCTCGAAAAATTGTACACTCCGACTTACGTTGCATCAGTCCGAAGATAGAGGTTAGACCTTAATACAAACGTAATTCCAAAGAGCACTTTGAACAGGCCTGTGTGTGTGCGTGACCTGTCTCAGTCACATGTTCCTTGGGCTCTACGATTATTCATGCAAAACTTATGCCCAAGAAGAAATCAACTTTCATGGTATGATCGCCCGGGAAACAATAATCGCTCACACACTGTCATAAGCACACTTCAGTCAAGAGACACTCGGGTAACAGCCTTCGGTCGTTGGAATTGTAGCGAAACCTAATCAATAGCGTTACTACTAGTGGTAGTCAAACCAAAACATGGCTTCATCAGTCAATGAAATCCACAACAGTTAGTTTAAGCCACCTAGGGAGATGTAGAGTTCTTGGTTGGGGTCTTCGGAATAGTAAAAACCAATGAAGACTGGAGACAATTAATGATATGGCTCAAAATCATTCTTAGTGGCGCAGATGTATTCACTCTTTATGACTTGCCAGTCATTTCCAATAAAATTCTATTGTTCTTCCACACTACTATTCTTTTTGCCTCACACTTCTGTTTATTATCTCTCTCTTTTGAATCTCTTTACTCTTTTCTCTTGCTTTGTGTGCTACATGGAGTGTGGCTACTCGAACTGCAGCACATCTGTGTAAAGTTCTACGTTGAATCCAGTCAGTCAGTCTATCAATAACGG
The DNA here is from genome assembly GCA_944472155.2 of Trichobilharzia szidati. Classification (NCBI taxonomy): domain Eukaryota; kingdom Metazoa; phylum Platyhelminthes; class Trematoda; order Strigeidida; family Schistosomatidae; genus Trichobilharzia; species Trichobilharzia szidati. The sequence continues at coordinate 63,328,728 of OX235276.1, forward strand.
AGTTATGTCTAGTTCACCTAATAAATTACCACTCCACAAAACTTGAGGGCTACTGATTTAAGTTGTACTATTGTAACGACAGAAGACAAGGGCCAGGCTACAGATCGTTTATTAAGAAAATCAAGAGGTATTTATAGATTTTTATGTACATTATTGTTAGTGGAGAATCAACGTCTTCCTATTGCTTGTTCACTTGCTGAACGTCATTCTGTTATTTCTTTGAGGCTGTTTCTCAGAAAATCAAGCCACATATCTGTGAATCATGTTTCCACACATCAACTCCGCTGTGGTTGGCTGGTGATTTTCCCAAGGTTACGCTTTGTTATTGTATTTTTCATGACCCTGATGCAGGACGTAAACATTAACGTAAACCGTTGTCTACAATTTTTGCTTGCAACCAGCTCTCACCACACTATGATCTTGATTTGCGTTTCATTTTTCAACCATTACCTCACTGAACTACTCACACATTGTAGATGAGGTGGGACCACCTCAGTAAGAGGAATCATTATGAACTAGTCTTCCTTGTGTGTTTTATATAACATATGTGCAAGCGTATTCTGTCAGCGTGGTCATAAAAGCTCTTAAATGCATGTAAGCATTATACAGGCGTTTGTGTGTACAATAAATTGCATGTGTGATTCACTGACTTCACTTTCAACCAGTTGAATCCCATGTTGAAATCCTTTTCCGCTTAATTTTTAACTCTGAGCGACTAGATAGCATCATTAACCTTCAGGAAATAAGTGTATCTCATAGTCCCTTACATAAAATTCTTTTCCAAGTAACCGGGTTCGAAATGATACTCTAATTTCTACAATACAATACACTTTTTATACTTCAGAACATAGTTCGTACTCTATATAAGTTCAATTTCTTCCTTTCTTAGACTTTACTGAATGACTATATCTGTTTTTTAAATTTTCTTAAGGTTTTCCTCGTCTTCATTGATTTATAATAAATTATAGTGGAAAGCCCTCATTCCTATATTGAAATGACAGTCGTATATATGTGTGCTTATGTGTCAGGCATCAGGCGTGACTGAGGGTGGTCGTTCTACACCTGTTATTATTATTACGTAACGCCTGTTTATCGGATTTATAACGGTTATTTTCCTGGTACCTCTTGGATTGAACACTAGGTAGTAAGTAACTAGTGTTCAATGGAAGTATCCAATAAAGTCCTACATGAGGTGACTCATGATCCCTAATAGTTCAGTGGTAACATCTCTGACTGCAGCATTGGATGATACGGATTCGAATCTCAGAGGGCATATGAGTTGCTTCGAGGTTACAGATACGCCTTGCTGATGGGTATCAACAAACACAAAGCCTAAGCTGAAGGCTTCTTGACGATTATCTGCAATCATCTAATAAGGAACAATCTAGTAACTCTACTTCTGATGTATTTTGTGTATGTGGAGACATAGATCCTGGGCTTCTAGTCTTGTAGGGAACACCGTCACTCATTTGGGATGTTAGTACTTTCACAGCTGACGAGTTTCAAGCAGCACGAAACATTGCATCTACTGGATTCCATTGCTAGCCATCATCAGCCAAATAACAGAGTACCTATACACTTCATTATGCTTTGCATGTTGATATATGACTTAGTATTGTTATTGTTATATATTATACAGGAGCTTCTTGAGTAAGCTGTTCATTTTTCTTTTGAATTGGTTTTTATTAGTATCATTTTGGTGTGATACCCTATACAACACACACAACTGCTTAATACAGATATGATAAATGAAGGTGAATAGTTAGTTTTGGTGTGACTCTAACAAGCTATTCTATGTGTATACAACGATTGATTTCTCCATGTTTTGCTTTTCAAATGGGTTTCTAATAAGTTCACATGAGGTCATGAAATCGATTTTTGTACTGTTTAGATTTCTATCCTGAAATGTATATGTGATCGAGAGTAGTGTTTAGCTTCTACTGTTTACACAATAAATGTATATTATATATCACACGAGTGAATGGTACTTTGACGACAAACAAAAGCGTCAAAGTTTATGTTAATTTTCGCTATATCAAGGTGGATAGTGACAAGACAGAGCACATAACTGCTATGATTACTTATTCCTAATATATTTTAGTTGTTTAGATCTCCGGTGAGTCAGCCACTTGGCAAAATAATATGTGACGACGACTGTTGGTTGACCAGGCCGAAATAAGTGTAGCGGGACTCGAGCCCACTAACTGCTGCTGGATTCAACATAGAACTTGGCACCGAAGTGCAACAGTTCGAGTTGCCACGTTCCAAATAGCACACAAAGGTAGACAGGAAAAGGGGAGAAGAGAATCAATAGAATTTAGATAAGTATAAGAGTGAAACAAAATGAGTATCTCAAATATTGCGTAGAGATAGTGGCTGTGCAGACACCCTGTTTTCAGATAGCTATTTATTTCTCTCGAGTTTGATCACGGAGAACCATTGAAAATCAGAGAGTACTATACTGGACAACTGTATCGTCCTAGTTAGAGACTCTTCATCGGTACGCACCGTGACCGTTAGTTCACGAGGTCAAGCTTGTTGAATGTCCGGACATTTAGGCTGGGACTCAGTGGCCCATGAATTCTAACTTCTACCAATTCGTGATTTTAGAGTGTGCGTCGGTAGCACAGTGGTTAGGACTCCCGCCGACCATGTACATGGTCCGAGGTTCGATCACCTGCCGACGCACACCTGATATCTATGGTCGGCCTGTAAAATTTGGGCTACCGATATCACATGCTGAAAATCCCATACTTGTACCAAAAATACAGTGTGGTTTCAAGCGCTAATAAAAAAAATGTTATCGGTGAGTGTATGTCCTGACACTCGACCTGGTGGATCCCATTGGTCACGACTTCTCACTTGAGATCTAGGCACCTTGCCCTGTGGTCAGTTCGATCTCTGTTGGGTTCGTTCTGGCGTACTGATGAAGAGTCCTAAACTAGGATGAAACAGCCGTCCAATACTTCCTAGTTTTCAAGTGGTTTTCTTAGTGATATCAATCCGTGATCAAAACTGAAGGAAATCAAATCCCTAAAAAACTAACTCTTGGAAATATTTATTTCTTAATAGTGTTACGCATGCTCATACACAAGAACCACTGACTTCAACTCACAATGACCACAGTTGGGATAATAGCGTTAGCAGTTATTCTCGTTTAAGTGAATCTGTGATAGATTTTTACTGTTCTTCGATAACTTACTTCAACTCTGATTATAAACATATTCTAATTAGTCTGTGTGAATAATATACACTTCACTGAATATACATTGAACAAAATATGTCCACGTTTCTGATTGGATAATTTGTGAATGACTTTCAAAAGAGATTAAGGAAGGTTATCCCCTTTTTTTACCTATTTACAAAAGTACAACAAACTATTAGTCAAATGATGACCCAGTGGCGATTCAGTTGTTAAGGTCAATTAAAAGAAATCTTGGGGAAAATTGAATGATTGGCTAAACTGTAGTCGTTAAAAGCGATTCAACGTGTCTGACAGTGCTGACACTGATTAGGGTATCTCAGATCCTGGAACCACTGATTTTGTTCCAAAGAAAAAAACTCAATATAATTATATGGGCTGTAAACCTTTATCGATTAGGATGAGTTGGGCTTGTGCTACACGTGACAACTTCAGTTTTATGGTTCTTGTTCTTCCTTCCCACTTGTGGTTTATCCAGTACCTTGCAGTGGTTGTTAGGTTAGATAAGTAGAGTGTAGTAAGTAGATTAGGGTTAATTAGATTATCTGAATACAAACATTTAATGGATTCTAGGCTACTAGACTCTAATGAATTAAGAAATCTAGAAGAAAAGCCCAACTATGGCACTACACACAGCTATACACATCCATGTAGTAGGATAGGACAAGGTGAGTCTTGAAATCTAATACTTCGGAGTGGAGTGGGAGAGATTGAAAACAGAAGTTTCACTTACCTAGTCAACTAAGAATACATGCAATAGATATGACTTATTATTATTATTGTTCCCTTGGGTTCCTAGTGGAACATAGGGCTTCAACTGCACGTCTCCACTTGTTTCTGTCTTCTGCTGTACTTTTCACCTGCATCCATGTTATTCCATGCTGTTTCAACTCCTCTTCACACGATCTCCTCTATGTCACCCTTGGACGTCCCACTCGCCGCTTCCCTTTCGGGTTCCACTCGAGCTATGGCCTGATGCGCGATGTCACTCAGCGGCCTCCTCAGCGAGTGTCCAATCCATCTCCACTTTCTCCTGCATATTTGTTCGGCGATTGGTTATTGTTTTGTTTGTTTCCATAGTTTCTTGTTGGTGATTCTTTCCGGCCATCTGATCTTGAGTATAGAGCGAAGACAGCTGTTGATAAAGATCTGTAATCTGTTGGAAATATTCTTTGTGACCCGTCAAGTTTCTGATCCGTATAGAAGAACTGACTGACTTGACGTTTGTATTGAAAATCCGAATTTTGTTGTTGATGTTGAGGAGTGACGAAGATTTCCAGATTGGTTTCAGGTTGATGAATGTGTTTCTCGTCTTTCCGATTCTCGATTTGACATCGTCGTCCGTTCCTCCTGTGGTTGAAACAATGCTCCCTAGATAAGTGAATGAAGTAACCTCTTTCAAATCCCTTCCGTTGATGGTGATTGGCGCTGGATGTTGCTGTTGTTGTTGGTTGGTTATTTTCATAACCTCCGTCTTGTCTATGTTCACCTGGAGTCCTGTCTTTGCTGCTTCTCCAGGTGACCATACCACGTTGAAAGCTCATGGATAATCCCCATCCAGGCATTAATGAAAACAAAACACGTAGATCAGCGAAGAGTCTCTTTTCGGCGAATTCATCTTCTTAGCTGTACAATCGCAAATATATATGCATTGTTTTGTTTGTATGTGTACATTAAGTTTGTCAAACAAAGTTACAATTGGTTAAGGTTAATTTTAACTAAACAAGTGAAGGTTGGTAATACAGGTCAAGAAAACTAGGGTAGTAACAAAGGTGATGAGATGTCAGAAACAGTTGTAATAATAATAGTGAGTTTTACTCAGGATGCACATAGAAACAAAGTAGAAATTATGTAAGAGATCTAAGTGGATACAAGAATTACAATTGCTTAAGGTTATTTTAACTAAACAGGTAAAGGTTGGCAATATAAGACAAGGCAATTAAGTGCTAGGATAGTAACAAAAGTGATGAGTTGTCACAAACAGTTGTTAAAAGAAGTTATGCAATAATAATATGAATATTTTGATGAGTGAGTTTTACTCAGGATGCACATAGAAACAAAGTAGATAATACGAAACTATGTAAGAGATCTAAGTGAATACAAGAATTATAAGCAACTAAGGAACAGGCAAAGAAACAAAGTTAAGTTATCAGAATAAAATAAAATAAAAATCAAAAAATCAAAACATTGTTACCATGAGAGTAGAAGTGGTTGAGTAATCTTCTTTTGTATGCACAGCTCCGGTTTTTCCATGTGAATGGCTAGAGCTTCAGCGATACAGAGGAGACGAAACCGTATTGCCTTTGATAGGTTGTTCTTGACTCTGTAGATTACTCTGAAGGAGGCGTTCGTTGAAATGCAATGATCAGTGCTGACCAGGTGTTCAATTATCGCACTCCTTATTGCACCAGTATTGCCTTTTCGCAACCATGCTGGATAGTGTTCTTGAATCCTCTTGGACAGGATGCGCGTCGAACGACCGATGTACCTGGCTCCACAGCAGCAGGTGAACTGGTATATGCACATAGAAGTGGCCAGATGCGGGATCTTGTCCTTGAGGCTTCTGCAGATTAGTGGGCGACTGGAGAACACTATTCTTAGCGTTGCTGCAAAGAATGTTCTTCTCAGAGATGATGTGATCCTTCTCTTGAGAATATCGCTTGCTAAATCTCCCTTGAAATCCAAGTTCATGTAGATTTTCTTTTTAGGCGCAGTCAAAGTTTCGTTTTTCCGAATTATTGGTTTCATATTTTTGTCGATAAATCTTATTGGGTAACCATTCTGGATGAATATTTCTCTCAGAATATCTAATTCTGTTTCCACAACGTCGGGACTACAGATGCGTCGGATGTGGGAAGCAAGTGATTTAATTAAATTCCGCTTTTGTTGAATAGGCACCCAGCTATAGAAGCTTGTTAGTTGACCATTCCACGTAGGTTTTCTATGGATTGATCTTCTTAGGCTCCCGTCAGCTCTTCTTGTCAGTTCCACATCAAGAAACGGAATTTTTGACTCGTTTTCCATTTCAAGAGTGAATTTTATTGCTGGATGGCAGTCGTTAAATGTCTTCAGCAGTAGATTGGGGTCGTTGTTGTTGTCACAAATAATGAAAATGTCATCCACGTATCTTTTGTACAGTTGCAAATTGTCGATACTTGACTTTAGTGAACCTCTCTCGAGGCTTGCCATGAAGCAGTCTGATAGTAGTGGACCCAACGGAGATCCCATTGCAATACCATCCTTTTGTCTGTAGATAGTGTCGTTGAATGTGAACTGGACGTTCAGAGTGCATCTCAATAATAATTCTTTCAAGTATGTTGTCGGTATTCCAATATCGATGTGGTTGTCATCTATATATCTGCATATGAAGCAGACCGTTTCTGTGAGTGGGACATTGGTGAAGAGTGACTCGATGTCGAAGGATAGCATAATTTGGTTAGATACATTCGTGTCTTGTATGCACTCGATGAACTGGAAGGTGTCACGGAGTGAGTGCGTACATAATTGCTTCCTTATAGGTTCCAGAATATCTGCTAGCCATTGTGCAATAGAGTGGTAAGGGGAACCTGACATATCCAGAATTGGGCGAAGTGGGAGACCAACCTTGTGTACCTTTGGTAGACCATAAAGTCTTGGTATTACTGAACCTGTTGGCCGGATCTGGTCGTAAATATCCCCACTAATTAGTTGACTGGCCTTCATTCTCTTCAAGACGTCTGTGAGTTGCTTCTCAATCTGTTCCGTCTTGTTTCTTTCATTGGAAGCTTGGGAAAATTTGTCTTCATTCGACAGTATATCGTTCATTTTCTCGATGTAGTCTCTTCGATTCAGAAGCACTACACCAGCACCCTTGTCGGGCCGAGTTATAAGCAGATCTTTGTTATCTCTCAACTGTTTTAATTCCTCTCGGTGCCGTTTCGTCAGGTGGTTGCGGACTTTTGATTTTGTATTCAAGTATTGATGGCAGCAGTCCATTATTGTTGACTTGAATCTCTGTAGTTCGTCTTCAGAAGTTGGGCTGAGATCGTGCGTTTGGCTGATTAGATTTTCAAACTGGACCTGAGTATGGAGTTTGTCGGCGTTGAAGTTTATATCGCAGAATTTAGGGCCCAGAGATAGAACTTCCAGTTGCACGTCGGTTAAAGGTACTGAGGAATAATTAAACACAAACTTCGTGGGTTCGTCAGGAAATTTGCCTTGAGGTTTCATCTGCTTTAGGCTGTTGTTGAGCTGGGTTACAACGGACTGCGATCGTTTATTTGCAACCAAGTTGATATATTCATTGAATCTTTGACATTCGTCCGAAGTCAATTCGTATAAGGCAGAGGACCTCTGATTGATATTCCGCTGCAGTTCGGGCATACGTGATCTGATAGAATCAGATAGAACGTTGAAAGCACCGGTTCTCGTCCAGTATGACGTATTACATCTGGAAAATTCTGATACCCAAATAACAAATGGGAAAGAAGATGAAGAACTATAAAAAATGAGTTTCAGTTTTGTTTAACTACACTTGCTATGACTATGAGCAATAAAGTATGTTTGAGTCATCCAGCAGATAATGCTGTCTCATGGTGAGATATATCCAGCAAATGAATAAGTATGAAATGGAGTATTTCTTACAATTCGTTTGCCCTCTCAGAACCATATTTTTACAAGAACTGACTGGTAGCTCCCAAACACATATATATGTATATATGCATAAATTATTGACCACTGTCTTTAATTTAGTTGTTTTGCTGTACACAGATTGCCGCCGTAATCTAGTTAACTAAATATTTCTGTCGTTTTTTATATCATCGTTTGCCTACATACAAGCATTAGTGAATAGAGTATTTCCCTATCAGCATGGTGTACTCAGTTACATTTTTAACGGTTGCACACATACACTCAACTAATTATTATCTCTCTCTCCTAAACGTTCATTTATACTATGCCTGCACATAGGGAACTCATCTTGGTCAGTAAAACTATAAATAGTAAGTGAGCAGTTTCCTTTTATCCCCACAGGTTGATATATGAAATCGATTCATGTATATTGGGTAAGTGTTATGAGTGAAAGTGGATATCTGTGACTCAATGGTTGATTGAGAGACTCAGCATAGAATTTAGCATAGAAGTGCAGCAGTTCAAGTGGTCACATTCCATATTGTACACAAAGATATCCGTAGGTGCGAACGCCTTCATTTCATTTATTTCCTTTTATTCAGTACTTTATATCGCGTAATACTAGAGTAACAATTATCATACTAATGGTTTAATAAAGGTTATTATTATATGTGGATGTAGCTCATTGGTTTAATCACTTGATTTTCAGGCATTTGGTACCGGGTTTGAGTCCCGCTCCACTTATTTCGGCCTGGTCAACCAACAGTCGTCGTCACATACTATTTTGCCAAGTGCCTGATTCATCGTAGTTCTAAGCAACTAAAATATATTAGGAATAAGTATTCATAGCAGTTAAGTGCTCTATCTTATCCACCTTGAAGTTCCTGTGCTAAGCCCTACTCTTTGATGTTGTACAATTCTGTGCCAAAAAGTGTCATGCATACTTTCAGGTTTTGGATTGCAGGAGTTTGATTAATTTTAAATTAGATCACTAACTGAAGTCAGTTAGGAACCATTGAAAACCAGATATTACTGGACAAATGTTTCATCCTACTTTGAGAATCTCTAGGTGTCTGCACACTCAAGATCCCTCTACGGATCTAACTGTGGACGTTCGCATCCCTTCAGCATAATACTTGGAAACCAATCCACTGCTCAATTGTGACGGACTATGGGGTGGAGTTGTTGGAATTCTACTGGGAAGTTGTTGGGTTTACCAAGTCCGATGTGAGGGCAGATATTCTCTGATGACATTGGATGGCGGTGACGCTATATATATATGTATCTCCAGTTGGTAGAATTTTCAATTCAGGGGCCATTGGATTCCATCCCAGTAGCTGGAATGGTCATCGGGCTGGTGTTATAACCTAAGAGTCCCACGTGTTATATGTGGTTAGCTCATGAGTGCGCACTACTGCTAGGAGTCATCAACTAGGATGAAACAGCTGTCCAGTAGTACTCCATAGCTTTCAATGGTTTTCTGACTGGTTTTGGTTCATGATCTAACTTAACATTATTCATATAATTTTTCAAGCTTCATCACCTAAGAAAAGTCAGATGAGCCCAAAAAGTTGAAATATTTAAGAAATTTTTGTCGTAATCGTGTCAACCATTTACAATTGAAAAATATCAAGGCATATATAAATAGTCAATTAATAAATAAAGTCGTGGTAAAAGTAGAAGGAATTCATTTTCATCTTGTTTGCTCTTTATCAGTTTATAAAGCAATGCGAAATTCTGTTCATGTCACCTCGTGAATTATACAATCATAAACCAGGATACTGAGTGGTTTCGACATAGAACTTTGCATAAATATGCAGGAGTTCTAGTTGCCACACTCCATATAGCATACAAAAGAAGACAAAAGAGAAAAAAAGAGATTCCGAAGGATGATAATAAACAGAAGCGTGAGGCAAAAAGAGTAGTAATATGGAAGAACAATAGAGTTTTATTGGAAATGACTGACAAGTCATAAAGAGTGAATGCGTCTGCGCCATTGAAAACGAATTTGAGCCATATCACTAATTGTCTCCAGTCTTCACTGGTTTTTACTACTCCAAAGACCCCAACCAGGAAGTCTACATCTCCCTAGGTGACTTAAACTAATTGTTGTGGATTTCATTGCTGATGAAACCATGTTTTCGTTTGACCACCACCACAGGCTCTTTTCCAACCTGAACCTATGTCAGCTAACATTCCCTGTCGACGATGGCTGTGGTAAGGGATACATGCGTAACACATGCCCTAACCATCTCAATCGATGTAACTTCACAGCCTCGTTGACTGATTTTCCCTCCTTACCTATAACTCGACGTTCAACCTGAATATTATTCACTCTGTTATTATCAACCAACGTGGGAGGTAGAACGCAGATACCTTTGATCAAAGACATCTAGCCTGTTCATATCTTCCACTTTCAATCAACGACCATGTCTCACAGACATAAAGGAGGACAAAGCGAACTGCTGAGTAGTACATGCGTCCTTTGGTCGACAACCAGCCGGATATCACATCTACGCCAGAAATGATAATAATAACGGCGTTATTTTTTTTCACAGTGTTTATATAATTTACACCATTTTCAGTGGAGTTTATTCCATGATATTTTCTCTTCCTTCGGGATCTTCAAATAAAATATTCATTGACAGGTAGATATCGTGTGACAGAGTGATGTTTGACTCTGGAGTACCTATCAATCCATTATGATATCTCTTCATGGTCTTCTCATGTACTGGGATATGTTGCCATCTGGGATTACACTTTTTTTTCTAATATTTAGTAGAAATTCACGAATCAGCAGGTTGTAAATATTTTAAATACTCGCCAGAGTAAACCATATCATCAGGAGGTCATATATATTATAATGGATTAGAATAAAGAGAACAAAGGAAAATATATGCAGTAGCCCAAATTTTAAGCAAGCCGCCGTTTCCAATGCTTTGAAGATGATGTAAGCTGGCAAATGCCACATGAGCCATTAGACCAGAATACACGAAAGACACAACATTCAACAAAAGCTAATCTCATGCTCTTGTAGCTAAATTATTGTTATTATTTTTATTCCTTTGCGTGTCGAGTGGAGCATAGGGCTTCATACTTGAGCTCTGAAGTTCCAGTGGTGTTAGTGTTATTTTTCTACAGAGTGGGGTTAGGTTAGCTTCATGCCTAATCTTGCCTCTTCATAAGGCTTACTGCCGGCTGAGCAAGGTGTTTGTTTGCTGGCAATCGACTCGGGACCACTTGTTGTATGATTAGTGAGCATTCTATCCTTGAACCACCGGTGCACTAAACTAAATTATATATTTATTACTAATTTCATTGTTAATTTGTTCATTTATCATTTGAAATAAATATTTCCTCTTCCACAGATTCTCGTGTTCACCTTCCAGTCTGCGGAAAACGCATAATCGATGTTGTTGTCCATACAACAGAGAAGTCGGCGAATCAACAGGTTAAACTTTATATTGTATCCAATAATGTGAATAATAAGAATAAGAATACTTCAGAGCAGTCTAAAGGAAACACAAGTGATATCGATTCAGATGTTGATGGTGATGATGATGATAATGATAAAAGTTGTGCAAAGAATACCGTATTTTTGAAAAGTCTTAACGATGTCTCTGGGGTGAAAACAATTGAAAAATATCGATTTCACCTATCTGTAAGTGTGTGTTTCTTCTTTTATTCCTATGTTTGTTATGTATTCGGGTGTGCTGTACGAGCACGTGATTAGGCGCGTTTTATGTGCTATTACATCTGATTGATCGACATTCAGGTGAAGTCTTAAATGTGGCAATGACAGTATAATAATAATAATAATACTAATAATAACAATAATTTCCTTAGGTTCCGAGTGGAACATAGATTCTTCACCTTGAACTGCAAACTACGAATTTTCGGCATGTGATGCGCTCCCGCCAAATGTAAGATGATGTTACAGGACTGGACTACACTGACTCCTAGATTAGAAATAGGGAGTGAAGTGGTAGAGCTCGTTGACAGCTTCACTTATTTGGGAAGTGGCATCAGCCCCAACGGGTTGATTGCTGACAACATCTCAGCACTGATACAGAAAGATCGTTTCGCATATGCCAGTTTACGCCGTCTCTCGCGTAGACGCGATATCCAGCTGGCTGTAAACCACAGGGCGTGTGTACTACTCAGCAGTCCGCTCTGTCCTCCTTTATGGCTGTGAGACCTGGTCTTGGTCATTGAGAGTGGAAGACATGAAAAAGCCACCTAGCTGTCTTTGATCTTAGGTACCTGCGTTCTATCTCCCGTGTGAAGTGGTATAGTAAGGTGAGCAGTATTGAGGTCGGGCTTTGGTCGAGTGCTAGGTGGGTGGGGGGGGGGGAAATCAATCGACGAGGTTGTGAAATTACATCGATTGAGATGGTTAGGACATGTGTTACGCATGCATCCCTAACCACAGCCATCCTCAAAAGGGAATGTTAGCTGACACAGGTTCAGGTTGGAAAACAGCTAGTGTTGGTCAAACCAAAACAGCTTCATCAGTCAATGAAATCCACAACAGTTCCTGGTTGGGGTTTTTGGAGTAGTAAAAACCAAGGAAGACTGGAGACAATTAGTGATATGGCTCAAAATCGTTGTCAATGGTTGGTGCAGATGCGTCCACTCCTTGTGACTTATAATATCCAATAAAGCTATTGTTGGTCTTCCATATTAATATTCTTTCTGCCTCATCTCTGTTTACTATCTCTATTTTGCGTTTCTTTTTACTTCCTTCTCTGGCTTTGTGTACTGAGTGAAGTGTGGTGGCTCGAACTGCTGGACATCGGTGCAAAGTTCTATGTCGATAACAGACAGGCAGAGTGGAATATAGATCTGCAGCAGCACATTTCCACTTCACTGTGTTCTCTGCATTCTTTTTAGCTGACTCCACAGTTGCCAGTAAGATTTCATTTCATTTTTTCACACGATCTCCTACTTGCTCAACTCGTCGTTTCTTATTCAGGTTCCACTCAAAGGTCTAATGTGTGATATCGCTCAGCAGCGTTTGCTTGATTCATATCCATTTTCTCCTGTATATTTATTAGACGACAGGTTGTTGGTTCGTTGCCATAGAGTTCGTTGTTGCTGACCCTTTCCGTTCATCTTATCTTCAGTATCCAGACAGAAAACACAGCTGGTGGAAATTCTGTTCGTAATACGCCAAGTCTCTGGACCACATAGAATAACTGACTTCACATTAATGTTGAAAATCTGAATCTGTCTGTCTTAGTTTTGCAATCGTGGCCGCCTATGACATCTTTCTCATTGGCATTTGTGGGAAGTCGCTTGCAACTGGCTGTTGAAGGGATATTGGTCGCTTCGCGAATAAAAACTTCTTTTCGCAGTACATTGTTCATAGTTTGATATATATTTTAACTTTTGTTTGGCATTCACTTTTTTATTGTACTGTTATTTACTCTGTAGTTTTTATATAGAACTGTATATATAAGCTCGCTATTCATATTTCAATTTTAGCCTGTCAGTTTTACTTTAGAATTTGATCAGATTAAAGATGCTCTAGAATTTCGTAAACAGCTTCTCAACTTATCTTCAATGAAATTATCTGAACTTGAGGACATTTCTACAATGTATGAAGTTGGTCAAGAAGCTTTAACCACTCTCAATACTTCTTCTTCTACATCTTCTTGTATTACTACTTCCACGTCGGAAGAATTATTCTGGTTAAAGAAATATTGGTATGTTTATTGATAGTTATTTATAATTTAAATTTTATTAAAAAAATAGTATGGGAAGTAATAATGCCTACTAATCGCGTGGTGTTTGGTGTCACTATCTGATGTCTAGATCACTAGTAAAGGTACGGCGAAGTTAAATTTTGAGCATGGTTAAGTATTAACGGACAAGTGACTCTGAATGCACCAATCACATGAAAAAGGCTATTTTTACGCATAAATTATACATATTTATTAAAAAATAGTGGATGAAAAAAGGCATGAAAATGTTCCTCAGGACACCTTTCTCTGACGTTTGACAAAAACGCCACTCACTTTTCCATTGGAGCATTGATAGAGAAGTTAAACCACATTATATATATGTCTGAATGGCTGTAATTAACGTTTTGTTGATATCCGTTAATGGCTCTAATCCTACTCTTCAATCTTCCCCGAAATCCTCCTGAAGATTTGGTGTGGATGCCTGTAATAGGATCTACAAAGTTGTTAGAATGGTTCACTCTATGGTGAGTATATCCAAGGGATCACAATCAGTTATATCTTTGTCATTCATCTGTGTGCATTATAGATCCTGGTTTCGTCAATCCAGGGATAATTGGTTTCAAACTAGTAGACTTTCTGTCTGGTATTCTTTCCGTAAAGTGGTATCGTACAATGCAATCACCCAATGTTATTTGCTTTTTCATGACCTCGGTTGTATCTCCTCTTTATTAGAGTTGTTTTATCCATATGTACAACAGCGCGCAGTAAAGAAGTGGCTCTCTCCATCTTCCAAGATACAATATCTGTGCAGTGCTTGTACCGCTGAATGGTTGAGACGCGGAACGTGGAGGAATCAAATAAAAGTAATAATAAATAAATTTGGGCTAGTAAGGAAATGGAGATCATCAAAGTTCATGAGGGAGACTCTTCGTCCTTTTTGTGAAGCTACCACTATCTTCATAGTGAATTTCTACTTAGCGGACGGAAGCATACATTCTCGTATGCTCTCTTGTCACATTCATCGTATGTCTATTTTTAGGCTATCTATAGCTAAAGCGAAGTGCGCATTTTATACTACAAGTATTGTTTTGATGGAAATACACGTCTGTTTATATGTTTACTGTGTGTGTGTGTGTTTTGCTCTATTTCATTCTGTACATAATCTCATGCATAATCACTCAGTGTGCTTACCATTTCTAATTTTGAAACAGAAATGAACAGATTGATAGATTAGTGTGGTTATAAATTTATTATCGTCAATGTATTAGCTATCAACGTAGAGTTACTAAAAATAGAATCATTTGTGATAACAATGTTTTTACAAATTTCTTTCTGCATGATTGTTAATTCACTTTTCTGCTGATGCTTCCTCGTTCACTAACCTGTTTTTGATGCGCCAACATTATTTTGAAAGTTGAACAGTAATATTCCAACAGATATCCAGGTGATTCAATGATTGATCGACTGCCTTAGAACAGAAATAATGTCAACTATACTATACTGTACTGTATATATATATATATATATATATATATATATATAATTATTTGATTGGTTGGATGATTTCATCATGAGCTGACATTAGTTAGGGAACCATTGGAAAACCTGGGAGTACTGGACAGCTATTTCGTCCTAGTTTAGGACTTTTCGGCAGTACTCAATAACCGGTGTTCTAATCTAGGACCTTCTGGTTACAAGGCAAGATCTTACACCATTAAGCTTCTGGCACCCGATCCAATGGCCAGTCCATTAATTCTAACTTCTGCCAATTGATAAAATAAAGGGATAATCACTCAACTCACTGTAACCAAAATTATTTTCCAAAATTAAAGACAAAGGATATACTGTGAATAATGAATGTTTTGTAGGGATTGTAAAAAAAGTATTCGATATCGATTCACAGTATGCGTCTTTCTCTTCTGAATAAACAAGCTATTGAAGATATACTATTTCAATCAACAGGATTTTCGGGTGAAATTCATTGCACAACTTAATATTTAATTGTTATTAATCATACAACTTTGATTGAGTTGCATAAAAATATCTTGTTGGTGTATCTACTGATTGAAGTGTAGGTGAGTTTACTAACCATATCGTGATGGCTTGAGCGTCGGATGGTTGTCGTTTCGATTGTTCGGGGGCCAGTTCACTATCGGTATACCCGGATTGAATCAGCTGTCAGAGCTGAGCTAGATGACCAGCTACTTGTAATACATGGGATGAAAATCGTTATATGAAAGTTATGTAGTTGTAAGTTCTTCCTTGGTTCAGTGGTAGAACGCTCGCCAACCGCACCTCTCGTGGACTCCTAAACCTCGCTAAGCCGGTAGTAAGGCTGGTAAAGAGGGATATAAGTATAAAACTTGGGCACAGTGGTAGAGCATAACTCCATTATGGATAAGATTTTATTTTGATAAATCACACAGTGTTGTACAGTAATATTAACTGATGACGTTTCGAGCATAAACTATTGCTCATAATCATATATCATATATATAATCATATATCATATCATATACTTGATATGATTATGAGCAATATTTTATGCTCGAAAGGTCATCAGTTAATATTACTGTACAACACTGTGTGATTTATCAAAATAAAATCTTATTCATAATGGTAAAGAGGGAAGGTTGCGCGTCGGACTAGCAACCCCACCCAGTAAAAATAAAACCCCTGCTACCTAAACTTCAAAGGTCTAGCTTTAAAGCTGTATGTTCGACTAGGAACGCAAAGGAGTTAAATAAAATAAAAAGTGGGAATTCCCCGTTGTTTCCAAAACACTCGTCAGCAAGGCGTATCCGCAAACTTGAATCCCTTTATCCATTACAGTCCTTCAGGGGACAATCTTGAGCCTGAATAACCAAGTGGTAAGGTTTCTGACTGTAGCACTGGGTTACGCTGCTTCGAATCTGAGAAGCGACATGAGTTCCTTCAAGGTTGGTGATACACCTTACTGACTGATGAGTGGTAACAAGCACGAAACCTAGGTAGAAGGTTTCCTTCCTATTGCCTCCAACTATCCAAATAATAACAATTCACAGTGTACCGTAACAGTGAGCCAGATAGCTTTGCGATCACATTGCAGACTTGACTGATAGAGTTCAGTCTACACCAATTCCAAGAACAAGAGGCATGACACTAGTTACTCCCTAGTGATCAATCAACTGAAGCAATTTGTTTGAAACTATGAGTAGGTGTTAACTGTAAAAAAAAGAGACAGTTAAACTGAAGAGGACAGTGCAG
Source organism: Trichobilharzia szidati (assembly GCA_944472155.2). Lineage (NCBI taxonomy): Eukaryota > Metazoa > Platyhelminthes > Trematoda > Strigeidida > Schistosomatidae > Trichobilharzia > Trichobilharzia szidati. The sequence continues at coordinate 63,345,471 of OX235276.1, forward strand.
ACTGTTTCAATCAACTCCAAGCGCTGATAATGAATGGTGCTAAGTCATTCAACAAAATCTTCATGTATTGAATTAATTGTGTTCTCTGAGCTGGTTGATTTAATTGCGAAGCTTTTCTCGTCCTTCTAGACAACATCTTCGGCGCTTCGCAATTCAGTCAATTCGCAATTCAGCTCAGAGAACACTAATAATTCAGTATCACCCACATGAGCTACAAATCTTCTCCATTATTTCAAAATCTTCATGTCGAAACTTGGGGGAAGAAAGCTTACATTTAACAGCATACCCCAGGTCGATAATTTTTGTTCTTTGTGTTACTGTTTTTTATTACTGTTTATATTAACTCCATCAGAGAATAGTTTTATTTGATAAAACATACAGGGAGCGATACATTATTACTTCATTTTTACTGGTGACATTTTGAGCACAATTTATTGGTCATAATCGCATTGCATGAATGTGCTCACATAACTTTCAGATTTCGTATATCCAGTCCCATTACCATATGTCTGGTATTGATGTTGTGTCATATCTGTTATGAATGTTTGGTGCAGATTTGATGAACAAGGATTCAATGGTCAACTTTATCTCTCCACCTACATGTTATTACATTGTGGTACTATTTATTTCTATATGTGTAAAACTTGGGCACTGTGGTAGTAAGTAATTCCATATTATTTTGTTTATTAGGTATATCACACAGTGAAACAGTATTATTTACTGGTTAATAATAATAAATAACAGTAAATAATACTGTTTCACTGTGTGATATACCTAATAAACAAACTAATATGGAATTACTATTTATTTCTTTTCCATCCTGTTGTATGATATTGCGTGAGGAGGGAGATTCAGTTTAAAAAATAAGTAATATAGTTAGGTGGAGAGACAGGTTGATCACCGAATCTCTGTTCATCGAATCTGTACTAAACACTTACAATACAGTGCTAATTCCAAAGATGCAGAAGATGTTGTTATCAATAGACTTGAGGGATAAAGAATGATTTAATTTTATGAACATAATTTGAAAGTTATGTGAGCACTTTGACCTGATGTGCTCGAAATGGGATGATTAAATGAATAATAGACTGTTACTATGTTTTATCGAACAAAATTATTTCCTCATCATCATCGGCTCTACACTAATGTATAGATTTCTTGACATCAAAACTGTTTGCCAATCAAGTGTTAATCTAGTTAATCAGTTTTAGGTATAGCGGGGTGGGTTAAATTAAAAGGTTAAAAGTCATGAAAACAATTAACTAATAGATGTTAGTAACAAGATATCTAGGTTCTGAAGGAGGGGTGGACCAAATTTATTACGGAATTCAGGTTAAGGTAATTCATAGGCGTTAGCAACCAGTTATTGCATAATCAAGAAATTTGTGAGATAATGGTGACTAGGAAGAATAGTATGATTCATTAGTATTACGTAAAATACAGACGAGTTACAGGATTTCATCATGAGTAAACATCGGTTAGGGAAATAATGGTAAACCTGGGAGTACTGGACAGCTGTTTCGTTCTAGTTGTGTACTCTTCATCACATGGGCTCGAACCCAGGACCTTCTGGTTACAAGGCGAGCTTGTAGACTATTAGGCCACTGAAACCCTGTGCAATGGCCAGTCCATGAATTCTAACTTCTTCCGATTCATGACACAGTGCGACCACTAGCCGATGTATTCAACGAGTATTTATCCTCACACCCGACCTGCTGTACCCTGCTAGTCACGACTTCTCACTAAAACCTCTGTTAACTACTTACCTGAATAGGACCAGCCGCTATTGCGCATCTCATTGATATTCAACAATCGGTTTGTAGGGATTTGATTGATTGGTTAGAGGATTTCATCATTAGCTGACATCGGCTAGAGAATCATTGGAAATCCGATCAATCAAATCCCTAAAAACCAATACTTGAATACAAAGGAGTTAATAGAATTAGCTAAAATTGTGAAAGATAGAAAGGTCGAAAGTTAGTTACATGAGGAGGGGAAAAATCGTTCTTGTAGAAAAACAAAACAAACTTAATACATATTATGTATTTGAAAAGGATTTCCTCCCTCCCCTTGTAACTATCTTTCGACTTTTTTAAATTTTTAACAATTCTAGCTAGTTCCACTAACAACTCACTTGTATTTTACGTAATATTACTGTGTTATATACTATTCTTCTTAGTCATTATTATCTCACAAATTTCTTGATTATGTAATAACTGGTTACTAACTCCTATGAATTATATTTTTATATATTTTTATTTTCCTTCACGTTCCCCAGTGGAACATAGGGCTTCAAGCTAGTGGCTCGAAGTTTCTGTAGCAGTGTTTATTTTACTTTACGTTAATCCCGTAATAAATTTGTCCCCCCTCTTTCAGAACTTGGATATCTTGTTACTAACGTCAATTAGTTAATTGTTTTGATGACCTTTAACCTCTTAATTTCACCCCCTCCTTTTCCTACCACTTTTTCTATTCCTTCACGTTCCCAGTGGAACATAGGGCTTCAAGCTAGAGGCTTGAAGTTTCTATAGTAGTGTTTATTTTTACACGATTGGGTTGCTAGCCTCATACCCAACCCTTCCTCTTTACTAGCTAGCTTTATTTCTGGCTTAGTGAGGTAAAGAAGTGTGTCGGCCGGGGATCAAACTCCGAACCATGTGCATGGTCGGCGGGCATCCTAACCGCTGTGCCACCGATGCACTTTCCTGCAACTGATCAACTAGAATAACCACTTGATTGGCAAAAAGGTTTTAATGTCAAAAAATCTATATATTAGTGTAGAGGCGATGATGTTGAGTAACTAATTGGAAAGAAGTATATTTCTTCTTAGCTCAATTTGTTGTGTTTTTTTCTAAATGCATAAGTGGGTATTTGGTAATCAAATAATTTTTTCAAGAGTCTGGTTTGTTAGAATTCATGGGCCATTGAATCAGGGCCCAGTGGCTGAATACTATACAAGGTTGCCTTGTAACTGGAAGGTCCTGGGTTCGAACCCCAGTGGGTGCGTATTGCCAATGATTTCCGAACTAGGATGAAACAGCAGCTGTCCAGTACTCCCTGGTTTTCAATGGTTCTCTAACTGATATCAATCCATGGTCAAATTAATAAGTAAAATTATTATCTATTCCTGTATTAATAAAACTTTTTTTTATTGACTTTTCAAATTTGTTTCACTGTTTTCCTACCGGTGAAAGGAGAATAAATTTGTATTTTTTTTCTTTGCATTTTTTCTTTTGTAAAGGGAATCTGTTAGTCAGTCATCATTGTCACTGTTGAATACTTCATCTGGACGCCAAGTATTATCTCCGTTAAATGTGACTGCGAATACTACTACTACTGAAGTCAATGGTGAAAGTATCCATCATTCTTCTATTGTATCGAAGTCCACCCCTTATTCAGCAACGAATGTATCCATTAGCAATGAAAGCACTACTGCTAATACTACACCTATTAGTCCACTTAGTAATACGACTGATACTAAGCCGTCACAATTGTCTGAAATTGAACAATTGACAAATGGTTATACTAGTAGTACGCATACTAGTGATAGTAATAAACACAGCTTCTCTGAAAAGCATTCATCATCATTATTATCATCAACACCATTACCATCTAATCTATGTCATTCGAAATCATCTAGTACACTGCATCCATTGAAATCATCTCATCCACTTGAAGAATTGTCTACTTGTATTATTGACCAACAATTAATGAAAGCTGAGGAAAAGGATTTGATGAATTCATCCTTGACTAATTTAGATATAGATGTGTCGAATAAATCGTCATCTGGTGTAAGTTAACAGTTTGAATATCTGTTTATTCATTTATTTTTCGTTGTTGTAATTTTTTTTTCTTAGCTTACATTAAGTGAGAAATTAAATCTATCACAACACAACCATTGGAAACGAAAGAGTACTAAATAACTATTTCCTATTTTCTCGTATCTGAGATTGACAATAATATACGCCTCATGTCTTGTCAGCTGTAGAAACAGGGGTAAAGACCATTGTTAACCTGAAATCAAGGGTTAGTAAGTAAATGCTAATGAATTTCTTCTCCTTCCTCTGAACTGATAAACACGAGAAGGCTGATTCCGGTGGGCTCCGGACATGACAACAAGCGAAGACCACTTAAATACAAGCTGGTGATTAGAAGTGTCCTCATTGATCGTGAAACAGTGTTAGGCGACAGAAGCCAAAGAGGATGACAAAGGTAGCAACAGATATTTATTTGGATTCATAAGGAGAAGGGTAAGCTGTAAAATCTCGATGATAAGTGAAAGTCTCCGAGAAGGATAATGCTTTCATATTACCTTACAGGATAGACAACTGAAACACTGAAGGAAACACCTTGAGAAGCGGTCGAACTAAACTTAAACCACACTAGACTTGACCAGCATCCAGTATTTGCCTGGGAAGTAGACATTGGTTTTTCAAATGTAACTGAAGTTGCTGGCATCCAACACTTGTCGTATTTCTTGACCTCAAGGTGTCACCGACTTGAAGGATGTTTTCGCAATGTCTGGAAGTGCAAGTAGTGCAAATTATATCTTAATAATCACATCACTGTATTTGAATACACGCAGCTATGTAAGAGCTTATGGTAAGTTGTCATATGAATTTATGACAACCACTGATGTCTATCAGAGGTGTTCAATATCTATATTTTTTAAAATTCAATTTCATTATATATGTACTAGTGGGATTGACGCTAAATGACTTTAGCTACTTAGAGATTGACTTGTTTCCATGGTGACGTCTTGGCCGTTATAGAGTACTCTAATCATATATTCCTTCTAGGTGAAGACTGGCAAAACATATATTCTCCTGAATCCCATGAATTCTGACTGTTGGTTCAAGTGGTGTAAGGAGGTGTATGTTGTCCCGTTGGGGTCTTAAAGATGCTGGAGATTGGTATGTCTAAAAATCGTTTTCAGTGGCTCAGATGCATTTACTGTTCATGAACTCTATGATCCATTAAATACCTATCATTCCTCATGTGGTTGCATCTTCTCGGCTGGAAATTTCCGTTTATCATAGTATCTTACTACCTTTTTAATACTCGTTTCACCCTACTTCATCATGATCGTCTGAGTTCAATCAATAATCTTTACACAGTATGTGTTGTATATACGAAGTTTGCTCCGGGTAACTGAATTCCAACCCTAAATATCTTGAATAGACTACTTTATTACCTGCTCAAGCCTCTTCCGGTATCGTTGTTCTTGAAGTCGTTATATATAGCTTCTTTCATCATAGATTCCTGGACAAGGACAACAACAACAGACAAGGATCAGCATAAATGGGAGGAACCTGAAAGAAAAAACCTCTTTTACCTACCAGGGAAGCATCCTTTCAACTACAGACGGAACTGACGAGGATATCAAAGCAAGACAAGCTTTCACTACTCTCAAGTCTGTGTGGAGGTCAACAGCACTACTCAGCATCAAAAATAACATCCGGATTTTCAACTCCAATGTGAAGTCAGTGCTACTATACGGATCAGAGACTTGGCCAGCGCGTCATAAAGACCATCTCAAACAGACTACAGACCTTCATTAACAGTTGTCTTCGCTCAATACCACTCAAGATCAGATGGCCAGAAAAGATCAGCAACAGGGATCTCTGGCAATGAGCGAACCAACCAAGCAGGAACCGATTGTGAAACAAATAGGCAGGAAGAAATGGAGATGGATTGGCCATACTCTGAGGAAACCATCAAGTGACATCACTAGACAAGCCATTGCTCTAGTGGAACCCGAAAGGGAAGCGACGAGTTGGTCGTCAGTGTAAGGGTGACTTGGAGGAGGTCATGTGAAGAGGAGATGAAAATGTGTGGACGGACTTGGAGCCAGGTAAAGACTCTAGCAGAGAACCGAACGCAATGGAGACGCACGGCTGAAGCCCTATGTTCCTCTAGGAATTAAAGGAAACAATAAAAATAATAATGATCTTTCATTATCATTAATGCAAGTCTACTAATCGATGAGAAGGTCTGGTAGAATAACTAATATGTTGATAATACTGGTAAAGAACTGGTGAACGGTTGCAACATGTCATGGAGGAAAAACTTTGATCAACTTCAAATGAAATTAAAACCTGATGGTCAGTAGATTAATCTTGTGGTTTACTTTAAAAAGGGAGGAAACAATCGTTAACGCTAAAATCTAAACTATATGTCCTCCGAAAGTAGACCTTCTAGATTAATCACAAATTGACTTCAGTTCAAGAGAACCACTGAATACCAGTGGATTTCTTCTTAGTGACTGTAAATGTTCTGTGGGCTCGCTCGCATTGCATTATAATCCACCTGAAAACTCCCAAACAAGGACCGTAAGACCTTTCCAGTACTCCGTGGATTTCAGTAGTTCTCTAATTGAAATCACTTTGTGGTCCCTCTTGAAATAAATTGAATTCATGCGAATAAACACTCACTCCAACACCCACTACTTCACCGTGCAATTCGTCGAGTCAAACTGAAGCTTTCACTGAAACTGTGTTATTTTATTTTTTTTAATTCCTTTACGTTCCCAGTGGAACATAGGGCTTCAAGCTAGAGGCTTGAAGTTTCGGTAGCAGTGTTTATTTTTACAGGATGAGATTGCTAGCCTCATGCCCAACCTTTCCCCTTTACCAGCTTTATTTCTAGCGTAGCGAGGTAAAGGAGTGCGTTGGCCGGGGATCGAACCCCGGACCATGTGCACGGTCGGCGAGCATCCTAACCACTATGCCACCGACGCACTGTGTTATGCAATATTTTAAACCCCCCCCCTCAAAAATGAATAATCACACACAATCCAACCAACAAGAAAAATATCTCTTTGGTAAAACTGCTTTATATATACTATTTATAAAGTTATGTATAATGTGTATAGAAGTACTTTTGCGTACTTTAATTCACCTATAATTAAAATTATCATTATTTTATTGTTAGTGAAAAGGCAAAAGTGTGATTGATCAGATTAACTTTTAAGAAAAAAATAAGATTTAATTGTAAGCGCGTTTTTTAACAATCAATCCCTTATTTTTCTTAAGAGTTTTTAAGTTTTATAAATTCAACTTCTAAACACCGAAATCGCCCTGCGTGTATGTGTGTATGTGTGTGCGTGCGTGCGTGCGTACCTGCGTGTGTAATTGCACTTGTTCTTTCTGCATTACTGCTAGTCCCTTGTTTTTACAATTCCTTTCTTTCTCGTTTTTTATTAAATGTCAATCTGCAACCACATGATTTTGTTAGTAGTAGTGGTAGTAGTAGTAGTGGTTTTTATAAAACCCTACCTGTGTGTACTTCTGTATTGATATATGCTGGTAGTAGTAGCATTTCATTTATCTGCTGTGCGCTCGTTCATTACTTTTATTTTGTCGATGTGAAGTGTGTGTGTGTGTGCGAGAGAGAAACGGAGAGCCTGAATTATATAGTTAGCTTTGTGTTGTCCCCTAGTGGGACATAGAACTTGACTAGCACATCTCCACTGCACTAGGTCCTCTGTCGTCACTTTCATCTAGCTAGTGGTTCCACGACTGCATATATGCTTTTATTTCTTCGTCGTATGATCTCCATATCACCATTGGATATATACGCCCAGTCTGTCGTCTTCCTGATGTGTGTTGTGATCTCCTTTGAAGGTATCTCTTCAGCGTTATTTCCAAACTATCTCTATTTCCATTTTCCATATTCGGTAGGTAATAAATAGATCGTAGGCTGGTTTGCTACCTGTTGTCGTTTTGGTTGATTATCCTTTCTAACTAATCTTCGGTATTATTAATCCGCTAATGTAGCTGCGCGAAATTTAAGTGGTTTGAAACAAATCGGTCCTGTTTGCCTCTGATGAAGTCTATCGTGCACAAATTGAATGCTATGAGTTGTTTAGATTACCTGGATTTGTTTCACCTGCAATATTAATTGACATGAGTGGTCGGTGACTAACTATATCGGTCAGTAAAACATGTATTATGTCGCAGGACGTATGTCATTGTTTGTTCTAACTTTTTTTCTTCTGTTTTCCTATTTCACAGACAGTAAAATTATCGCATAGTTGTTTGGATCTCACTTCCAATATCTACGATAGTCAGTCGAATAAAAGTAAAGAGTAAGTAGGCAATATCTAGTTGTGTGTATATTCTGTTGGTTAATTATTATTATTATTATTATTCCCTTGGGTTCCGAGTGGAACATAGAATTTCAGCAGTACATTTACATTTGAGTCTGTTCTCTGCAAAATCGCCTGTAAGCTTTCATCTCCTCACACAGTCTCCTTCATGTCATCCTCAGATTCACGCCTAACTCGTCTCCCATCCGGCTTCCACTCATGGGCTTGCCTTGCGCGTGATGTCGCTCAACAGCCTCTTCGGCTTATGTCCAATCCGTATGCATCATCCGCATATTTGATGGGTAGTATGTTGTTGGTTGGTCTGTTCTCACGGTTACTTGTTGCGATAATACCTTTTGGCCCTCTAATCTTCACTATGGAGCGAAGGCAGCTATTGATAAAAGTCTGAAGCCCGTTCGGTGTGCTTTGAGTGACTCACGCTTTAAGTCTCTGAACGTTATAGAAGAAATGACTTGACATTACTGTTGAAAAGCCTCCAAAGCCTCAGGATGGTCGGGGGTGGGTGCCTTGCGCTGCGGGTTGGCCACCCCTCCGCACACCTCTTGAAATGCTCCCATATGACCGGGCGTCTTACATAGCCTCTCCTAAGGAAGTCCTACTCGCTGCCTTCACGTGGCGGAGGTGTTTTTCACCAAAGTGAGAGGGCGAAAGCGGATGCCCGGCGCTCTTCACCGGGTTGACTGTCCATTGGATGACAGTCTAGGGGAGATGGCTAAACCCTGATTCCAAACCTCCAACGACTGGCGTATGAAGCCCACTGGAGCTCACCGGCAGACGTATGGACAAAGGGCTTGTTGGATGTCCTGGATGTCTGGCCCCATTCAAAAAGGCGTATGAACCGAACTCCGGTCACCGGCTGCCAATCGATAGTGGACTCCCTACTCCACTCCTACTGCCTTGTAGGTCACACTTGGTTGTGTAAAGGCTAGAGCTGCACTCTCAAACAAAAGGCCGAGCGATTCTGAGGACATCACTCGTACCAAATTCCCATGAAACTTCATGAACTCCCTTACAAACGACTCTCACCATGCTACGGCGTTCCCGGTACAGTCAAGGCTGATATGGAGTGCCTGGGGGTACAAACCGTCTACGGACTCCGTCTGTGGAACAAGAATTGGATAACCCTGTCGCAAAACCTTGCATCAGATCGCCGCGCCTGGGCAGCGATGATTCGAGAAGTTCATGAATCCGGCTCATCCTCCCGTAGGAGATAGCCGAAGTAAAGTAAAGTAAGTAAGTACTGTTGAAAATCAGAATCTTGTTGCTTATGCTGAGTGCAGTAGATTTTAACACTTATTTCAGAGTAATGAACATCTATCTTGGTTATCCGATCCTACCTATGATATCCTCATCTGTGCTGCCGGTAATCGAAACGATGTTGTCTTGATAAGTGAAATAGGTGACTTCCTTTTGATTTCTCCTGTTGATGGTGATTGATTTTTCTTTTTGTTGTTGTTGTTATTCCTGGCATGATACTTTCATCACCTCTGTTTTCTCTATGTTCATATGAAGTTCTGTCTTCGCTGCCACTTCTGCCAACTTGTTAGTTTTCGCCTAGCGATCTTCGAAAATGTGTGACATCATACATTAATCCTGCACAAAGTCCAGATCTTCTAGAATCTTCTTGTCAGCCCAAAAGTATTCCTGTCTTCTCGCACACTATGGTCTGTCGTTCGACCTTTTCCACGACAATCAGAAATTTAAAGCGGTGATACTAGGCCACCTACCTTGTCTGACTTTGGTGTTCACATCACTGTATGCATATATCCTGTCGACCTCATATTGTTTAACTTTCTGAATAAGTTATATGCTTGAAGCATGGACATAATTATGTGCGTATTTATCATTCAGAATAACATACAAAGAGTAAGGCTACCTATTCCTGATGAAAAAAATATCAGGGTTATTTAAGCAAACTGGTCCATGTTCATTATTCGAACTATTATGAAGTAGTAATCTAGGTGTATTTTGGCATCAGATAATCCTATATAAATATTCAGTGTAATACAAGAGACAGAATTTAGCATCTAATTATGTAACATCATCTAATAATGTACTGCAATGTTATTCATTTATTTTGGTGACCACATTGCTAACTCGGCACCAACACTAAGGACTAGACCAACAGGAGGTTGGTCACCGGCCTATGAATACCTCATTTCAATGTCTCTGATTGCAGTAATGGGTGGCGTGGGTTTGAATGTCCAATCTAGAAGGTACTACCTTCTAGATTACAGATATGCCTTGCAAGTATGAGACCTGCCGACAGCCTACAACTACCTGAAAAGACAAACTTCTTTCTGTTATTATACTCTTGTTTTTATATCACATTCCCGGTATTTTCAGTGTCCAGTGCTATATAGATACTGTTCAATGAACCTATGTATTTTTATTGTGGAGATGTGGGTTCATTGGCTTAAGCAGTCGGCTTTCAGCCATCGGGTAGTGGGCTGAATTCTCGCTTCACCTCCTTACGCGCGAAAAACTAGGTGTTATCACTGGTCGCTTCACAATAATTGTAATTATGCAGTTTAAACCAATAGAATTTCACTTTCATTAGCGTTGTAGTTGCCTTTATCATCTCTACAGCCGGTTATAAAAGTGCAATTGCTTCGATCTATTCCTTAATATATATATATATATATATATATATATATATATACATATACCGATAGTATGACCTAGTAGACTAAGCTGTACTTACCCAATACTCTTATCACCAATCGCAGCATCAACCAACACAATAACAGCAATAGCCATCACTGTTAGATAAGAGAAGAAGTACCGTTATTACATATTTGTTAGATATATCACACAGTGAAACAGTATTATTTACAAGATGACAAAACAGGAATAAAAGTGGCATTCAAACCCACAAACTCACTTTGAAACAAACTTTATCGGTTAGAGAATCCTGTGGAGCCTATTAAATAAAACAATTTCAGTTTATCTAATGCCTTGCAATGGCTGACAGGTTAAATACATAGGTCAAACTAGTAGAACTGAGTAAATCAGACTATCGGAGCATAAAAACCTAGCAAAATCTAGATTAGTTGACCCGAATAAGATAAGAAATCTATTACATAGCTCACCTATAGCACACACCGCATGCGATTACACACATTTAATACAATAGGGTGGGATAAGATGACAGTTTTGAAATCTAATGTAACACGGTGGAGGGAGAAATTGATAACGAAAGTGTTAATTGGTTACAGGATTTCATCATGAGCTGACATTGATTAGAGAACCATTGGAAAACCGGATGGGAGTACTGGACAGCTGTTTCGTCCCAGTTTGGGACTCTTCATCAGTACGTACCCACCGGGGTTCGAACCCAGGACCTTCTGGTTACAAGGCGAACTCGTAAACCATTAAGCCACTTGGACCGGATCCAACGGCCCGTGAATTCTAACTTCTGCCAATTCACGATATAGCGCAACCGCTAGCCAATGTCTTCGGCGAGTATTTGTCCTCACACCCGACCTGCTGCACCCTACTGGTCGCTGGGGTCCCAGTGGCTTAATGGCCTACGAGTTCGGCTTGCAACTAGAAGGTCCTGGGTTAGAACCCTGGTGGGTGCGTACTGATGAAGAGTCCCAAACTGGGACGAAACAGCTGTCCAGTAATCCCATCCGGTTTTCCAATGGTTCTCTAACTGATGTCAGCTCATGATGAAATCCTGTAACCAATCAACTAAATCCCTACAAACCAATACTTGGAAGCGTTAATTGTCGAATCAAATGAAAATTTTTTTGAACAGAAATGACTGAACGCCCGCCATAGACAACTGGAAAATTCTACCACCCCTAAGAAGGAAATGAAGAAGAAGTAAAGACAACCATAAAACTCAATTTTCGAAGTTGTTTAGTTATAACTGTTATGTTTGCGAACAATAAATTGAACTGAATAATTCCCATTGTGAAATTAAGGATACAATATTCTTTTGCAAACGAATAAATAAGTAGATGCTTATCCTTCCACGTTCAAGGTGGAAATAGGGACTGTACATACTTTTTTGTATACAAAGGTCTCACTTGAATTCATTAATAACTAAGGTTTCCTCTTTCTTTAAAAGTTTAAAATGTAGAAAACGCAGCAAGTTAGCATAAATTCAAAAGATGGTCAGAGTTGGAAGAGTGACACAAGTGTTCGATCAAGTATTCTAGAAATAAGCTTCTCACACCTCTCCTTCCACTCTTGTAAAATCATGTTGGATTCTACCTTTCGCATCCGTGTGTAAAGCATTCTCTGTCTATGGTCTGTGTATCTTGTTCCACATGAGCGGGTGAACTAATAGATAGATGTACATGGAGGTGGCCAGACGTCGTGGGAGCTTATTTTTTTTTACACAGGCGGAGATCAACTTATGGCTGATGAAGTTCACCTGGAGTTTTGTTGAAAAGAACGTTTTCCCGGAATGATTTAGAAAGTAACGAAAATACAAAGTTAACGGTTCGTGATGATGAATAGTTACCACTAAAAGGTATAAGGCATATTAATAGACTATTTGCATACATTAAAATATATCTATCCGAATTCTAGCTCACTCAAAATCCTGTATATTGGTGTTTTTTGCCAACCTGCCTTGTGATATCAGTGATATGCACTCATTATTTATTTTAAATAAGTCAATAAGCTTATTTTTAATACATGTCTTTTTTATATGGCTGGCAATAATTAGATACCTGGAACCACGAGTTTTTCGAGCCAGATTCAATCAAGCTGGTAATTTAATACAAAAGAAGTTAACAGAACGTATGAATGAATATTGTAAAACTGAAAAGATTAGTGTATATCTTGGTACATGGAATGTAAATGGTCGAAGTGATAACTGTATGCCATTAGATGATTGGCTTATGCCACCTGATGGTCAACCTCCAGCAGATATTTATGTATTCGGGTAATTCTTCCTTTTTTTTTATTTCTAAATAAGACACATATAGCTAAACTGTATTGTTTTCAGTCGGATTTTTTTCGGACACTTACTTTATATTGCCTTATGGACATAACATTTCAACCAGTGACGATGAATTCGTGGATTAAGTAGAAGTGTTAAGTTATTTGGTGGATGGATGGTGACTCTAGCATTGGAATCCTGGGTGTGCGCATTTCGTCCTATTCGGAACCCCTCAACTGTGGATGTTTCTGGGATCCCCAGTGAATGAGTGATGATGTTCTCACTGCTATTCAAACCCTGCACCCATCGTTTCAAACACTAAAGCGTTATCCACTAAACCAACTGAACCACAAAAAACCACCTCTTGTCTAACGGATATCAGTTATTAAACGAATAATTGTCGAAGCCTCCAAACTAGCAGCCAGCCAACCTGTTCACAGAGAACGGCTATCTGAGTTTAAACAATCAACAGGGAGAACAAAAGTACTAAGCACTGTAAATATGGCAGTAATAACAACGGCAATAATTTCAATGAATGCAAAATTACAAGTTGTTGACGTAGATGTCGATAAGAATGATGAAGATAGCATAACACTATAAAAAATACATTGCTCTGATTAAGGCACTCTACTCGTAGTCATGCAGCCAGGTGAGGGCTTACGGTGAGTTGTCATCTGAAGTGGTGACAACTAGTGGCGTCCGTCAAGGATGCCCATTATCCCCATTTCTATTCAACTTCATCATAGATGTACTAATGGACTTAACCCTAACTCACTTCAGCGACTCAGGGATTGACTTGCTACCAGGGAATAATAGTCTCGTTGACTTAGAATATGCAGACGATGTAGTACTTCTAGGTGAGGACGCTGACAAATTGCAGAGTCTTCTGAACACCCTGAGCTGCAATCTACGAATTTTCGGCTTGTGATTCGCTCCCGCCAAATGTAAGATGATGTTACAGGATTGGACTACACCGACCCCTAGATTAGAAATAGGAAGTGAAGTGGTAGAGCACGTTGACCGCTTCACTTGCTTGGGAAGTACCATCAGCCCCAACGGGTTGATGTCTGACGAAATCTCAGCACAGATACAGAGGGCTAGTTTCTCATGTGCCAGTTTACGCGATATCTGGCTGGCTGTCGACCACAGGGCGTGTGTACTGCTCAACATTTCGCTCCGTCCTCCTTTATGGCTGTGAGACCTGGCCACTGAAAGTGGAAGGCATGAAAAGTTTGGCTGGCTGTCTTTGATCATAGGTGTCTGCGTTCTATCTCCCGTGTGAAGTGGTATAATAAGGTGAGCTTACTGAGGTTGGGCCTTGGTCGAGTGTTAGGTGGGTGGGAGGGGAAATTACATCGACTGAGATGGTTAGGACATGTGTTACGTATGCATGCCTAGTCATCGCCTTCCTCGACAATGGGCAATGTTAGCTGATATAGGGTCAGGCTGGAAAAGAGCTAGCGGCGGTCAAACGAAAACATGGCACCAGTCAATGAAATCCACAACAGTAAGTGTAAGCCAGCCACGTAGAGAGATGTATACTTCCTGGTTGGGATCTTTGGGACGGTAAAAAACCATTGGCTGGAGACAATCGGTGATATGGTTCAAAATCGTTCTCAATTTCGGAGATGCATCCACTCTTTGTGACTTGCCAGTCATATCCAATAAAATTCTATTATTCTCTCTGCCTCATATCTCTGTTTACTGTGTCTATTTTGCGTTTCTTTTTACTTCCTTCTCTGGCTTTGTGTGCTGAGTGAAGTTTGGCAACGCGAACTGCTGCACATCGGTGCAAAGTTCTATGTCGAAAACAGACAGACAGACAGCTAAGCAGTCAGTTATATACCCGACTAGGGTAACCCATTTTGCCTAAGGCATTTCGGAATCATGGATACAGATACTTATTGTCATATTTGTGCAGACATGTGGCCAGTTAGATTTACTGTCGCACCTTATTTAAAATAATTCTTTAAAAAAATTGTTAAATGCGTGCGTATAAGCACATCAGTTGAATGCTGTTTTTTGTTGTTTTTGTTGATCGACGAGTATAGTTCAGTTTATCATCTATTGTTTCTGATACTTTCTTACCGTTTCCGTTTTTGTTTTTGCATATAGATTTCAAGAGATGGATTTAAGTCTCAGTGTGATAACATTAAACAAATCCAGTCCTACTGGACCAGAGGAGAAATGGGTTCAACAGTTGGAAGAAGCATTAGGCGGTTTATTAAAACGACCATCACCACATTCATTATGGACACAGAAAACTGGTTCTGTTAAATCGTTTGCTGCTCAATGGTTTCACCACACCGGCGGTGGTTATCTACGCGTAGAACGTGTTCGTCTAGCTGGTATAATGATGATTGTGTATATATCAGCTCGCCTGTCCAGTCACTTACATCGTGATGAAATCTCCTGTCAAGTTGTACCTACAGGTGTTTTCAATGTTATGGTCAGTTGATAAACACTATTAGTGCATATTAGTGATTGTTTTATATCCTTCTTTTGATGTGCATTGTCTAGCTCAAGGTTGGATTAGGTTGAAGGAGGAAACTGACTGGATTAAAGGAACCATGAATTTAGTCTGCAGATTCAACGACCTGTGGTATGAATACTGTAGAGGCCTAGTGGTGGAGTTTTGTGATAATGTCGCTCTTAGAACTGTTCTTATTCAGTGGAGATGCATCCATACATGTATTATAATCCTAATTGTTACGTTTCAAAACTCTTTTCACTATCCTAATGTCTTCCTTTTACCTTTCATCAATGGAAATTCAATCCCATGACCATTATCAGTCAAATCAGCTGAAAACGAATGTATATATATATATATATATCACAAGCCACATGGGTCATACTTAATATGTATGAGGGTTAGCTGAAATTGATGCAATGGGATTCAAACCTGGCACTCACTAGTTGAAAGAATGGTAGTAGTAGTATTCATGTACTATGTCACCGAGTACATTCGGAATTTTAATGACCATTTTTATGTAAATATTTATAAGTCGATATAGAATTGCGTAATATGACTAAGGAGATTTTAGAAGTTATTCTGTACATCTAGTTTAGTTGGTAGTGCCTAGCACGTGTCGTCGTATTTATGGCTTGCTTGTCATGTAGGTAGGTGTACCACCTGCATCCTAGTGGGTGGGTGCGTGGGTGGTGGCATTCCCTCTGGCACTTGGACCCAGCATTCGATAGCCTTTTCTTCTACAACGGGTATCAGTTGTTTATTTGTTCAAGTTATCTTGAATATTCCATGGATTAACTACATCGGATTGAAGTGCTCAATCGCTGTTGATATGTAGCCTCCAAGAACATGAACACTACTACAACGATATCATGAAGTGAATAAGATATTCCTTGGTTGGTAGTGATGCGTAGAAGTATTGGAATATTAATTATTTCAGCTAATCTTTAAAAAGTTACTAATTTTGCTGGTTTCTGTTGTTGTTATTGTTGTTGTCTGATTTGTGTTCCTTCACTCAGGGTAATAAAGGCGGTGTCGGTATTCGATTAACTGTATTCAATTCATCTTTATGCTTTGTAAATTGTCATTTGGCTGCTGGCGAACTAAACCTTGATCGACGTAATCAAGATTTTCGTGAAATTACTCGTAAAATGATATTTGAATTTCCAATGAATCCGAAAAGTATAATTTATCCACCTGAACGGTCATATATATCAGATCATGAGTAAGTTGAATTATTTCCGTTTTATTAAATATATATATTAGCGGGCAATTAATTAGTTCATAAGATTATGTGATCCAACAGTTTATATTTTAGGTTTTTTTAGGGATCTGGATGAAATTTTAGTGTAGATTTCGTTACGAACTGACGCTTCAGGTTCAGAATCATTAAAAACCAGGGAGCACTGGACAGCTGTTCCGTCCCAATTGGGAACTCTTCAACACTGCGTGCCTATGACCCTGGTAGGGATCGAACCCTGGGATCTTCAGGCTATGAGACTATGCTCATTGGCCATTCAGCAGCTTGAGCCGGGATTCAGTGGTCTGTGAATTCAAATTCTGTCAATTCGTGATATAATAGACGACCTTATTATTATCATTATTATTGTTCCCTTAGGTTACTAGTGGAACATAGGGCTTCAACTGCACGTCTCCACTTGCTTCTGTCTTCTGCTGTACTTTTCACCTGCATCCATGTTAGTCCATACTGTTTCAGCTCCTCTTCACACGATCTCCTCCATGTCACCCTTGGACGTCCCACTCGCCGCTTCCCTTTCGGGTTCCACTCGAGCTATGGCCTGACGCGCGATGTCACCCAGCGGCCTCCTCAGCGGGTGTCCAATCCATCTTCACTTTCTCCTGCATATTTGTTGGGTGATTGGTTCTTGTTTTGTTTGTTCCCATAGTTTCTTGCTGGTAATAGACGACCTACTGCAAATTAATGTCTTTGATGTGCATCGACTTCATCTTGATATTCGTAGATCCCAATGGCCACGACTTGTCATTATAACTTCAGGATAACCATCCAGCAGCTACCAGTTAGCTGGAAATCGACACTTGGATTGTGAATTTCGCAATAATTTCAATGCAGGTTTGATCACGAACCAGCATCAGTTCGATAATCATAGAAGAGTCTCAAACTAGCTGGAAGCAGCTATCCAGTGCTTCGTGGATTTCAGTGACTCTCTAGTTGGTGTTGGTTAGGGACGCAATTTATCTTTTAGTTGAAAAATGATCGTACTGCTCTGTTCAGCCAGGTATACTGGCTGTGTATTCTGGTAAAGTCAGGGTTAGGAAACGTTGGACCTGAAAATTATATATCCCGACTTACTTACTATGCAGCGGGCCGTACGCGGTGGTATGGTCTTCATGTGCACGCATGGTCAAATGTGTGTGTAATCGAGAGCATAATTAATTGAGAAGTACTGGAGCTTTCCACGATCTGCATGTTGACAGAGGGTGAGCACATTTGTGCCATTGTGGACGATTTTTATCTATAGCCATTGAGTCTTGGGTGTTTGTGGTTCATGGGTAGAATGCTCGCCGACCGTACACGTGGTCCATGGTTCGATCCCCCAACCAATGAACACTCCTTAACCTTTCTCAACCAGTAGTAAGGCCAGCAAACAGGGAAGGTTCGGCGTGAGGCTAGCAACCAAACCCCGTAAAAATAAACACCACTTCTACTGAAACTTCATAGCTCTAGCCCTTGAAGCCCTATGGAACACTGGGAACGTAAAGAAACAAAACAAATAAGTTACATTTCATCACAAATCTACATAATTTGGCATTATTTAGTATTTATGGGCTATTAGATTCCACCCCAGTGTCTGATTAGATAATGAGCTCGTCTCATAACCTGAAAATCCTGAATTCAACTCACGGTAGCGTTATGAGTGCACACTGCCGGATAGTCGGTTCGTGGTGAAATCTGTGTTTATTCTGGAATAGACAGAGTTGACGTTGTCGTCCATAAGCTGGATAAGGAAAGACTTCTCATTTGTTTATTCTGTAAATCCACTCAATAGCAAGTATGCTTTATTGAATCATTTATTGTTTATTGTCAGCTAAGATTGGTGATTCATGTCAAACCACAGTCTTCGTTAACTAGCAATATTGTCAGCTGAAGTAGGACTACGTTAGAAAATAGTTAGAGGTTATGAAGTCATTGACTATTAATTTGAGTCTTATATATTAAGCTGCTGGTTACATGTCTGAAGATCTTGTCATGTACATAATTAATTGTGATGAAGGTTAATGTTTTTTGACAAGTCTTCTGGTTACAAATATCGTAATACATCAAATTTACTCGACATATCTCTATTCCTCCTTTACCGAAACGTTTGAGTATGAAATGAAAGGCAGTTGTGGAGCCAGTTGAAAAAAAAATTCACAGAACACAGGATAAAATGAACATGTGTTGTTGAAGCCTCCTCATACTTCTCTCGAAAGTCAAGGGAATAGTGAGGATAATAATAATAATCATACTGCTTTTTGTCATTATCACCATTCTCATCAGCATCCGATTCGAATATGCTAACTTTGTTTTAATTTCTGTTAAATCTTTTCAGCGTTGTTTTTGTATTCGGAGATTTGAATTATCGTATTGTTGGTTTCGATTCAAGTTATGTACGAAAAAGTATTTTCGGCAAAGATTTTGCTTCATTACTGAAAAATGATGAAGTATGTACTTAATTTTTATTTGTACTTTCTTTCATTTTTTCCAATATTTTTTCTTGTTTTCTTGTGTATATTTTTTATGTCGACACAATTTAATTGTGAATGTAGATAAGCACAATTCCCTTTTGTAGTAGTATTCGATTTTGTATTTTTTAAATTAGACAAATTGCTATTACCTGAATTAAATTGAAGATGTGGCTGTTTTCGTTTTCCATGAGTGCTGAGTAGAATATAGAATAGAATTCAACAGCACATTCGAACGTGACTCTGTGTGTTCTCTGTAGTCTTATTAAGTTAGTTGACTGCAAGATTTCTAATAAGCTGTCATCGCCTCACATGGTCTGCTGCATACACCCTTGGTCGACCAACTCTTAGTTTCAGGATTTTCATCATGAGCTGACATTAGTTAGAGAAAAATTGGAGAACCTGGGAGTACTGGACAGCTATTTCGTCCTAGTTTGGGACTCTTCATCAGTACGCACCCAACGGGATTCGAACCCGGGACCTTCTGGTTACAAAGCGAGCTCGTATACCATCAAGCCACTGGGACCCGATCCAATGGTCCATGAATTCTAACTTCTGCCAATTCACGACATAGCGCGACCCCTAGCCAATGTCTTCGGCGAGTATTTGTCCTCACACCCGACCTGCTGCACCGTAATGGTCACGACTTCTCACTAGAACCCCAGGTAACTACCTACCTGAATAAGGCAAGTCGCTAGTGAGCATCTCATTGATATTCAAGTGTTGGCTTGTAGGGATTTGTTTAGTTTCTCATTCGAGTTTCACTCTATAGTCCGGTGTATATTGTCACTCAATGGTCTCCTCAACGTGTGTCCGAATCCGTCTGCATTTCCTCCTACATATTTTTTGGCCGTCAGGTTCTTGGTTGGTTTGTTGCTAGAGTTTCTGGCCGGCCATCTGATTTGCAGTATGTCAACTATTGATAATAGTCTGTGGCGTTGACTGTTAAAAATGCTTTTGGTGATACGCGTGCTGAGTACGTGAACTACATAGAGGTACTGACTCACTCTAGTACCTTTAGTAGTGTTGAAAATCCTATTGCCTTTTTTTCTTTACGCTGATTGTAGCAGTTTTGCACACTTATTAGTGAAGGTCTGTGTTGCTTTTCCTATCCTGATTGGCTTTGACACCCTTTGATCCGTGCCGCCCAAAGTTGATATAATGCGCTGTCTAGGCAGGTGAAAGAGGTGACTTCCTTCAAAATTTTCCCTCTGATAGTGATTGGTGTTTAATGTTCTCTTCAGTCGAAGCGCTAATCAATAGATCCTGCATTCGAATCTCGCTTCACCTAGTTCATCCTAATCAAAACTGTGTAGTATCATTAGGCCTTATAAAATATGTCTAGCGCACATAAAAGACCTGTTCTGATTAGTTGATTTCAAACATTGTTTATGTGGTCATATTAGTTAGTGGTTATTGACTCCATTAACATACTATAGCTACATATTAGAACTGATAATAACTATCTTAATGCCAAATTATTTATGTAGAAAAGATCTGTAACTGGATGGACTTGGATTAGAACATAATCATACTAATGTTTTTGAGCGACATTCATCTCCTTTGTGACAGCCTTTTATTACTTTTCATGAACGGAAAGAATATTATTCGTTCTTTACATACATTCCTAGTTGAACATTAGGCCTTAGCATTACATCTCCATGATTCTCCGTTCCCTAACATCAATTTCAACCAGTTCGGTGATTGATGACACAAGCTTTCATTTCCTTTTCACTTGATTTACTTGTCACTTCCCTTTGGGGTTCCACTCGGTGGTGTGCCATGTGATGTCAGTTAAAAGTCTCCACGATGAACGTTCAATTCATCTCCATCTCCTTCTGCATATTTGTTGGGTAATAAATAGGTTGTTGGCTGACCCACTGCCTGTTATAGTTCCTTCATGGATATCCGTTCTGACCAGTCATTCGATCTTCAGTATCGAGTAAGGGGAGATGTTGGTGAAAGTGTCCAGTAGTCTTTTGGAAATGCTTTTTGTAGTAGTTGACAGCTTACTTACCTGGAACAGAGTTCTTATGTATCAGACGATGAATCATACTGACAGTTTTACTCAGTTACTTAGACTGCAGAGAAGATACAGCGGGATTTAAACCTGGGACGTACTGGCTGATATTTCACTGCCTGAAGCAATGAGCCAATAACATGGTTTTAAGAATAAAAATATGACTAATAACTATCAAAGATCACATTAACTTCTTAGTAGTCAACATAATTCAGAATTCTATAAAATTGAAAGTTACGTAATACAAATAAACTTATTTAATGAGTATACGGTTCAAGCTTTAAACCTTGATGTCTCAGTAGCCCTTGTGTTGTTTTACGAGTTGGAGTTCATAGCCTCAAACCCAACCCCCTGCACTCCACTTTTCCGAGTTTACTACCGGCCAGGGAAGGTTTAGGGTTGCATCCGTCCGGAAATCGATTTCAGACCACCTGTGTGGCTGGCCGGCATCCTACCTCTGAACTATCCATGCATGTTTTTTTTTTAAAAAACAGGCCGGACAAAGTTCCCCTGTAAGTCCGCTGTAAGAATATCTGTGGACATATTATTTTCCAACATATTGTCCTATCTGTCTCTTTTTTATAAGGAAGCATATTATTTCAAGCTTGATCATGGACCGATATCATTTAGAGAACCACCGAAGACCAGGGAATGCTAAATAACCATTTCGTCCTAATTCGAGACTCGTCTTCAGTACGCACCCACTGGGTTTCGAACCTAGGACCTTCTGTCTACAAGGCAGGCTTGTAAACCATTCAGCCACTGGGGACCGAGTCAGTGGCCAACTCCCTGGCTTTCACTGGCTTCTCTCTAACTGCTATCAATCCGTGATCAAACTTGAAACAAAACAGATCCCTAAATCACGAATTGGTCGAAGTTAGAATTCATGAGCCATTGAACCGGGTCCCAGTGGCTGAATGGTATACCAGCTTGCCTTATAACCGGAAGTTCCTGGGTTCGAACCCTGGTGGTGGGTGCGCACTGCCGATGATTCCCGAACTAGGATGAAACAGCAGCTGTCCAGTACTCCCAGGTTTTCAATGGTTCTCTAACTGATATCAATCCGTAAAAACATAACTAACCCTTACAAACCAAAACTATAGAAAAGTATATTATTATTATTATTATTATTATTATTATTATTATTATTATTATTATTATTTTGGACTCTTGAGGCTTTAACATTATCATATCAATAATGCAAAATTTTTATGTATGATCAATCATGAAATGTTCCGAATCATACCGAATTATTACCATCATATGTACCTATAATTCGTATTACTGTAGGTAGTTATGAGTCAGCATTTAATTACACGTGAGACATTATGTTGTTTACTTTGTGATAGTTGTATATATTTATATATATCAATTGTAATCTAGATCACGTCTTATGCAATTAACAATGTGAAATTGGTATTAGTCACCATAATTACTCGTCATTGTATCAATAAGCGAGGTGGTAGGGGGGACTGAATTAGTGTGTGTTCACCTACTAATTAAAATAACGAAACATTTTATCCTGGTAGGAATGAATAATGAAGGTGTGTGAAGTTAGAGTTTTGTTTAAGCTTTGATTGATGTTCGTAGTTGTCTAAGGTGTATTGATATGAAAGACTGTATTCCATTTTTTAAATATTTTTTTATTTGTTATTTTGTGTTGACCGTTATACAGAATTGAATGGAACCGAATATGAAACCTAAAATCTTGTATAAAAGTACAGTAGTATAACTCCACAATGGATAAGATTTTATTTTGATAAATCACACAGTGTTGTACAGTTATATTAACTGATGACGTTTCGAGCACAAACTATTGCTCATAATCATATCAAGTTACTCACACAACTTCTTTCCTTCATTTATATACATGTGTGGAATCGATTAGATATAACTGTACAACACTGTGATTTATCAAAATAAAATCTTATCCATTATGGAGTTATACTCTACCTCAGTGCCCAAGTTTTATACTTATATCAATAATACAGCAGTGTAAGCTGCCGTGAAATGTAGTTTGAAGAAATATTTACAGTTAAACTACAATATACAGAAAGGCGTACTAGGTGGGGGGGGGATAATTAGTTACATGAAGGCTAGTGTGGATTCGACTAAGCTTCAGCGTAGAAGTTTGCACCAACTTCACCAGTTCAAGTTACCACACAAGGGTAAGTATAGAGAATAGAAGAGAAAAAAAGATCAAAAGAACCATAAGGAGCAGAAATCTACGGGAAAAAGAATAGTAACATGTGAAAAAACTGCTGTGGATTTAGTGCATCTGGGTACTAACAAAAAGTGAATACATCTGCAGCACTGAAAATAATTCTGAGGCGTATCACCAAAAGGTTTCCAGCCATTGAATCTTAGAACCCCTTAGGACTCCGACCAACGTAGTTTACACTTCTTTACGGCTTAAATCAACTACCAAAGATTTCATGGACTGATGTCAGGTTTTGATATGATCACCTGTAAGTCTTTTCTAATCGCCTAATCCTTTGTCAGCCAACACTGATCGTCGTGGAAGGTGATAACTCCGCATAAACGATACTTGTTATAGCTATTTAAATTGATGTGACTCCGCATCATCATTGATTGACTTGCTCTCCTTACCTTACGCTCGACCCCTGATTTCAGTCACCATATTATGCGATTTTACACTGGA
Organism: Trichobilharzia szidati; assembly: GCA_944472155.2. NCBI lineage: Eukaryota > Metazoa > Platyhelminthes > Trematoda > Strigeidida > Schistosomatidae > Trichobilharzia > Trichobilharzia szidati. The sequence goes on from OX235276.1 coordinate 63,369,338, forward strand.
AATGGAATGCAAGCATCTGTGGATGAAGACAAATAGCCTCTTCCTACCTTTGAATTTCAGTGCGTGTGATTCAAAGACATAGAAAGAGGTGGTATAAAGATTAAGGGGACATTTTTTGGGCCATTGTGGTCTTTTTTACATTTGATGTAGTTCATCTGATTTTTCTCTTCATTCCATTGCGTTGTGAATCGAAAGTCGGACTTCATGCTTAGGCTTCAAAGTCTCGTTAGCGATGGTGTTGTTTTTACAGGTGAGGTTGTGTTAGCTTCACATGCAACGTTCTATCCTTACTGGGCTTATGACTGGCCATGCGAGGTTTTGGAGTGTATCGGCCAGAAATCAAGCCGGAGAAGATATTGAGAATTGGTTGTGCTATGTCGTGAATTGGCAGAGGTTAGGATTCCTATGCTGGTCATTGAATCGGATCCCAGTGGCTTAATGGTCTACCAGCTCGTCTTGCAACCTGAAGGTCCTGGATTTGAAATCCTGTGAATGCGTGCTGATGAAGAGTCACAAACTGGGACAAAACGGCTGTTCAGTACTCCCTGCAGGTTTTCCAATGGTTCTCTAACCAATGTCAGTTCATGATGAAATCCTCCAATCAATCAAACAGAATCTCTACAAAACCAATACTAGGAATCGAACCTGCAATACATGTGTAGTTAGTGTGTTTTCTACGGTGGAACCGCCGACACACAGTTTATCTTATAAATGATGTTAATTTTGTCGATTTCCTAGTGTCTTGGCTCTCTTTTGTGTTCTGTTGCATTGGTTTTTCCCCCTAAAATTCTCTTTTATCACAATTCATATAATTATTTAAGAAATCATATATCTGCAGCTTGGTGATAAATTCGTTGAAAATGAAACTCTTCACTGAATCACTTGTTTTTATTTTATATATGTCCCTATGACAATTTTCCACGAATTAAAAATTCTCTTCTCTTTTTATTTGTTTTAGTTATTAAAACAATTTGAAAGTCGGAAAGCATTTGATGGTTTTCGTGAACCTCCTATTAACTTTGCGCCTACTTATAAATTTGATATGAATTCCAATGTATACGATTCCAGGTATAATTTTTCCCTATAATACTGCTTGCTGGGTTTATATGCATACACTGACTCTTTTGCTTAACTAAGCACATTCTTCTATTATTCTCTTTCTGTTTACTGGACAGTGTTGTACAGTTAACCATATTTATCTAACCAGTAGTGTTATAGATAGAAGATAAAATGATTGGGCGAAGAAATATTTATTTTTCAAGTAGATCTTCATCTGTGCTGACGAAATCTCAGCAGGGATACAGAAAGATCGTTTCGCAAACGTCAGTTTACGCCGTCTCTCACGCAGATGCGATATCCAGCTGGCTGTCGACCACACGGCGTGTGTACTGCTCAGAAGTCCGCTCTGTCCTCCTTTATGGCTGTGAGCGAGACCTGGTCATTGAGAGTGGAAGACATGAAAAGGCCAGCTAGCAGTCTTCGATCGTAGGTACCTGCGTTCTATCTCCCGTGTGAAGTGGTATAATAGATTGAGCGATATTGAGGTTGGGCTTTGTTCGAGTGCTAGGTGGGTGGGAGGGGAAATCAATCGACGAGGCTGTGAAGTTACATCGATTGAGGTGGTTATGACATGTGTTACGCGTGCATGTCTAGCCATCGATCGCCTTCCTCGATGATCAGTGTTAGCTGACATAGGGTGAGGTCGGAAAAGAGCCAGTGGTGGTTTAACGAGAACATGGCTTCATCAGTTAATGAAATCCACAACACTTAGTTTAAGCCAGACGACCACGTAGGGAGATGTAGACTTCTTAGTTGCGTTCCTTGGAATGATAAAAAGGAATAAAAGCTGGAGACAATTAGTTATATGGCTGAAAATCGTTGTCAATGGCTGGCGCAGATGCATCCACTTCTTATGATTTATAATACCCAATGGAACTATATTGTTCATCGTTATTACTATTATTTTTGCCTCATATCTCTGTCTACTGTCTCTATTTTGCATTTCCTTTTACTTTCTTCCTTTGCTTTGTGTGCTACATGGAGTGTGGCGACTTAAACTGCTGCACATATGTGCAAAGTTCTATGTTGAAACCAGTCAGTCAGTCACTCTAATACAATACAAAAAAATTTACCAATCTAGTGGTGCTAATGCCAGTGAACATCAACCTCCGGACGAGAACAGAAGTCCTGAAAGCAATCAAGATGCTAAACACGGAAAAGGAGCAGCACCAGATGGAATCCTAGCAGAAGCATTGGAAATGGATCCAGAGACAACAGCGGACTTGACGACGCCACTACTGGAGAAGGTGTGGAAAGAGGGCAAAGTACCCGAGGATTGGAAGAAAGGATACTTATTCAAACTGTCAAAAAAAGGACACTTAAGCCAATGCAAGAACTGGCGCGGAATTATGCTCTTGTCCATCCCAAGCAAAATACTATGCTGCATCATCCTGGAGAGAATCAAACATGCCAACCCGGATGAAAAACTTCGACCGGAACAGGCTGGATTCAGGAGAAACAAGTCTTGTATTGATCAGATCGCCACATCACGGATCATCATTGAACAAAGTTTGGAATGGCAGTCACCTCTCTATCTCAACTTCATCGACTTAGAAAAGGCCTTCGACAGCGTCGATTGAGAGATGATTTGGCAACAACTTCGCTACTATGGGGGCCACCGACAATTATACATCTCATCCAACAGCTGTACGACAATGCTGCATGCCAAGTAATCCACAATGGGAAACTTACGGAATCCTTCGAATTGAGGACAGGAGTAAGATAAGGCTGCCTACTATCACCAATGATTTTCTTGATTGCAGTAGATTGAATAATGCGACAGACAGCGAGGAGAGAGGAAACAGGCATAAAATGGACTCACACAAAGAACTTGGAGGATCTGGACTTCGCCGATGATATATGTCTGATTTCCCACAAACTGGAAGATATGCAAGTGAAAAGCAACAAGTTGGCAGAAGAAGCATCAAAGATAGGACTTCAGGTGAACATAGAGAAAACAGAAGTAGGTGATGAAGATTCCTGGGCAACACCACCAGCAACAACAGACAACAATCAGCATAAATGGGAGGAACCTGAAAGAAACTACCTCTTTTACCTACCTGGGAAGCATCGTTTCAACTACAGGCGGAACTCACGAGGATATCAAAGCAAGAATCGGAAAAGCAAGACAAGCTTTCACTACTCTCAAGTCTGTGTGGAAGTCATCAACTCTCAGCATCAAAAATAAGATCCAGATTTTCAACTCCAATGTGAAGTCAGTCAGTGCTACTATACGGATCAGAGACTTGGCCAGCGCGTCATAAAGAGCATTTCAAACAAACTACAGACCTTCATTAACAGTTGTCTTCGTTCAACGCTACTCAAGATCAGATGACCAGCCAGGAAAGATCAGCAACAGAGATCTCTTGCAATGAGCGAACCAACACAGCAGGAACCGATTGTGAAACAAATAGGCAGGAAGAAATGGAGGTGGTGGATTGGCCATACTCTGAGGAAACCAACCATCAAGTGACATCACTAGACAAGCCATTGCTTGAGTGGAACCCGAAAGGGAAGTGGCAAGTTGGTTATCCAAGGGTGACTTGGAGGAGGTCATGCGAAGAAGAGCACCAAACTAGGACGAAATAAGTGACTGTCCAGTACTCAGTGGTTTTCACTGGTTCACTAACTGATGTAAATCCTTGGTCATACTTGAAACAAATCAAATCCCTGCAGACTAATTCTTTAAAATAAGGAGTAATTATAAATTGATCGAGTGTTCAAATTGATTATACAGTAAGTAATTGAAGGTGAAGTGGCATAGCATTCAGTCAAACTCTTCTGTGCTTATTGCTACCTTTTTCTGGTTATGTAGAATGTCGCAAGTTTAACACTGATACTACAGTCAGTTTTACACTTAAATTGATCTTTCATTGAATCGTAAATTCTTTTATCTATTATTCGTCAATCGTGGATCCTAATAGCTCGTGGAGGTGTGACTCATTAGGGCTAGACGTTCCACTACCAGCCAGTGGAGGCTTGGTATCACTGGCTCTCATACAATAGGTATGATCCACTGATAACTGCATGGAATTGCATTCACTTGTAGCTCAGTGATAAAGCCGTTGACTTCAACTCTAGTGTGACATGGGTTCTTATCTTACACTGAAGAAGCATCAACTTTTTTAAGCTTGCGGATTGTCGATAAGCATGAAACCTAGACCCACAGTATACTGAATCATCTTGGGAGGTCGTTTTTTCTCTTTTAATTGTTTCGTCTTTCTTATCAGCAACTTGTTTAGCACACTATGTGTTTATTAAGATTATGCTTCAGTAAGCTACAGTCAATCTCTGGTTGTTAGTACTTTATATATATTCACTACTTTTATGGATCAGTTTAGGTATTAAACAACTTTAATATTAGTACACTGTGTGTGTTTGTAGCACACAACCAACCAACTACCTACCTAGCTATACTACATTTAAGACATTTAAAGCATTATTGGTTTATTCTGATGTAGAGAGAAGCACTACTGTCTTTTTTAAGTCTTTTTATATTTATTGTGTTTATTATATGTACATATGTAATAATAATAATAATAATAATAATAATAATAATAATAATAATAATAATAATAATCGGTCATTCATTGTCTGTCGTGTCAATTAATGAATGATATTGTTAGTTGTTCTCATTTCTTTTTCTCTTTCTCTCTCTCTTTCATTGATTTCTTTTTCACCCGTACACTAGTTGTTTTATTACAATAACTATATTATTTCCGGGTGTGGTTATTGTCCTCTTAGCCTGGATGGTTTAATTGTGGAGCATCCATTCGCCTATATCTTGAGTGCTTACTTCAATGTGAAGTGAGCATTGTGAGAATTCTAAGACATCGGCTTCGATGTTTTGAACATGTGCTACGAATGTTATCTCATACCCTTCATTGTTTACTAGCCTAGTGACTGGGTGGTAAAAGCCGGGGTTGGGGTTGGTCAGCTTATAACCTTGACCTGTGGAGTGTAGCATAGTTGTGTTTGGTTAACATCTATTGATGCATCGTTATGACTACTGGAGGGTTTCGTATGCTTTTGGAAGTGTATGGGTGGTTGTTACTTCCCGGCTGCACACACCGTGTAATTTGATATATATTTTTCAGGTACCTGAAAAAGAAGGAGAGTTAGTGTTGCGTGACTGCAGACCCCAGGTGACAACTACTTGAGACTGGCTTTTTAGTTTAGTTCCGTATTAGTAAACTTACCGCCGGTTACGGACCACCGTAGGGGAAATCGGAATGTACAATTTTTGGGGTCGACCTTTTCTAATCCTCCCTCGTCTCCAGAGTGCAGAGATGCTGGTCATCTGACGGAAACACCTTAGTGCTGTTACATCTCTGTTCCCCAGCAGTACAACTTCACCCACAACACCGGCATAGTGTAAAAGAAATTCTTACACTACACCGGTAACTGCTTTTAGTCTAATCGTTATCCTAACAACCTTCCTGGCATGGTATGACCTGCAAGAACAGTAGTTCCAGCCAGTGTAGCTTGTTGGGTCATTGTGATATGCAAACCCGGTGACCACCACGTCAAGGTAGCAGCTATTGGTCGGGCATGACTACCGTGGTTGGATTCAAGATATTATCAGATATGTCTGAGAATCGTAATCAGCTGTGAACATGCTGGGGATATGTTTTATCCTTCTCTTTCTAATTCTGTCGTTAGATGCCCTTGATAAGCATGCTTTCCTGTGCTCAAGATGCTGTTCCTCAATGCTTTCATTTATTTTGCATATATTGTGTTTTCTTTTATTGTTTTTCTATAATTCGTTTTTTGATACTTGAGTTGTAATAAGTTTGTATTTAAACGATATAATTGTCTCTCTTGATTATGCTCCTAGCTATGATTGATTGCCTGCAGAAGTGTTCTTAACTTAATGTCAATCTGTATTGATATTGATAGTTTGATTGATTGATTGATGTAATATTTGGTAGAAAGATCAAATACTGGAGACAATGAAAGCTTAGTTCAGAGAACAAGATCACACCCAAAAACATGTTCACTTAAGCCTACAAATCTTTTTCATTATTTTAATTTAATTTTTGTTTCTTCCTCTCTTTCTTTTAAAACAGTGATAAAAATCGTATACCATCCTACTGTGATCGTATTCTTTGGTCGGGTAAAGACTGTGAACCAGTTGTCTATCGTTCACATCCAGTATTTGTTTGTAGTGATCATAAACCAGTCTCGGGTTATTTTTCGGTGAATGTAAGTTGAACATATGAACATATATTAGAATTTTTAATGTTATTGTCATTAGCCGAATGAATAGGGATTTTGCGCCTGAAACGATATGTGTGTTAGGTTCAAGTCTTATGAGCTTATGTCAAGCTTATGAGCTATAAATAGCACAAGAAGCCAGTTCTAGACCATCTGTTTATCATTTTGTTATATTATCCATTCCTAGCGTCTCTAGCGGAATATAAGACTTTAACGACACGCCTATATTGCACTCAATTCTCCACCATCACTCTCTATCTTCCAAACTATTTATTAGAAGGATGGTTACACTAATATAATTATATTCCCTAAGTACATCTGTTATTCTATGGTAGAATGCTCTCCAACCACACACGTGGTCTGGGTTCGATTCCCGATTGACCTATTCCTTAACCTTGCTTAGTCGGTAGTCACTCCGATATAGAGAGAAGGTTGAGCCTGAGGTTAGCAAACCTACCTTGTAAGAAGATATCACCGCTGCCGAAATTTCAAAGCTTATGCTCGAAGCCCTATGTCCCACTAAGAACGCAAAGGACTGCTAAAGGATTATATTCACTAATGAAATACTAAACTGTATTCTCCTTTTTTAAACTCCGTTATTTAAAACAAATATTTAGTATACTAGGCTTGGAGTCGCCATATTTATTGTTGTTACAGCTGATTTGTACTACGCAATTGCTCACAGACTGACTGAAGTAGTGGAGCTGTGGCTGATTGGTCTAGGTACCCGACTTCCTACTGGTGGTTTATGGGTTTTAAACTACGCTGCACGTACCGTAGTTTGAGAAGCGCTCGCTGGGGAGTATAACAACCAGCTCTCACGCAATAGGAATCACAAGTGGTCGCTGAGTGACTTTTGACTGTTGAAGTAGTAAGTGAAGCGGTATTCGAACTTGGGATTTGCTTTGCATAAACCAATAAGCCGCATATCCAGCACATTAAACTCTATTAACTTTACTGTTATTGGTTATTACTAGTCTGTCATAAATTAAATGCTAATCACATTTATTGTACTTAATGTTTGTTGTCTTGTAAACTATTATCTCTGTGTGTAATAGTTAAAAATAAAAGTGCTGAAAATAAGACTTAAAATGATCTACTCTAACAATTTTTAATAATTTTCTCTACCTCCTGCTGTTAAATAATTTCAATGATTCTTCTCTCTTTGCCTGACAAATGAGTTTTGTTTTTTCTTTCTTCTTTTTTTCACAGTTACGTCGTATTAAACGTGCAGCCTTTCAGCGTACTTATGAATCTGTATTATTAAGTATCGATCTGACAACAAATTTATCATTACCACAAGCTGAATTGGATAGACAAGAATTAGATTTCGGTTGTGTACGCTTTCATGAATTATGCAGTCAAACACTGACACTAACTAATATTGGATTGAATGATTTTCAGTTTAAATTTTTACGTGAAGGTGTTGGCGCCTTTCCATCATGGCTTACTGTTAATCCATCGTGTGATTGGGTAAAACAAGGTAAGTATATATATACGTTTTGTATTCTTGTGATGATTTTAAGGCTGGTAGTGAAGTGTAACAGATGACACTTCATCACTATTGTTTGTGTATTGAAACAGTGTGAAACGGGGGGGACTCATTGCTCTAAACTGTCAGCTCCCGGTCACTGGGTCATGAGTTCGAACCCTGTCCCACCTATCAATTAGTATCACGTACACACGCACAACAAGTACGGCGCTTCGCCAACAGTTGCATGGAAATACACGTAATTCATTCTTGTTATTCCAGTAGGTAGTTGATTTACCGAAGTCTGATTTTATCGTTCAATATTATATGAGAAAGAACACAGATAAGAACAAGATAAGGAATTGATCGTTTTTACTATTTACAGCTTGTTTCAGAAGATGAAATCAATTCATTTTAGTGACTCAGAGCATACGTTATTATTTTTTAGTTCCCCTTAACATTGGCTCTATGAGATATTCACTCTGTCTTGTAGAGATTGTGTGGTGTTAGTCTTTGTCAACGAGATTTCGATGTGGTTTTGTTCTCTGAGTTGGGCAGTAAATTGCTAACCTCTTATTGTCTTTCTAGACATCATCTGCGATGACTTCAAAATCTTTCATATGCGATACAAACTGCCTCCATTATTTCAACTAAATTTTCAAGGATGACGTTGCTTTTATCGGCCAGTTGAATACTTCTTAACGTTTCCATTTGTACGTTTATGTGATTACTGTGGTTGCTCATTGGTTCTGGGTTCCAATTTTGCTCTTCGGTATTCAGTTTAGGTGAATAGGTGGTATCATCAACCGTTACACCATATGTGTAGCTTATGGCCTAGAACATATCAGGTCTCTTCGGGTTAATCGACTTTTGACTAACTTTGGTTTATGTATCAAGATGTAATAAGCTGTCTGCTCACTCATTCCATTGTATTCGTGAATACACTGACTGCTTCCTTTGAGAATTATTCGCAGTAGTAGAATGGAGAGGAGACACAAATCGTGCCTTCTCAGTCTGTCTTCTGTGTCCTCTCATTGTAGGAGTAGTACACAACTGGTCAGTCATATAATGTCATATGTTGAAGTTCTCTGTTGGTGAATAGCATTGGTTTTTAATAAGACAAAATGCAACTAATCAGTTTGAAGGGACTCGAATCCATTTGTTATCCAATGGTCTTGTAATAGTGTTAACAAATCAGAACAGAGTGTCCCAGTGATTGATCATTTTCGATCTCTAAATGTTATAAACTTCAGTGTGTATTCAACTTTGTACTGAAATAGTAGTGGAATGTTTTCAGATGTATATGAACGAAGTCTGAAAGTTGTGAGTATCTGGATATGATTATGAACAATAAATTGTGCTCGAAAATAATACTGTATAACACTGTTAGACTTTATTCACCCCACGATGGAATATTGTCTCTATTCGTTGAAGAATTCGACTTTCAGATAATGCGTTGAATGATTGAAGATTGCGACCCATTTAATGGGATGTTAACACCCTGCCAGTAGTATCGGTCAACGCTGAGGCTATTGGATTTTAATTTACTTTATTCTGCCATAATGGTTGGATAGTCGTCTGTCAGTTCATCTCGTCGTGTGAGAAGGTCTTGGGTTCACTCCCTAGTGTGGAGTCATAGTTGCTTTTTGATGATGAATCCCTTACCAGAAAGAAACAGACGACCAGTGCACCCTGGCTTTCAAGTGTTCTTTATTATATTATTATCATTATTATTTTTGTTTCCTTTAATTCCTAGAGGAACATAGGGCTTCAGCCGTGCGTCTCCATTGCGTTCGGTTCTCTGCTACAGTCTTCACCTGGCTCCATGTCTGCCCACACGTTTTCATCTCCTCTTCACATGACCTCCTCCAAGTCACTCTTGCACTGACGACCAACTAATTCGCCACTTCCCTTTCGGGTTCCACTCGAGCAATGGTTTGTCTAGTGATGTCACTTGATGGTTGGTTTCCTCAGAGTATGGCCAATCCACCACCTCCATTTCTTCCTGCCTATTTGTTTCACAATCGGTTCCTGCTGTGTTGGTTCGCTCATTGCCAGAGATCTCTGTTGCTGATCTTTTCTGGCCGGCCATCTGATCTTGAGCGAAGACAACTGTTAATGAAGGTCTGTAGTTTGTTTGAGATGGTCTTTATGACGCGCTGGTCAAGTCTCTGATCCGTATAGTAGCACTGACTGACTTCACATTGGAGTTGAAAATCCGGATCTTATTTTTGATGCTGAGTGTTGTTGACCTCGATTTTTCGATTTACTTCGGCTATCTCCCACGAGAGGATGAGCCGGCTTCATGAACATCTCGGATCATCGCTGCCCAGGCGCGGCGATCTGATGCAAGGTTTTGCGACAGGGTTATCCAATTCTTGTTCCACAGACGGAGTCCGTAGACGGTTTGTAGCCCCAGGCACTCCATATCGGCCTTGACTGTACCAAACCATGTTTTCAGCTGTCCACCCCTGCAGCATCGCCAAGATGGTAATGGCGAGGGATTTAGAACTGATTTGACCAGATCATCATCTGGTCGGCGCAGAACATGGCCAAACCACCGAAGGCGACGTTGTTGGACCAGTACTGGAATTTGGTTGATGTTGTAGCAACGACGACGCACTTCTTCGTTGGAGAGTTTGTTCTGCCAAAGAACATGCAGAATGTACCTGAGGCACCAATGGTCTACTACCTCGAGTCTGCGTACATCTTCCGCGCGAAGAGGCCAGGTTTCACAGCCATACAGGAGAACGGATCGTATGGAGGCTTGGTAAACCCGAATTTTAGTCCTGAGACTGATTTCCCTCTTGCTCCATAGAACGCTTCTCAGCTGAAGAAACACATTCCGGGCGTTGGAGATCCGCGCATTCACTTCGTTTTTCTCTTGACCGTTGGGAAGCATTATGGATCCCAGATATCTGAAGGATGGCACAATTTCAATAGGTGCTCCATTCAGGTATAAGATTTCATCATTGCTGGTGGATGTGTTCGAAAACATTTTGGTTTTGGAAGTGTTGATTTCCAAACCGATGGTAGACGCGAGGTGGTTTATCTGATCGAGCGCCTGTTGCATATCGGGGAAGTTTTCAGCTAGTAACACGACGTCGTCGGCGAATTCGAGGTCGGTTATGTGAATATCGGGCGAAAGTTGGACGCCGTGGTGCTCGGTTAGGGCGTGCCGCAAAATCCAATCAATTGTGAAATTGAACAGAATGGGGGATGCTGGACAACCTTGCCGGACACCGCTGGTTACCTCAAAAGTGCGAGACTCTTCACCGTTCACTCGGACTCGAGCTTTGGTGTTGGAGTAGTATGACCTGAGCAGGTTGATTAGCTTGGTCGGAACTCCGTCGAGCTCCATTAGATACCAGAGTGCTCCTCGATCAACTGAGTCGAATGCAGCTCGGAAGTCGATGAAAGAAGCAACCGTCGGCTGTTGATATTTGTCCCTGTGTTCCAAAATTCTTCGCAGTGTGAATAATTGATCAATACAGCCTCTTCCAGGTCGAAATCCGGCTTGATTTGGCCTTGTTCGCACGTGGCGTTCGGCAGCGAAGCGGTTCAGGAGAATGGAAACAAAAACCTTAGCAGCGATATCAATCAGACTTATGCCTCGGTAGTTCTCACATATTGACCTGTCTCCCTTTTTGTGGAACGGTAGCAAAACTGAGGTGCTCCAATCGGAAGGAGTGGTTTCGGAATCCCAAATTGAGCAGAGCAGCGAGTGCAGCGAATCGATTAGCGCTGGAGTGCAGGCCTTGTATATTTCTGGAGGTAGACCATCTTCGCCCGGAGCTTTCTTGTTCCTGAGTCTGTTAATTGTTTTAGCTATTTCGGTTGGAGTGGGTGGATCGCAGTCCACTACGTAGGGTGTTGGTATGTGTTGTATCGGTCGATGAGGCGGTTGACCAGCGTTGCGATTGAGTAGCTGCTTGAAATGTTCGGCCCATCGTTCCATCTTACCATTGGTGTCCGAAATAATTTCTCCTGATGCTGTGCGTAACACAGCATGGCTGTTAAGGCGTTTGCCAGATGATAGGCGTATGAGGCGATAAAGTTTTCCGAAATCGCCTACATTTGATGCTCCTTCCATGTTAGTCGCCACATTAGACCAATAGCGATTTCTATCATTCCTAGCAGACTGTGTAGCTTTGCGCCTGAGGGAGCGATAAACTGGAGACTTTGCTAGGCGAGCGTCTCTGGCTTGCGAGGATAGATGCATAGTGTGCTCTAAAATCCAGTCTTTCTGTTTGTTGGATGTGGTACCCAAATGCGACATTGAAGCTTTAGAGACTACTTCTTTGAAATGATTCCATCGTGTCTCAGGTGTATTAGAATATGTGGATGTTGGCTCATCTGCGGCGCTTAGTTCGGCCTGGATTTGTTTGGACAAGGCTTGTCGCTTTATCGAACATTGAAGCGGGGCAACATTGATACGCTTCGGAGGTCGCACCTTCTGGCGTGTTGTTAAACGAAGTTTGAATTTCGCCCGAACTAGAGTATGGTCTGATCCCCCTTTGTTTCCGGCCTCTGCGCCACGATAGGATCGACAGTCCTCCACCGAAGAGATCCAGCGTGAGCGCACTAGGATGTAGTCAATCTGATGTGCAGTGCGACCGTCGTTCGAATACCAGGTGAGAAGATGTTTTCTAGGGTGTTGAAATCGAGTGTTGGTGATATATAATCGATTGTAATCAGAAAAAGCTAAAAGTCTATCACCGTTACGGCATTGCTGATCGAGACCGTGTTTGCCTAGTATATGTTTTGTCGCGTCGTCTGAAGGGCCAGTGCGGGCGTTCCAATCGCCGGCTACTATGAGAACGTCGCGCTTTGGGATTTTGTTGATTGCCTCTTGAAGATTGTCATAGAATTCGTCTTTGATACTTTCATCAGCGTCGAGGGTTGGGGCATAGACAGCGAGAACAGAAATGTCGAGTGGGGAACCCTTGAACCTAGCGATTGCAACTCTGGAGTTGACCGGTTCGAACGATATTAGGGCATTATTGGCTTTGTTACTGAGAGCAAATGCTACCCCATGTTGTCCCGAATTATTCTGGGGTCCACTATGAAGCAACCAGAATGAAGAGTCTGTTCCAGGTACGGCTATTCGGCGGGAGCCATGATCGGGCAACCTCACTTCAGATAGACACGCTATGTCCACCTTGTAGTCGTATAAAGAACGCATGGTGATAGACTGGCTACCAGGGTCCAACAGCGTCCTAACATTCCACACAGACTTGAGAGTAGTGAAAGCTTGTCTTGCTTTTCCGATCCTTCCTTTGATATCCTCGTCAGTTCCGTCCGCCTGAAGTTTAAACGATGCTTCCCAGGTAGGTGAAGGAGGTTGTTTCTTTCAGGTTCCTCCCATTTATGCTGATTGTTGTCAGTTGTTCTTGTTGCTGTTGGTGGTGTTGCTGCTGTTGGCGAGGAATCTTCATCACCTACTTCTGTTTTCTCTATGTTCACCTGAAGGCCTATCTTCTCTGGATGCTTCTTCTATCGCCAACTTGTTTCTTTTCGCTTGCATATCTTCCAGTTTATGGGAAATCAGACATATATCATCAGCGTAGTCTAGATCCTCCAATTTTTTTGTGTGAGTCCATTTTATGCCTGTTTCCTCATTGCCTGCTGTTTGTCGCATTATCCAATCTACTGCAATCAGGAAAATCATTGGCGATAGTAGGCAGCCTTGTCTTACTCCTGTTCTCATTTCGAAGGATTCCGTAATTTTCCCATTGTGGATTACTTGGCATACAGCATTGTCGTACAGCTGTTGGATGAGATGTATAATTGTCGGTGGCCCCCATAGTAGCGAAGTTGTTGCCAAATCATCTCTCAATCGACGCTGTCGAAGGCCTTTTCAAAGTCGATGAAGTTGAGATAGAGAGGTGACTGCCATTCCAAGCTTTGTTCAATGATGATCCGTAAAGTGGCGATCTGATCAATACATGACTTGTTTCTCTTGAATCCAGCCTGTTCCCGTCGAAGTTTTTCATCCAGGGGAGGTTTGATTCTCTCCAGGATGATGCGGCTTAGTATTGGTTTGTTTTCTTAAAGCAAGTACTTCGGTTGACATTCAAGAAGTGTGTATTTGTATTCACACTCCTTTTTTGAAAAAAGACTAAATTAAGTACAGTTATTTATTTACTAAGTTAAATTTTAGTGTATTATCATTGTCTAATTACCACCTATGACTAGTGAGACTCCAAAATTCCAGCAATCATTTATTGATTTTATTTGAATGACTTATTTACTAAGTAAGTATACATAAGTTTGCTGTGAAATGATCAGAGGCCTTTTTGTTATCATATGACGTGAAATTTTAACTGCGTATTGTGTATAATACCCTATTCTATGTTATGTTATTCGTAAATCTATTACAGTATGTTTATTTTTTAACTTTTTATGATGTGATTTACTTACTTGGTGTTGTTCACTGTGTAAATAATGAAATTTATTCACTATTATATCTGCTTATAGAGCTACCTAGAGAGATTTGATTTTTGTTGGTTTATAAGCATTCGATTTACATCGAATAGATCGCATATTTGAATCCCACTCCACCTATTTTAGCTTGGATAGCTGAGTAGTATCATAAGTTCTCACATAATAATTTTGATTTGTAGCCTGGTACACAACCAATCTGTTCCGGATAACTCAGTGCAGACCCAGTCAACTAGTACAATTTGTTGTCCGCTCCGTCCTCCTTTATGGCTGTGAGACCTGGCCATTGAGAGCGGAAGACATGAAAAGATTAGCTGTCTTCGATCATAGGTGCCTGCGTTCTATCTCCCGCGTGAAGTGGTATAATAAGGTGAGCAATATTGAGGTTAGGCGTCGAGTGCTAGGTGGGTGGGAGGGGAAATCAGTCCACGAGCCTGTGAAATTACATCGACTGAGATACTTACTTACTTTACTTTACTTCGGCTATCTCCTACGGGAGGATGAGCCGGCTTCATGAACATCTCGAATCATCGCTGCCCAGGCGCGGCGATCGTTTGTAAGAGAGTTCATGAAGTTTCATGGGAATTTGGTACGAGTGATGTCCCCAGAATCGCTCGTCCTTTTGTTTGAGAGTGCAGCTGTAGCCTTTACACAACCAAGTGTGACCTACAAGGCAGTAGGAGTGGAGTAGGGAGTCCACTATCCATTGGCAGCCGGTGACCGGAGTTCAGTTCATACGCCTTTTTGAATGGGGCCAGACATCCAGGACATCTAACAAGCCCTTTGTCCATACGTCTGCCGGTGAGCTCCAGTGAGCTTCATACGCCAGTCGTTGGAGGTTTGGAGTCAGGGTTTAGCCATCTCCCCTCGACTGTCATCCAATGGACAGTCAACCCGGTGAAGAGCGCCGGGCATCCGCTTTCGCCCTCTCACTTTGGTGAGAAACACCTCCGCCACGTGAAGGCAGTGAGTATGACTTCCTCAGGAGAGGCTGTGTAAGACGCCCGGTTAGGACATGTGTTACGTATGCCTAGTCATCGCCTTCCTCGACAGTGGGCAATGTTAGCTGATATAGGGTCAGGCTGGAAAAGAGCTAGCGGCGGTCTAACAAAAAAATTGCCTGACCAGTCAATGAAATCCACAACAGTTAGTCTAAGCCACGTAGAAAGATGTAGACTTCCTGGTTGGGGTCCTCAGGAGGGTAAAAACCAATGGTTGGAAACAATTGGTGACATGGCTCGAAATCGTTGTCAGTGGCTGGTACAGATGCATCCACTCCTTGTGACTTATGATTTCCAATTAAACTGTTTTGTTCTTCGTTGTTACTATTCCTTTGTCTCACACCTCTGTTTACTGTCTATATTATGCATTTCTCCTACTTTCTTCTCTTGCTTTGTGTGCTACATGGAGTGTGGCGACTTGAACTGCCGCACATATGTGCAAAGTTCTATGTCGAAAACATCAGACAGACAATTTGTTGTCTTCAGTTTACTAAATAGCCAGGATTAATAGGCAATAAAATGTGATATTTTAAACCGAAGTCCTTCCCTGTAATTAAGCTCTTATATAAGCACTATAACAAGATTTGAACTTCAGATCTGCCATCTATTTACTGTTAGTCATGTTAGCCGAATTCATCCATGGAGTCATGAAGAAAAGAAACGACGATTCAGTGAGGAGAGTTTTCTTTATCGATGGAGTTATATGCATAGACTGTACAACGTGCCTATATTTATCGAGATTGTATAGCAATCTGTTACTGAATAATAGGGTTGCGTGACGTAATCGATACAATAATTACTCAAAAGTGGTTTCTAAAGGTATAGAGAACCTATGTAGTAATAATCGATTCAGTGGAAATAAGAGTTTGGAATTCGATGAGATATGAGAAGCAAGGTGACTGATTGTGCATATGAGAGGAAAAAGATTAAGACCACCGTAAAAATAAGAGACTGATCAAATCTTTTCTGCGCTCACAGTTGGAAGTCACACTGACAAATTGCTAGCGTCTTAGCCATACACAAGTGTCGAAGCATTGACACTTCTTGTACCATTCGGCCTGACGCGTTGTAGATAATTTTGAAAGAGGATTCCGTTAGAATTGTGTGGTCTGAGTTCACCGGGCACTCGAGAATTGAGCTAGTAATAATTGTCTCTCATTGTTTTCTTGATAACCATGCTGAATAATGTTTAGAGATGTGTTTGGAAAGTGTGCACTTTTTTTCCAGCCAAAATAACTAGCTTCACAAGAGCGAACAAATTTTCAAACACAGCCAACTACCTTAAAGCACCAGTTTATTTTTCACACATCCATTGATCATTTGCTGACTGTATAAACTGATCTATAGGTCAGCTGAAATTAGGTGTTTCTGTCAGAGATCTAAATAGAAGGTTCTTCAAAATCTCAGCTGGGGTTATCACCTTTAAATGCAAAATTCATAGACAGCAATTTCTTCGATAGCGTTTGGACTCTCTCAGGCTTTTGATCACTTTCATGTTTTTTTCCCTGTGAACGTCTTAGGATATCCATTTTCAATAAGGACTTTTATAAATCTCTAGTTCATCGTCCATTGCATCATTGGTACAAATCCTTCTTACTCTTGAAGATAAGGGGGGGGATCTCATGTTTCTCTTTCTTCTCAAAGGAATCAACTATGAAAATTCGTGTATTGACTGTTCCATGTTGGTTTTCTGTAGATTGACCTCTGAAAGGAATCATCAGATCTCCTTTTCAACAAAATATAACGTCACCGACCTTGAAATGGACATTAACAGTGCACTTCAATGGTAGTTCTCGTAAGTAGTGGATTGGAACACCAATGTTCAAAGTAATACCTTTTATAAATTTGCATAGCAATTAAATAATTTCGGTGAGGAGGATATTAATGGAGAGCACTAACATCCAGCAATACCGTTCTCGTCCCGAATACGTTGACATCACTTAATTAATTAACAAATTCAAATAAATCTGACATGTGTGCTATGATGGTTGAGGCTTTTTCTAACCGACAGAAGCATGTCTACGATCTATTTAGCAATAGCATGGTATGGTTGAATTGTTCATGATCAAGAACTAGAATATTGTTTCGCTGATTCACTTTTTCAAAAGGATGGTTACTGAACAAAGAATATTCTTTTCGATAACCTGCTCTTCATCAAGTTCTACAGTTATATATACATATAGTGAATTAATTAGTGTTATTAACAACACTAATGTTGTTTAAATAGCATCTAACCAATAATAATATCAATGGAATACAGTTTGTTAGCATCAACATAAGAATACACTGAATATCAGAAAAAATAGGAAAGATAATAGTACAAATTCACGAATTAATGGTCTCTACTGAAGGACAGGGCAGTAGTAGTGACTGGACTTGCTTCTTCTGCACACAGAGCACTGGTTGTTTAAGGCGAATCGCGACAGCTTTCGCTGCTTGGAGTATGCGGTGCCTGGATGTTTCTGGCAATTTATTTGGTACACGGTAGATGGTGGAGAAGGATTCTTCATTGTTGGCTTTGTGGCGGGTTTGAACCAGGTGGTCTAATATTAGAACTGTTGATGGTTTTTACTACACTTCTACTTATCCACACTGGAAGATGTTCTCGAGCACGGTCAATATAACTCGCTTAACAAGCGCAGTTGAATTGGTAGATACAATTGGAAGTGGCTAGTCTAGGTACTTCATCTTTCAATCGAGGAGTCACCATCGGTCGTGTAGAAAACATGACTTGTAGTTTACCAGCATTAAAAGTTCTTTGAATAGATTTTCTTAACTAGGTGCGGCACCCTTGAATTGCAGTCGTATATATAAAGGTTTTCTTATTTACAGATCGAGAATAGTCCTTCTCCGCTTTCTTTGTCATGTGTTTCTTGATGAATTTGTCAGGATAGCTATTTTCAATCACAATCCTTAGTTCATCTTCAGTTACCTCTTCTGAGCACATAGCTCTAACCCTGTAGCTAAGGGTCTTTACTAAATTTCTTTTGTACTGGAGAGAAACGAAGCTGTGAAAATGTGTATATTGTCCTGTCCATGTGCTTTTCCAATTCACTTTTTGTTCACCTGAATTGATGACATGACATGCAGTGATTTAATTGTAGAGACGGGGAGACTTATTCTAATGTAAATTTGATTATTCTTTCTGTATATAGGCACATCTGTAAAATTAGAATTTCAAATCTTTGTTAATTACAAGGAAGTATATGCATTGAATAGTGGCTTGGCTAAATTATCAACTATTATTGTTTTACAATTGGAGGATGGTAAAGATTATTTTATATCGATCAGTGGACAATTCATACCAACATCATTTGGTTTACCATTAATTCTACTGTTGACAATGGGATCAGATCCTGTGACAAAGCTTTCAATTTCTGAATTACAAGAACAGGTGGGTTATTGATTGATTGGTTGATTTTATTTGCAGAACTAAAAGCAACAACCGTAACTCACACGCACTCAGAGGAGGATTAAACGGATCTATTTTATTTCGTTCGCTAACTTGCAAACTACTTACAATCACAATTTGTTGGAGAAACAGTTATCAAACAGTAATTATGACTATTAGTCATATTATCATTGATTCCTTGCGTTCCGAGTGGAACAAAGCGCTCCAAGGGAACATCTGTGTTCTCTGCCGTCACTTTCAACTCGTTCCACGACTGCCTACCAGCTTCCATTTTCTCTTTAACACCGTGTCCTCTGTGTCGCTCTCAGGCACTCAACTCTCTGTTTCCTGCTTGGTTTCACTTGAGAGCCTGATGCATTATGATGTCATCTGAAGGTCTCCTCAGCGTGTATATGTAATTGATCTCTATTTGTTAGGTAATAAATAGGTTGAGCGTCTGGTTCGCTGTTTGTCAGAGTTTCTTTTTTTGTTGTTGTTAATTATCCCTTTTGGTTGGTCACCTGATCTTCACTATTGGGTTAACGGAGGTGTTTCATCAGCCTGTCGGAAATAAAGTCGTAACGTTGAATTAGCATTATGATTGATTTACCATACCAGGAGTAGTCTTACTTATTGCTCGACAATTGTTACTCCAACGAATTAAAATGGTTGTCAGCAGGTGACACAATACCGATAAAATCAAACGGATCCGTTTTTTATCATCACGCTACATTGTTTTGTTACTGCTTCGGCTTTAAATTCATTAAAGAAAGGTTCTGTATGAAATTATTCTATTGATTTGAGCTTTTTTGCCAATTTTTTGACAACATACTTTGTCATCAATAGTCCTATTGATGTGTAAATTATTAAATGAAGGTGGTATGCATAAGTGACTGTTTAATTAGTCAGACGATCTTTGAGCCTGGTAAATCGATTCCATTCAGAGCTAAACGTATAATATTCAGAAAATTACCAACTGGGGTTGTTTGTAGAAAAAGAAACAGAAATGGCTTTAATGCAAAGGAAAAAGAAACAATTCGAAGCAATCTATGTATGCTGGAAGAGAGAGCGGGTAATATCTAGGTAGCCAAAAGTTTAAGTAGGCCTTCAGATGTTTTTCTTAAGCTGATTTTATTGAGTATGCTAATGTATTTACTGATATGTAGACAAACAAACAACGGATTATCCTCTTAAGGTGATATAGTAGCCAAGGTTAGTCTGGAAATAAACCATAGATGTAAAGAAGCTCTTATGGATATCTCTCACGCCGATGTCATCGGCCATATATATATAAATCCAGCTAAAGTAAAGCCAATTTCATTAAACTGACCAAATATCGTTTCCCATGATAGTCTTTTACAAGGCTGTTGGGAACCATTACACTGAAAATTGACTGACACCACCCTCTTCAGTGCTGTTTGCATGAGCTGACCCTCACTATGCTTGACTTCCAGCTATATTATTGTTATATAAATCGTCTTATTTACCGCAACCTTAAATGTTTCCAATAACTGAGTTGTATTTGATAAGCTCTCTGTCGAAGACTTGCAGGCGAAAACCAACAAACTGGATGAAGAGGCTCCGAAAACAGGACTCCAAGTGAACATAGAGAAGACGGAGTTGATGAAGATAACCAATCAAAAGCAACAGCAACGAGCACCAATCACCATCAACGGAAGAGATTTAACAGAGGTTAATACCTTCACTGATCAAGGAAGCACAGTTTCAACTACAGGCGGAACGAATGAAGATATCATAGTGAGAATCGGTAAGGCAAGCTACTCCTTCGCCAACCTGAAACCAGTTTGGAAATCTTCTCCTGTTACTCACTCAGCATAAAAAGCAACAAGATTCAGATCTTAAACACAAATGTGAAGTCGGTCAGTTCTTCTGTACTGGTCAAAAGCGTGGCCAGCGTGTCACAACATGGGTCTTCAACAGGCTACCGCAGACTTTCACCAACGGCTTCCCCATTTGTTGGCTCCATACTGAAGATCTAATGGTCGACCGGTCATAAAGAATTAGCAACAAGAAATTCTGCGGTGGAACAAACCAACCAGGAGCCAACTGCTCAACAAATACGTATGAAAAAGTGGGGATGGATCGAGCAAACGCTGAGGAGGCGGTTGAACGACATCATGCGATCTGGACTTCGTGGATGGTTTATGTCTAATATCGCACGAACTCAAAAATCTTCGGACGTAAAGCTCATCATTTTTCAGTAACCTGCTTTAAAATCGATGTTGCACGACTAGAAGCAAGCAGTCAACAAGAAGTCATGAGCATAAGTGTCGTATGTGTAAACTTGTCGGAACTGATTTCCCCATAACCGACCACTCAATGCTACGGTTAAAGATGTTTCAACAATTAGCTATCCAACAACATCACTTGAATATACACCCTGCATTGCGTTAGCTGATAGTATTCAATCAGCACTAAAGAAAAAATAGCCAAAAAAAATGTAGCATTACTTACATCTTGTTGACTGATCAAAATGCACTTGAATATCAAAATCATCATCATGTGTTCTCGCTATTTCCACTTTCTAGTATATTAGATCCTTCTGTTTTTCGCTTATTATTGTTCATATTGTCTCTATGCCTACATCAAACAAGTCCTTTTGTGGTGGGTTTCATGTGAATCTCTGTGTCAATATTGTGTAATCTCATGTCATATGATGAAGAGAGTGTGAAAGACAGGGGAGGGAGAAGAAACAGAGATAGAGAAAGAGAGAGAAGAAAGGCTCATATGACTGCATAAACTTGTATCTTCTTTTTTGTCATCTATAAAGGTTTCTTGTTATTATTTTTTTTTCTAAAACATAACCTATACTACTTCTTTCCGTGTGTTTTTTCTCTTCTCAAGATAAAATTGTCTCGTTCAGAAAACAGTGATTACTTTAAAACAAAATTGTGTACTTTAGCTAATCAGAAACCATTTCATGTACCAAAAGAAATATTTCGATTAGTCAACCATATAAATGAATATATCACTGAGGTAGGTGTGTCAACAAGAAACTGCTGTTTTTTGGCTTTTCATTTTGTCTGCCTCTGTCTGGATTTCTTTTTCCTTCACGTTCCCCGGTGGAACATAGGGCTTCAAGCTAGTGGCTTGAAGTTTCTGTAGCAGTGTTTATTTTACAGGATGGGGTTGACAGCCTCATGCCCAACCTTTCCTCCTCACCAGCATTATTTCTGGTTTAGTGAGGTAAAGAAGTGCGTCGGCCGGGGATCGAACCCCGGACCATGTGCATGGTCGGCGAGCGTCCTAACCGCTATGCCACCGACGCTCATTCTGTCTGAATACTGTTGATTAATGAAAAACCCCTTTTTCAGTATATTGTTGTGGTGGTGTAGACTGTCGACTTCCAACTGACTGTGTTTTGCAGGTTCGAATTCTGGTCCACATACCAAGAGTCGACAAATTGTCAATACTGTAGTGTGTACTGCTCATAAGTAAATAATAAGTAGTACTTTGAGTAGCGTTTCCGAAGAAGGAATAATGCCATCTACCTTGGTTGTTTTTGTTTTCTCCTTGGATTCCTCTTAGAGTTGTCACTTTGAGTTTTTTCTTCGCTAGCTTTTCCATTGATATACAATTTATTGTTTTTTTACTGCGTGTACCACCTGTATGTACTTAGAAGTAGCAGTGTAACAAGAGAAGACGATAGACTTGTTAACGGACTTTTTTTAATTGAGGAAAAACACACCATATATTTATACATTTTCAGCCACATTTATGATCGGCTAGGTCAACGGATAATAAACTATTTTGATTGGGTGGCTGTAGGTTAAGCCTTGAGATTATTTCCTGACCACAACGTGAGCTAAATCCAGATTTGAGAGATAAATTCTTCTACTTCTGTAGTGACTGACTTAAAATGTTGTTTTCTTTAGAAAAATGATACTAAGTTTGCTTATTTTATTTACACGTTTCATACATATTTGTTGTGATACTCAACACTAGAAGTGTGAATGTACGTGGTGATTCTGATAATCAATTGAAATAACTGTCTTGAAATTTTTGATTGGCATTATTCAAGTATTCATTATTATTATAATCTCACAGTTTATGAAAATTTTTATTTCCTTCGTTTTAAAAAAATTTAAGTTTTGTAAGTTAGGTAATGAGGAATGAAAGACAAAGTGTCACTCATCGACTGTTCTCATCTGTCTGGTTAGCTACTACTTTGACGCATTGACCCAATGGGTTACATTGCTCGAATGACTGTTCCTGTTATACCAGGAGAAGACCTATTAGATAGTGTTTAGACCGGAAGCATCTGCCATAATAGTCTAAGCTGTGTACACCATGTTTGGGGTTTGAGAGAAAATTTATACTGCTGTAGAATAGAGGTTTAACTGTAGTAAGATGGTCCCCTCAGACAGTCAGTTAGTCAGGTATGCTGCCCCTCCACTTTATACAGGGGGTTTAGGAAGGGTCAACCCAGGAATTTTAAGTCCCGATTTACGCTGAGGGGAGGTTCGTCTGCGGTATTAACGTATTCACACAGGTAGAACTCCTGAAAAGAAACCTTAAAACCACTTGCTCTTATACATATTTGACAATGTGCCACAACCATTGTGGGTTGACGATTCTGTCTGGTTTTTCAAACTTCTTTAAGTGATGTGGGGTTCGAACCTGTCTTCATTTAGTTAAAAGTCTGTTTGTTTCTGGCTCAATTACCTGGAACAGATTCCTCATGTATGAGCCTATGAGCCATACCTACCGTGTGTAGACTGATGACACAATCCAGATGAAATAAGTGGTGTGGTATTTGAACACAGAATCGTTTTGTGACGTGTACTACTGATAAGATTTATCAGCAGTATATAAAGCGACGTCCATCGGCGGAAAAACATCAAATAGCAGAGAAAGCAAATGATATAGCGTTGCGGAGATACATGGAAGACGTTAAAGGAACGCAAGGAAACACAATATGAAGGAAGGCCAGAAGCAATACAACACGGCAGATCTGTGTAAATGGTGATTTGCAGATAAAGTGTACATAATTTGGCTACATACAGATGCCTAATTGCAAATAAACATTCCTTATCAAGACTTTTGTCTTCTAACGTTACAATTTGGTTGAAGATATTGAGTGCTTAGTCAGATTAATTCTGCCTTAAACTTTAGAGATAAAATGAAAACAGCTCTAATCTATAAGTGGTGTGAGGTCTAATGTGATGTGTAGAGATGCTGCACATTACATTAAGCACGAGACTTTCAGCCAACATATATATATATATATACATAATGTTCATTTGTTGTCATGTGAATGGTCTACAAATATGTTTTTCTCTGCTTTTTTCCAACCAACAAAATCAATTATTGTATATTCACAGCCTGATCTATTTCGTCAAATGGGTCCATCATCAGATATCGCTGTTATACGTGATATATTGGATACTACACCAGCAAGTTGTCCATTTCGTAAGTAATCTAAAGTAGTTTATTCTCCTTTTGTCATTTTAAAGTAGGTGACTTGCTATTAGGTGCTTTCTTAAGTGCATTAGCAACAGTAATATAATAAAATCAAGTGCTACTTTGCAGGGATCGGACTGATTTCAAGTTTTTTGTTCACGAACAGACCAGATTTGTGAACAAATAAATGCACTGGAACACTGTATAACTGTTTCGTCCTAGATACGGACTCCTCAACAGTGTGCGTCCATGAATCCCTCCAAAGGATAGAACTCTGAACCTTCAGGTTACGGCGTCAACCTCTTGACTACGCAGCCACTGGGACAGACAGAATCCAGTGGCCGTTGAATTCTAACCTCGGCTAATTTGTGGCATATAGTGCAACTGACAGTCAACGTCATCGGCTAGTATTGTCCTCACACCGAACATAGTGAACCTCCTGGTTATAACTTTTTAGTAGAATTTTAGACCACCACCACCTGTATTCCGTTGTTAGTAAGCACTAGATTTCCACAGCGGGAAACTTACGGAATCCTTCGAATTGAGGACAGGAGTAAGACAAGGCTGCCTTCCATCGCCAATGATTTTCCTGATCGCAGTAGACTGGATAATGCGACAAGCAGTGGGCAATGAGGAAACAGGCATAAAATGGACTCACACAAAACTTGGAGGATCTGGACTTCGCTGATGATATATGTCTGATTTCCCACAAACTGGAAGATATTCAAGCGAAAAGCAACAAGTTGGCAGATGAAACATCCAGAGAAGATAGGACTTCAGGCGAACATAGAGAAAACAGAAGTAGGTGATGAAGATTCCTGGGCAACACCACCAACAGCAACAACAACAACAGACAACAATCAGCATAAATGGAAGGAACCTGAAAGAAACAACCTCCTTTACCTACCTTGGAACCATCGTTTCAACTACAGGCGGAACTGAAGAAGACATCAAAGCAAGAATCGGAAAAGCAAGACAAGCTTTCACTACTCTCAAGTCTGTGTGGAGGTCAACAGCACTCAGCATCAAAGTGAAAATAAGATCCGGATTTTCAACTCCAATGTGAAGTCAGTCAGTGCTACTATACGGATCAGAGACTTGGCCAGCGCGTCATAAAGAGCATCTCAAACAAACTACAGACCTTCATTAACAGTTGTCTTCGTTCAGTACTACTCAAGATCAGATGGCCAGCCAGAAAAGATCAGCAACAGGGATCCCTGGCGATGAGCGAACCAACACAGCAGGAACCGATTGTGAAACAAATAGGCAGGAAGAAATGGAGATGGATTGGCCATACTCTGAGGAAACCAACCATCAAGTGACATCACTAGACAAGCCATCGCTCGAGTGGAACCCGAAAGGGAAGCGGCGAATTAGTTGGTTGTCAGTGCGAGGGTGACTTGGAGGAGTTCATGTGAAGAGCAGATGAAAACGTGTGGACAGACTAGGAGCCAGGTGAAGACTCTAGCAGAGAACCGAACGCAGTGGAGACGCACGGCTGAAGCCCTATGTTCCTCTAGGAATTAAAGGAAACAATAATAATATAATAAGCATTAGATTAATTTCCAAGTGTTGGTTTGTGAGGATTTGAATTATTTCAGTTTTGATCACAAAACAGGCATTCAGTAACTCTTCCTGCCTGGTTTTAAATGCTTCTCCAACTGAGATCACTTCGTGATCAAACTTGAAATAATAATAATGATATCCATGAATTGAGTAAATTATTTTTCCATACTTGTTTTCATCCGTCGATATTTTGTACGGTCCCTTTTTGGTATATCTCGATATTACCATAATGCAGAAAATAAAAGACAGATTCAGCGAAGAAAATTTTCTTTATCGACGAAATCATCTTCAGAGGCTGTACAGTCGTATTTATACTTACAAAAATATATAGTGTTCTATTATTAAGTAATAGGGGGTGACATAATTGATATAATTACTCAGAAGTGGCTTCAGAAGTGAAAATTAAAAGTTGTAAATTACGTGATACTCAACGGAACAAAGATAGAAATTTGATAAGGCTTAAAATTGCTATTGAGTCAGAATAAAGGTATTTGAGTGTCAATTTAACAAGTGTGAAGAGGGTGTGAAAATATACAAAAGGAGCATATGAGAGTGATAATAGTGAATTAATTATTAAAGCAAAAGCAAACTAAAAGTAAGCTTAAAAATTACAAAAAAGAAAAGAAAAAATCAAAATTTTTTAACAGGGAACGACTAGTGAGAAGGTTAAGACCAAGGTAGAATAAGAGACTGGACAAACTTTTTCTGTATACAGTGTTCAGGGTTGTATTGGTGAATTGCCAGAGCCTCCGCCATACACAAAAGCCGAAACCTGACGCCCTTTGTACCATTTGGCTTCACTTTGTAGATGATCTTGAAAGACGACTCCGGTGGAGCTACGTGGCCTGAGTTCACCAAATGCTCGAGAATTGAGCTAGTAATTGTCTTGCACTGTCCCTTTGCTAACCATGCCGGATAATGTTCAGAGATGCGTTTGGAAAGCGTGCGCTTTGTGCGGCCAATATAACTAGCTCCATAATGATTACGCATTTGGTGATGATTGCAGTGGAATCATACAAGCAAGCTTCATTCCATTTCAAACTCGTCAGTTGGCTTTAAACACATAACAGTGACTAGTGGTGTTCCTATTGTGAAACTCAAATCCAGCACTCATCAATTGAATGCCAATGAATTAAGGACGAAGAGCGCTGACTTTGCATCTTATTGAGAACATCACCTCTCACTATATATATATATATATATATATATATATATATAGTGTGGGTTGAGTTATAACGAGTTTCAAAAATAGGACGAAACCCGCGTTTTTAGGGAATCCCACTTGCCGACCATCACCATACAAGTTACTTAGAACTACATGTAAAGATTCTCTTATGCTCGCCCTTTTTCATTTCTTTTCGTGTTTGTTTTTTTAATTAGCTGAAACAATCTCTATACATTCGATAGCATCATGTTTATTATTATTTTTGAATACTCTGCCTGAATCCGTGATACCACCAGTATATCAAGAGAAATGTTTGAATTCACTTGCCAATTTTGAGTGTGCTGTACAAGTAAGCTGTGTTGTGTGTTTGTGTGTGTGCTTTTTAAAATCTCTTCGTGTCTTTTTTATTATTGATGCCATTATTACTTAGTTTCCGTATAAATTTCCGTCTTTTGTATTTGTTTAACAGAGTAACTATTAGTTAATAAGTATTGACTGTAATAATAAGTTGAGCAATATTGAGGTTAGGCTTTGAGTGCTCAGTAAGCAGGGGAAATCAATCGATGAGGCTATGAAGTTACGCCGATTGTTACACATGCATACCTAGCCATTGCCTTCTGCGACAGTGGGCAGTGTTAGCCGACATATGATCAGGTTGGAAAAGAGAAAGCTAGTAGCGGTCAAACCGAAACATGGCTTCATCAGTCAATGAAATCCAGCCAGCCACGTAGGGAGGTGTAGACTTCCTGGTTGGGGTCCTTGGAGTAATAAAAACCAATGAAGGCTGGAGACAATCGGTGATATGGCTGAAAATCGTTCTCAATGGCTGGCGCAGGTGCATTCACTCTTTGTGACTTATAATACCCAATAAAACTATATTGTTCTTCCATATTACAATTATTTTTTGCCTCATATTTCTGTTTATTATCTCTGTTTTGAATCTTTCACTACTCTCTGCTCTCTGACGAAATCTCAGCACGGATACAGAGGGTTAGTTTCGCATATGCCAGCTTACGCCGTCTCTGGAGTAGACGCGATATCCGGTTGGCTATCGACCAAAGGGCGTGTGTACTGCTCATCAGTTCGCTCCATCCTCCTTTATGGCTGTGAGACCTGGTCATTGAGAGTGGAAGACATGAAAAGATTAGCTGTGTTCGATCATAGGTGTCTGCGTTCTATCTCCCGTGTGAAATGGTATAATAAGGTGAGCAATATTGAGGTTAGGTATCGGTCGAGTGCTAAGTAAGGAGGGGAAATCAATCGATGGGGCTGTGTAATTACATCGACTGAGATGGTTAGGACATGTGCTACGTATGCCTAGTCATCGCCTTCCCCGACAATGGGCAATGTTAGCTGATATAGGGTCAGGCTGGAAAAGAGCTAGCGGCGGTCAAACGAAAACATGGCACCAGTCAATGAAATCTACAACAGTTAGTCTAAGCCACGTAGGGAGATGTAGACTTCCTCACTGGTTGGAGGGTCCTCGGGACGGTGAAAACCAATGGTTGGAATCAATTGGTGACATGGCTCAAAATTGTTCTCAATGGCTTACGCAGATGCATCCACTCCTTATTACTTATGATTTCCAATTAAACTGTTTTGTTCTTCGTTATTACTATTCCTTTGTCTCACACCTCTGTTTATTGTCTCTAATATGCATTACTCTTA
This sequence comes from Trichobilharzia szidati, assembly GCA_944472155.2. Taxonomy (NCBI): domain Eukaryota; kingdom Metazoa; phylum Platyhelminthes; class Trematoda; order Strigeidida; family Schistosomatidae; genus Trichobilharzia; species Trichobilharzia szidati. The sequence continues at coordinate 63,397,744 of OX235276.1, forward strand.
CTTTCTTCTGTTGCTTTGTGTGCTACATGGAGTGTGGCGACTTGAACTGCTGCTGCACATCGGTGCAAAGTTCTACGTTGACAGCAGTTAGTCAGTCATTGACTGTAATAATGATCGATTCATAAATACGATTTATGGTAGTCTTCATCGTGGAGATATGACTCATTCACCAACTTAAACAGTCAATTCAGTTTTTACCGATGGGTGCCAAGTTCAACTTCTACTCTCATTACTTCTGGCAACTGGATAGTAAGCATCATCAGCCAGCACACACATACACCCTTAAAATACGTGTTTCTCTTAGTCTTTTTCTTCATACTATAGAGAATATTTTATGAAAATTTATCAACAGGCTTTAGGAGATAGAGTTTTCAAAGACAAGTCTCGGCTGACTTCCAGAAACTATCAAGCAAAAGAGGACAAAATGGTAGGTAGTGATTATTTTAAGAGTTTCAAAGAAAAGCTTCAAGAATCTCAGTGGTATAATGTTCAAATGTCTAGACTGATGCGCTAATAATTATTATCATTATTGACAGAGTCATGCTCCATAAATCAAGAGTCTGTATTCTCTGACAACAATTTTTTCTGATTAAGTTGAAAGTGAACCTACTTTGTTTTGGCAAACATTACATACTTCCAGAGGTTTTTTGTCCTTTAAAAACTACCTTTAATGTACACGAAAAGACCGATGAGGCTGGAAGGTAGTGTTTATCAGGACAAATGCATTGATGATATACCTTATCTTTAAGTATTTATTTGCACATCACCACATTCGATAGCTTGTTGGATTCTGCACAGTGTTGTAATGTTCTTCTCACAGTTCTAGTGCCCATAACGTATTGTTACTTTTCTGAATTCGTTTACTTATATACTACTTATTTATATCTAATTATCAGTAGCACTCATCACATTATTATGATCGCCTTTATGTGGCATTGTGAAGATAGTTGCACGTCGACACAGACATTTGACAGAGAGACAAAATTTACAAAACAATATATATAATATATATAACGAGTCTCATATTGGTTAAAACATTAAATGTTACCAATTCATCAGTGAAATGATCAATACACCAGTACAAATTAATACAATCTTGAGAAAACTCCTAAAGGTATTAAATCACAGTCGAAGTTCTCAAGGGGAAGAGAATTCCCAAAATAGTCTCTTTTGCAATGAAAATAGCTCTGAAGTTATTGTTTTGGTAGATGCACAATCAAAGTTTTACAATTACACACCATCCAGTTTGTTTCTCTTTTACATAATAATGGTGATTATAACATCGTGTGAAATAACAGCAGATACGATACAATCGAGTGGAGGAAGTCAAAAATGTTATCAGGTTGGAGATACGAAGGCAGAGTATGTATGTACAACTGCCCCATTTTCTTTCAGATATTCATATTTTACTCATGAATTTAAATCCAGCAAATGTGTTTACACAAAATCCAACCAAATATCTTGATTGCCAGAGTATATGATACGTTAATAGAGTACTGTGCCTGTTTCTGACTTCTTGATAAGGAGTAAAATTGTCTACACCTTCCTGCTGATTGCCTTCAATCGCCACAGTGGCGAGTCGTCTGGCTCAGTGACAACACTGCACAAAGCACTTATGCCTGTCTTGTCCGAATTATCGATGGGATATCAGCCCCTTTTGAGATTGCTTATATACGCCTTTACTAACTAATGAGTGGGCCAATAAGCTGAATGTAACCTAAGTATAAGTGCAGATAACGCTTTCTACCAATAACCTCCAATCATCTAACCGTAATTACAAAAAAAGCATAGTTTTTTTGTTCAGCGAAGAAATTTCTTTTCACCGACTTCATTTTCAAGCTGTACAGTCGTATTTATATTACAGAAAAGGTTATTAAGTAGCACTAAATAATTGCTCAGTCAATATACATATATATGGGATAAGAATAAGGATAATTAAAATGTTATAAGGGGTAGAGTTGAAGTGGATAAATTACAAAATTATTATTATTATAACCAGCCGAAATATAATTAGACAATGCGTCAAGGATAGATTAACGCTTATGTCCACATCTATGTACATTTACTCTTTTACCTGCTCCTGTGGAGCTGATTATATTGGACGTCGTAAGCGTACTCTCCGAAAACGTGTAGCCGAACACTATCTGGTTTGGTTAATGAAAGGCGAACGTAGAACTGCGAAGTCGTCTATTTGTGATCACCTGTTAGAGTTTGGTCATTCATCCCCAGGTGATTCATCCTTCAAGGTTATCTACATGGCAAAATCAAATCGCTCCAAAAGTTTACGTTTTCTTCACTTATGCATAGCCGAAGCTTTAGCTATACATGAACAGAAACCTAAATTATGTGTTCAAAAACGTTTTGTCAAACCCATTTCTTTACCTTGGTCATAGTAATGTTCTTTCTAGTTTTTATTTTATTTTATTTTACCACTTGAATTCTTTCCACTTCACTTCACATCTTATTCTTATCGTAATCGTACTCCTAATTTTTTAAAATTTTTAGACAACGCTTGACATTTTTTCAAAAATATTTTTGATATCAATTCACTTATAAAACAATCTTTAATAATTTTGTAATTCATCCACTTCAACTCTACCCCTTATAACATTTTAATTATCGTTATTCTTATCACATATATATGTATATTGACTGAGCAATTATTTAGTGCCACTTAATAACTTTTTCTGTAATATAAATACGACTGTACAGCTTGAAAATGAAGTCGTTGAAAAGAAATTTCTTCGCTGAACAAAAAAACTGTGTTTTTACTTATGAATAAATGGGTATTTTTCGTGATATGAAAAAAGCACCAAGAGTTACTAAAAACTATTTTCATTTTTTTTGAATTTTTTTCTATAGGCGTTGCAGCTTCTCCCAGTTTGTAATCAGAATTTATTTTATTATTTAATTACATTCATGCAACGGTGTCTTTCTTATAAAGAGCAGAATGGTACAGATATTGATTTATTAGGTAGGTAAAGATGAAATTTTTTTATTTTCTGTATTGTTATTATTATCATCATCATTACTTTGTTATTTCTCTGTCAACATGAATTAGTTTAATTTCGTGCTGTTGTTTTCACTATGGTAACGTTTATTGATTTTTCCAGTTTTTGGATTTTAGTAAATTTCAAATTTTTTTTTGTAACTCAACTTACAGTGTAGTTTTCATGCCTGTTCTAAAGGAGTAAAAAAGGAAGGCTTTTAATAGACACCTGCTGACTAGCCTCTGAATTGTTATATATATATATATATATATATATATATATATACATACATACATACATATAGTAACATGAGTAAACACAACGATTTAATGGATATGGAAGATTTAAAAATAGAGTGAACGCATTTGCTGCACCACTGAGAATGACTTTTGAGTCATATTACCACCAGTGGTCTCCAAACAGTGGATCTTAGCGTCTCGAGCACCGCAACCACCAGGCAGTCTACACCTCCCTATGTGGCTACTAGCTAAGCCAACAGTCGAAAAATTCATGGATTAATGCCAGGTCTCAGCTTGATCACGTCTAGCTCATTTTTCCAAGCTAATACTATGAAAGCTAACATTGCTTGTCGAGAAAGATGATGGCTAGGCATGCGCGTAACATGAGTCCTAGGCATTTCAATCGGCAACCTCATCACTTGACTTCCCCTTCTTACCTAACCTCAATATTACCCACTTGACACATGAGATAGAAAGAAAGATGTCTGTGATCTAAGACCGCTGGTAGCTTCATAACTTTCACTTTCAATGGCCAAGTTCTTACAGTTATAAAGAAGGATAGAGGGAACACTTACTCAGGGCATACGTGTCGTATGATCGATAGCTGCATATCACGTCCAACGCCAGAGATGACGTTGGTTGGCAAAAACGCCACACGAGACTTTTAAAATATCCGTGATGGGATTTCGTCAGCAATCAACCCCATTAGAACTGATGAAAATTATCAAGTAAGTGAAGTGATCAACACGCTCAATCACTTCTAAATTTCAGCTGAACCAAAATATGAATTTATTTTTTGGATATTTAGAATTGATTTTTAAGTATTAAGTGAAATTTCCAATTGAAATCACTCAAAACTATCACATAAGTATAGACAATGTTTAATATTAGGAGGGATTCATAACACTAGGTTATATGTATCAAGCTGACACGAAATCAATCTCAAAATCCTCAGACGGAGAAAATGTCAAACTATCTGAATAGTAGAAACAGGGTTCATATTCCAAATATGACTCACTGAAATTGCATGGTTAGTGGATTCCAGTACATGCGCCTCCAGTGTTATTCTTGACTCCTTAGACGAATGTATCTGCATCTTCAGTGATTGATGATCCTCTTATATGTCATTTCAAATGCCAAAGCGTTATCTACACTAGGCTGTTGAAATTTATCTCTCTTGAAGCGATGGATGCTGAGTTCAGTGTGGGAATACTGTGGAGCAGTTACATCCAGCTGACGAGTTTCAAATAGGATGAGATGTATCTCGCGGATTCCAGTGGTGCTTGTGTAGCAATCGGTATCAGTTTTGATGATTCACTGAAGTTAAACGTTTTGGCCAACGATTTCAGTGTGAATGTCTGCATTGAACCAGGTTTCTGTTATTCAGTTTGACATTTTCTCCGTCTAAGAATTTTGAGGTTGACTTCGTGCCGGCTTCGGTGGCACAGCGGTAATGACTCTCGCCGACCATGCACATGGTTCGAGGTTCGATCCCCCGCCGACGCACACCTGATATCTATGGTCGGCCTGCTAAATTTGGGCTACCGATATCGCATGCTGAAAATTTCATACTTGTACCAAAAATACTGTGTGGAATCAAGCTATAATAAAATATAAAATAAATAAATATAACCTAATTTTATGAATCCCTCCTAATATTAAACATTGTCTATACTTATGTGATAGTTTTGAGTGATTTCAATTGGAAATTTCACTTGTAAATACTTAAAAATCAATTCTAAATATCCAAAAGATAAATTCATATTTTGGTTCAACTGAAATTTAGAAGTGATTGAACGTGTTGATCACTTCACTTACTTGATAATTTTCATCAGTTCTAATGGGGTTGATTGCTGACGAAATCCCATCACGGATATTTTAAAAGTCTCGTGTGGCGTTTTCGCCAACTAACGTCATCTCTGGCGTTGGACGTGATATGCAGCTATCGATCATACGACACGTATGCCCTGAGTAAGTGTTCCCTCTATCCTTCTTTATAACTGTAAGAACTTGGCCATTGAAAGTGAAAGTTATGAAGCTACCAGCGGTCTTAGATCACAGACGTTTGCTTTGTATCTCATGTGTCAAGTGGGTAATATTGAGGTTAGGTAAGAAGGGGAAGTCAAGTGATGAGGTTGCCGATTGAAATGCCTGGGACTGATGTTACGCGCATGCCTAGCCATCATCTTTCTCGACAAGCAATGTTAGCTTTCATAGTATTAGCTTGGAAAAATGAGCTAGACGTGATCAAGCTGAGACCTGGCATTAATCCATGAATTTTTCGACTGTTGGCTTAGCTAGTAGCCACATAGGGAGGTGTAGACTGCCTGGTGGTTGCGGTGCTCGAGACGCTAAGATCCACTGTTTGGAGACCACTGGTGGTAATATGACTCAAAAGTCATTCTCAGTGGTGCAGCAAATGCGTTCACTCTATTTTTAATCTTCCATATCCATTAAATCGTCGTGTTTACTCATGTTACTAATTCTTTCTCTTGTAGTTCTTTTGAATCTCTTTTTCCCTCTCTCTTTTCCCTACATTGGTGTGTTGTATATGTTGAGTGAAGCAACTTGAACCGTTGCACTTCTGTGCCAATTTCTGCATTGAAACCTAGTCAGTTTGTAATATTTCTGTAATATAGAACATTTGGTTTTTTAGAACAACACATTTAAGCGAACAATATTGTTTTCAAGTAGATCTCATTATGCCTAACTCCAATAGGCGTAACTTTACAAATAAAAATTCAAATATAAACCGATCATGGTGTTTTGTCTATAGGATAATAAGATGGTGCATATAAATTGTGCAATTAGTCATAATAGTAGTAATGGTTTTATCAATAATAAGGATGAAAAAGTGAGGCAATCTGTGATAACACGAATAACGAAAAACAGCATGATTAAACAAACAAATGTTCAGGTAGAAGTAGTCGATAAAGGCTAAGAAAAACAAATGAACCGATTAAGTGATGCTAGATTGTAAGGGAAGTAAATGAAACACGTTTTTAATGAAGATGTGATAAGATTAAGGGATGATAAGAGAGGGGTTGAAAATATAAGTAAGGGGTGATGTAGAAGTCATCAGTTGGTTATGTCTTAATAGGCCAAGGGAGGGATAATGGCTGTACGAACCTCTTTTGAATGCCTATCACCCCGGCTGTGTGCAGTAGACGAATACGAAGTCTATTGGAAAGATTCGGTCGGATACGATGAATTACTTTGAAAGCTCTCGTTTTCTCTATAATATGACAACTATCAACTTAATGTGACAAAATGGGACTACGGATTGTTTTTGTCTGTCCTTTGCTATTTTGGTTGTCCCAACCAGATATATATTCCAAGATCTCAGCATGTGTTGGATAACTTGAACTGAGCGTAGACTGATCAGTTAAGAAGTAAATAGGTGATGAGGCATTCGGGGTGTTGGGTATGTGTGTTTGGGGGGGGGGGAAGAGAACTTTTCAGTTTCACCTTTTTTGTGTATATTTGCCTGGTTATAATTGATAATATAATTGGTCTTAAGGCTGACAGTTGTAGAACGTGTCGCTAAATCATTCAAAAGACATTTGATGATGTGTGAATGAATATTCAAATACATTCATCCTAATGTATTTGGATAGCCTAACAACATATCTTATACTATCAGCCTAGTTTAATGAAAACTGTTGAATTCCCTTGGTTTCTAAATATATATAGTCTTTTATTTGGTTCAACATAGTAAACTATTGCATGTGGGGAGATGTGGCTCATTGACATGAGTACGCGGTTCTCAGCTAATAGATCACGGATTTGGATCTCTCTCCCTCTAAATCAGCCTGGTGGACTGCGTAGCATTATAAGTCGTTACACAAGAAGCATTACTCTTAACGTAGTATATGAAAGATCTATCTCTATATATGCATACATAGCTTCCTTCCAGATCGCAGATATGCTTTACTGACAAGTGCCAGCAAGCACGAAACCCAGGTGCATGGCTTCTTGCCGATTGCCTCCAATTGCCTAATATCGAATCAGAGCGCACCGCGATAGCGAGGCGTCTAGCATGGTGACCACAGCGCACACCTGATTGACAGAATCCAGTCTGCAACAAACAAAGGACTAAACGCATGGCATTAGTTACTTCCTTACAAACCAACCATAGAATATATATATATATATATATTGTCAAGAGTTTTATGGGCCTGTCGCCAATCGATATGATCGCGTCGACAGTTGATATGACTGAGTGGACTTACAATAATACTGACTCAATGAACACAACTCAAGTGATATGTTGAATACTCCTATTCGTCCCTGTCTGAGTCAGAATGGCCTGTAACTGTTAGAATACAATTTTATTAGGAAATAGCAAGTCATAATTATATATTTTTCTAACCATACTAAAATATATCTAGGGCAGAGGAAACAGATTGTTCTGATTATTGGCAACAGGTGGTTGTTGGTTCAGGGCCAAGATTTATTAAAAGATGAAGATAAAATTTCACAGTCAGAGCAATCCAAATAGCATTATTTATTAAAGTTGTGCTGTTTATTTTCTTCTTTTTTTAAATTTTCTTTATTTTGAACACAATAGCTCCGTGTTTCGGCGAAATATTTTTCCTTGAATCTCAAGTCAATAATTGTTCTTCATCAGCTTTGGTTGTTACAACAAATGCACAAAAAAGTGCACTTGCTGTCAAACAGTTGAAACGAGCAGCTTTTATCAGCATTTTTCTACGATACAATTATCTAGTGTCTGTTTCAACGTTGACAACACCTCACTAGCATACGTATATATATATATATATACAAGCATATATTATTCGAATTCTATAGTTTTAAATGTTCTTTCATTTATTTTGTTGATATTTATATATATTTTTATTTATATTTATCTCTTATTTAAATTGTATCTTAAATAATACTCTCTTTTCTTTTCTCGTTTCTTTATTTGATGCACTATTATTATTTCGTTTTTTGCATTGAACTTCAGGTTTTCCTTTCTGTCTTCTTCTAGTAAAAAGACAAACGCGAGTAATCATAATCTCATGTCTTTCTATTCGTCTGTTTGTGTGTGTATGTGTATGTGTGTGCATGCATGAATGCTCTTTCTTTGCATCGTGTAGTCGTCATTCACTCTGTTGGTGGTAGTTGCAGTAGTAGCAATATTCTTGTCTCTTGAGACACATACACATAACATCACACTGGAACACGTCATCAGAATATTACAATGCTTGAATATATTGTTCTCTTCTGTTCAAGTTAATTTCGACGTGTTAATAGTTCCATTTTGCGTGCCTAGTATTATTTACTCTTTGTTTTTTTGTTTAATTTATTTATTTTTCCCGTTATATCATCACTGTGAAATCATTTAACCTATTACATCTCAAGTATTCTTCACATTCCAGGATAATATTCACAGAAAGTGGTTGAGAAAACAAAATCTCAGACAATATGCCCCTTTTTATGTGTTTTCTTTTCTTTCTTTTTGAATCCTTCTCATCTTTTTTTTCATACTGATTTTCTATTTTATTATGAATATATTATATAAATAGAAGTTGAGAGTGAGAGAAGTTCTTTCTTACACATCACTGTATTGTCTATCGGGTTGAATGTGCTACACATCCAGAGTCGAACCATTTAGTAGTAGACAGTTGGGTTAGGACATTTGAATGGAGTTGGGGGGGGATAGCAAACGTGTGCGGGAACTGATATTTACGATGGCAGCCTTCTTTAATACCTTTTATTTTATTCCTTTACGTTCCCAGTGGTACATAGGGCCTCAAGCAACAGGCTTGAAGTTTCTGTAGCAGTGTTTATGGGGCTGCTAGCCTCATGTCCAATCTTCCCTCTTTGCCAGTCATTACTGGCTTAGCAAGGTAAAGGAGTGCGTCAGTGGCCGGGGATCGAACCCTAGACCACCTGCATGGCTGGTGAGCATTCTACCGCTGTGCCACCGACGCATTCTTTAATACCTGGGTTACCTATATTTCCTATCCATTTGAATACATCGTATTTACACCATTTTTTTGTTATTGTTTTATCTATGGATCACAATTTATACTCACGCACAAATGTTTTTCAATAGGTTTCAATCAAATGATATGAATTTCCTGAAGGGAATAGAGGACAAACATTATGGAGTATTTGAGTATGCTTTGAACAGTCTAAAAGGCTTCAGTAAGATCTAAGTATACATTACTGTGTTCATACTGAAATTTTAGATTGCATAATATGTATGTTTATTGTGTCTTAAGTGTGGCGTTACAAGTTTCTGTTTGAAAATGAAAATAGGAAATATCACCCTTCTACAAGATATGCGTAAATTGCTTAAATGATGGGAATCAGAGTGATGAGACGAATAGTGATTCCTCCCGTTTGCTAAAATCGTGTTAGGTCAAACTTTACGCGTATTTACTACGCTCTCATATGACTTGCTCATCAAGGTTATTGCGTTCGTTTACTTGGGTATTTCGTCGGGGCCGTCATAGAGTTACCTCCATGCAGAAACTTTGGAGCGAAACCATCAAGTCCACTATTGTGCCTACTGACTATTATTCAGTAGCATACAAAATATAGTGAAATTTTCGGACGATTACTCGCATAGCCCTTTTCTTAACGCTTAAAATTCACCCACTTTCAGTAACTTTTAAACCACTTTTTTTAAACAGGATTTTCCCATCACAATAACATTCTCACCATTCACCAAACACTTTTGGTCGAGGATTGTGCGTAGTTCAACAGATTGTTGTGTTTTGCTGACTCAGATGCCGCCTAGTGAGAGGGCATTATCGTGGCTTCTAGGCTTAGATTAGCTCCTGTAAATTAAAGGGAAAGCAGAAGAAAGCTAGCAATAACCAAAAATCGTTTATTGAAAGAACATAGTCTACCGGAGTAAAAGCCGTGATATGTACTTGCTATGCGAATATTTTGAGGAAGATTGTTTCTATTAGTTCATTATGGGTTGTTTCATTCAATTGGTTTAGTTTGAAAATAAATATTAAGGTGAATACATTAATAAAGTCATAGAGCGTCACTTAAGTATTTCGACAAGGCTCTTCCTGAATTTAACTACTTTTTATATTGAGATATTTGCTGGTCTGTCACACAACATATCATGCATGTGAACTGTACTTAGTATTTTGCAGACTTTATCGTATTTAGCGTGGTGGCTGAGAGGTGATTTATTATTTAAGCTCAGTCAGCCTGAACAGATTTTTCATGCGTCAGGCTTAGTCGCACTAACCGTGCAAAGTACTGATGATATTACGTAGTTTTTCAGTCTGAAGTAGGTGGAGTGGGACTCGATCCCGTTACTCGTAGGTTGAAAACTGAATGCTCCAGCCAATGAGTCATATCTCCATAGGGCTGACTCCAGATTTGGGCACAGCGCATCACGAGAACTGAAGACTTTATGGATGTGTCGACCAAGCAGCTCTGGTTCCTTGGGTCATAGGGCTTACTTTGTTTATATTTCACCGGTGTATCATTTGTAGACTTCGTGGTTTAGGACTTTGAAGAATGGTTCTTGTTGATAATACAACACTTTCCTTTATTTAGCTTATTCAAGGCTATAATTTTAGTAAGATAGCATTATGTTTTCGATTTTCCACCTCTGAGACTACCATAAGCAGACACGTGTAGTTGGACAGTATTCCAACAGTGACCGAACGCAAATTTTTATAAGCCTAATTCCGCTTATTGAAGATGGGGTGCTGTGTGCCGCAGTACTGTCCTGTTGCTTGTCTTAAGAGCGAGATATCCCCAGACTATCCTACTCTCAACTTGCAGGTCTTATGCATTTGCGGGAATGCTAGGTTGTTAAGATTGGGGTTAGTTAGTATCTGTTTTAACCCAAAGGGCATAAATCCAGATTTCTGTGTGAAAGATCATGTGCCACACTATTTTTGTAGCATTTCCAGGTCTTTTTGAACGTTAGGAGTAATCACACCGCATTAGTTTGGCTAAAAAGCACGCAACGCCATCAGGACATTTGCAAACAGGGATGTTATAATTAAACCAAAGCAGGTACATATATCACTTACATACACAACAAAAAGAATCGGTCATATAACCTAGCCTTCGATTCCTGTGTTGGTAATATTTCTAGAAAAATAAATGTATGTGTTTATTTTAACAATTTGGGCACAGTTTATCAAAGATGAGGCTAGTGGCTTGTGTAACGAACCAATTATTTTGAATGACTGTAATTTGAAGATGAGAGATGGTCAATGAACTATAATAAACTCTTTAGTAAAATCAAATTGAGGATACACTATTAATTTCCCATCATAATTACTCTTTATAGGATGGTGAGAATACTTTAAATGACAGGAAATCAAAGGCTTTCTGAACAATAATCCATTTTTTGAGATGATGTTATGTATGTTGGAGATGATGAATGTAGATACTATTTTCGCGAGCATTTACAATACTCATGAGAGAAAGAAGCTTAAATATACAGGACGATCGTCTTCAGGACTAAGAATGAACCATTTTCTATTGCTTGAAACGATCTGAGTGATTTGCGGAAATATCGAGTAAGCATCAGATTTCATGGAAAGATTTGAAGTCATGGCAAGCATAATAGGGAAGTGTGTTGCTATTTTTAATGAAGATTGCAGGCGTCGCGTCCGCTCACCCGTCACTTGAGGGTGTAAGTGGTTTTATCGCCTGTCGTACGTTGTTTGTTTCTGTCAGTTGTTATCCTGCAATTAGTATATAATTGCATAATTATTACTCCCTTGTGTTTCGAGTGGAACATGGGGCTTCAACGATATATCTTCCATTTTTTTTAATTTTCTGCCGTCCTCCTCAGATAAGTCCATGATTGCCCAAACTCTATCATCTCCTCCTCACACGATCTCCTCCATGTCACCCTCGCACCGACAACCCATTAGTCAGTCCCCATTCCGGTTCCACTAGAGGGCTTAGCGCGCGATGTCATTCGATGGTCTGTTCAGTATGTGCCCAATCCATCTCCATTTTCTTCTGCATATTTGTTGAGCGATTGGTTCTTGGTTGGTTTGCTCCCACAGTCTCTTGTTACTTTTTCTTTCTGGTCGTCCATTTGATCTTCAGTATGGCGACAGTGTAGTGGGTAACTATTGATGAAAGTCTGAAACCTGTTGGAAATTCTCTTCGTGACACGCAGTGCAAGTTTCTGACCAATATAGAAGGACCAACTTCACATTTGTGTTGAAGATAAGAATCTTTTTCCTTATGCTAAGTGCCGGAGAATTTCCAAACTGGTTTCAGGTTGATGATCCATATTTCAAATGGGTCCTTAATCAGCGTATACGCCATTATACTTTTATCATAATAGGTAAAGAGGACCCATTATACAATGCTTAAATTCCAGAGGGTTAGTGTCTGAGTATTTCCTATTATCTTTGTATCAATAAAACGGTTCAGTGTGCAACTTAATCATCACTTCCTTGTATTCTGCCTTAAAAATACAAAAATTACTACATAAAGCATGAATACAGTGTTCTAAAACATTGACATTATAAAATATCAAGTCATCTCAGTGTCAACTTAGGGAAAGATGTCAAAATAGCAACTCACTCTAGTGGATCGTGTGTTAGACTGCATTCCAACACAAGTATACTTTAGTTGTAGCTTAGATATGTCAAGTCTTCGTCACCATTGGCATTTTGAAACCGTTTATTCGTGTCCTCTGAGTTACTCTCTTTCCGAAAGTATTATATCTGCCTATTGTAGTATTATTCGATTTGTTTCCACTTCTTTTCATGTATTGTTCTGAAATGTCTTGACTTAAAATGATGCATTTCTGAATGAAGATTTACGTTGATTCTCTCACTTCAATTGCGAACTAATCAATCACATCAAAATTAGTTGTTTGGAGTATGTGTCTATTCTTTTATTACTGAAAAGGTGATGGAAATAGTGACTAAGTCACTATTCCTCTGTAATTAACTTTCCCATGTGAAGAGTTGTCCATTATTTACCTACCCAACTTAACCTAATTGAAATGCATATTATAACCGTTAGTTACTGTGAGATGCTGAACTTTAGACAAGTTGTTTTAATGAGCTCTGCTTAGATTTTCAATGCAGCTGTGAATCGCTAGTCAGTCTCTTTGTTTCAGTCTAATAACATGTTGTGACATCAATTAGGTCAACTTTAGCTGATATTTATCAGGCCGATATTCAAATATTTTAATGAAACAGTTTAAACTACTTACTGTTTGTAAGTAGATTGAGCTTCCAAGAGAGAAAAAATGAATGTCGCCTCTTCATTAGCTCGGGATAATCTTGCTGATAATAAACATTCATTTTTCAGGAGCTTAGCAACTAACCAAATATTTAAAATAATGACGACTTATACGCATACAAACCGACCAGTGGTGGAACCAAGAACTAACCACTCAGATATTAGGCTGAAATCCAATAGCCTGTGAACTGTAGATTCTATCTATTACCAATGTAGGGCTTCCTCGAACTAGTGCCATCCATGATCATATGTTTCACAGCCAACATCATGAAGTCCATCGTTCATAACTTCTCATTAGAACTTAATAATTTTATATCGGACCCACCACTGACTCGACATTTCACCAGTGTTTAAAACACAATGAAAATCAACTGTCCGATACTTCATCTTCTAATTCAGTCCCCATAATTACTATTGTTTCAAATGTAAGTATAATTTCACCTATACTGTTTAAGAATCAATAATTGTATAGACAGCAGAAGGAAGAAACCTTTGAAACAATCAATTGTTTGCTTAAACATTTTTTGGTCTAAAGATAGACTATTACTTATAAACAACATTCTGATTTTATTTTAGATATGAGAAGCTTTGAATCAATTATGCCGTTTAATGAACTTGAAAGGACATGGGTTCCAGTCTTATGGAGCTACGGGTCATCATCTTCATATTTTGGAAAACATTGATGTGATTAGAAGTAAGAAGAGTTCAAGATGACAAGCGATTAGGTGTCGGATGAAGAGAAACAGTCCATGTGCACTTGATCTTATGGCACAACTTGTGCTCTTTAAATTCAATTTCATCAAGAAACGATATCAGTTAAAGGGCTATGGAAAACCAAATTTTACAGAGAGATGTTAGTTTTCTGAAACAATAGGGAAGTAATTAAAAATGAACTTCAGCGATGTTTAAACTGATAAACTCTCATATACTACTACTGGTGATTTAAGTAGACGAAGAGTGTTTGGGAAATGTTACTATAATTGGATCAATGCTTATTTCGTGAGTAATGAACAATTGAGGGTGAATTGAAAAATTAAATCACCGTAGGATGCAAAACAACTTTGCCTATAGAATAGTAATTGGGATGTGCTTCTTCAGCTGTTATGACGACTTAAATTAATTGATCACTCATCCTTGATTTACTGTCATTAAAGGATGAATGGTAAGTGACTGACATCTCTTTTTGTCAACGTAGATTTGCTCATGACCTGACATTAGTTAGAGGACTACTGGAAACCAGAAAGCTGTGGGAAGCTGTTCAGCCGACCTTAGTAACTCAGTTTCACCTGGTTGAAAACTCTGTTTAGAATATGCCTATCACGGATTCCACTTCTGTTGTTGAATTTTAATGTTGTCACATCGTAACCACATCACATTTGTGGTACATTCTTCTTTGTGAGCTCCTGAAGAGCCCAAAGACCAGTATTTCTTGGTTTCCGGGGACTGTTTGACTGTTATCTCTTCGTGCTGTGATTCAACTCAAAACCAGTTGAGTCACTTTAAGTTTTGGTTTGCCGGGATTTGATTGGTTACAGGATTTCATAATGAGCTGACATCGGTTAGATAACCATTGGAAAACATGGCAGTACTGGAAAGCTGTTTCATTCCAGTTCGTGACTCACCAGCGGTACACGCCCACCAGAGTTCGAACCCTGAAATCTTCCAGTCACAGTGCAGAAGTTGGAATTTATAGGCCATTTGGTCAGGTCCCAGTGGCTTAATGGCCTACGGACTGACCTTGTGACCGAAAGGTCCTTGATTAGAACCCTGATGGGTGCGTATTACTTATGGAATGTCCTAGACTGGTAAGAAGTGGCTGTCCAGTATTCTTAGGCTCTCCAATGCTTCTCTATCCGATGTCAGATCTTGATGAAATCGTGTAACAAGTCACTATAGCTTGAATTTGTGAAGCCGGTATAAATCATATGAAGAGCACTCACCAGAGGCTCGTGATTTCCTGCTGTCAGATGACTCTAAAAAAGTAGTATTTTTACCTTCTAAATCTTTAATTAGTCTCAGATTTATCTAATGCACGATTTTCCAAGAACATTAACGATTCTGAGTGCATCTGATCAATATGCATGGAACCTACAGTCGATTCTAGTCCTTTTACAACACTACTCTAGAATAGTTTCGAACTTTACAATGTTTACTGAACCATTTGTCAAAATACGAATTCAGTCAAAGTAGAGATGGAATGGAAATTATGAACAAGCTCTACGTAGAATCACGGACAAATTTTTTTTACAAGTCCAATATTAACACTTCTGATTGCATCACTCGGTGATGCTGGTTCATTTAACAGGGGCGAATTCTAGGGAATGACATTATTTCCTTTCAGTTTACGAATTCACCTTGATTAAGAGCGCTAACAAACAAGAAACCAAGGTCTATCTATGTCTTTCAGCGATTGACAGAAGAATAGACTAACTTCTAATCCTGGAGTTTATTTAATGGATATTGTCGCCGTTCCGAAAAAGAAATCACTTCCGAAAGATATGAATCTTTTTAAATGACTTTCATAATCTTGATAAAGACATTACTAGACTCAAAAGGATGCTGTAGCTGTGTTTTAAGCCAGTCACCAGACTGGTTCTATACCTCGGTCGATTAATTTCCCTGAAGAAATTCGGACCAGTTTGCCGAAACGAAACTTTGGAATTAATCGTTTCAGTTTTGCTGAGATTTTACAAATATAATTACTACATATGTCATTAAAAGATTGCTTAAATAACCGTTATTTCAGAAGTTAATGTTGGTCAAATATAAGTCATTTATACTTAGGCTTTACATATTAAATCATACAAATTTCAGGTCAACTCACACACAGATCAGTGTTAGTACTGATCGATAAAGAAGGATATCTTCATGAGGAAGTAGAGAATATGCGACACATGTCCTCAACTAATTCCATTTGAGTGATTGGAACAAGTGGTTAAATATCAACACATTGGGGGGTACTTTCAAAATCTTTTAAATTCTCCACCTTTTGTTTTGGTGCCTTCTTATCAACACAATAATATCTTTCCCACTTGAGGCGTCAGTGGCATAGCCGTTAGGAAGCTCGCTGACCTTGCACATTGTCCGGGGTTTAATCCCTGGCTGACGCACTCCTTCACCTCGCTAAGCCAGAAATAATGCTAGTGAAGAGGAAAGGTTGGGCATGAGGCTAGCAACCCCATCCTGTAGAAATAAACACTGCTACAGAAACTTCAAGCCACTAGCTTGAAGCCCTATGTTCCACTGGGAACGTGAAGGAAAAAAATCTTTCCCACTTAGAAGGGAATTCTGAAGTCACTAGTGAGGGTGAATTTAGGCGAATATCCTTTGATGAAATGTTAATAAGATTCAGTTAGAATTGTGTAAGCGTGAGCTTTGTTTAAGACTGTAACTCATTTTAGGGTGTGCATGAACATGCATGATTCGTATACCTAAGTAGGTATCATCCATCTGGGCGTAAGGCTAACATCCTCAACTAGTCAAAAATAAACACCACTGCTCTTGAAACTTTAAAGATCAAGCACAAAGCCCTATGTTCCAATGGGAACTCAGGTTAACAGAAAACCAAATAAAAGGTGACAAGTGAGATAATACTGGGAATTTTTCACACTGAAGATAATAATACTGACCAAAAGAATAACGAATAGATATACAGACTGAATAAGCAAAATGCAAAATAAATAGGGTCGAATTAGAAATAGAGTCTATAATAATTTAACATAGATGGATTAAGGCCATACAAGAAGGAGTGGTTGAACAATTCCCTTCTGTGTTCATAGCTCTGGTTTCTTTACTTAGATGGCTTCTCATAGCACTATTTCACTCTTTACAAAATGTCAAATAATTATGGATAAAGAACCTGAGGAGATGTATATCTGAGTAAACTGGATGGCATTCTAGTAACAGTTTACTCTTATTAGCTGCTATAAAACAAAACTTCCAGATTCTTTAATCTAAATGATTCCATGTTATTAAAAGAAAACATTAGTGTTGCTGTTATAAATTATTACTCCAATAAAATGGATAAACAAACTGTAAGTCCTCTGTGGTAGAGTGCTGGCCGACCATGCCCGTGGCCTTGAATTCAAGTCCCGGGCAGCACACTCCTTTACCTGCCTTAGCTAGACAAAGAGGGAAGGTTGGTCGTGAAGCTAGCTACCCAACCCCGAAAAAACACCACTTCTACTGAAGCTTCAAAGATAAAGCTTGAAGCCCTATGTTCCACTGGGAACGTAAAGGAATAAAACAAAAAACTGTAAATCCTCAGGAAAACGTTTGTGAAAGAAAGTATTTATTGTTCACTAATCAGGGTGGCTTGTTCAATTGATTTTATTATCTGGTAACATTATATTCATCGATTAAGGCCATAACAAAAATACAAAATTAACGTCTTGATCGGAGAAGCATTACCCCATAGTTTAACCTTCGCTTGTGAATTCCTCTTAAATGTTGTCTGAGATGTTCTGACCCAATGGAAAGGAAAATATAAGATGGATTAGATCCATAGTTATTTCTTAGATTTTAGAACATGGCCTACAGCATGATATGGAAAAGAGATTCAGTCTTTTGTGTGATTCATCATATCATAAATTGGTTGTACCGGGAATTTTACTTGTGGAGGTCTTTTTGAACTCTTCCCAATATATATATATATATATATATATATATATGAGTCTCTTTTTAGCCTTGGCTAAGCTGCTGGGTGTAGTTCTTGTAGGGAAATTGACTAGAAAACCTTTTCCCCAGAACTATTTTCATATAATTTATAATTTACTACTTCCACACATAGGGATTTTTACAATTCATAGGAAGGCAGTTATTCTTGTGAAAATGTTCTTAAACATATAAATTTCTCAGTGTCTGTATTAAAAAGAAATCATGACATGACATGAACAAAACACTGAATGATGTTTTAGATTTCCTACGTAAAAGTTGAATCGATAATGTGGGGGAATCAGCTACTCTAGATTATATAGCCCAGTGTCTCAACTTAATGGAAGTAATCTTTTGCCAACAACACTGTAACGTATTCAGAATATTAGAACAAGACATATAAGCGAACAATATTGTTTTCAATTAGATCTTCTTCAGGCTTTACTCTAATTTACATAGATTTATATATAAAATTTTAACCAATGACGGTGATCTAATTTAAAACAATATTGTTCGCTTATATGTCTTGTTCTAGTATTCAGAATAAACATTTATCTGTCAATTCCTTTCGGCTTTCATAGCAGAGAATTATGATTTACGGGTGGAAATATATGCATCAAACATATTCACACGCCGAAGTCAATCATCCTCTCAAGCTAAGTTCATGTTGACACAATTCTAAGAAAATTTTACTGACATATCATCAAACAAATATTCTCACACATTCACCTTTAATATTGCCTTTGGAATTTCCTTCTCAGTAGGAAATCGGTTTGGAAATCTTCTGCACTCAGCCAGCATGAAGGACAAGATTCGGATTTTCAACATGAATGTTAAGTCAGTTATTCTATATGGGTCAGAAACTAGGTGCTCACTTCACGTAAAGCATTTTGAACAGGCCACTGCAGACTTTTGTCGACAGCTACCTTTATTATTATTTTTATTATTATTCTCTTGAGTTCCGAGTAGAACATAGGTCTTCAACAACACATTTCCACTTTCTTCTATTTTCTGCCATCCTTTTCAGCTGGGTCCACGATTACCCATAATCTCTCATCTCCTCCTCACACGATCTCCTCCATGTCACCCTCACATCGACAACCCACTCGTCGCTTCCCATTTGGATTCCGCTCGAGCAATGACCTGCATAGCGCACGATGTCATTGGACGGTTTCCTCAATGTATGCCGATCCATCTCCATTTTCTCCTACATATTTGGTGAGTGATCGGCTCCTAGTTGGTTTATTCACACAGTTTCTTGTTGCTGATTCTTTCTGGCCATATGGAACTGGCTCCATACTGAAGATCAAATGGCCGACCAGAAAGAAGAAGTAACAAGAAACTGTGGGAACAAACCAACCAAGAGCCGATCGTTCAACGAATATACAGTACACGCTGAAGTGACCATCGAATGACATCGCGCGCCAAGCCCTTTTCGTGGGACCGGAATGGGAAACGGCGAATGGGCTGTCCTAGGGTGACATGGAGCAGATCGTGTGAGGAGGAGATGAAGGATTATGAAATATCGTGGGCCCAGCTGAAGAGGAGACCAGAAACTAGAACAGAGTAGAGATGTGTTGTTGAAGTCCTTTGTTCCACCCGGAACCCAAGGGAACAATAATAATATTAAGGCAAGACATTCATTCTCAAATAGTTATATTGTTGTGTTAATAAGAAGGCGTCCAACAAAAGGTAGAGAATTCGAAAGATTTTGAAAGTACCCCCAATATGTTGATATTTAACCACTTGTTCCAATCACTCAAATGGAATTAGTTGAGGACAGGTGTCGCATATTCTCTACTTCCTCATGAAGATGTCCTTCTTTATTGATCAGTATTAACACTGATCTGTGTATGAATTGACCTGAAAGTTGTATGATTTAATATGTAAAGCCTAAGTATAATTGACGTACATTTGGTTACCAATAATTACTGAAATCAGATTTCTTCACACCGAAGTATTCAGGTATATATAACATATATATACTCAAAAAAATAAGGTCATACCAAAAAATATTCTGCTCATGAAGTGACAAATCTGAAGTTTTTCCCTGAGGAAATGCATTCACTGATTTATACTTCACTTGTCGTACTATCGACATGTTTCACTCTGCTGACTTGTGTCCGTGGAGAAATGAACGACACATTAAGAAACTTGTTACTATCTCTGCATAACAAGGCAAGAGAAGCAGCTAGACTTGGTCTTCTGAAAGGACAACCGAAAGCCATTTTCATGAAACCAGTGGTAAGTTAAATTTCTTTTCTTTGCATGTTTTTTTTAACTAAGAAATTTCAATGAAACATTTGTTAAAGTATTTCGTCTGTTAAACTGATGAACGTGTGCTTAGGTGTAAAATAGAAATTCATTTGTAGAGCATAAAAGGCAGTACAGTGAATTTATGTGTTATTTACCCGGAGATTTCTTGACTTTAGTTTTGTTAAATACTATAGTGATTAAGACATATTTTGGTATAAACAGTTATATTCATAGAAAAGTACTTGGGTGTAGTTTCATTTCGATTATTGGCAAACATTATTTCTAAGTTTTCTTTAATACTATGCCCTATCAGAAATCATTCAAACTCTAGACTAACTAATTCATATGAGATGAAAAGTAAACTAAATGATATTCAACTAGCAAATGACGAAACAATGGTCAGTTTTGATATAACTAGTCTTTGCACTAATATACCAGTCAACATGGCCTTAGAAGCGGTTAAAAGAGAACTAACTTCTGATTCCGAACTTAGTCATAGGACAAAGCTGCGCATTGAAGAAATTATTTTAGGAATTCAGTTATGCCTCACATCTACTATCTTCAAGTTCCAAGGCAAAATATATCGACAAACAGAAGGTGTAACAATGGGATCACCAATATCCCCTATTGTAGCAGACATTTTTATGGACAGCTGGGAATATAGTGCTCTTAATACATTTAATCCTACTCCTAAAATATGGTGGTGATATGTGAATGACACATTCACAGTGTTAAAAACAGAACATATCTCTAGCTTCTTAACACATATAAACTCACAAGTAGAAGGAATAAAATTCATATTTGAATCAGAAAATGAACAAGGAGAATTAACCATGTTAGATTGTAAGATAAAACGAATAGAAGAAGGCAAACTACACACTAGTGTTTATAGAAAACCAACGCATTCTAATAGATATTTAGACTTTAATTCGTCTCATCCGTTAACTGTTACGCCAGGCTTAGTGAAGTGTTTAACAAACCGAGCCATAGCACTAAGTAGCACAAAAAAGGA
The DNA here is from genome assembly GCA_944472155.2 of Trichobilharzia szidati. Classification (NCBI taxonomy): domain Eukaryota; kingdom Metazoa; phylum Platyhelminthes; class Trematoda; order Strigeidida; family Schistosomatidae; genus Trichobilharzia; species Trichobilharzia szidati. The sequence continues at coordinate 63,419,106 of OX235276.1, forward strand.
CCTAAATGACGAAATAAAACAGATAGAAGAAGCGTTGGTGTTGAATAACTATCCTATAAAATTCATTAAGAAGATCAGTAAAGGCCAAAAACAAAATAAAGATAATTGTGAAACTAGTAGTGATAGCATAAATAAGAGAGAATATAAGTCATCTACTGCTGTACCGTCTAAGGAGGGGACGTCTGAGACCCTACGTAGGATTCTCAATAAAGCAGGAATTAGGGTGGCACTCAAACCCACAAACTCACTCAGAGACAAGCTCTGTAGGCTAAAAGATCCGGTTGACTCAATTAGACAAAATAATATAATCTAAAAAATACCCTGCAATGACTGTGAGTTATGTCAGATTATCAGAACATAAGAATTTAGCTAAGGGAAGAATGGCTGACCCTGAAAAGATGAGTAATTTAGAAAAAAGCTGAGCTATTGCACTTCACGCATTAACAAACAACCACACAATAGGGTGGGATAGGGTTAAAATTCTAAGAAGTAATATAGGTAGGTGGAGAGAGAGGTTGATTGCGGAATCCTTATTCATTGAGTCTACACCCAACACATGCAAGAGAAGCGACTCAATGTAAATACCAGAAATATGGAAGATATTATTACCACCATTCAGTCAAATCAGAAGAGGATAATAAATAATCTTAAAATTCTATTTCAATTCAAGCAAATCACAACATTCTAACAAATAACTTATTATGACTATAAAAACACTCGTCGTATTTCCCATCTAATTGTAATTGTTTCTAAGCCCTAACTTTTGGTATTGTTTAAGCTGTTGAATACAAGAGAAGGGATGTAACAGCTGGATACGAATTAGCTACATTGACAAACTCCTACCGCACTGTATACTGATTAAATTTTGCTGTACTCAGTATTACTTCTCGTCATCTTTGTCAATAAAATTTAAAAAAAGAAACAGCTGGTTCTTATGTATATAAGTAACACAAAGTAGTGTACGGATCAATCTCCTCATTGAAATATATATTAAAACACTAATTAGGATAGTATTGATGACTTCGGACGCTCAAGAATAATCAGGTGTTGTTGTATAAGACATTTTTTCAAAAACGATAACAGGGTATACACTTTATTGCCTAGTGTAACCTTTGTGTATGACAAAGAAGTTTGGAATATGTGTGTATTTATATAGAGTGTAAATATTTAGAGGTTGCTAAGTTGAATGCCTGTCACTTGACATTTAGCCAACTATTTATCCCTTCTTCATACAAATAATCGACTGTTACTTCTATATAAACTAATTAGAATTAGTTTTCAGTAGTTGATAACACCTATTTTACTCATAAATTTCATCAGCGATACAATTTGAACTTGGAAGAGAAAGCACAAGATTTAGCTGATGAATGTCGTGTTGGACATGATACAGCTTGGAGAAGAAAAACACCACCATTTCGCTATGTTGGACAAAATTGGGCTGGTGCAGACACAGTGGAACTGTAAGTTGTTTTGTATTGTAAATGATTTCATTTATGATTCACAAGAAAGGTTATTTAGAAACATTTATTTCCCGATACGAATTTAAAACAAGCAATAAAGGTTAATAAAGCAGGATTTAATGAATTCATCAAATTTCGGTAGAACTCGTCAGCTGAATACTCTACATACACGGATATATATACTTTTCAAATTACATTGAGAGATATAGGACTGATAAGTAAACAAACTACATTGAATTAGTCATGCAGAAAGACAGGTGCGAATGTTTTTCCAGGTCATGTTCAATTAGATAAGGGGAGAGAGAGTATGGGAGATCAAAATTAAGATAAATTGTATTATGCTTCAATTACATCACTTAGATAAACAATTAGACATTGGAGAATTTAACAAGAATTGCAACCAGAGGGATGTCAATAGTAATAGTTATAATAACAATAATAATAATAGTGTTGAAGTGAGTTAAGATAATGCTACTGATAAAGGATAGTTTTAAATGAATCAAGAATAATAATAATAAGAGGTAGAACTATAAATAGAACGTATTACCATGGTAGATTCAGAGCCACGACCATCGCCTTTTGTACATAAAGACCTGGTTTGTAAACTCGAATTGCACAAGCCTCTGCAATTGCAAGCATCTTCTTGTTTCTTTGTCTGCTGACAATAGTGAATGACTTGACCGCGTCGATATCATGTCCGTAATCCACAAGATATTTTGTTATTGAGGATTTTGGCACTTTGCACTCAGCTGTTTTCAATCATTTTGGCAAATGCTCCATCATGCGAGTAGACACTCTCCTTTATTGCTTGTTTTAAAGGTTATTTACCTATCAGAATTACTTGTTTCATATATGTAACAAAGGCTTTAACGATATAGGTCTGAAGTTATGGTTTGATATCATTCAGAAGATATATTTAATGAATATGTTTAACATATAAACGGTAGTCTTACATCCGCTTAATAGTTTTCAGAATGAATCATGAGTATAAGGAAGAATGTAGAGTTTTCGTGTGCTCATTACCAACGTTTATACAATTTCAGTATCAAATTGTGAAATAAAATCGAAAAAAAGATTTGATATCCTTTTGTGGGTAGACTGTGACTTGTTAGAATCCTCACCAGTCACTCACATGGTCTCGGTTCACTTGCCAGCCGACGCACTTCTGGACCTCTCCTAGCCGGTAGTAAACTTAGTAAAGAGAGAACTTTGGGCACAAAGCTAGCAACCCCCCACCACCATTATCTCTACAGTAACTTCAAGGCTTGAAACCCTGTGTCCCACCTAGAACTCAAAGGAATGAAAAACTGAGACAAACACTCTTGAATAGATAGAATACGTGATAGAATACGCCACCTGTTATAGGCACTCTCTGCTTTTCAGTTAACAGCTGTTCTCACAACATGAATGAAATGTCTGTGAGAGTGAAAATCGGTTTACAATTCAACAATTCTCATAATGTTGGTTACTCATTCGACAGGATGTCAATCGAGAACTCAAATATTTCGGATTACAGAGACGGGTGACGCGGGTTTGATTCTCAGAAGGAACATGAGTCCTTTCAAGATTTTGAAATAAGAACAAATTCATTCACTTAGCTGTACAGTCGCAAATATATAGAATTAATTTTGTGTGTGTGTGTACATTAGGTTTGTCAAAATCAAAATAACAGTTGGTGTGGGTTGTTGATTACATCATCAAAATAATTAAGAAATTAAAATGTGTGATTAATAATCAAAGTTGTAACTAGGTGGGGTGAAGATTGGTAAGATGTGAGTAGGGTTACGTAATATAGACATGTTTAGAAAGATTAGATGTTAGTAAAGGAGTATGGAGACAATTATGAAAATAAACTAGATAATAGATGAAAAGATTGAATGGGTTAGTTACTAAAAAATTATTATACGAAAATTGCAAAAAACGTTGATAACAAAATGTTGATGACAGATAAACTTGAAATTAAACCCACGGTAGTAGGAGGGGGTGGAAAAGTTTCTTCTGTGTGCATAAATCAGGCTTTTCTATCCAAATCGCTAAGGCTTCGGCAATACCAAGTATACGGAAGCTTGTTGATTTTAGAAGGCTTCTTTTGACTTTATAGATAACTTTGAACGACTTCTCCTTGCAATTCGAATGACCAGTGTGGAGTATATGCTCAATAATGGCGCTCCTTATTGCTCCGTTGTTAACTTTCCGTAGCCAGTCGGGATAGTGTTCTTGGACTCTTTTAGATAAAACTCGCATCGAACGACCTATATACCTCGCTCCGCAAGAGCAGGTGAATTGGTAGATACACATGGAAGTGGTCAAATGCGATAGTTTATCTTTAGAGTAGTTGAAGAACAATGGCCGGGAGGAAAATGTCAGTCGTAGTGTGGCAGTGAAGAATGTCCTTCTGAGAGTAGTAGATATCCTCTTCTTCAAGGTGTCAGCCAGAAGGTCACCTTTGAAGGGTACATTCATGTAGACCATCTTCTTCTGCACTGTAATGGGTTGTTCTTTTTGAGTCTTAGGCTCAATATGCTTGTCTATAAAACGAGGTGGGTAGCCATTCTCGAGCAGTGTCTTCCTTAAGAGGGCGATCTCTTCCTCTATTGATTCAGGACTGCAAATTTTTCGCATTCTAGTCGCCAGAGATATTATCAAGTTTCGCTTGCGACTAATTGGTACCCAACTGTAGAAGTTTGTCAACTGACCGTTCCACGTAGGTTTTCTGTGTAATGATCTGTTCTAGGTACCATCGATCTTCTTACTTAAACGAACGTCCTTTCAAGATAACAGGTACATTTTGCTAACGATTGCCATAAAGTACTGTACATCACCTGCAACAATTGCAAGTCCAGTGAGTGAACTCAATTCAGCTTATCATTTTGAACAACACATATTGAATACAATATACATAACCCACATGAATCATTTCAATCAGACACTATGTATTTTATCACGTCCTTATTCATTTAAAGAGAAGAATGACCTTAGAAACACTCAGTATGTTTTTTTTTTAATTTTTATTGTTATTCCTTTACGTTCCCATTGGAACATAGGGATTCAAGTTACAGGCTTGAAGTTTCGGTAGCAGTGGTGTTTATTTTTACGGGATAGGGTTGTTGGCCCAACCTTCCCTCTTCACCAGTCTTATTACTGGCTTAGCGAGGTAAAGGAGGAGTGCGTCAGTGGCCGGGGATCGAACCCTGGACTACATGCGTGGTCAGAAAGCACTCTACCGCTGTGCCACCGATGTACACTTAGTATGTTATATAATATAAATTGTATATTTCTATTTATGATGACTTATTTCGATAAATATATAAAAAATATAGCCTGTTTTCAGTTACACTGTCGCCAAATGTGCAAATTTGGGATGTATGGCTTTCTTCATGCATTCATTAAAGATGTTGTTTATTTCAACTTATTTACTTTCCATATTATTATTATTATTATTATTCATTTGTAACAAAGTGGATTCAATTCATGGCTGGATCAATATAAGAATTACAATTATTTTGAAAACTATTGTGTCACTGGTCGATGTGGTGATTATACACAGGTAAGAGTTGTTGCAGTATTTTCATTGTGTTGTGTGTAACCGACAACAGATGATGTATACTGTTTCGCGGATGAAGATGAATAATCATGAACACTTTAAATTGTGTAATTTAACTACCTCTCAGAAGAAAAAAAACGCCTCGAAATATTAGTGACACTAGATTATTCAGGGATTTCTATTTAAATATAGACGTAGTATTATTGAGCGTGTTTATTCTGAAACAGACACCTACTACGGTAGACATACTTGTTGGGCTACAACTCCTGTTTATATGTTCTCCAGAAACAGTGGAATCATTGATCCAGAAGGTCTTAGCCTTTCATGTAGCTCGGTTGTCAATGATGAATTATTCTTCATACATTTCAGAACCTGTGTGATAGAGGAACAAATCAGCATTGACAACCGAGCTATATGAAAGGCTAAGACCTTCTGGATTAATGATTCCGCTACTCTATGGCCTACGGAAAATCCATAAATCTGGATTACCAATGCGTCCTATTTTAGACATGGCAGATTCACTGTATCATTATGTCGCAAAGTGGATAGCAGAACTCTTGGAACCATTAAGACAATTTTGAATTTGTTAATTGCTTTAATGATATTAATGTTACTGGGAAAACTATATTATCAGTTTTACCAATGTTCCATTAAATGAAACTGTACGCTTCATTTGTAATTACATAGACTTACATAATGTAAACGTAGGATTACGTCTATTACTAATACAGATGGAATTAATTTTGTATTGTGTAGAATACACTGTCCAAATTGTGGACATTATGATTTGAAATTGTCATGATGATTAATTAAGCTTGGAAAGTGACCCAGAACAACACGGCGAACACATAAATGCATGATGCTTTATGTAGTACTGATTTACTGATACGAGTAGGGGGACATCACTGACTCAAACCAGGTACACCAGCATATCCATTTTTCGAAGTGGCGCCGAATGCTCTATCTGGTGGGGCGTTTCAATAAATAGGCGAAAATAGACCAGCATGATTTCAAAAAAGTGTAGTAATATACACTTAACTTTTAAACTGACTACCTTCTTTAATCCATTACATTGTGCAAATATCAAGCAACATTTTCTGATAAAAATGCAAGAAATGTAATTCAGTTCAAGTGTATAATGCCACCGATGAGGTGTACTTCAGAAAAGAATGTTTTAAATGGGAAAATTCATTTAATTAGCGGGAATGTGCAATAAAGCCACTCAGGTACACCTTGAATGAACTAGTCTCCGAACGAGGGGAATGGCTGTCCAGCGTTTAGATTACTTCGATTCGGCTAAGCAGAAAGCATTACTGATTGATTTGAGGGGTATCCAACTGCTCACACTAGTCAACCAGATCACCATTTATTCATAAGTAAAAACACAGTTTTGTTGTTCAGCGAAGAAATTTCTTTTCAACGACTTCATTTTCAAACTGTACAGTCGTATTTATATTACAGAAAAAAGGTTATTAAGTGGCACTAAATAATTGCTCAGTCAATATACATATATATGTGATAAGAATAACGATAATTAAAATGTTATAAGGGGTAGAGTTGAAGTGGATGAATTACAAAATTATTAAAGATTGTTTTATAAGTGAATTGATATCAAAAATATTTTTGAAAAAATGTCAAGCGTTGTCTAAAAATTTTAAAAAAAACTAGGACTATGATTACGATAAGAATGAAGATGTGAAGTGAAGTGGAAAGAATTCAAGTGGTAAAATAAAATAAAATTAACCAGAAAGAACATTACTATGACCAAGGTGAAGAAAGGGGTTTGACAAAACGTTTTTGAACACATAATTTAGGTTTCTGTTCATGGTCACCTAAAGCTTCGGCTATGCATAAGTGAAGAAAACGTAAACTTTTGGATCGATTCGATTTCGCGATGTAGATAATTTTGAAAGATGAATCACGTGGGGCTAAATGACCTGACTCTAACAGGTGATCACAAATAGATGACTTCACAGTTCTACGTTCGCCTTTCATTAACCAAACCGGATAGTGTTCAGCTACACGTATTCGGAGAGTACGCTTACAACGTCCAATATAAACAGCTCCACAAGAGCAGGTAAAAGAGTAAATACACATGGATGTGGACATAAGCGGTAATCTATCCTTGACGCATTGTCTAATCATATTTCGGCTGGTAAAAACTAATTGCAAGTCAGCTGCAGGAAAAGTGTGTTTAATACATTTAGATAAACGATTTTTAATCAATTCCGAAATGGTGTCACCTTTGAATGACAGACCCATAAACAGTTTTTTCTTTGGCACTGTGACTTGTCTAGGGGCGGGTTCTTTCTTGATATTACCTTCGATTAACCTTGTAGGATACGCTAGTGCTTAAATATCTCACACACACATGTTAAATTCGTGATATTGCTCAATCTAAATAGTAACTACCATCCTTACCTACTGGATGAAGAATAAATGTAACCATTAGAATTCATTTATTAATTGTTCAACCAGACATTAATGATGTCGGTATCGACATGAAATACACAGAAATGAGGGAATACCACATTTCTTTATTATTCTGCTGATATCATTCGCACACTAGTCACACAATACAAAGCTGATATAGGTTTCAGTGTTCATCAGTGGTTCAGGAGGAGAACCCTAGACAACCACGCATGTCGTCCGGCGTTCGATCATCAGCCGACGCACTTCTAAACCTCGCTAAGCTGATAGTAAACCCGGTAAAGAGTGAATGTTGGGCGTGAGGTTAGCAACCCGACCCAGTGAAAATGACATCACTAATACTGACACTTCAAAGCTCTAGGTTGAAGCCCTATCTTCCACTAAGAATGTAAACCAATAAAATAAATAAATAAAAATAAAAACAGTTATCAGTAGATAGGATTAGTTGCATTCTATTTATCTTAACGCTGATCACACACTCTGTTTAATTTTCTCAATTGCCTTATTACCTGATTTTAGTGCTATTCATTGTTGTTTCTTTTGGGCAGACCTTTCTTCTTATGTTACCCAGCTCTCTTTTTATTTTTTTAAAAATTACTTCATTTTTCTTCAGGTTGTCTGGGAAAAAACAACAGATATTGGATGTGGTGTCACTGAGTGCCCAGATTTTCAGTATGCACTAAGTATTGTATGCAATTACGGCCCAGGGTAAGTCAGAATAAAAGCTGACTGTATTCTCAACAAATTTAATGAACTATTATGTAAACATTTATAATACTTTTTTCATTACTATTACTCATTTTTAACCATTCAAAGCTTCAACTTTGTGTGTTGTACATAATTTGAGAATAGTAGGGATAAATTTGAGTTTGTAATAGAAAAACACAGAGGTCTTTGGTGCAGAATTACGCATTTCACTTAATTACATACTTACTTTTTTACTTTACTTCGGCTATCTCCTACGGGAGGATGAGCCGGCTTCATGAACATCTCGAATCATCGCTGCCCAGGCGCGGCGATCTGATGCAAGGTTTTGCGACAGGGTTATCCAATTCTTGTTCCACAGACGGAGTCCGTAGACGGTTTGTAGCCCCAGGCACTCCATATCAGCCTTGACTGTACCAAGCCATGTTTTCAGCTGTCCACCCCTGCGACATCGCCAAGATGGTAATGGCGAGGGATTTAGAACTGATTTGAGCAGATCGTCATCTGGTCGGCGCAGAACATGGCCAAACTACCGAAGGCGACGTTGTTGCACCAGTACTGGAATTTGGCTGATGTTGTAGCAACGACGACGCACTTCTTCGTTGGAGAGTTTGTCCTGCCAACGAACATGCAGAATGTACCTGAGGCACCAATGGTCTAATACCTTGAGTCAGAGTACATCTTCCACGCGAAGAGGCCAGGTTTCACAGCCATACAGGAGAATGTAAGAGAGTTCATGAAGTTTCATGGGAATTCGGTACGAATGATGTCCCCAGAATCGCTCAGCCTTTTGTTTGAGAGTGCAGCTCTAGCCTTTACACAACCAAGTGTGACCTACAAGGTAGTAGGAGTGGAGTAGGGAGCCCACTATCCATTGGCAGCCGGTGACCGGAGTTCGGTTCATACGCCTTTTTGAATGGGGCCAGACATCCCGGACATCCAACAAGCCCTTTGTCCATACGTCTGCCTGTGAGCTCCAGTGAGCTTCATGCGCCAGTCATTGGAGGTTTGGAATGAGGGTTTAGCCATCTCCACTATACTGCCATCCAATGGACAGTCAACCCGGTGAAGAGCGCCGGGCATCCGCTTTCGCCCTCTCACTTTGGTGAAAAACACCTCCGCCACGTGAAGGCAGTGAGTAGGACTTCCTCAGGAGAGACTATGTAATACGCCCGGTCATATGGGAGCATTTCAAGAGGTGTGCGGAGGGGTGGCCAACCCGCAGAGCAAGGCACCCACCCCCGACCATCCTGAGGCTTTGGAAATATAACAACCTTCCATAGAAACTCTAAGTTACACAAACTATCCGTGTTCTGTTTCTTTCTCGTCATGGTTTGCTTTTTATGCTGAATTATGCATTTCTCCATTTTTGTTGTCAGCAGATTACTCTGCAGATCATGAATGTAGGAGTTTTGTAGAAGACGACAATATACTATTTACAAATTCTTGTCAATATGATAGACCATACTCGTCAACCCACCAAGAAGTCTTAAACGCAACCACAGATGACATAGTCCTCCCAGATGTAGGGCCTCTGGCGAAATGCAGAGTCCTCTGAACACCTTGGGCAGAAATCATAGTACTTTTGGCGTGCAGTTTACCTCTGTCAAATGTCAGATGATGCTAATGGACTGATTTAATGGTAGGTAGGTGTAGGCTGTCTGGTTGGGCATCCTTGATACGTTAAGAATCAGTGCCTGGAGATTTGGCTTAAAATTATTCTCTCCCATATATGTTAAATTGTCATCATCTTCCGTGTAATCATTTATTCTGTTGTAAATTTCCGTTTTTTGTTGTATTTTTATATTTCTGCACCTTCAGGTGTAGCCTATGAAGTGTGGCATTTGTGTGTAAAGTTCTGCCTTGAAAACCCAGTCAGTCTAAGTCGGTAGTCTGAGATTGTGATAGTATCTACCCATCGTCTAATATATTCCGTCATAGACAGCAGATACTGGTTGCCTTTAAATCACTGAGGAAACAGTTTCATTACGATCGTGAAATCATACTGTTCCGGGCGTAACATGCATTTCAAAAATTTCCCATTCAGGTCTATCACTGTCTTCACCTACTCTAGATGATTGTGACCAGTTTCTATATGGAACCGCTAATCAAGAAGATAGGCCACCCAGTTATCTAATGCCCAAGTTGTGCTAAATATTCTTTTTCAACTTTTGAATAAGTCTGTTCTCTGGTTGTTAGGATAAGATTGACATATTCAGTAAATCATTTGCTTTGTCTTAGAACTGCACCTATTCGGCAAACACTCGCATCCATGGAAGCTGTGAACGATTTTTCGAGTACATGTAGCTTGGGTATTATTCGCTGATAATCTGAAAGCGGTTGAATGTTTTTTTACTTGCTCATATGCTTAGTTGCATACATAGTGGAATGGCTGTTTCTGGAAAAGATTTTATCTTACCAGTTCTCACTATGTTCCAACAACATAACATGCCTTCTGCTTATACGAAATTTTGTGCTGCTAATACGTGGTTCAAACTCTGTAATACATTCTTTCAGTTCCTATGTAACAACGTCACTGATTGTCTAAGCATAAAAGGTACATTCGCCAATGCGAATAACATTCATTTAAAGTGGTGTTCTTTCCGCTTTGTCTGTGTCACATTCATTTATCGGTATTTTCCAATATCCTGATCGGTGGTTTATAACCGTAAATAAACGCTGGATCAGTAGGCGATCAAATGTTTCCAGCATACCTAGCATGGGGAATTAATTGGAAAATTTGGGATTCCCACTGCAGAAGTTTACTAAGGTTACTGGAGCTGTTAGCTTCTTCAATAATGTTGTCGTTTAACAATCTCATGAAACTGTTGCTTAACAAATAGCATTAAGTGATATGGAGCTCTACGTGTTGTAGGTTTTATCGTCCCCTGAGTTGCCGCTGAGATTTTTTACAGTACTCTTAAAGATGTTCATCTCCAGTGAATACCTCACATTTTCTAAATAACATTCGTTATATAGTGATTTCAGCACTTCATATGCTGCAGTCCTGGTATTCTGTCACATGGCAGCCATTCTATACTTTGAGATCACCGTCCTTTTTCTCGTGTTATTAACTGCACTTGACAATTCATGATGCAAAATAATGCAGTCTGAAACACCAACAATTTTCAATGTATGTTCAACTACTTTGTAGACTGTCAGTAGACATTGTATGACACTCTGAAAATGATCCTTATCTATTAGGTATGTCTTCCAGGTCATTTATTTGCACCTTAGCATATATTACTCCATATCGATTACACTCACAACTTATAGTTTGACTGGGGAAAATAAACACGCAATATGCTTTATTTCTTGTTACTCTGGGCAGTGCTTGCGACAGTATTTCATTTAGCCGTATTCCAAGCTTTGATCTCCGTTAAAACCCTTTTGGTAAGCAACCAGTTGCTGCTGAAAATATTTATTTCAAACCCAGTGGTTCATTTTTGAAGCATTCACTGCGACCTGTAACCACTCGGTCACTTGTATCAGATCTCAAATGCCCATGTGTTTTGTAGCATTCACTAGTTGTGAGTGATGGGAAATGATGTCGGAGACACGCTTCATAAACTGTGATGTCAATAAGTGAGCCTGTGACTCATAAAAAGAACGAGGTATAGCAAGTTTGCCAACTTCTGTGTCAACTTCAGTGGGTTTCCTTATGGTCTGAGCCAAGTGCTCTAAAAGTGCCGCTTCACTCACTGCTTATCTGTTGGGATGCTGAACTTCATCTTCAGTCATCGAACTAGCAAATCTCAAGTCTTCCTCTCACCTGAGACTTCCACATTATCATGAGCCAATTTCGCTGGACCTCTCAATAGAGTTATCATCACCCACAGCCATCGCTTTAGCTCTCTAACACTCACCAACTCTACAATTACTTCATATTCCCAACTTGAATAATACGAATTGATAATACCACCGCACCAGTCGGCAGTGTGTGCAAATGATCTTTCTTCACAGAAAACTTTATTACTCGCTTGAGTTCCAACTGAGTGGTGTTCACAATGTGAAAAAGAAGTATTAGGGAGAAAAAACAAAAGAAAAGGTATGTAGTATTTAGACACGTTACCTAAAAGGATATAATCCTGCAACAGTAAAACAAAACAGACAGATAAGACTGGATAAACAGCCCCGCTTCGCCTGCACACTGTGGTGTAACAGAATATTGGAACTATGTCAAAAAGTAGAAAAACCAATATAATTGATGAAATGAAAGAACTAGGTTTATGTAATGACGACTAGACTCAGCCAAAAGAAACAACATGAAAATGAGTAATACAAAAGTTTCATCGTGAAGTGTTTACACAAAAAAAATATTTATCTTTTCTATCATAGGGGCAACCAAGTGGCCAGACCACCATACAGAACAAATCAAAAACCGAAAACAACAACGATTGCTATGAGACGCCAGAGAAATGCAGCCATTACGACAAACAAGAAACCGACAACCAGAACACCAACAACGACAAGAACAACTACCAAGGCAACACCGAAGACAAACACCGTCATCACCACAAACACAACCAAGGAACCAACCACTTTAACAAAAACAGCAACCACAACAAGGACAACAACCGAGACAACACCGAAGACCACCACGATAATCACCTCAACCACAACCAAGAAACCAACCACCAGAGCAACAACAGCGACAACAACAACGACAAGAACAACTACCAAGGCAACACCGAAGACAACGACGAAGCCAGCCACAAAAACCACCAAGGAACCAACCACTTTAACAAAAACAGCAACCAAAACAAGGACAACAACCGAGACAACACCCAAGACCACAAGGATAATCACCTCAAACACAACCAAGAAACCAACCAACAGAGCAACAACAGCGACAAAAACAACGACAAGAACAAATACCAAGGCAAAACCGAAGACAACGACGGATCCAGCCACAAACACCACCAAACACACAAGTACGAAAACAACACCACGAAAAAGTACAACGACAACAAGAACAGCCAAGGAAACAACAACGAAGATAACCCACAAAAAAAACACAATGAATACCAAAACACCAAAAACAACAACAGGAACAAAACCCAAAACAACCACCACCAAGAAACCAACAACCACTCGAAAACGCACACCACCAACAACCAAAACAACCACCACCAAGAAACCAACAACCACTCGAAAACGCACACCACCAACAACCAAAACAACCACCACCAAGAAACCAACAACCACTCGAAAACGCACACCACCAACAACCAAAACAACCACCACCAAGAAACCAACAACCACTCGAAAACGCACACCACCAACAAACAAAACAACCCCCACCAAGAAACCAACAACCACTCGAAAACGCACACCACCAACAACCAAAACAACCACCACCAAGAAACCAACAACCACTCGAAAACGCACACCACCAACAACCAAAACAACCACCACCAAGAAACCAACAACCACTCGAAAACGCACACCACCAACAACCAAAACAACCACCACCAAGAAACCAACAACCACTCGAAAACGCACACCACCAACAAACAAAACAACCACCACCAAGAAACCAACAACCACTCGAAAACGCACACCACCAACAACCAAAACAACCACCACCAAGAAACCAACAACCACTCGAAAACGCACACCACCAACAACCAAAACAACCACCACCAAGAAACCAACAACCACTCGAAAACGCACACCACCAACAACCAAAACAACCACCACCAAGAAACCAACAACCACTCGAAAACGCACACCACCAACAACCAAAACAACCACCACCAAGAAACCAACAACCACTCGAAAACGCACACCACCAACAACCAAAACAACCACCACCAAGAAACCAACAACCACTCGAAAACGCACACCACCAACAACCAAAACAACCACCACCAAGAAACCAACAACCACTCGAAAACGCACACCACCAACAACCAAAACAACCACCACCAAGAAACCAACAACCACTCGAAAACGCACACCACCAACAACCAAAACAACCACCACCAAGAAACCAACAACCACTCGAAAACGCACACCACCAACAACCAAAACAACCACCACCAAGAAACCAACAACCACTCGAAAACGCACACCACCAACAACCAAAACAACCCCCACCAAGAAACCAACAACCACTCGAAAACGCACACCACCAACAACCAAAACAACCACCACCAAGAAACCAACAACCACTCGAAAACGCACACCACCAACAACCAAAACAACCACCACCAAGAAACCAACAACCACTCGAAAACGCACACCACCAACAACCAAAACAACCACCACCAAGAAACCAACAACCACTCGAAAACGCACACCACCAACAACCAAAACAACCACCACCAAGAAACCAACAACCACTCGAAAACGCACACCACCAACAACCAAAACAACCACCACCAAGAAACCAACAACCACTCGAAAACGCACACCACCAACAACCAAAACAACCACCACCAAGAAACCAACAACCACTCGAAAACGCACACCACCAACAACCAAAACAACCACCACCAAGAAACCAACAACCACTCGAAAACGCACACCACCAACAACCAAAACAACCACCACCAAGAAACCAACAACCACTCGAAAACGCACACCACCAACAACCAAAACAACCACCACCAAGAAACCAACAACCACTCGAAAACGCACACCACCAACAACCAAAACAACCACCACCAAGAAACCAACAACCACTCGAAAACGCACACCACCAACAACCAAAACAACCACCACCAAGAAACCAACAACCACTCGAAAACGCACACCACCAACAACCAAAACAACCACCACCAAGAAACCAACAACCACTCGAAAACGCACACCACCAACAACCAAAACAACCACCACCAAGAAACCAACAACCACTCGAAAACGCACACCACCAACAACCAAAACAACCACCACCAAGAAACCAACAACCACTCGAAAACGCACACCACCAACAACCAAAACAACCACCACCAAGAAACCAACAACCACTCGAAAACGCACACCACCAACAACCAAAACAACCACCACCAAGAAACCAACAACCACTCGAAAACGC
Organism: Trichobilharzia szidati; assembly: GCA_944472155.2. NCBI lineage: Eukaryota > Metazoa > Platyhelminthes > Trematoda > Strigeidida > Schistosomatidae > Trichobilharzia > Trichobilharzia szidati. The sequence goes on from OX235276.1 coordinate 63,434,287, forward strand.
ACACCACCAACAACCAAAACAACCACCACCAAGAAACCAACAACCACTCGAAAACGCACACCACCAACAACCAAAACAACCACCACCAAGAAACCAACAACCACTCGAAAACGCACACCACCAACAACCAAAACAACCACCACCAAGAAACCAACAACCACTCGAAAACGCACACCACCAACAATCCAAATGACTCACACGAGAATACTCTCAAGCGGTCGTATTCCTACTTCTTTGATAACCACCTCCTTGTCAGGGAATAAATCGGTTCTCGCTGGGAATATCCCACGTCCTTCTCCTGCTAACTTTGCCAAAATTTCAAACTCCCTTCTGCGATTTGCGCCAGTATCATTCTCCTCTCCTGCAGCTGGTAATCTATCTGTCGCTTTGGGAATTTCTACTCCGAATTCCACAGGATTCACTGATTTGAATGTTACCAACTCTCTGAATATCTTGAATTATTTGTCAGGCATCTTCCGTTCTTCAGCATCTTTTCCTCAACTTTTCCCTGGTTCGGATTTTCTCTCCAGTTACTCGCCTTCTGCAGGTAATTCATCCCGTTCTGTTTGGTCGTTTGTTTGTTTCCCTGTTCTTTCTAACTGCAAGTGATTTGCCTGACTTTATGTTTGCTTTAAGTAATTTTATTTCGGCTTCGTCCCACTTCCTTGTTATTATATCTGAATAACTTTTTATATTGTTTTAAATATGGTTTTTCTTTCAAATTTTTTGACATTTTTGTGGTGTCTATATGTTCACAATTTGTTGTCTTCTCTGCTCTTCGGTTTTTTCGGTTATCACAGTTAGATATCGGTTTCTTTCTCTATTTCTGCTTTTATACGCTTTGCTGATGTATTATAACACTGTTGTATGGGTTTAATGAATTATTTCTTTCCTCAGTAAGTGTTTGTCGTTCTTCCTCCTCAGAGCTCCAAAGTAATGCAGATCTCATCTGTTTTAGTTATTGTTTTCTCCGTTAAGTAGTTATATTGGAACAAATTGTTTCGATGATATCTTTAAATATATTTGATGCCATTCGGTTTCTATGGTGTCTTACAGTGTAATCTAGAAGGCCCGTTCCATCATTTTCAGAAATCATCTGTTAGATTTTACATCATCTTCAGTGTCTGATGGTACTCCCATGGAAACAGGAACCCAGCACTTGTCCTTTCATTGGTCGTATCACCATACACTTGAACGCAATATACCCCACTACTTCTACGTATTTCAGTAATTAATCTGTATTTCTGGTTGCTTCATTAAACTGAATCGAGTTACTGGTTCTAGCATAACGGCTTTGACGACGTCTGAAGACTAACATGATGTTCTACAGTTGATGGGATTGATGGTTTCTAGGAGTCTGTTTATGAGATGAAAACTCATCAAGGAAGTGTCAGGTGGTATTTGCTAGCTAAATAGGGTAAACAGCCTAGAATAGCCCAGATTCGGGTGATAGCAGTAACATATGCTACAAGCATCATTTTAATCTTTGAATGCTAACTACTATACATAAAAGTAGAATTTTAACATAAAAAATGCATTATGATTTTATGGAATAGAATAAATGTGCGAAGAAGTCTGCACTACTGTTGACAAAGTTCTACTCGCTACTATTTAGTAGTATAACATTTGACGCAAAATAATGGCAATGGAGTAATCATTATTTGTTATTGTTTCCTTGAGTTCTGAGTGGAATATTTTGATTGGGAAGCATATCTCCACTTTTTTCTATTTATTGAGTTCCTCTTCAGCCATCCCGAGATTCTCATGATCTCTGGCCCCCTCCTCTCAAGATCTGCTCCATGTCGCTATCCAAACTACACCCAACTCATCGTTTCCCATTCGTGTTCCACTGGTGGGACTCGCGCTCGACGTCATTCCACAGTCACCTCAACCTATGTCCAGTCCACCTACATAGTGTTCCGATTATTTCTTGAGGAATGCCTTATTGATTCGTTTGTTCCAAGAGTGTCTCGGTGATAATTTTGTCAGGCTATTCGATCCTCAATATGGGGCCAGCGAAGTCATCTCTTGATAAAATTTCTCAGTTGGCTTGAGGAAATGCTTTTAGTGACGCGAGTTCCAAGCCTCTAACCCATATGGAAGAACTGACGTATTTAACACTAGTGTTGGAAATCACAATCTTCTGCTTTATACAGGCTGAGTGACAGCAGGAGATTTCCGAACCAATTTCAGATTGGTGAAGGCGTATTTTGCCTTTCTGGTTCTCACTCTAACATCTTCATCCGTTCTCTCTATGGTTGAATCAAAGCTTTCAAGATAATTGAAGGAATTGACCCCTTTCAAATATCTCCCGTTTTCGAAAATATGTTCTGGTTGTTGTTGTCGCTGTCACTGCTGTTGGTCGGTGATTTTCATCACCTCCGTCTTCTCAATGTTCACCTGAAGTCATATCCTTATTGCTTCTTCCACCAGGTTTTTGCTTTCGACTATAATTCTCCGAACATCAAACATCAATCACCTGTGAAGTCCATATCATATAGACTTTTCTCGTTGGTACAACGTGTTCTCATCTTCTCACTCCTAAGCACAGTCTCTCGCATAATCCCGTCTCCCACAATTTGGAGTATCATCCGTGATAATAAGCAGCCTTGTTTTACTCTTGTATTCACTTCAAACGCCTCGCTGAGTTTTCCATTGTGGGTCACTCAACACGTGGTATTGTCATATGGTTGTTGAATTAAGTTGAGAAATATTGAGGGCAATCAATAGTGTTTAAGTAGTTTCCAGATAACTTCGTGGTCAACGTTGTTGACGGCCCTTTCAAATTCGATGACACTGAGAGCGAGGTTTTAATGTCATTCCATGCTCCTTGTTAATCCAGCTTTTTCTGGTTGGAGTCCTGCAACCATTGCATGGTTTATGCTTTCGAGGATGATGTAACTTAGTATTTTTTCGCGTGAATAAGAGCATTATTCCACGATAGATCCTGTAGTGGCCTAAGTAGCCTTGTTTGGTGGTTTGACAAGGCAGCCTTTCATTCCTTCCAAACTTTTCGCGACGAAGGCGTCAGCATATCTGCCGGAGTCTCTGGATTTGTTTTCAGTTATGTAGGAGAAATTATGTTTGATCTTGCTGCCTTCCCAGTCTTCAACCGCTTGGTAATGGAGTAATAGAGGATAATTATTAATTTCAACGAAGCAATAAAAGTTTACCCATCTAAATCATGCAATGCATTTGCGCAACACATTTTGAACGACCTCCTCGTGAACGTGCTTGTCAAAGGAATTTATATGAAGATAGTAACAGATTTAACGGGTGGGAGAATAGATGTATTATATTAAAAGACTATATTCATGGTTAGAATCGCAATGGAGATACATAAACTAAAAAAGGGTGACAATAGTACATCCATCCGAGAATTTAAACGAAGATTTTGACGGAATTTCTGAAGTGACGACAAACTAATTTTGGGCAACACACAAAGGTGGTTTAAACATCTTAGTTGTTATGGCTTCACAAATTTTAGGATATGCCCCAAACACGTTTCATCGAGAGGTTTAAAAGAGGTGTAGACATCAATTTAATGAATTTATTATCAAGCTGTAAAATCGTATATATATGGTTTTCATAAAAATTATATCCGATGAGGGAATTAGGTCAAAGGTGTGAATACATGAAATAATAGTAGTATGAAATGCCATTAAAATATTTGTGATTATAATCATAGTTTAATGTCAAGTGGCAAAATAATTAATGTCGTATATAGAATAATACATAAGGTGTATAGATTTTGGTACATAATTATAAGATTAGTAGACGAATATAAAATTTTACAGAGTGAGAATAGTAATAATAATAAAGATAATATTATTAATAATAATCGTGGTAATAAGGGAAAAGTACATAGAATAACTAAATAAACAAAATAAATGAATGTCTATCCCTCTACGGCCAAGGCAGAAGTAGGCATTGTACATACTTCTTTTGTACACAAAGGTCTGGCTTAAAGTGATGAATTGCCAAGGCCTCAGTTGTCTTTAGAAGTCTGTAACGAAGAAAACGCGGGAAGTTAGCATGGATTCTATATATGATCTTAAAATCATGGTCAGGGTTCACAGAGTGACAGAAGTCGATCAGGTGTTCCAAAATAGAGCTTCGCACACACTTCCTTTCTCCCTTGTAAAACCATGCTGGAATATGTTCTCGTATCCGTGTGGAAAGCGTCCTCTGACTACGGCCAGTGTACCTTGCTCCACAAGAGCAGGTGAACTGATAGATGCACATGGAGGCGGCCAGACGGGGGAGCTTATCTTTTACAGAGATAGAGAACAACTTGCGGCTAGTGAACGTCATATGTAATTTTGCTGCATAGAACGTCTTACTGACTGATTTAGAGAGACGACTTTTGAGCATATCTGAAGCTTGATCACCTTTGAATTCCAAGTTCATGAATAAGGTTTTCTTTGGAACTGTGTCGGTGACCAGTTTAGACTGCTTATCTTTCATGTTGCTGTCAATAAATCGGTTGGGGTAACCGTTTTCTGCCAGCGTGGCTTTTAAGAAGTCAAGTTCCGAGTCAACGGAATCAGAACTACAAATTTTCCTTATCCTAGAGCAGAGCGAATGGATTAAGTTCCTTTTCCTGGAAATAGGCACCCAACTGTAAAAATTAGTTAGTTGTCCGTTCCATGTACGTTTCCGGTGGACAGATCTTTCGAGAGATCCGTCATTACGTCTGCTAAGGCACACATCAAGAAAAGGAATACTTAGTTCGGACTCCTTTTCTACGGTGAATTGTAAAGAAGGATGGCAGTTGTTGAAACCAAACAAAACATCATCAAGAATTACATTTTTATCGAAGATAACGAAAGTATCGTCTACGTATCTTTTATAAATGTCAAAAGGACCGATGGTTTGACTAAGTTGAGAATTTTCAAGCTTTGTCATAAAACAATCAGCCAACAAGGGACCCAGTGATGATCACATGGAAATGCCGTCTCTCTGTCTAAAGATCCCATTATTGAACGTGAACTGAACATGAAACGTGCATCTCAATAAAAGCTCTTTGAGGTAGATGGTCGTCCATTTCTAAACTATGTGTATTAATATAATCACATTAGTAACAAACAGTTTTGATGAGAGGAACATTGGTAAATAGCGACATCATATCTAATGAGAACAAGATTTTGTCTGAGACATTGAAATCTTTAATGCTATCAATGGAAAACTTAGATACTTGCCTTCTGATTGGTTCCAGTATTTCAGCTAGCCATTGAGCGATTCCGTGATAAGGACTACCTAAAATTCTTAAGACAGGATTAACCCTACGTCAATCCTCGATATTGCGGGTTCCAGGAAAAGGAACTTAATCCATTCGCTCTGCTCTAGGATAAGGAAAATTTGTAGTTCTGATTCTGTTGACTCGGAATTTGACTTCTTAAAAGCCAGGCTCGCAGAAAAATCTTAAGTAAACTGAATAATCCAAATGGGTGAATATTATATTTAAAAATGACTTCAGAGAAAATCAGTGAAAAATTTCATCCCTACAGTAATGAGTACAGTTACATATATTCCTCAGATTAGTTTATATATATTAAAGGAACGATTCAAACACTATTTCAGTTATACTTTATAACACAACATTCAACAATGAGCATATACGGGACAGAACAAGACGCCTCAAAAACACAATAACCAATTGTAATTTTATCAATACTCTTTGACTGACAAACTCTTTTGGAGAATAGTATACAGAAATTGATTGCAGTGCTGTACTTTACACGAGATTCGCAAGCTCGCTCGCCCGGTCACCCGATCACTCACACACACACTAATTCACAGCCTGACTGCATTAATATGTGTGTGTGTGTGTGTGTGTTGAGATCTCAATCTAACAGTTGACACGATGCAAACATTACAGTCATTGTTCATTCATGCAGGAGGAGAAATTCAAGATCAAAGGAATAGTGATAAGTTCCGAATATAACCTTTTCATTCAACTCGAAAATAGTATATAGCTATACTTAGTGTCAGATTATCATTTGTCATGCGACAGCGGACAGTGTTTGACATCAAATTGTATTACATTTCGAATAAGAATAAAACTTGTGCATTGCCGTAGAAAATAACACCATTCTGAGTAAGAGTCTATTTTGATAAATCACAGTGAGATATACAGAAACATTGCGTTTATCATTTTTCAGATAGGAAAGGGAAGGAGAAGAAGAAGCGCAATGATGCATCCCTCAATAGTCCGGTCAATCGCTTACTCTAAAGAGTTTACAGGTGTGAATATAACCCACCTAGCCCAACAATAATAATGACTGTACGAAATAGAGTAAAGTGACGATAAGCGTAGTTTGTTCGTGCCTGTAGCCTATACACCCATGTCGATTGGATAATTCGAATTTTCGTCTGAAATTCGAATCTTCAGCCAATCAGTCTGGTTAGCTAATTTCAAGCACTAGACAATTCTGTACGATTGTTAGGCCTCACGCTCATCAGCCATTCACAGTTATCTTCTAACTCACACTAAATAAGCCAGCATATTTTGTCGAAGCAGTATAGTTAACCATGTCTTTCATTCTGCAGGTTGTCATGTTATACATCTGATTATTATTATTATTCCTGAATGATCTCCAGTTAACTGGGCACGCATTCAAGCTTAACAACATGGAGTGGGAAATATATATTGACTACATTGGCCGATGGGATTGTTACTGTGCTTTTGTCCACCAAGTGTTTTCTGTTGTGAATGAAACAGGTATATTTAAAGGTTGTCTGATATTATTATACTATATCCTTCATATATCATCATCGTACCACTACTTGTTCAGGTACATTATTCCCCAAAGTGTGCTTGACGTCTACCACGTAGTCAAGTGTTGGCTGATTCTCGGTAAGTGGGGAATATGTGTAAGCGTTTATTCCCAGGTTTTGGTCAAGGTGACTGTATTCTGATAAATAGTGATTTAGATCTATCGATCACTTCTCCAGTGTAACAACGTAATCCTGATGTGCACAAATTGTTTCTCAGGGTAGATGTTACAGACTTTCAATACGATTTGTTCGGCCGACTAAATGGTAAGATGAATCAGTGTGACTACTATGTTAACCTTGTTTATTCCAGCAGTCACTGTAATCGAGAATCCATTTTAACAATTATTCTCTGATGAATGGACACTGCTCAACAAATGTGAAGTGAATCAAATTATTATTCTAGTGTGTAATAGGCTTTTTGACTCATCAATAAATCTGTTTGATTTACAAGGTCTTGTTGTGCGTTGTAGTGGAAGTACTACAGTTGCAGTCGTAACTCGATATACCTCAATCTAAATTGACTCAAAATATACAAATAAACATGGTTCTACAGCAAACATATGACAGTCAGTTTATACGTACCTGAACATTTTCATACTGGATGTGTGAGGATAATAGTCAAGTCAGCTTGTCTACTCACATTTCTACTGAACAAGCCTTAGTGAATTGTGGCGAGTGTCTTGTCTAACATAGAAACAAGGTATATACACAAAAAACTGTACTACATTATGGATGAGATTTCATTTCGATAAATAAAACAGTGTGATACAGTATTATTAACCGTTCATATGACTTTATAAGACCATGTGATTAAGCAATATGAAATCTCATCCACAAACTTGTACAGTTTTTTGTGTATATACCTTGTTTCTATGTTAGACAAGACACTCGCCTCAATTCACTAAGGCTTGTTCAGTAGAAATGTGAGTAGACAAGCTGACTTGACTATTATCCTCACACATCCAGTATGAAAATGTTCAGGTACGTATAAACTGACTGTCATATGTTTGCTGTAGAACCATGTTTATTTGTATATTTTGAGTCAATTTAGATTGAGGTATATCGAGTTACGACTGCAACTGTAGTACTTCCACTACAACGCACAACAAGACCTTGTAAATCAAACAGATTTATTGATGAGTCAAAAAGCCTATTACAACTAGAATAATAATTTGATTCACTTCACATTTGTTGAGCAGTGTCCATTCATCAGAGAATCATTGTTAAAATGGATTCTCGATTACAGTGACTGCTGCAATAAACAAGGTTAACATAGTAGTCACACTGATTCATCTTACCATTTAGTCGGCCGAACAAATCGTATTGAAAGTCTGTAACATCTACCCTGAGAAACAATTTGTGCACATCAGGATTACGTTGTTACACTGGAGAAGTGATCGATAGATCTAAATCACTATTTATCAGAATACAGTCACCTTGACCAAAACCATTTTGAATAAACTCTTACACATATTCCCCACTTACCGAGAATCAGCCAACACTTGACTACGTGGTAGACGTCAAGCACACTTTGGGGAATAATGTACCTGAACAAGTAGTGGTACGATGATGATATATGAAGGATATAGTATAATAATATCAGACAACCTTTAAATATACCTGTTTCATTCACAACAGAAAACACTTGGTGGACAAAAGCACAATAACAATCCCATCGGCCAATGTAGTCAATATATATTTCCCACTCCATGTTGTTAAGCTTGAATGCGTGCCCAGTTAACTGGAGATCATTCAGGAATAATAATAATAATCAGATGTATAACATGACAACCTGCAGAATGAAAGACATGGTTAACTATACTGCTTCGACAAAATATGCTGGCTTATTTAGTGTGAGTTAGAAGATAACTGTGAATGGCTGATGAGCGAGAGGCCTAATCATCGTACAGAATTATCTAGTGCTTGAAATTAGCTAACCAGACTGATTGGCTGAAGATTCGAGTTTCAGACGAAAATTCGAATTATCCAATCGACATAGGTGTATAGGCTACAGGAACCCACAAACTACGCTTATCGTCACTTTACTCTATTTCGTACAGTCATTATTATTTGTGGGCTAGGTGGGTTATTTTTACACCTGTAAACTATTTGGAGTAAACGATTCACCGGACTATTGAGGGATGCATGTTTCCGCTGCTTCTTCTTTTTCTTATCTAAAAATGATAAACGAAATTCAGCGAAGGACTCGGAAACTTAATGAATCAGAAGAGACATATTCCACTAAAGTTATGCGATGTGTTTCGTTTTGGGACTCTCCGCACAACTGATGCTAAAACAACTCACCCAATGCGTTCAAACAATTTAATAGGGCAGTAGAATATATCAACAATTCAATAATCACGCTTCTTAACAAGCATTCGAATTTCACAAATGTGTCATTTTATTAAGATAAGCACACTCGTCTGGACACACCTATCCGCATCTACCAGATCAGCTGATGCATCAGTGATGCAGTGTAGTCAGATGATGTTTTTCTCACTATATTGCATTACCTCTTGATGCTGTCTAGAGGAAAGTTGTGATAACTCCAGTTCTGAAAGAAATCCGATTTACTTGTGCCACTCAGCTGATCTGCAAAATGATTTCAAGATTGTTCATAGAGTTCGGGCAAATCAACTACGTTCTCTGCTTTCTCAACTCCATGAAATAGTGGAATCCATGGTTATTCATGAATTGAAACCATAGAATTGTCGTGTACAAAAGAAGTATGCATCATAGTACTCATAATTACAACTTGAACTTAGAGCAAGCTATAATAGCGAGAAGGAGAGACGAAACATTATTTCGCTTTCTTATATTCATTTCTCTAGCTTCTATCACACCATTAAAGCACTTAATTCCATATGAATTTCGACAAAACAATAAGAAGACGTTATTTAACTAAATCGTGTAATGTATTTGAGCATACGTTTCGGATATTCTGACCACACACATACTTGTCACACATACTTATCTTTATGTGTGTGGAAGTGTCTGTAGATCACGATCACAGATACGAGGCAGGAGAATGAAGTGAGAAGTATTATTGTTATTATCATTGTTGTCTTCACCTCCAGCAGTTTCCTACGTCATTTCACTATCTCCTTGTAGTAATTTAGAATAATTTTTACAATACAAAACGGTGTTCTACTTGAAATGTGTTCTGTGCAGTTCTGGAGACTGGTCGTCCTCGACCGTAGAAGTAACATTCTATCTCCCATGTTAGGTGGTACACTATCGGAATCGGTACTCTAGGTGTAAAATGTGTGACATGATTCAAAATTATTCCCAGTGGCTTAGACATCTCCACTCTGTGTTGTCTCCTAAATCCATTAAATCCTCACTATTCTACACGTGGTTATACTTCCTCCCAAGACATTTCCGTTTGTTGTAGTTTGTTTACGCTACCTATTTTCTCTGCCATTACCTGTGATTCAAGAAGTGTCAGCGTTGTCAGGTTGAACTGCTGCACCTTCGTCCAAACATTCATGCGTCAGTCTCAGAGTGTTGAATTTGATTCGCGTTTTCAACTGAACTTTTCAAAGTCCCTCGCTCAACATATTCACCTGTAACTAATTCTGACATGCTTCTCATTCGCGTGTCCAGCAAACTGTGCCCTGTGTCCTACACGGAATGCTGGAAATGACTAATCGTAGTAACGATTCTCTGCTGAAAACATTTAAACCCTACAACACTTTCAAGAAATACTCCCAGTACATGAAATAACAGTCAGCTACGGAATGAGGTCACACATAATACAACTAGAATTCCACATGAATATGTCTTCTACATCAATCAAGATTAACGCCTGTTATTCAGTTAGGTTCAATCCTGACTAATTAATTTTGGAATGCATAAATCTGACTGACCGGTCAGTTGTTCACCGATGCACAAAATATTCGCTAGTTAGAGTTAATGAAACCTGCTTCCCTGGTTTCAATACATATGATGTTCTAAAATGTCTCCAGTCTCTGAACCCCTCTTGTAGGCTAGGACCAGATGGTTTGCCTAGTGTTATTCTTCAACAGTGTGCAGATATCCTGTGTTAGAGCCTCATGGACATATTTAATAAATCTTTTTGCAGAGATGTCGTGACAGCCATTTGGAAGGACATTAAAATTGCACATTTACCTAAGTCGTCTACTGCAACATGTTTTAAATTTAGACCTATTGCCATTACCTCTCCTTTTCTAAAAGCTATGGGAAAGTTTCTCTTACTTAATCCTCAACCTTCACTTAAAGCCTTTAACGATCCTAAACAATTCGCCTATAAACACAGTAGAAGTACTTTAGATGCACCTGCAGTCTTGCATCATAACATTGTCTCCAGCTTAGACAAGGGGACTAAATTTGTTCGCTGCACCTACCTAAATTACACATCTGCTTTCGACTCAGTAGCTAGGGACATTTTGATAAACACGATTGTTGAAACTCAGACTGACTGTTGGGTTGTCAAATGGCTGCATTGTTATTTCTCAGGAAGAAAGCAGTACACTGTATCTCAGGGAAAGTCGTCCACTTCATTGCTTACTGGGTCTGGTGTCCGTCAAGGCGCTGTTCTTACTTCTTTTGTGTTTTCTTTTTTCTTACATGACTTGCCTCACTCTGATAACGAAATGAACTTTGTTAAGTATGCGGACGATCGAACTATTTCAATGTCTGTTAACTCCCAGCTACACTGTACTAAGATGAACAGCTTTCTATCAGGAATTAGTGAATGGTCTTCATCTAACTGCGTCAAAATAAATCCCTCCAAATATCAGACTGTTAATTTCACTTTCCGATGTAAACGAAAGTTAAATGAAGCCGTTGGTTGCTATGACCTTTGCAAAATTGATGATAATGCTGTAGAAAGCAAGTTTGAAGTTAAGTATCTTGGAATAATTCTTTCTTCTGACCTTCCTGGTCATCACATGTCTTATCCATTTCTAAAAGAATATTTTGTCTTACTTTTTACATTGTGAAGTTAAGGAACTCAGGGATGACTCAACAAACGCCTCATCTTACAGTTTGTCAAATCGTGCATCTCACCTATTCTTCCTTACTCTTCACCCTTATTCTTTACTGGATTGCTTAAAAAAGACTATGTCATGCTTCATAGAACTATGAAGACTGTCAGTCAGTAGAGAGAATGGTATCTCATTGAGCCTTATCGTTGACATTGTCACTGATAGGCACTTGGTGTCATGCAACAAATTTGCTAATGGAATTTTGTCAGACTGTGAGCACCCACCGCAGCACCCACAGCTCCAACCTTGTGTCTCCTCAGGTAAAACAAGAAGTCTTTCTAGAAGACTTTATACACGTACGTCTAAGTATAAAAATTCCACTATACTATATTTGGCACGTACTTTATGTGATGAAAATAGTGTTAGGTATGAACTAACTAACCTTCTTTGCACTACTAAATAAACCATTTCCTCCACACTTACAACATCAAAATTTATTGCTATTGTACATTTTATATTTATAATCCTCTCAATTTTTTCTCTTAATTTGTTTTTTTTTTCATAAGTGTGAACATTGTTTAGGCTGTGTTATAACTGTTAATTTTGTATTTCCCCTCACTATACTATATCAACATAATGTTAGATTCAATAATCTATAATATGCTTTAATTTTTAATCTGAATCGACAATACCGTTTGAAACAAACTCACTGTTATTATCATTATTAATATTATTATTATATTTAATATTCTCAAATCATGCTTCGAATATTTATGACCTTATATCGTAAACGCGGACAATTTCCTCTGGTTAATTTTGTTTTGACTAATAATTTTATTCATATTTTAAGTAAATCAGAGGCGATATTGTACCAAATTCCGATAATTCGATTCTGTTTTATAAGTAATGTTTTCGGAATAAAGTAGATGATTATAATAATTATTATTGCTATTATTATTATTATTATTAGTTTGAAGTTAAGAACGTTCGATTAATTCTTTCTTCTGATCTATCCTGGTCACCACATGCCTGAGCGACATCTGAAAGAATATTTCGTCTGACTATTTACATATTTTTACAGATTACCACCACTTCCATGCCATATCTTCTCTTTTCTCCCGAAATCTGGTTGGCATTCTCAACTGGTCTCTTACAGCGGACGGACATTCCATGTCTCCATGATATAGTTTGCTTCCGTCAAAATAAGACATGTTGGCTTTCATCACTCAGTGCCATGGATCTGTCCCAACTGCAGTGGAGAATCCAAATCCTCGAATTCCTGATTATTCCTCACGTAACTGCTTATTTTCCTGTACACTTTCGTTTGTTGGAGTGTATAAACGTTACTTACTTTCTCTACCTAAACGCATAGCCCATAAAATTTGCAAAATTGAAGTGTGATGTATATGCCTGCATAGTTCATACATTGAAAATTCAGTCAATCTATCAACCAATTTGTCTCAATCTGTTGCGTAATGTTTCATTTGTCTAGTAATTTTGTTTATACTACTTGCGCCCTTTCAAGATATACAGATTATTTGAATAATTTCATATGTTACGAGAACCACTGATACCGTCCAGTGTTTACCTGTGCTTGTGATCACAAATACTGTCTATCTCATTTAACACCATTGCTAATACTATTTATTGTCACGCATTGTTTATGTTAATTCAAAGCTTATAGTTTTCAAAAAAATCAATCATATGTACACTAATGTATGGCTTGATAGTAAATTCATTGAAGCGAGTGTTGTGAATAATGTTGAATTCAATAGAGCCGATTTTACTTTTATAAGATGAATATTAGAATGAGGCTGTTTACATTTAACCAGTTTACACTTACCACAGTTTGATTTACTCCTAGACGCGACACAATCCATATATTGGTGGAATCAAGAACATTCAGGTTACGATTAAACCGAATATCAATTGTTCAGACAGCCTGGGTCAGATGAATTTCAACGTTGATCATGACAAGAACGGATATCAGTTGAAGACACCTGCTGCTGTGACTGCAAGTCTGGTTCCTTTAGCTTATCACAACTGCTTCTCTTCATCCTTATATGTAATGATTCGTGTGGGGAAGATATATCGTCAAAGCATGGTTCTGGAGGTAGGGCAATGCACTATTTGCTTCATGTAGTAGACTGTTGAAATTCACTTTCCATACGATATACGAACATTGGAAGACAAAATCCACAGCTTACAACTTACTTTGTCAACGGTCGTATTCAGTAATCGAATGAAATAACGACACCAGACAAGGAAATGTTAAACCTGCACACCTCACACAGATGTCTCAGTTATGTCGTGCTATAATTTCGCTACCATTACAAATATTCCCCTGTATTTTGTAGTTAATTATGAATATCCGACGACACCTCTGTTTATCAAACGGTTAGATCGAACAGACATCCGCAATTTTAACGTTTTGAAAAAATTTGGGAATTGGGTATAGGATATTCATTCTAAAAAAGGTTTTTGTATTTCCCAATGAATGAAAAACAATATCGTTTTGTTTTTCATTCATTGGGAAATACAAAAACCTTTATTATAATCCGTAATTTTTAGTTCTATAATCCATATTCTACACAACAGTCGGAAACCTTCGACCCTGACGATTACTGTGCATTACCATCGACGCATTTCCTGTTGACGTGGAACGTCACACATTATCTACGTTACTATATACACGAAATGGAGTAGTGCAAGTCTGATGAGTCAGTCCCGAACTACAGACGCGGTATGCAATACAAGAAACTCACATAGCTTTTGAAGGGAAACCTTATATGATTCCATCATACAATCACATTGAATGACAAGGACGTACTAAGAATTGTCACGCCTTCTTCGAAATACTAGGCCCACCTCCATCGAACTGCACAACAACACTAGTTATTCAAAATCGAATCCACCTTCAAACTAAATAACACTGTGCTAAGCTCACATACATTCGAACGATAATGTGGACTGCCCACATAATAGAAAGTAATACGTAAGCTAAATACTATCGTATCGTTTCACGATGCACATCTAAACCAGACAAGCTAACATCTGCGTTAAAACAAAACACTGATATGTGGTTGAGAATACGTACAATTATTAAAATATGAACAAATGAAGAACATGTACCAGTTGATAAGTGGGAACAAAGAGTATATGAAGTAGCATGTAGTCCAGTGATGAAGAAAGTTTGTTAACTCGAAAACAAGGAAATTGTTGTGCAGAGTGAATATGGCATGTCTAAAAGTTATTTAGGAATGTCTCTTTACAGCTGAAGCCAACATCTACTGCCACAAGTTGATAGCTGCTCAGATATTGGTCGGTTATCGTTTCCCACCACCTCCAGATTTACCGCCGGTCGACTTCGCCATTCCAATACTAGCTTGCTTTGCAGTGGTCGCCGCCGAATGTTGTCTGTAGGTAACAGTGTTACTGACTGTCTTTGTAACAGTGGTCCTGATGGTCATGCTAGCACCACCTGTCTTCATGTGGGTGGCTAAAGCGTTGGAGTTGGCAGATATATTCTTTGGAACGGCAAGCGATTGTTGGACAGGTGTGGTTTTCATCCCTCCAGCCGATTTTGATACAGTGGTCGTTGTCTGCACATTCTGTCCCTTATGCATCTCTCTTTTCGTGGACAACTCTACAAATGAAAGATAAACAAATTCTATTTCACTCGAACTGCAATCCAACTGCATCATACATAACCACCATGATCTCACTTGTTGTCAAAAATCACCCCATGAGCACTGAATTACTAGTTTCCACAAGAGGCGTTAATGGTCCCAGTCGGGTTAGAAGGGGAAACTCAGATTAACCATCGAAAGTATAACTAGGGAACACAGCACCTAAATCAGTGTCACTCCTAACATTTAAAACATTGAACTGTAAATCAAATGCCTACAAGGCGAAGTTCATCACAGACACC
Source organism: Trichobilharzia szidati (assembly GCA_944472155.2). Taxonomy (NCBI): domain Eukaryota; kingdom Metazoa; phylum Platyhelminthes; class Trematoda; order Strigeidida; family Schistosomatidae; genus Trichobilharzia; species Trichobilharzia szidati. The sequence goes on from OX235276.1 coordinate 63,449,947, forward strand.
ACTCAACTCACGTTCGACTCCAGTGTTTTGACCACCAGCTAAGCCCTACAAAATGTCATCGAAACACAATACGTACAATAACAATAGAAAGCGAATATGCTTGAAATATGTGGAATAACAACAGTGTTGATACCAATGAGGAGAGATTACAGGTGACATCTGAGAACGCATCCGTTCACTATGCACCATAGTACCCTTTGTCACTCCGTTTACTACTTTAACAAATATCAACCAGATTGGAGACTCCTCATCTACTCCTATCATGATTACCTGCTATTCAAAAACGAATATACCAACTACCACATATTCACTCATGACTGAGATTTAGAAAATAGAATCCTAGAAACTAACTCTCCACAGAATTAATATTTCCTATGATTCAACTCTCAGCCAACGACAGTATGCACCTACTCGCCTAAACAAAGCGTAGAAATAAGTCTACGAGTTCCTACTGCTAACACTTAGTACTGACATCACTGAGTCACTGTGAGCATACCTACACACAAAGCACTAGTGACTTACCATAAAGCCTCATCTCTTCCTGAAATACAATACAAAAAATCACTCCACACAAAGTGTTGAACATACCTAACAGCAGTCAGCGTACCTCCAGAATGAGATATTCACTTTGTTTCACGCTTATATATATGCTTGAGAGAGAGAGATGGAGTGTAGAATAACAAACACATTCACTCAGGTGTGATTGGTTGATGTCTATGTGAAACTGAATGTCCAGTCACTCACTATCTAAATTTTAGACAACGATAACACCGATCAGGTGCCATTTGATTGGCCGAATATCATGATACCATTAAACTTGGTGATACTTCTGAAGAAAGGAGAATGTGTATCAAGGCAATCGAATTAGCCTTGTCAATTTTCATAGAGCAACGTGTGTTAGACACGTGACAGCGAGCGCACACAGACGTAAATCAGCCTATTCACCAACCAGTCATTTGGGTGGTGTTCAAGTTTGTAAAATTCAAACTCAATGCCTTATGCACTAGGAGAGCTGATTTTTGAGACAACTTGACATCTGAACTGATGCACTGGTGACGATCACTTTAGGTGTGACTTACTAGGGATCATAATTCCATACAATGTACATTGAAACATATGTACTAGGATTTTGAACATTCGGCCGTTCCACTCTCAACAACCGAAACCGTCAAGTTGTAGAGGTAATCTAATTGATCAATTTAGAGTTGCTCCTTATGTTTGACTTTTCACATACTGAGTGTTAAGTAAGGTAACTGGAACGTTTTCATGAGCATCAGAGTATGCTGTCGCAATAAATATAACACGCTGACGTGTGTATTTAATGTGGATAACGCCATACCGCGTATGATGTCAAATAAACAGATATTCTTCTTACATACACTGATGTATATTTTTAGAATCGAAAATGGGAGCAGAATATGATTTTTCCAGTAGAATGAAGATAAAATTCAGGCCAAGATTCAGACGCCAATTGTTGATCAAACAGCCAATCTGCACATCTCCATTCAGTATAATCTTCTCAAGCTCGATGTTACATTAGATTTTAAGACTGTCATTTTGTCACATTCTATTAAATCGTTACGTGTTATTGCATGCGGTGCTGTAGTTGTCATATTTTGAAAATGTCTTCTCTCACTAAGGTTTTGCACTCTGCTGGTCTTATCTATTAACACCTGCTCACCACATTGACTGATGTAATGGACATCATAATCATTGTAGGGTTTTAGATAAACTAGATTTTGTTATCTGGTGGCCTTTCACATGATCAGCTCACCACATTGACCAACGAGACTTGGTGTATTACTACATCTGCCTAAACCACTGAATATCCTAAATGAAACTGTCAAATTTATGAATTGTAGGGATAAAAAGATAAGAATCTTAACAACGAAATAGTGAATTCTATGGGTTTTACAAGTTTTCCAGCGTCCCCTATCAGAGACTATTGATTTCACTTGCGAATCTCGGCTGCAGAACGACAATGTGATTGATATACCATTTTATAATTGTTATTATTATTCCCTTGGGTTGCGAGTGGATACCATTTGAAACCTACATGGTGGCACGATGGAAATATAGTCCTAGTTTAACAACGAAATTTATTATCAAGTAGAAGGCGTTATGACGAGTGCCTCATTGTGCCATCTTCTAACCAACATTAGTGGATTAATCGCTGAAACTGACTATCTACGAACCTTTGTCATACTGTAGATATATGACTAACAATTTTAACCGTCATAAGGATAATGCAGCTTCTGACGTCTTTCTTGGAACTTGTAATATGACGTGTAAAAATAGGAAGACTGCAGTTCAACTTTCGATGATGTTCTCATACGAAGAGGGCCAGATGTGAGCGATAATGCAGGGATATTTCACGAAAACTTATAAATTGGTCAATACACGCATAACAGATCATGTATTCCTCTTGCAACTAATAGGGATTAAAAGAGCATATGCATACTTCCAGCCTATACTTCGAACAATGAAGTAAGAAAGATAGAGAACTCATTGTAAAATTTTAGAAATTGCAGAATTCAATTAGTTGTAATCTATAAGAGACTGAGTATATGAGCAAACAGTAAGGAAACATTATTTGAATACCCCAAATATTTTAATTGTGAAACAGAATATCTAGCGAGAGAAGCATTCTTTTCGATAAATCCTCGTTCAGGCTGTGCTGTTAGAAATCCTTTCAGTCTAGCAAGCAATACGCAGCAAAGGCAAATTAGAATTATACAAGAAAGTGTATTGTATGTGCGTCGGTGGCACAGTGGTTAGGACTCTCGCCGACCATGCACATGGTCCGGGGTTCGATCCCCTGCCGACGCACACCCGATATCTATGGTCGGCCTGCAAAATTTGGGCTACCGATATCCATGCTGAAAATTCCATACTTGTACTGAAAATACGGTGTGGCATCAAGCTGTAACCAAAATAAAAAAATTACAAGATGGAGTAATACTCAGTTAGTTGTCATTATCATTTCGAATATGTACGGTCAATAATAACATGAGATAAAATGGAATGTAATAATTCAGTGATGTGGTTGCCTATATAAGCTAAGAGGCTGACAGATTTCAAGGGTGATTGTAGTCAGTGGTGTGAGAGCAAATGTGGATACTACATTGAGAAATGATGAACCAACAAATGGGATGCGCCTAACATGAGTTCAAGGGTGACAAATAACAGTGATAACGATGGTGTGGTGTAAGTTTTAAAAGTACCATTAGATGACGACTATCAGGTAGTAATGAATCTGACATAGTGGAATGAACAGGATGGTGTTGATATGATAACAAGTTTGGGAAGCATCACGTAAACTTGGAGTAATAAGCATAATAAGAGAGGTCACGAGGTCGTTAATGGTTTGCAAATAAACGTTTGTCAATGAAATGTAGGCCAAACATGGCGAAAATAAATAGGATGGGGACTCAAAGTGTTCATCATCAATCTTTACAGAGGATTTATTGACCTTATTGAATGACCAGGTTAGACAAAGTGGTTGGTCATACCTTGTGCGTGTATACAGAGACTGAGTGTTGAAGACATTTGTTGGATGATGATTAGCAGTGGGAACTAGGGTGGTGAATTCATCCTATTTCGGACTATTTAGCTGGATGTACATGCCTTCCACAGTGAGCGAGGCCAATCACTTCTGTGCAATCAGTCAATAACGATAATATGTTTTCAGACCGTAGATGATACGAACTTCCTGAAATAACTAGAATGGCGAGTCAGACTGATTCATGATAAATTATATAAATTTTTCCCAGCATTCGCAAATGAATTCAAATCATGATTTTTCTGAACTTTTCTCTGTGTAAGCCAAGGCTGCTTCTTCAGCAGAATTATTCTGATTTTATTAATCATCAAAATGTGTAGTCAAAATATTTTGCGTAAATTGAAGTCAGTTTCTTCGAAAGTCACCTATCGATAGACATTTCTACCAATAGAAGTATGTAATGACAAATTGTTAATGTAAATATTTGTCTGCGTGAGTGCATATTATTTATCCTATGGAAGATGCGTCAATTCACATGTGATAAACATGATAATAGATTTTTAAAGGTCATGGAGGTTCATTGAGGTTTTAGTTGTTGTATCATCTGTCTTGTTTAATTAGAGTTTACCATATAGGTGATAAGTCTACACATGTCTTGTTCTAATATTAATTATAGCAATAATAGTTTGGGAATCATCAGCAGTACACACTCACTGGGATTAAGTTTCATTCTCCTTTTCTCTTCTCAGATTTAGCTAATTCTGTCGACATAGTCAAATAAGAAATCCTCAGGAAGTTCATCAACCTCAAATTTCTTCTGTGATAATTTCCTTCCTTTCCAGTGATCGGGAATTTGGATAAACTTTATTACGTCTAAGAGATTTCCAGTAAATTTTAGGATATCGATTATTATTCAAAGAGTAATTTATAAAATGTAATCATGTGTTCGCTTCTGTGAGTCTGGCATTATACTTCAAGTACTCATTAAGTGCCTTTAATGCACTGGGATCCCCAAGTGATTTCAAATCTTTTTCATTATTACCATTTTCTATAGTTTGGTTTGTAAGGGTTTGTTATGTTTTTACGAGTTGATGACGGACTGATATCAGTTAGAGAACCATTGAATCCAACAAGGAGTACTGGACAGCTGCTGTTTCATCCTAGTTCGGGAATCATCGGCAGTACGCACCTACTGGGATTCGAACCCAGGACCTTCCGGTTACAAGGCAAGCTCGTATACCATTCAGCCACTGGGACCCGATTCAATGGCCAATTCATGAATTCTAACTTCTACCAATTCGTGATTTAGCGCGACCCCAACCATTGTCGTTGGTGGGACATCCATCCACACATGTGACATCTAATTGGACCTCACTGGTCACGACTTCTCACTAGAACTCCAGGAAGCTCCAACCTGTAGCAAGTCACTAGAGAGCATCAGATTAATTTTCTATAGTTTGGTTTGTAAGGATTAGTTATGTTTTACGAGTTGATCACGGACTGATATCAGTTAGGGAACCATTGAAAACCAGGGAGTACTGGACAGCTGTTTCGTCCTAGTTTCAGAATCATCGGCAGTTCGCACCCACTGGGATTCGACAATGGTTGGTGTCGCGCTAAATCAAGAATTGGTAGAAGTTAGAATTCATGAGCCATTGAATTGATTCCCAGTGGCTGAACGGTATACGAGCTTGCCTTGTAACCGGGAGGTCCTGGGTGCGAATCCCAGTGAGTGTGTACTGCTGATGATTCCCAAACTATTATTGCTATAATTAATATTAGAACAAGACATGTGTAGACTTATCACCTATATGGTAAACTCTAATTAAACAAGACAGATGATACAACAACTAAAACCTCAATGAACCTCCATGACCTTTAAAAATCTATTATCATGTTTATCACATGTGAATTGACGCATCTTCCATAGGATAAATAATATGCACTCACGCAGACAAATATTTACATTAACAATTTGTCATTACATACTTCTATTGGTAGAAATGTCTATCGATAGGTGACTTTCGAAGAAACTGACTTCAATTTACGCAAAATATTTTGACTACACATTTTGATGATTAATAAAATCAGAATAATTCTGCTGAAGAAGCAGCCTTGGCTTACACAGAGAAAAGTTCAGAAAAATCATGATTTGAATTCATTTGCGAATGCTGGGAAAAATTTATATAATTTATCATGAATCAGTCTGACTCGCCATTCTAGTTATTTCAGGAAGTTCGTATCATCTACGGTCTGAAAACATATTATCGTTATTGACTGATTGCACAGAAGTGATTGGCCTCGCTCACTGTGGAAGGCATGTACATCCAGCTAAATAGTCCGAAATAGGATGAATTCACCACCCTAGTTCCCACTGCTAATCATCATCCAACAAATGTCTTCAACACTCAGTCTCTGTATACACGCACAAGGTATGACCAACCACTTTGTCTAACCTGGTCATTCAATAAGGTCAATAAATCCTCTGTAAAGATTGATGATGAACACTTTGAGTCCCCATCCTATTTATTTTCGCCATGTTTGGCCTACATTTCATTGACAAACGTTTATTTGCAAACCATTAACGACCTCGTGACCTCTCTTATTATGCTTATTACTCCAAGTTTACGTGATGCTTCCCAAACTTGTTATCATATCAACACCATCCTGTTCATTCCACTATGTCAGATTCATTACTACCTGATAGTCGTCATCTAATGGTACTTCTAGTACTTACACCACACCATCGTAATCACTGTTATTTGTCACCCTTGAACTCATGTTAGGCGCATCCCATTTGTTGGTTCATCATTTCTCAATGTAGTATCCACATTTGCTCTCACACCACTGACTACACTCACCTTTGAAATCTGTCAGCCTCTTAGCTTATATAGTCAACCACATCACTGAATTATCACACTTCATTTTATCTCATGTTATTAGTGACCGTACATATTCGAAATGATAATGACAACTAACTGAGTATTACTCCATCTTGTAATTTTTTTATTTTGGTTACAGCTTGATGCCACACCGTATTTTCAGTACAAGTATGGAATTTTCAGCATGGATATCGGTAGCCCAAATTTTGCAGGCCGACCATAGATATCGGGTGTGCGTCGGCAGGGGATCGAACCCCGGACCATGTGCATGGTCGGCGAGAGTCCTAACCACTGTGCCACCGACGCACATACAATACACTTTCTTGTATAATTCTAATTTGCCTTTGCTGCGTATTGCTTGCTAGACTGAAAGGATTTCTAACAGCACAGCCTGAACGAGGATTTATCGAAAAGAATGCTTCTCTCGCTAGATATTCTGTTTCACAATTAAAATATTTGGGGTATTCAAATAATGTTGCTCATGAAAACTTTCTGGTTACCTGACTTAACACTCAGCAGGTGAAAAGTCAAACATAAGGAGCAACTCTAAATTGACCAATTAGATTACCTCTACAACTTAACGGTTTCGGTTGTTGAGAGTGGAACGGCCGAATGTTCAAAATCCTAGTACATGTGTTTCAATGTACATTGTATGGAATTATGATCCCTAGTAAGTCACACCTAAATTGATTGCCACCAATTCATCAGTTCAGATGTCAAGTTGTCTCGAAAATCAACTATCCTAGTGCATAAGGCATTGAGTTTGAATAATACAAACTTGAACACCACCCAAATGACTGGTTGGTGAATAGGCTGATTTACGTCTGTGTGCGCTCGCTGTCACGTGTCTAACACACGTTGCTCTATGAAAATTGACAAGGCTAATTCGATTGCCTTGATAAACATTCTCTTTTCTTCAGAAGTATCACGACGACTAATACTATCATGTTAGTCTGCCAATCAAATGGCACCTGATCGGTGTTATCGTTGTCTAAAATTTAGATAGTGAGTGACTGGACATTCAGTTTCACATACACATCAACCAATCACACCTGAGTGAATGTGTTTGTTATTCTACACCCCATCTCTCTCTCTCATGCATATATAAAAGCGTGAAACAAAGTGAATATCTCATTCTGGAGGTACGCTGACTGCTGTTAGGTATGTTCAACACTTTGTGTGGAGTGGTTTTCTTGTATTGTATTTCAGGAAGAGATGAGGCTTTATGGTAAGTCACTAGTACTTTGTGTGTAGGTATGCTCACAGTGACTCAGTGATGTCAGTACTAAGTGTTAGCAGTAGGAACTCGTAGACTTATTTCTACGCTTTGTTTAGGCGAGTAGGTGCATACTGTCGTTGGCTGAGTGTTGAACCATAGGACATAATAATTCTGTGGAGAGTTAGTTTCTAGGATTCTATTTTCTAAATCTCAGTCATGAGTGTATGTGTGGTGGTTGGTATATTCGTTTTTGAATACCAGGTGATCATGATAGGAGTAGATTAGGAGTCTCCAATCTGGTTGATATTTGTTAAAGTAGTAAACGGAGTGACAAAGGGTACTATGGTGCACAGTGAACGGATGCGTTCTCAGATGTCACCTGTAATCTCTCCTCATTGTTATCAACACTGTTGTAATTCCACATACTTCAAGCGTATTCGCTTTCTGTTGTTATTGTACGTATTGTGTTTCGATGACATTTTGTAGGGCTTAGCTGGTGGCTGAAATACTGCAGTCGAACGTGAGTTGAGTGGTGTCTGTGATGAACTTCGCTTTGTAGGCATTTGATTTACAGTTTGATGTTTTAAATGTTAGGAGTGACACGGATTTAGGTGCTGTGTTCCCTAATTATACTCTCGATGGTAAATCTGAATTTGCCCTTCTTACCCGACTGGGACCATTAACGCCTCTTGTGAAAACTAGTAATTTAGTACTCATGGGGTGAATTTTGACAACAAATGAGATCATGGTGGTTATGTGTGATGTAGTTGGATTGCAGTTCGAGTGAAATAGAATTTGTTTATCTTTCATTTGTAGAGTTGCCCACGAAAACAAAGATGCATAAGGGACAGAATGTGCAGACAACGACCACTGTGTCGAAACCGGCTGGAGGGATGAAAACCACACCTGTCCAACAATCGCTGGCTGTTCCAGGGAATGTATCTGCTAACTTCAAGGCTTTAGCTACAAACATGAAGACAGGTGGTGCCAGCATGACCGTCAGGACCACTGTTACAAAGACAGTCAGTAACACTGTTACTTACAGACAACATTCAGGGGCGACCACTGCAAAGCAAGCCAGTATTGGAATGGCGAAGTCGACCGGCGGTAAATCTGGAAGTGGTGGGAAACGATAACCGACCAACATCTGAGCAGCTATCAACTTGTGGCAGTAGATGTTGGCTTCAACTGTAAAGAGACATTCCTAAATAACTTTTAGACATGCCATATTCACTCTGCACAACAATTTCCTTGTTTTCGAGTTAACAAACTTTCTTCATCGCTGGACTACATGCTACTTCATATACTCTTTGTTCCCGCTTATCAACTGGTACATGTTCTTCACTTGTTTATATTTCAATAATTGTACGTATTCTCAACCACATATCAGTGTTTTGTTTTAACGCAGATGTTAGCTTTGCTGGTTTAGATGTGCATCGTGAAACGATACGATAGTATTTATCTTACGTATTACTTTCTATTATGTGAGCAGTCCACGTTATCATTCGAATGTATGTGAACGTGGCACGGTGGTATTGAGTTTGAAGGTGGATTTGATTTTGAATAACTAGTGTTGTTGTGCAGTTCGATAGTGGTTGGCCTAGTATTTCGAAGAGAGCGCGACAATTCTTAGTGCGTCCTTGTCATTCAATATGATTATATGATGGAATCATATAAGGTTTCTCCTCAAAATCGATGTCAGTTTCTTGTATTGCATACCGCGTCTGTAGTTCGGGACTGACTCATCAGACTTGCACTACTCCATTTCGTGTGCATAATAACGTAGATAACGTGTGACATGCCTCGTCAACAGGAAATGCGTGAATGGAAATGCACAGTAATCGTCAGGGTCGAAGGTTCCAGACTGTTGTGTAGAATATGGATTATGGAACTTAAAATTACGGATTATAATAAAGGTTTTTGTATTTCCCAATGAATGAAAAACAAAACGATATGGCTTTTCATTCATTGGGAAATACAAAAACCTTTATTATAATGAATATCTTATACCCAATTCCCAAATTTTTTCAAGACGTTAAGATTGCGGATGTCTGTTCGATCTAACCGTTTGATAAACAGAGGTGTCGTCGGATAGTCATTATTAACTACAAAATACAGGGAAATGTTTGTAATGGTAGCGAAATGATAGCACGACATAACTGAGAAATCTGTGTGAGGAATCCTTGTCATCATTTGCCGTAGTCAGACAGTTTGTCGCCAGTTTTGAGGATGACTGTGGTATGTAAATGTGGCTGCCACACACTCGAAAGCACTACCATGCATCAGTGTGTACTGGCGTGTGAAGTCGAGAAAATAGGCTATGGAAACAAGCGACCTGCGGTGAGTGCGATCGAATGGAAGAGTGGATGGTGTATTCTCATGCGAATCGAGAGCGTCACGTTTTCACTCGATTCATCATGCTGAATTGTGGAAGGAAAATGTCAAGGTCTACAGGAGTGTGATCACAGGTGATTATCTGTTTCAAACGAAACTGATTTCAACAGTTGAGTCGTCTCACTTTCACATGTGTTGACTCTGTGTATATACAGCGTAGTTTTGTTGAATAGAAATTATGCTCACCATCACAGATCAGTCGTCGCTTCCTAATGTTTTCATAGATCAATCAGACATAAGACATCGACGAAATGTGGTTATTATCAGAGTGCAGGTTAAACATTTCCTTGTCTGGTGTCGTTATTTCATTCGATTACTGAATACGACCGTTGACAAAGTAAGTTGTAAGCTCTGGATTTTGTCTTCCAATGTTAATACGTCGTGGGGAAAATGAATTTCAACAGTCTACTCCATGAAGCAAATAGTGCATTACCCTACCTCTAGAACCATGCCTTGACGATATATCTTCCTCACACGAATTGTTACATATAAGAATGAAGAGAAGCAGTTGTGATAAGCGTAAGGAACCAGACTTGCAGTCACAGCAGCAGGTATCTTTAACTGATATCTGCTCTTGTCATGATCAACGTTGAAATTCATCTGACCCAGGCTGTCTGAACAATTGATATTCGGTTTAATCGTAACCTGAATGTTCTTGATTCCACCAATATATGGATTGTGTCGCGTCTAGGAGTAAATCAAACTGTGGTAAGTGTAAACTGGTTAAATGTAAACAGCCTCATTCTAATATTCATCTTATAAAAGTAAAATCGGCTCTATTGAATTCAACATTATTTACAACACTCGCTTCAATGAATTTACTATCAAGCCATACATTAGTGTACATATGATTTATTTTTGAAAACTATAAGCTTTGAGTTAACATAAACAATGCGTGACAATAAATAGTATTAGCAATGTTGTTAAATGAGATAGACAGTATTTGTGATCACAAGCATAGTTAAACACTGGACGGTATCAGTGGTTCTCGTAACATATGAAATTATTCAAATAATCTGTGTATCTTGAAAGGGCGCAAGTATTATAAACAAAATTACTAGACAAATGAAACATTATGCAACAGATTGAGACAAATTGGTTGATAGATTGACTGAATTTTCAATATATGAACTATGCAGGCATATACATCACACTTCAATTTGACACATTTTACGGTCTTTGCGTTAAGGTAGAGAAAGTTAGTAACTTTTGTAAACTCCAACAAACGAAAATGTACAGGAAAATAAGCAGTTACGTGAGTAATAGTCAGGAATTCGAGTATTTGGATTATCCATTGCAGTTAAGACAGATCCATGGCACTGAGTGATGAAAGCCAACATGTCTTATTTTGACGGAAGCAAAATAAAGCATGGAGACATGGAATGTCCACACTCTGTAGGAGACCAGTTGAGAATGCCAACCAGATTGCGCAAGAAAAGAGAAGACATGGCATGGAATTCGTGGTAATCTGTGAGAGTAGATGGAATGGAATCGGACTATGCTCACTGATAACAGGAGTAGGGTCAATAATCTACTTCGCTTACCCGAACGACAACCATGAGGACACCGATTGTCTGGCGGTCGTCATCCCACCAGCTGCCTCCGTATCTCTCCTACAATGGGAGCCACTGTTTGGAGACTGACAATTTCTGTTACTGTAATGTTTATACGCTCACCGTTGTTTGTTAATATTTTTTATATAAATTACAATCGATTCTGCCAAATACAAATTCCCAAATTCTGGTCTCTCTCAGTTGTTTGGTTCCATGTGATAGGGTCATTACGAAATATTATTACAAGTAACTGCTACTCGATGCACCCCAAGATCACGATGTGAGAGGAATGAAAGTTACAATTATCCAATGCTATGCACCTGCAAATCCCTCAGACTGAGTGGAGAAGCTGGCGGACTTCCACAGCCGACTGCAAACAGTAATTTACAGGAGAATTGATTTCAGATTTCTGGGAGTTTGATGATTTGATGAGTGGTGGGTGGCGTATACAAGGAGAAGATAGAATGTATGCTCAAACTGACGTGGATAGACTTCATTTCAATCTCGGCGAGGTGGGAGACGGTTTGCTGGACACGTGAACGTCAAGTCAGTGAGATATAAGTACAGGTCAGTATCGAGAGCAAGGAATTTCGCAGATCAAGTTGAAAGTACTCAAAGTGGCTGGATATAGACCGAAGACTACATTCTACACTCGGAAACTGACAGGTGAATGTTTGAACAAAGGTGCAGCAGTTCAAGTTGACCTACTTCATGAAGTACACGTAAAGGTTGAGCAAATAAGTTACTCAGCCTACCTTTCATCTTTGTGAAACTGTAATCTGAAGCGCTATCGTTAGTTTGCATGCAGCACTCACTGATTACAGAGGACGTTCATTTTCGAAGTATTGTGTAGCATGACTTGTTACAGGACGGAGTTTTCTGGAGTTCTGTGTGGAAGTCGTGACCATTGAGGTGAACACAGCCACGAGTATGGATGGATTTATGACTAATGACATTGGATGGTGACCGCAATGGAAATCAAGAATTCGAGGAAGTTACAATTCATGGGCTGGCAACTGAATTGAGTCGCACTTTCTGAATGGTATGGAAGCCTGCTTGTTAACTGTGGGAGTTTCAGGTTTGGAAGCCCGGTAAATGCGTAATGACGATGACACCCGAAGAAGGATGAAACAGCTGTCCACTGGCTCGATAAGTGATGAAATTACGTGAGAAAATCCAAAAAAAGCAAACATTTAGCAATCAGTCCTTGAAAACGTAGTTATATGTTTGAAGTTATTAAGTCGGGTTGACTAAAGACGTTGTGGAAGCCACTGTATATCATGGATGCTTTCTTACTCAAAATCAAGTGTGATATTGTGCAGGTATGTGAATTTAGGTTTCAGATAACCCAAATACTCCACCAGAAATACAACAAACGAATGATAATCATAATGATATTAGTGGTCATGAGAGTTTGTGAACTTTTGGTCAGCCAAATAAGAACAACAGATTGGTGAACACAATCAATACTACATAGTTGTCTGGTTTTCTTATTCATAACTGTGATCTTCCTTCTTTGTAAGTTGATTCCTCAGGATGATGTAATCTGAACAGCCATCTTGAAATTTGGTTTATAGTAGACTGACTAGTTTATACTTTCTATCAAACACGAACACGTCTGAAGAAATCTGGATAATATCTTTGACGGAAACAACCGATGTTTTCACAACCACCTATCCAACTCCTCGACTCACAGAATTTCGATTATTAATCTTCCACATTTTACTTCTGCTTTCAGTTGGAATTTAGCAAAGTAGAGAGTGCTGAAACTGAATTGTCCAGGTCAGAAGCCACAACAACATCACTGATATAATCACTAGCAAACACATTGTGGGTCGGTGAACAACTGACGCGTCAGTCAGACTTATGCATTCCAAAATGAATTAGTCGGGATTGAACCTAACTGAATAACAGGCTTTAATCTTGATTGATGTAGAAGACATATTCATGTGGAATTCTAGTTGAAGTATGTATGACCTCATTCCGTAGCTGACTGTTATTTCATATACGGGGAGTATTTCTTGACAGTGTTGAAGGGTTTAAATATTTTTCATTATGGGTAAATTTTGTTTTGATGGTCTCACATTTTTTTTCAGTAATATTTACTGATTACTTTTCCAGCATAATTTATTGCTCATAATCATATCAAGGTTTAAATGTTTTCAGCAGAGGATCGTTACTACGATTAGTCATTTCTGTGTAGGACACAGGGCACAGTTTGCTGTTGGAAATGAGCTGTTGACGTGGAATTCAGTTCGCAGAATCGTATAGAAATTGCGACTTGACATTATTGTTGTGAATTTGAAGGTTGTTCCCAGGGCTGAATGCTGCAGATCTAAACACTGACATCAGTGTATTGAACTCCTCTCTTGCTTTCCTTACCGCATCCTTGCGTATTTGTCTCCATTCGTACCGGCTGTAGTTGAGGCGATTTTACCTATCCAGTTGGGTGAAAAAAACGTCTTCCTTTAACACCCTCACCGGTCTATTTTTTGTTTGCTTATTGTAGGCTGATTTTCTGTCTCACCTCCTCCTTATCTATTTTGTTCACTTTAGCTTGTGTGTTTCTAGTTTGGATGACACCTGACTTAGATAATTCACGAAATCCAGGTTTCCTATGGTCTTTTGGTGGGTCCAATGGAAAAGTAGTGACATTTATCTAATCCCTTAGTGAATACTGATTTCTTGTGATTTTATCCAATTAAAAGAAATGACGGAGTGATAAGCATTTTAGGAATCTTTTTGTCGTTTGAGCATACCGTGACTGTTTAGGTAAGAAAGTGGTCAAAACACCAAAATGTTAATATGGACATTAAATTATAAGCTAGAATTGTTTCAGTAATACTACAACAAATAAGCAAACTGGCATCAAGTTACTCAGATGTTGTTGCACTAGTCGGGTTTTATATCAATGGCAAGTGTGTGTAAATCGGTTTATGTTAGTTTTAGTTCTCACACTCCGGGCTACCTTAAAACATAGTAACCTGAATATTTATTCAAAATTGGTTCAAAACAAAAATAATTAGAGCCAACATCTGTTTTCGAAAGTCCACATATATGATGTTAACATTTCAGAGATCACATTCCCATATATATATATATATATATATATATATATTTGCTCTTGATCATTTCGGCGTAAAGATGTGGATAAGCATAATAATAATTACTATTATTTCTTTGGGTTTCTAGCGGGATAAAGGGAATCAGAAACAAATTTCTATTTCACCTCTGTTTTATGCAGATTTTCTGCTTGACTTTACGTTTGGCCATAAGCTTTCATCATATCCTCACACGATTTCTTTTGGGTCACACACAGTCGAATTCACGCTAAACCTATCATTTAACATTCGAGTTCCACTTATGATGTTAATCAACAGTTTCCTAAGTGTTCGTATAATTTGTCTCCATTCCATTCTGCATATTTGTTGGACAATAGGCTGTGAGTTGGTTTGTTGTCACATATTAGAGTTGAGTACCCTTCTGACTAGCTATTTGATCTTGAGCGGAATTGTCTTCAGATAAAAGTCTACAACCTACTGGTAGTGATATCAGTGACGCACTAAGTCTCCTAGTCGTGAAGAAGAACTGACTGACTTGACACTATAGCTGAAAATTTGGATCCTTTTGTTTTATGCTCAGTTCAGTAGATTTCCACATTGATTTTAGAGTAATGATGCTTCTGATTGTTTTTCCTATCCTGGGCAACTTTTATATCCCAATCTATGACACCTTTAGTGGAAACGATGCTGAATAATCAGGTAAATGAGAGACGACAAGCATAAGGATAAACTTCATTTCTTCATAGTAGTAAGACCAAGTGTAAACAGACTGTTTTCCGTAATCAGGAAGGTTACTGTTTCACAACCTGAGCTTCAGGGATTTACCAACATGCCAACTACTCCCAGGATGAGTGGTCGGTGACTTATATTTTCATATACCGAAACAGATATCTTCACCATCTCAGTAGTTGGTCCAATTCTTTTGGATTCACTAGACGGAAATGGTGACTTCCCTTATGCAACATAAAATCTGAATATATGCGCAACAGAGCTGGCCTCGAAATGTTTGATTTGCTGAGATTTAATTGGTCTCAAGTTATATCATGAACAGACATCGGTCGAAGAACTGACGGTAACCGCGGGGAACTGGACAACTGTATCATCCTGGTGTGCGATTTTTCACCCATAACCCCAGTAGGAGATCGAACGCAGAAGCTTTCAGTTAAAAAGCCTCATTTTTGATCATTTATTCACCTGGACGAAATCCAACTGTTCATGAATTCTGATTTCTTCCACTTCAACATTTATAGAGCTGTTACCAGCACAAAAGTACCAACAAAACAAGAACAACATAATTCTACAGTACCGCAAAGCATTGTCCAAATGAAAATCACCTTGGAAGATTTGCAATTATTGTAAAAGAAAGCTACTCAATTAGCTTTTCTCTTTCTGTTCAATGCAACAAGGGAAGAAAATTTCGGTAAATAATGAATGAGCCATCAATATTTTTATGCGATAGATATAATGCATTCCTTTGCATTCCTAGTGGAACATAAGGCTCCAAACTTGATCTTTGAAAATTATATTAATGGAGGGAGACGTTACGCAGTTGGTTAGCTTGCCACTTCCTTCCCTCTTTACAGAATTTACTATTGCGTAAGAGAGTATGAGCAGTGTATCAGCCTGGAATTGAATCCGCACCTGGTGCCTGGTTAGTGACAATTATATCATTGAATCAAAGACGCAATTTTATCGAAAACAACCAAGTTTAGACACGTATACATGTCCCTATAAATAACCAGCTGTTACATTTCTTTGTATAAGATTAGATTTAAAGAAAATAGGTCATACAATTTTCCCTAACACGTATGTAAAAGAACTCTGGTCACCATTAAGGATTAAGACCGATCAATCAGTTGGAATTAACCTTATGCGATTCACCTGAAATATCAAAGCCTGATTGAAAAGTCACTAATCTACCTGTTAATCTTCTTAGCGCGTATATATATATATATGCACACATTTCGGTGATTGTTGACAGTCAAGCGAACAGAGAGTTCCGTCCAGAAAACACTCATCGTGAAGCAGAGTTCCTCAGAAATGCCTTCCGTTTACCACACATCCTTATTCATATCATGTATATGCTTGTTCATGGTTTCGTGTGTTGATGGGCTGATGAACGATACACTGAGAGACATGTTGCTGACTCTTCACAATAATGCAAGAGATGATGTTCGAAATGGAGCGATAAGTGGACAGCCGAGAGCTATTTCTATCAAACACGTGGTAAGACGAATGTTCAAATACGACTTTTGTTTTGAATATTTTTCTGAATGTTGTCTATCAGGTGTTTCTCTGTTGGACTGTTGGAAACAGTGGAGTTTGTATACTCAGATGTTTCCAGCATGTTGACAGTGACGAAAGGTACTCACCAGTTGGATGAAGATAAGAATTTATGGGCCATTGGATATGGTCTCACTGGTTGGATGACTAACACGCTGTCTTCTCAACTTGCAAGTTTTGATTGTGGTCACTGGTGGAGTCCAGTGCGCGTAACACAGATCAGTCTCAAACTAGTTTCCACATCCAGAAAACAATACTGCTGCCCGTTTGAGATTTCCGCTATGTGCGTGTTAATTGTAGATACTTTTATAGAGCTATGTAAACTGATTACGCCCAAAATCTACCTTTAGTGAAGTGAGAAATCACACAGTATTGTAGATGCATATATACAGAATATTTGTTTATGAATTGTATACATTCTCTTTTGTGGTATTCGTCAGAAATACAACATGGAGTTGGAAAAGAAAGCACAGAATTTATCTGATCAATGTCGTGTTGGACATGACACAGATGCAGAGCGTAAAGTTCCGCCATTCACATATATTGGACAGAATTGGGCGGGTGCAGCAACAGTCGAACTGTAAGATATTCAGTATTTAATTAAATTAGTCTTTCATATTTCACATGTTTCATAGCGTTGCCGCTTATTACATAAACCGGAGTAAATTAATTATTTTTGTCGCATATATAACAATATTTCAGATGATGTCACCTTCATTCATTTGAAGTTATTTCGTGTCTCCCGTTGATTGATTTCCATGAGACGAAAATGGTCAGTGTCAGTTGATATGTAGGCTCTGGTGATTCGACGATATCTGCAGGTTAACATGGTGTAATTTGGTTGATGATGGCTGACATGGGGATACGGAATGCAGACTTCCTCCTGTTTCTCGCTTGTCAGCTAGACGCACATAGATTTCAAACAAGTGATGCTTTCCTCATACAGATGACCGCACTGGAGATGCATCTGCATCTAACTGATGAATCGAAAACAGGAAGAATTGCTTATGATGCTTATTGTGTTAGAGGGAATGAATTATTTTGAACGCAATTCAGATAATAATCTGAGTGAAAGATAAATATACTCAATGTGAGTAGTATTGCTTTGTGTACTTCGAGGTTTGTGAGATGACGCAGATTTGAGGAATCTTTCCATACTTCACACTGTAGTTGAACACGTGAGATAAATCACGATTTCTAGGGTGAGAGTGATTTCCTTGTCAGTTGTACTTGTCAGCAGAGTATGTGTGTCAGTGATACTGTGGTGGTGTAATTGTGTCTATAGGATAAAGTGCTCAGAATGTGAAGCTTGCTATATAGAGGAGAACAGTAGACAGGTGAAGGTCAGAGTGAGTGAACATAGACTATGCAGAAAACGTCCACCTAGAAATGAGGTAGAATTAAGAAGTCTGGAAAAAGATCGGTTATAGCATTGCATGCGATAGACAGCAGACATAAGATTGATTTCGATAACGTCGTAGAAATTCTAGGAAGGGGGGAATACCATTCACATAGAGAAAGGTTGACATCTGAAGCCTTACACATTTTAACCACATGGAATGCAGTAAATGGGAAAGAATGGATATTGGGACAAGACATATAAGCGAACTATTTGTTTTTCAATTAGATCTTCTTCAGGCTTTACTCTAATTTACATAGATTTATAAATAAAAATTTCAACTAATGACGGTGATTTTGTGCATCAACTAATAACAATAATGTGGTAAATGTTTTGAATGGATTTAATAACGATGATTATAATGATAACAAAATAATGATAGTAAGTTTTGTGCAGGGGGCGATATGAATAACCAAGTTAGTAGTATGTGTATATGCAGACAATTCAATAAGTAAATTAGGTCAAATTATATGTGTCCAAACCAAGTCGACTTACAACAATTTTAAAAAGTTTGGGAATTGGGTGGTGTAATACAGACAATGGCTTCCCACGGAATATTATCATCACAGTAAGAATCCTTGTATTTGTTGGTGTGTTAAAGTCTGAATACCTGTTCCCACAGTTCAATACTGCACTAGCAACAGAAATAATATGTGTATTTCAACAATATATTTCGTTTCGTATAATGTGAACTAAAATTGCACGCTCAGTGAACGATTGAAGGATATAAAGTGTGTGGATATAAATAGCAGTTTGACAACTTAAAACTATACCTTGACTTCCATGTTTGGCCTTCTATTGTTACTCTACTTCTCCTCTCCATGAGTGGAACAGTATTGTGTGCTTTAGTGTATGGAACGCTGTCATACAAGCAATTGTAGTTCTCACACATGATTCACAGATCTTTAGTATGGTGAGAAGCATCATTCTCGCATCAATTGCAGAGTGATATCTTATCTTCATTATACCTGATTATTTGTATGAATTTTGTCCAATTAATTGATAAGTGACTTGTTATTGTGTTTTTTTACCATGCTTTCAATAAAGCGGATTCAATTCATGGTTGAATGAGTATAAAAATTATGATTTCTACGGTAGTTATTGTTACAATGGTCAATGCAATAAATATACACAGGTAAGTAACTATACACTGATGAATCCATGTGTCTAACTCACAAGTTTGTTGTTAGTGTCAACACCGTTAGAACAATAACAGATAATATTACGGAAATATATCAGTAGGACTTGAGTGAATAACTGCACAAATGTAATCCACAAACAATTTGTGATACAAGCTTTTGTTTTGCTTATGATAGATGGTGTAGAGTAGCAGGAGAACTGGGAATGATCACGTGAAGGATGACTGATGGCTGAGTTATTGGGTGGGGGTGTCGGGAGACAGGCATGGTGTTGTTAAAATGAGGAATTACTTGTTTCAATGTTATTTGAACTGTTGTGCATATTTTGTATTTGACAATAATTGGACTTGTGACCTTTTACTTTTAAGTAATATAGTGGTGTACTTAGTTAAGGTTTGTTAGTGTTGTTCGAATGTGCAGTTGACATTCTTCCGTCCTCCATTGGGGACGACAAATTTGCAGCCAGAGTCCTTTCGTATTCAAAACGAGCACTCCAACACTCAACTACACTCCGAAGGCAGTCCAATTGATTCTAAAGCAACATCATCGCAAATGACAGATGGTTGTGAGAGTTAAGACGGGTAGGATTTGTGTATTAGGATAGTTAACTGGAATGGAGGGAGAAAAGAAGGATTTACGGCGACAATACAGACACTGAATCCCGTCTTCATTTGTGGTAACATACACGCTGACTGAAAGACGAACCAACAACCATACCACATTTTGTCAATCTTTGAAATTTTCTATTCTCCTGTCTGTATTTACATGGATTTGTAATGGAGTATCAGTAGTATTCAGCATTTTTTTAAAAACTTAGTCTACGATACTAAAATTTCGCTTCTCGTGAGACATCCAAAGACTTTGTGGCTGGTTGAATGTCGAAATAAATTAGCATACATTCTGAGAATAGATGAGTAGACTACTACCGACGTGTATCGATTTGTCTGCTATTCATTTCTCTCCGTATAAATATCCTATTTTCTGAGAATTCTACTCCTACTCCTACTCCTACTCCTCCTTCTCTTCCACTTCGGTTTATTCATTGCAGATCGTTTGGCAGAAAACTACTGATATAGGATGTGGCGTCACTGAATGTCCTTCTGCCACATATAGACTGAGCATCGTATGCAATTATGGACCTGGGTAGGTTGTTCCAAATCATCTTTTACTTCTAAAAGTGAATACTAGTCTTGACGAAAATATATTATTTATCAGCTACTGCATAATCATTTTCAACGTGATTTACTAATCTCCTGAATCCTGTATTCATTTTCAGCGGAAGTTACATCGATCAGTATCCATATGAAACAGACCAGACAGGCGAACTATAATCAGCCTTCCATATCTCAGTCCAGAAAGTACTCAGTTTATTCACTATTCAACGTGACGCGAAAGATTTTGACATCTAATAACTGTTGATTTGTTCATCATGATGTTCAGGATATCGTATTGTCTGTTTGTTTTCCTTTCTGTAATTTCGTTTCAACAAACGTCATGTTTAAGGCAAAAGGTTCTTACCGTCAATTGTGTTTGTTCACTGATGAGTTGAATGTATTCTCACTTGCTTCTTCTTCTTCTTGTTGCTATTGATGTTGTTGATGTTGTTGTTCAAATTTACCAAAATAAAAATGTATATCTGTATACATTATTTCTCTACAATGCGTTACATCCTCACTTGTTTCTCTCTCTCTTTACATAATGACTAACCAATGATCACCTCCGTTCGATATCCGCTGATATTTTTCTAATTCTAAGTACTATAAATCATGTTCTCTTGAAGCTGAAATAATGTGCGCGTCAACTGTAGAACAAAAGTGTTTTGTATAGTGTGAAACGAATGTATTCTGTTTGGTCACTGAACGAATTACATCAAACTATCATGTGATAGAAATATGATGATGCTATTCACTCGCTAATGTCAGCAAATTTCAGAAATTGCAGAATTCAATTAGTTGTAATCTATAAGAGACTGAGTAAATGACCAAACAGTAAGGAAAAACATTATTTGAATACCCCAAATATATTTTAATTGGAAAACAGAATATCTAGAGAGAGAAGCATTCTTTTCGATAAATCCTCGTTCAGGCTCTTCAGTTAGAAATCCATTCAGTCTACCAAGCAATAACCAGTAAAGGCAAATTAGAATTATACGAGAAAGTGTATTGTGGGAGAAGTACAAGATGGAGTAATACTCAGTTAGTTGTCATTATCATTTCGAATATGTACGGTCAATAATAACATGAGATAAAATGGAATGTAATAATTCAGTGATGTGGTTGCCTATATAAGCTAAGAGGCTGACAGATTTCAAAGGTGAGTGTAGTCAGTGGTGTGAGAGAAAATATAGATACTACATAGACAAATGATGAACCAACAAATGGGATGCACCTAACATGAGTTCAAGGGTGACAAATAACAATGATAACGATGGTGTGGTGTAAGTACTAAAAGTACCATTAGATGACGACTATCAGGTAGTAATGAATCTGACATAGTGGAATGAACAGGATTGTGTAGATATGATAACAGGTTTGGGAAGCATCACGTAAACCTGGAGTAATATGCATAATGAGAAAGGTCACGAAGTCGTTAATGGTTTGCAAATAAACGTTTGTCAATGAAATGAAGGGCAAACATGGCGAAAATAAATAGGATGGGGACTCAAAGTGTTCATCATCAATCTTTACAGAGGATTTGTTGACCTTATTGAACGATCAGGTTAGACAAAGTGGTTGGTCATACCTTGTGCGTGTATACAGAGACTGAGTGTTGAAGACATTTGGTGGGTGGTGAGTAGCAGTGGGAACTAGGGTGGTGAATTCATCCTATTTCGGACTATTTAGCTGGATGTACATGCATTCCACAGTGAGCGAGACCAATCACTTTTGTGCAATCAGTCAATGGCGATAATAAGTTTCCAGACCGTAGATGATACGAACTTCCTGAAATAACTAGAATGGCGAGTCAGACTGATTCATGATAAATTATATAAATTTATCCCTGCACTTTAAAATAAATTCAAATCATGATTTTTCTGAACGTTTCGCTGTGTAAGCCACAGCTGCTTCTTCAGCAGAATTATTCGGATTTTATTAATCATCAAAATGTGTAGTGAAAATATTTTGCATAAATTGAAGTCAGTTTCTTTGAAAGTCACCTGTGGATAGACATTTCTACCAATAGAAATATGTAAGTGGTCATCACATATTTGTAGTGACAAATGTCAAATTGTTAATGTGTGTATATTCTCTGCGTGAGTGTGTGTGAGTGTATGTTATTTGTCATATGGAAAATGCGTCAATTCACATGTGATAAACATGATAATAGATTTTTAAAGGTCATGGAGGTTCATTGAGGTTTTAGTTGTTGTTTCATCTGTCTTGTTTAATTAGAGTTTACCATATAGGGGATAAGTCTACATATGTCTTGTTCTAATATTAGTAATGGGAATATTCAAAGATTTGAAATCACGTGGGGATCCCAGTGCATTAAAGGCACTCAATGAGTACTTGAAGTATAATTCCAGACTCACAGAAGCGAAAACATGTTTACATTTTATAAATGACTCCTTGAATAATAATCGATATCCTAAAATTTACTGGAAATCTCTTAGCCGTAATAAAGTTTATCCAAATTCCCGATCACTGAAAAGGAAGGAAATTATCACAGAAGAAATTTGCGGTGGATGAACTTCCTGAGGATTTCTTATTTGAGTAATTCGACAGAATTAGCGAAAACTGAGAAGAGAAAAGGAGGATGAAACTTATCAAATCACTAGATAGTCAAAATCCTGGGAAGGATTTCCCTTCACGCCGTTATCAGTATGTCCATAATTTTTGAAGTGTTTCCCTATACACATAAATTGCAGTTAGAAGCTGTATCAATGCATCCTAGATTTTTTGACAAAGAATATAAGGTCAACCAACTCGATACCAATATCCAGTTTGAAAACCTCCTCCTACAAACAAAAGATTTGATCCCAACGTCAGACGATGAAGTCGCTTGGATTTAAAACTACATTAGTCGACAGTTGTCAGAGGTATAAAAACAGAAGTCACTCCAGTAAATGCTTGCTGACTAAACAGCACTGGAAAGCCTTAAGTGAGTTAAGGAACAAAGAAAACATTATAAACAGTAGACCTGATGAAGGAGCCGGAGTAGCACTGGTGAATAAGTGTGATTACTTTGACAAAATGAATTCGCTTCTAACGGATGAAAAGAAATTACAAAAGCCTAAAAACCCAACGTATCTAGACGAACATGCTGAAAAGCGGCTAAGAAACACGCTTGAGGAGCTGAGAAAAAGTGGAGTAATCTCAGAGACAGCTCACAACCGTCTTAAACCTTCTGGAAGTATTACTTCACGATTGTACGGTCTACCCAAAATACATAAACCAGGACTTCCTCTTCGCCCAGTTCTAGACATGTCAGATTCCACCTAACATGGAGTGGTAAAGTGGCCAGGTGAACTCCTCCAACCGTTACACAAGAAGGTGATAAACCATAGTGTTAAAGATGTTTTTGAATTCATTGCTAACCTACATGATAATAATTTTAACGGGAAGCAAATTCTATCCTTAGATGTCGCATCACTGCTCACCAATGTACCACTTATGGAGACTGTGGAATTCATATACCGATAAATTCTAGAAAAACAGTTCGACATCGGAATTCCAGTTATTAAGCTAAAAAAAGTTGCTTTTAACATGTACTATGAATGTACACTTCACATTCAACAACCCTTATTGCAGACGAATCGACGGTATCACCATGGGTTCTACATTGGGTCCAATTTTGGCATATTTCATTCTTTCTAGGCTTGAAAATGTTACATTGAAACAAGTAATAGATAAAACTGATTCTTATTTTCGTTATGTTGATGATTTTTCTATTATTATTGATGTGAAAGCCTACAAGAATGAAATGCCTATAAAATTTAAGGATGTACATCCATCGCTCATCTTCACTTGTCAAGAAGAACATAATGGTAAACTACATTTCCTTGATGTCCAGTTGAGCAGAAGAGAGGATGGTTCACTCAAAATAGATGTTTATGGAAAACCTACATCTGTAGGACACTATACACACTTCCTCAGATTTGTACCAATTCGATACAAAATCAATTTAGTAACATTCCTCACGATTAGAGTCAGACGGATCTGTACAGGTGACTCCTAAAAATGAGTTAGGGTACATCCAAAATACTCTGGTCCAAATGGGTTATCCTAGTAGATTTGTAAAGAGACACATGAACACCAGGTACAATAAAGAGAAATCGACAACAATGAAAAAGAAACAACTGTTCATCAAATTGGAATTTAATGGGGACGTGGCTAGCGAAGTCTTACATCTGATATTATCGAGAGTGATAAAACGGACTTATACCGCCACCACCCTTTGATTGTCATTTTCCAGCTGACCAGTTATGATTGCTCAAGTGAAAGACAAGCTACCTAGCTGTGTGACTTCTATGTGTATCTATAAATTTAGCTGCTCCTGTGGAGATAGCTATATAGGGCGAACAACTAGACAGCTCAACAAACGCATTAATGAGCATCTTCATTCATGGTTCGGGAAAGGCCAAACAAAATCTATAAGAAGTTCTACCTTGGCTCATTTGATTGATAGTGGTCACCAAGTGGGCAAAAATAGTGCCTTCAAAGTTATCCATCGCATTCCATCGAGCCTTTCGAACGGAATTCGAACGCGTCTTTTACACATGGCCGAAGTTATGGGAATTCGAGAGAACAATCCTAGTCTTTGCATACAAAAGAAGTTTGTTCCACCTTCGTCTCTCCCTTGCTTAGCCTAGGTGAATTCTATTCAAAACCCTCCCACTCTTTCTTATTTTCCATTTCCTCTGTATTTTTATATTTATTTAAACTCTAACTATCTGTCCACTTCACCTTTAGTATTACGAAACTTTTAAGATTTTACCGAATTTGTAATGAAGGTTTTTGAATTTCACTAAATGATTGAAAAACAAAACGATATTGTTTTTACTAACGTTTCGCTATTTAATGCAGCTTACAGCTTTATCAAAGTATTATTAAACCAGAATTTACAAAATCTCAGCATATATGTAACAAAGAGTTAAGAGGTGAGAAAATAGACCAGTTAGGTCAAGTTAAAGGGACATATTGAAAGTCAAAATAACAATGAAGATCACCAAACCAAATAACAAAGATAATAGTACATCTGTTATGGTATCAAAACAAAGTTCGCTAACTTGATTATCGTTCGTCAGTCTGGGGTCATTTTTCGTTGTCAAGTTGGTCAATTGGTAAAGATAACAAAATGGAGTGCCAGATTCTGACCTGGTTGCCACACCCCTCTCCCCATGACTGACGAACGATAATCAAGTTAGTAAACTTTGTTTTGGTACCACAACAGATGTACTATTTTCTTTGTTATTCGGTTTAGTGATCTTCATTGTTATTTTGACTTTCAATATACCCCTTTAACTTGACCTAACTGGTCTATTTTCTCACCTCTTAACTCTTTAAATTGAATATTCCCATAATTTATTCAGAACACTCAAACAAAGTAGCATAATAACTAAGAAGATTGACATTGTGCAATTGGGGGTTAGAAATGTAAAAATAACAAAATATACAGGATGTTTGGATAAAAAACTAGTTTGATGAATAATTGTTTATGCAATCAGGGATTGAATATGTAGAAATAGTAAAATGACTAAATAAACAGGAAGTGTGGATATGAAAATATGGTAGTGTAGACAGGGATTAAGAAAACTTAAAATAACATGAATGAACAGGAAGTTTAAATAAGAAAGGCGATGGGATGGTCATTATTAAAAAATTTTACCTGTTTATGATGGCCATGGCAGGGACAGGGGTTGGACGTATTTCTTTTGGATACAAGGTGTGGGTTTGAGTTTTTGGATAGCTAACGCCTCAGCTATGCCCAAATGTCTTGATTTCACTCCCTGTGATAGGTTTGATTGTATCTCGTATATTACTTTGAAGGACTTTTCGAAAGGCGCTGAATGTCCTGAGTTGACCAGATGTTCTGTCACTGAACTGTATACACGTTTTTGCTCTCCTTTTACTAGCCAGGCTGGGTAGTGTTCACGAGCGCGTTTTCCAAGTTGGTGCATGGTACGGCCGATGTACTCAGCTCCACAAGAGCAAGTGAACTGGTATATGCACGTTGAGGTGGCCCAATGCGACAGCTTGTCTTTCGCGTTCTGGTTGAACAGTTTCTTGCAGGAAAAGGTCAGTCGTAGGCTTGCGGCGAAGTATGTTTTCCTCAGCGATTTGGAGAGGCGTTTGCGAAGGATTTCTGCTTCAATATCACCTTTGAATTCTAGATTAAGCAGAAGTATTTTCTTTCGGACGGATTGGACTTGTTCAGAAGTCTTCTTAGATTTGAGATTCTTGTCCATGAACCTGGGCGGGAAACCGTTTTCCATCAGGGTTTTTCGGAGATTACGCAGTTCTTCTTCGATCACTTCCTCACTGCATATCTTCCGAATCCTCGAGGAAAGAGCGTATATCAGGTTCCTCTTTCTGCTTAGCGGTACGAAGCTTTGAAAGTTGATGAATTGTCCAGTCCATGTAGGCTTTTTGTATATGGATCTTTTCAAAGAGTTGTTGTCATTTCTTCTCAGATGGACGTCCAGGAAGTGGAACATTCCGTCGGATTCAGTCTCAAGTGTAAAGTCGATGTTTGGGTGGGCGTTGTTGAAGATTTGAAGTAGGTTTTCAAGGTCTAGCTTCTCATCACAAATGATGAAAGTATCATCAATGTATCTCTTGTAGAGATGAAGGTCGTCGATAGTTGATGATAAGGGGTTGTTTTCGAGGCTGGCCATAAAACAGTCGGCTAGGAGTGGTCCGAGTGGAGAGCCCATTGCTACGCCATCTGTTTGCCTGTAGATTTCATTGTTGAATCTGAAGTAGACGTTGAAGGTGCAGCGTAGTAACAGCTCCTTTAGATAATGCATCGGTATGCCGACATCTATGCTGTTGCATTGGATGAAGTCACACAGAAAGCATATAGTTTCTGTCAGAGGAACATTGGTGAACAGAGAGACGACGTCTAGGGAGACCATCATTTTATTTGCGAGGTTGACATTCTTAATTGAATCGACGAAATCGAATGTGTCGCGGAGGTTGTATCTCGACAACTTTTCTTTCACTGGTCCAAGAATTTCTACCAGCCACTTCACGATTAGGTGATATGGCGAATTGATCATATCTAATATTGGGCGGAGTGGGACGTCCTTTTTGTGCACTTTGGGTAGTTCATACATTCGTGGCGATGTAGAACCAGATGGGCGAAGGTTTTCATATAGTTAGTTCTGTATTGATAATCGACTCATCTTTCATTTTTTTCAATAAGTTGGTTAGCTGGAGCTCCGTCTGTTCAGTTGGATCTTTTTGGGTCGTCTGTTTTTGAAATTTGCTGTCATCAGATAGAATTGACGAGAGTTTCTTCACATAGTCTGACTTGTTAAGCAGAACAATTCCAGAACCTTTGTCTGGTCGAGTTATTATCAGGTTTTCATTTGATTCCAATTCTTTGAGTTGCTTTCGGTGTTCTTTTGAAAGCATATTAGGAAGTCTAGGTTTTTTGTTGATGTAGTCGAGGCAGCAATTCAAAACAGTTGATTTGAAGTGTTCTGCACTGTCATATGAAATTGGGACCAGATCATTCGTCTGACTTATCAAATTCTCGAATTGTACTTCGGTGTTCAATTCATTTACTTTTGATGATGCATCACAAAATTTTGGTCCGAGCGACAACAGTTGCATTTGAATCGGTGAAAGTGAGACATCAGAAAAAATTGAATACATATTTCTCGAGACAAGATGGGAAAGCTGTTTCCTTGGTGACTGATTTTAGGCTTTGTTTAAGTTTCATGATGATATTTTCCTTTCTCTTCTCTGAGACTGTATTGGCGTAGTGTTCGAATGACGCCCGTTCATCAACAGTTAAATCATAAAGAACGTGGGAGCTCATTGACACGTTTTGTTCCAGTTCAGCTAATCTGGATCGAACGGGATCAATGTGATTCTGGGTGTGTCTTCTGAGCGTGCGTGAATTGACAGATATATGGTTTCGTCTCAGATTTTTCCAGAATGCTTTCGGGTATTCACGCTTAACCAGACAGCTTTTTCAGAAGGAAATCTTCACATTCGCTTCAGCAAGCTTGACGGACAAACGTAGAAACTTGTTCAGTTCCTTTACTGTCGAACGATCCTTGCTCGTTTTCAAATCACGGAATATAAACACTTGATCATAGGGAATAAAATGACAGATTAGTTGAACTGGAACAAAACGTCTCAATGAGCTCCCACGTTCTTTATGATTTAACTGTTGATGAACGGACATCATTCGAACACTACGCCAATACAGTCTCAGAGAAGAGAAAGGAAAATATCATCATGAAACTTAAACAAAGCCTAAAATCAGTCACCAAGGAAATATGAACTTGAAAATAATCAGGAAATATTGGCTTAATGTTCATTATCAATAGGAGTTATAAAATCCTAAAAGCTTTGTTTAGAATCTACATATTTCACCTTTAAAGATGAACTATATTGTCAGAGCAATGGCCTTCCAGTGGGTTCACCAGCATCTCCAATTGTAGCAAACCTGTATATGAATGATCTAGGAAGAAAAGCGCTAACAAGTTTTAGTTGTCATCCTAGAATATGGTACAGATATGTAGATGACACATTCATCATCATGAAGAAAGATGAAAAAGAAAACTTTCTAACAGAGATTAACTTAACCTCAGAATATACAGAGTTTACTAAAGCAAGTAGAATCGGCTGAGGGAACTTTAAACTTTCTTGATTGTCTTGTAAAAAGACAAACTGACGAGAAACTAAAGTTTACAATATACAGAAAACCGACACATTCCAACAAGTATTGGAATTTCCTTCAGTTCATCCAACAGGAATGAAAGTTTCAGTAGCTTTAAATCTCGTTAACAGAGTTAGACACACTATAAGAGATAATGATGATGATGATGAGTGGGAAACAAGAAATCCAATATAAAACAGATTTTGATTGGAAATCGTTATCCGGAAAAGCTACTGGATAATATTATCAATAAAAAGGAGCATAAGGGAAAACAGAAAAATGAAAAATCTTGGCTATCGAGCATAGCCATTCCAAATCGAAAGGACACAGATGAACAACTTAAAAGACTATTTACTTTATATAATATTAAAGTCTATTTCAAGCCCTCTAATTCTCTAGAGAAATCTTTGGTGAATGTCAAAGATACGGTACTCAAAATGTCACAAAGCGATTGTGTCTATAGGATAAAGTGCTCAGAATGTGAAGCTTGCTATATGACATATAAGCGAACAATTTGGTTTCAATTAGATCTTCTTCAGGCTTTACTCTAATTTACATAGATTTATAAATAAAAATTTCAACTAATGACGGTGATTTTGTGGATCAACTAATAACAATAATGTGGTAAATGTTTTGAACGGATTTAATAACGATGATTATAATGATAACAAAATAATGATAGTAAGTTTTGTGCAACCTCGCCTAGATTACTAGGTCACTAGTATTCTAGCCGGTCCCAAGCCCGGATAAAGAGGGAGGGTTGGGGCGTGGTGCTAGCAACTCCACCCCCAAAACTTAACCAAATTGCTACTAAAACTTCAACGCACAAATATATTCAAAATTCTAAAAATACAAACAATAACCTTATTTTTCGCTGGAATCGGGGAAGTGAAATGACGCAGGCTGGTGAAAGCCTTCGGGAAGCCAGTCAGCCGATGTGCCTTCTTTCGATGAAAGCAAAAATAAGGATGGGGACGTGGAATATTCGTACAATGTACGAAACTGGAAAGGCTGCTCAGGTAGCCGCAGAAATGAGGAGATATAAAATAGAAGTGTTGGGAATCTGCGAGAGCAGATGGAACGGATGCGGAAGGTGCCAACTGCCAACTGGAGAGACAATAATCTACTCCGGTCACCCAGAGGACAATCACGAGCACACCGAGGGAGTAGCCATCATGATGTCACCAACAGCGGCTAAGGCTCTCATGCAGTGGGAACCAATCTCCTCCAGGATAATGACAGCCAGGTTCAACTCAAAAGGAAAAAAGGTTACAATCATTCAATGCTACGCGCCTACAAACGTCTCAGAAAAAGAGAAGAAGGAGGATTTCTACAGTCAACTACAAACAGTAATGGACAACGTCCCAAAGAGCGATATCAAAATCCTGATGGGTGACATGAATGCGAAACTGGGAGGAGACAATACAGGAAGAGAACTCACCATGGGTCGTGAGGCCCTCGGTGAAATGAACGAAAATGGTGAACTCTTCTCAGACTTCTGCGCCTTCAATGATTTGGTGATTGGTGGCAGTGTGTTCAAACACAGGGATATACACAAGGCAACATGGATTTCACCAGATGGACACACCAAAAACCAGATAGACTTCATTTCAATCTCAAGGAAGTGGAGACGGAGCCTACTGGACACAAGATCGAGGAGAGGAGCAGATGTGGGTTCAGACCACTATCTAGTACAAGGGACTTTCAAGGTGAAGCTGAAAGCCTCGAGGATACCTGGGGATAGACCACAATGCAAGTTCAACACTCAAAAACTGAAGGACACAATCACACAGGACATTTTCACTGCAACTGTCAGAGCAAAGCAGGAAACACTACGTGGCACCACTGAGGAATCATCCGTGGAAGACCATTGGAACTCTCTGAAGGTAATTTTCAACGAAACGTGTTCAACGGTTTTAGGAAGAAAGAAGAAACAAGACAAGGAATGGCTCTCAACGGACACTTGGAAGCTAATAGAGGAGAGGAGAATGGTGAAAGAGAAAATGATTCAATGCAAAGATGGACAAGAGAAAGAGACGCTGAGCTCAACTTACACAGCACTGGACAAAGAAGTGAAGAAGAGTGCCAGGAAGGACAAAAGACAATTCTACGACAACCTGGCTACTGAAGCTGAGAAGGCAGCAGGCAAAAGGGACCTGAGGACACTATATCAGATAACCAAGTCTCTATCCGGGAAGAGATCAACACAAGTGAAACCTATAAAAGACAGCCAAGGGAACCCAATTACCAAAGAAGAAAGACAGATTAAACAATGGGCGGACCACTTCAAAGGACTCTTGAACCGACCACCACCTACAACCCGTCCAGAAATACCAACAACAGCACGTACACAACTGCAAGTTGACACCAATCCTCCAACGAAAGCTGAAGTCATGAATGCAATCAAGCTTCTGAAAGCTGGAAAAGCAGCTGGACCAGATGGAATACCCCCGGAAGCACTGAAAGCGGACCCAGAAACGACAGCAGATATGCTGACTCCATTATTGCAAAAGATCTGGAAAGAGGGAAAGGTGCCTACTGACTGGAGGAAAGGTTACCTGGTGAAACTACCAAAGAAGGGCGACCTAGGACTCTGCAAGAACTGGCGAGGAATCATGCTCCTGTCGACGCCAAGTAAAATCCTGAGTCGCATCATCCTGGAGAGAATCAAGGACGCACTGGATACAGAACTCCGACCAGAACAAGCTGGATTCAGGAAAGGCAAATCATGTTCTGACCAAATTGCAACTCTACGCATCATCATCGAACAAAGCATGGAATGGCAATCAAACCTCTACCTCAACTTCATAGACTTTGAGAAGGCCTTCGACAGCGTTGACCGCGAAGTAATTTGGAAACTACTCGAGTACTACGGCGTACCCCAAATATTCATCAACCTTATTCAACAGCTGTACGACAACGGCACATGTCAAGTGATCCACAACGGAAAACTCATGCGAGGCGTTTGGAGTAAACACAGGAGTCAGACAAGGGTGCTTATTATCACCAATGATATTCCTAATTGTGGTGGACTGGATTATGCGTCAGACAGTGGGAAACGAGAAGACAGGGATATCCTGGACCGACGTGAAGAACCTAGAAGACCTGGATTTCGCGGATGATTTATGTTTGATGTCACACAAAATCGAAGACTTACAAGCGAAAACCGACAAACTGGTCGAAGAAGCAGCAAAGACAGGACTCCAGGTGAACATAGACAAGACGGAGGTTATGAAAATAACCAACCAACAACAACAACAACAGCAGCAACATCCAGCGCCAATCACCATCAACGGGAGGGATTTGAAAGAGGTTACTTCATTCACTTATCTAGGGAGCATTGTCTCAACTACAGGAGGAACGGACGAGGATGTCAAATCGAGAATCGGGAAGGCGAGAAACACATTCATCAACCTGAAACCAATCTGGAAATCTTCGTCACTCAACATCAACAACAAAATTCGGATTTTCAATACAAACGTCAAGTCAGTCAGTTCTTCTATACGGATCAGAAACTTGGCGGGTCACAAAGAATATTTCCAACAGCCTGTTGCAGACCTTTATCAACAACTGTCTTCGTTCTATACTGAAGATCAGATGGCCGGAAAGAATCACAAACAAGAAGCTATGGGAACAAACAAAACAGGAACCAATCGCCCAACAAATATGCAGGAGAAAGTGGAGATGGATTGGACACTCGCTGAGGAGGCCGCTGGGTGACATCGCGCGTCAGGCCATCGCTCGAGTGGAACCCGAAAGGGAAGCGGCGAGTGGGACGTCCAAAGGTGACATGGAGGAGATCGTGCGAAGAGGAACTGAAACAGTATGGATTAACATGGATGCAAGTGAAAAGTACAGCAGAAGACAGAAGCAAGTGGAGGCGTGCAGTTGAAGCCCTATGTTCCACTAGGAACCCAAGGGAACAATAATAATAAATAATAATAAGTTTTGTGCAGGGGGCGATATGAATAACCAAGTTAGTAGTATGTGCATATGCAGACAATTCAATAAGTAAATTAGGTCAAATTATATGTGTCCAAACCAAGTCCACTTACAACAATTCAAAAAATTTTAGG